>OV884012.1:17330510-18530510 GCA_930367205.1 Acanthosoma haemorrhoidale
CCGCTAGGTCCAGCCATTTTATCTCTTCCTTGACGCCCGACGGACAGTGGTCGGGTCGTAGAGACCCTAGCCCGCAGCAGGCGTCCCCCTTCCCACTAACAACTCGACATAAACGTTTAAGGCAAACATATAATTTTTCCTTTAAAAGAGAATTTCATAACATGATTTCATTTGAACAGATATTTGCGCGGCATTAACGCCTATTAAATTAAGGCTGTGAGCCGAGCATGGAACAAACTCGCCATATTGTTCGAACATAATATCCTGTACCGTCTTGTGTTTACCTGTCACTCCATTATCATATGATTGTCCTCATATTTAATAAATATGAATATTTCTGATATTTAATCCGTTTGATGTCAACTATCTAGTTTTCGATGCCATTCGCAAGTTCTTCGTCAGTTTTTTCATGTGTCACATTAAAGTTTATAAAGGTTTCTTCAATGCTACATTTATTTGTGTTAGGATCTATGTTAATATAGCGCGAAATTCGCGTCATCTGCTCCAGATGGGAAGTTTTAGGTGTATTATTAAATAAAATAGAACAATATAAAGAAACAATATATAGAAATAGTATGCTCTCTAATTTTAGAACCAACTATATTAATTACATAAGTATTATAGGAGAGAAATAATTAACTTGTTTTTTCTGATGACTTTCAGTATGTTGCGTAACAACAGGATTGTAACTGCTCAGAAATTCGGGATGACCAATTTTTTCACAAGTTCCTCTCAAAGTCATATTTTTTTTTACACAGTGCAGAATGGCGTCCAAAATAACTTTTAAAATATGCCTCTACTTTTCTTTTTCTTTTAAAATTTCTTCTTGTAACCACCTTTCTTAATTTTTGATTCAAAAGTTTCCCTTTCGACATATTTTTTTTAAATTATATAATGAATTTTCATGGCGTGGTAACATAGGATTTAAGTGATGCCAGTCTGGAGACCCCACAGTGGCCAATACATTCTGATTTTTTTTTATAATTAATACAAAGGAAACAAAATAGGGCATATTTTCGCTTGCAATACACCAACCGATTTGACATGGTTTTCACAAACTATTTTTTGTCAAAACACCTATTTTCTCTATTAGGATAAACAGTTAAATTATCCCACAACTCTGGCCCATGTAGAACAAATATTTGTATGTTACTATTAGTTAAGTGCCATCAAGCTTAACTAGCTTGAGTGAACTAGAGGTGTAGATCATTTTTTAAGAAAAATATCAAACGGAGTTAATTTTTTCTTTATATTTTCAATGTTCTGTTCTCTTATTTTTCTAAACTGTGCACCAGGTGGATTTTTTTGTGGCATTTTACTCTAGATTTGTTTTTTAATTAAATTTTTTTAATATAATTATTTACACCATTTACTTAGTTTGTATGGCAGTATGTATGTTAACAAAAATTTTTTTCCCATTATATTTTATATACAGGAAATTTATGAATTGTTCTTCAATCAAAAAAAAATTATATCTATTAATAATATTTAATGGCAGTGTATCACTGAATGATCACGTACAAGATAGAAAGATCAATGTTACCTCGTAATGACATGTTTTCTAACAGGACGTGTAAGACATTATACTGGTTTAGGTTCGGTGGTTAGAACCATGGGTGGTGTCTCAAAAAGATGATACTTGTATTGATTATATAACTTTTAGACCGATTCAGACCTTGTATAGAGTGTACCGATGATACAGGACATATAAAATGTAATATGTAAATAGATTCGCCTAAGAACCTATAGTAAATTTTAATTTTGTCATTTTTTAAGGGGATTGTAAAAAAAATAGGTGTTGAATCACCAATCAACCATGAGGGTCAACTTAAAGCCCTCTAGCTTCTTCAAAAAGTTTAAATTAATAGCGATTAAGTTCAGTAAACAACGTCAAACTTTGCCTTTCCTCAATATATTATTTATTTAACCTAAGCCCAAAGCGATCAATTTTATACCATAAAAAAAATCGTTTAATTTCTAAATCTTGGAAATGGTTTGTCAATTTTGTATTTCTTGTTTGATAATTGTAACTGAATGAGACGTAAGCTACCTGATGGTTGAAGACATTGATGTATGCATAAAACCGGGTCTGTTTTCTCCTAAGGTGTTCGATAGTTTTACAATGCTAAGAATATTATAATGCTGATATTATATATAATCCTAAGAATAAGTAGAAGGGGCTTGAGCAGAACTGTATACCTGCCTCGTGACTTCATGGAAGTCATTAATGGTTCCTGTTATTTTTAAGTAAGCAACCACATCCCTCCAAGACCTCCCTACTTCCCAGAATCTTATCCTTTTCTTATACATATTGAAACCTACCTCATTTTCTACCATTCTATTTTTCTAATTTAATAGATCAATTGACCTTAACTAATTTGGTAGGTCCGTCATGAGATCTTTAATTCAACTTGTTTTTATGTCTTCGACATAGGAAATTATCCCGATTGAATCGCCCGATCTCAAGGCTAATGTTATAGTTATTAATAAATTGAGAAACTGGGAATTGTGAAATATATACAAGTAAAATGGTTATAACAAATAATTATAATTATAAATAGTGCTGACATTAATTATATAAAAAAATATTCAATTCCTTTTGAACAAGGATAGTTACTACTAATTAGTTATATAAAAAAAAAATGATAATTGAGCTCAATCTCTTTTTAATGGATCCATAATAAAAAAAACAATATCTATATCACCCAATCGATGATATCCATGTAACCTTCTTCTTCTTCTTCTTCCTTTTCTTCTTCTTCTCCTCTGCTTGTGTTGATGACCGTCAACGGAACGGGAGCTTGCTCTGCTTTGCTCTCTGGCTCTTGGCTAAGACTGACCCTTTTATCCCATCCCCACTCCTAAGAGCATAAGGGCAGATGCTGGACAAAGTGGGAGGGTGGCTGGTCATGATATTCTCAAATATCATGAATGTTACAATTGCCTTCCCTTATAAATAAAAAAAAATTTATGAAAAAAATTTTTTTTTTTTTCAAGTGGATCCACAATATTATGTTGCTGTGTTCGGTTTGTTGAATTGGTTGTTTATAACGGGTGTTGAAGTTTATAGTAATAATAGTTCAAATTTTGCAAGGTTTTAAATTGCTTGAAAAGCGTACAAGTTGTTTTAATTTTTTACTTAACTAAATTATTATGCTAATTAGTATGGATTAGTTTGAAGGTACATTGTTCTATGGATCATAACGCGATTTGGAAAACATTTGTTGAAAAGACGGTTGAGTGTGATTAGTAATACATATTGGTTTTTAATTAAAATACTAGACAATTCTACTGGTAATTAGTAACAATAGAGAAAAATTGTTGAGTGTGTGTGTGTGATTTGAATATTTTACCTGAGTGAAAAGATAGTGTTTATAAAAAAATTATAAATGTTACGAAAAGATAGGGAGGTCGTTGTCGTGTATAAAATTGTATGAGCTCATTTTATTTCCTTGCTATAAAATTAATTATAATGGACTTAAGCATTCAAAGAATATTTATGATCTGTTTTATAGATTAAGTGATAATGAAAGCAAAAGCTTCACTTGCTGATAATTCCATAGACTTTACTAGGGTCAATACTTCTAATAATAGTTTTGTTTTTGTTTGTATAAACTTCTAAAGTTTATGTGTCATCCGATCAGTATTATTTTCATTTAATAATGAAAATAATAAAAGAAAACTATAATTTTTTTCTTTTTTTGAAGTCATATTGTATCGAACAAAAAACATCCCTGTAATTATTTTTAAATGCCTTCCATTCATTAATTTTAATGTTGTTCAAATCAAACACGCGAAAAGGAATTTCATCAAGATGAGCTGGAATTTGAGATTCCAATTTCTTCATATCCAAAACTTTATTTTGAATTATTTTTAAATTTTTCACGTTATCGCTGGTTGTCTGCTGATGCTCTGTAATTTGATCTTTCAACGAAATCACTTCTCCTTTCTTGATATTCGCTGTATCTTCTAACTCTGAAAATTTATTTTCCAAAAAACTCATATTATTCTCATCGTCAAGCTTTATTAGATCATGTTGACGTGAGGTACACTCATCATTGTTATCTGCAATCTTCTGTTCATCCTCTAATGACGTCATTTTCTCTTCATTATCCTTAATTGAATATAAGCTAAGATCTGTCTGACAATCAGCATCAACTAGTTGTGACTTTGTTAAATTTATTTTTTCATGATCTGTCGTATTTTTCAATAGAATGATTTCTTCTTTTAATTTTGAATTTACATTATTATTTACTTGGAGTGTTCTCTCCTCACAAATTCGCAATTGTCTATCTAATTCATAGTTTACATCCGTGTAACCTTGTTCGAATTTAGCCGATCTTCCCGATTTTATTTCTTCCCTTAATTGATCAAACTTCCCGATCAACTCTTTTTGTTCTTTAATTGCGTTAAATTGACTGTTTAATTTTTCATTATTTTCTTTAAGCGCGTTTGATTGACTGTTTAATTTTTCGTTTATTTCTTTGTTATTTTCTTTAAGTGCGTTAAATTGACTGTTTATTTGGGCAAGGATTAGTTGTAACATCTTGGCATGATTTATCGTGGGTTCGGGGTCGGGGGCTGAGGGGTCTCCTTTAGAGGCTGGGTTTGACCCAACCCCAGTACCTGAGTCTGACCCACACATGTTTGTGTTCGTCATTTGTGTCTGTGTTTGTGTAACAAATGTTAAATTAGAAGAAAAATATAATATGTTTGTAAATAGTTCTAGTTATTATTCTAACATGCAATACCTCACAATTCCTTTGGTTTCTTTAGAATTTTTGAAGTTAATCCCGGAGCGGCCCCCATTGAAACCTACCTCATTTTCTACCATTCTATTTTTCTAATTTAATAGATCAATTGACCTTAACTAATTTGGTAGGTCCGTCATGAGATCTTTAATTCAACTTGTTTTTATGTCTTCGACATAGGAAATTATCCCGATTGAATCGCCCGATCTCAAGGCTAATGTTATAGTTATTAATAAATTGAGAAACTGGGAATTGTGAAATATATACAAGTAAAATGGTTATAACAAATAATTATAATTATAAATAGTGCTGACATTAATTATATAAAAAAATATTCAATTCCTTTTGAACAAGGATAGTTACTACTAATTAGTTATATAAAAAAAAAATGATAATTGAGCTCAATCTCTTTTTAATGGATCCATAATAAAAAAAACAATATCTATATCACCCAATCGATGATATCCGTGTAATCTTCTTCTTTTTCTTCTTCTTCTCCTCTTCTTCTGTTGGATACCGCCAAGTCGGGGTCTTGCTCTTGTTCACTCTCTGGGTGTTAGGCTAAGACTGACTAAGGCTGGCCCTTCATCCCATCCCCACTCCTAAGAGCATAAGGGCAGATGTTGGACAAGGTGGGAGGGTGGCTGGTCATGATATTCTCAAATATCATGAATGTTACAATATATGTCTCAGCTTTAGTCCCAGTACCCACTTGTGCCTAGACATTCCACCTAGTATGTAGTAACGTAACTCTTAATATTTGTGTATACCATTGTTTTGCTTGTACTTCATGATAAAGCTTTTCTTTCTTTTCTTTTAAAATACTCTTGTAGTGAAGTGCTAAATATATGTAAATTACCCTACACTCTGGTTCATAATGTATTATAATAGAAATGCAAATCTGTGTAAACTTCTGGTAATAAATCATAGAGAGGTCGGCAGATGTAAACAAGTAACATCGAGGGTACGGCAATAAAACCTAGGGTAGGCCTCATCGCCCCTTAAAATAGACCTGCAGTCACGTTCCAGCGGTCATAAAATCATGCCAGAAACAGTTTAGATCACGTAGCTCGGGAGGCGGGACATCATAAAGCACACCCTTTTGGACCAACGGGATAATAAAACAGACCACCTGCAGACAGACTCCGCCTTCCACGAGGGAGGGGGGTACAATATTTATATCAGTAAGTTTCGCCCTGAAAACACACTCTGTCTCTTAGTCTCCACAGCCACACTACTTGGTCACTTTACACCAGGGCCACCTGGCCCTGGTAGGCTCACTCTTCACTCCTCTCCCGTCTCTGCATCTCGAAAGTCGCGATACTCCAGGGCCCCGGGGCCCTGGAATCTTCCGCTAGTCTACTCTCTCTCTGCCACACCTCTACGACGGCACTTTGCCTCACAGCCTCTAGCAGACCTCTGACGACTTGTACCTATTACGCTGCCGATCTCTCGCTCGAACTCTGAAAACTGGTCTTATTCTTTATGAACCTCTGAACCTCATCCTGAACACAGTGTCTTGTCGGGACACATCTCTATCAATAAATGGAGTCAGATATCAACGCCTACATGGAACATGGTCCATGTTATTAACTACAACAATCCGCACTTGTCACCAGGGCTAGAGTGATCAGGCACTCCTCTAGTGACTACCCGACAATTGTTGACCTCCGACAATTGTTCACCCTTTCCCGACAACTCTCCTCTACATAGATTATTTAACTCATCGATTCTTCACTTAGCCTACCTATGTTGGCTAGCTGTGTGATATCATTCACTAAATTTGAAGAAAAAACCTTGAGTTTCATTATTAATGATGTAGGAGGAGGAGTTTTCTAGGAATGATATCCAAGATTCACGTCGATGCCTCGTGATACAAAGGCGAATTTCCATTCGAAGAATTTACATTAGTAGTCTAATGTAATTTTATGTTTATTTGTCGTTTTAAAAATATCACGTTGTAGTGAATTCGCGTTATGTGGGGCCGTGCAAAGCGGGATATGACTGTATTGAACATACACAACCAATGCCATCTGTCAAATTTATTGTGCGTTTGACAACTTTTCTCTCGATTTAAAAACTGAAATAAAAAAGTAAAAACTTTAAACCAAGGCAGTGATAGTTTCATTTCCAAAACTAGATGATGTAATCTTGGTACATATACCATAGAACGTATATTTTTCGGCCCACAAATCTCTGTAAAGGGCGGACTGTTCAGGTAACACTGTCCAGCTTTTTTTAGTATCTCCGCAGAAATGGTATCAGGGCAGGTTGATCTAGATTTAATTTTAGATAAGCCTGTGTTCACTTCCTCAAAGACAGCCCCGAAACAATTTTTATTTAGTACTGGAGTGTTTGTTATTACAGTAATTATTAATACCCGCTGGTTTACTTTAGATGAGAATGGCGAATGAAAATAAATGTACGATGACGTCAGGTTTGATGAGGAATCGTCGCTTTATCAGGTACTGATAAGTTTCTTCAGGTGCTATTCAGATAACGGTTTTACTAATCTATCAATTTGTGAGAGTTAAAACAATTTGTAGAAAAATATACATCTAAACTCATCAAAACTATGATTGGAACTTTTTCGTAACAAATGTACGACATAAAGGCATACGGTTTTGGAAGTTATATTGATGCTTTACTAACGAAAAGGATCAACACCATCAAATATAATTACGTGCTATCAAATAATTAATGTGTTATTACAGTTATACATCCAAGCCCAATGACCTTATTCCACTAGGAAATCTCTTCGAAGTATATAAAATTTGATGTGAAAAATGTGACGCGACATATGACGGAAAAACTAACAGGAAAATGAAAACAGCAGTCATCAGTTAAATAATCTTTGTAGAGGAGAGTCTTGTGAACCTGAATGACAGAGTGTGTTTTCATGGCGAAACTTACTGATATAAATATTGTACCCCCCTCCCTCGTGGAAGGCGGAGTCTGTCTGCAGGTGGTCTGTTTTATTATCCCGTTGGTCCAAAAGGGTGTGCTTTATGATGTCCCCACCTCCCGAGCTACGTGATCTAAACTGTTTCTGGCATGATTATATGACCACGGGACGTGACTGCAGGTCTATTTTAAGGGGCGATGAGGCCTACCCTAGGTTTTATTGCCGTACCCTCGATGTTACTTGTTTACATCTGCCGACCTCTCTATGATTTATTACCAGAAGTTTACACAGATTTGCATTTCTATTATAATACATTATGAACCAGAGTGTAGGGTAATTTACATATATTTAGCACTTCACTACAAGAGTATTTTAAAAGAAAATAAAGAAAAGCTTCATTATGAAGAACGATCAAAACACTGGTATATACAAATATTAAGAGTTACGTTACTACATACTCTAGGGACTAGTGTGATCTGGGGCTAAAGCTGAGACATATATGTATAAGAAAAGGATACTATTCTGGGAAGTAGGGAGGTCTTGGAGGGATGCGGTTGCTTACTTAAAAATAATAGGGAACCGTCAGTGATTTCCTTCATGTCACGAGGCAGGTAAACAGTTCTGCTCAGGCCCCGTCCACTTGATCATACATATTATGTATAAAGCAAGGATTATGAAACTCTAGAAAACTCCTCCTCCCACATCATTAATGATGAAACTCAAGGTTAATGATATCACACAGCTAGCCAACATAGATAGGCTAAGTGATGAATCGATGGAAGAACAAGACATAATGGAATTAATGAATATGACTTGCAACCATTGACAAACCTCGGAACTAAAATCCCAAGAAGAAGCGGAAAAAGAAAAATGTGTTCCTCAAGAAACACCATTTAATGTTAACTCTAAGCCTGTTGAGTCTCACAGAGCAAAATGGCGTTTGTTATGTCATATAAACAATCTTATCATTAACAAATTACTTAAGGGCTGTGCCTCATAACTTATAATAATCAGGCCTGTTATAATTATCTTATCTTATCCTATTAGTAACTTATCTTCCCTTCCCAGTTCTACTATTCTAAATAATTGGCTCCCACGACCTTTTCTATCTGCGCCCTTTCCTACTACCCCTACTACCGCTTTCCTACACAGATAAATACCCCTTAGGTATAAGACAGTCTCAGTCGCCAGTGAGCTCTTAGCCAGTAACCGTATATAATTGTACATTTGTGTTTTATACGAAATAAAGTTTATTTTTTGAGTTATTGAGCAACAGAAATATAATTGTTGACAGAGAGAATCGCGAAAGTCAAAAACGTTGTCAGTTACGGGATAGATTACTATCAACAGCTACTGAACGATAGAAAACGGAAAGCATCGCAACCAACTCTACACAGATTTTTCAATGTTTTCTTCAACTTCTATTTATTCGTGATGAAGAAGTTGGCAACCATTTTTTTATCTGAATGTGTCCGGTCGAGGTCCAGGCTTCCTCGTAAGGAAAAATGCATAGCTACTTGCATAAATATCATTCAGAAAAGCGAAGTAAAGGTTGAGAGGTTAAAGTCTGGTGCAAACTCTGCTACTTTCTCAGCACTAAAAGTAGAAGGGGCTTGAGCAGAACTGTATACCTGCCTCGTGACTTCATGGAAGTCACCGATAGTTCCTGTTATTTTTAAGTAAGCAACAGCATCCCTCCAAGACCTCCCTACTTCCCAGAATCTTATCCTTTTCTTATACATCAGCTTTAGCCCCAGTCCCCGCTTGTGTCTAGACATTCCACCTAGTATGTAGTAACGTAACTCTTAATATTTGTATATACCATTGTTTTGCTTATTCTTCATAATAAAGCTTTTCTTTCTTTTATTTTAAAAGACTCTCCTCACAAAGATTATTTAACTGATGACTGCTGTTTTCAGCTTCCTGTTAATTTTTCCGTCATATGTCACGTCACATTTTTCACATCAAATTTTATATACTTCGAAGAGATTTCCTAGTGGAATAAGGTCATTGGGCTTGGATGTATAACTGTAATAACACATTAATTATTTGATAGCACGTAATTATATTTGATGGTGTTGATCCTTTTCGTTAGTAAAGCATCGATATAACTTCCATAACCGTATGCCTTTATGTCACACAATTGTTTCTAAAAAGTTCCAATCATAGTGTTGATGAGTTTAGGTTGAGAATTATATTTTTCTACAAGCTTTTTTAACTTTCACGAATCGATACATTAGTAGAACCGTTATCTGAATAGCACTTGAAGAAACTTATCAGTATGTGATAAACCGACGATTCCTCACCAAACCTGACTCTCCTCTACAAAGATTATTTAACTGAGCGTTAACCACAGATTTGATATCGAGAGTTTAATGTGTTAAGTGGCCGTACTGTTTATTGCTAATTATACATGTTAGGAATCAATAACCACTCGTTGAGGCATTCTTCAAAACCATTTCTCCAGTCTGTTTATCTTTCTTGTCTAACAATTTTGCTAAGTTTCAATTAACGATGAAGATAAGCAGAACAGTTGAGCGACCGGAGAGAAACCGACTATTCATGAATAAAGGGACAGATGAATGAATGACAAAACTCCTTTGAATAATGGAAACATTGAGGGGAACGCTGCTAATAACAACATCTCCAGCGCTTCTGGCAATTAGTAAAGCCTCATCAATATTGTTAAACAACTGGAAACCTTTCAGGGGGCATTTAAAATGTATCCACGGCCGGGCCTGGGAGGGACATCGCACTCTCATCCATAATTATGAGGCTTGCCTACCTTCTTCTCTTCGGCATTTCTTATATTCAAATTGAAACCATCAGTTAATTCAAGAGTCATCGGGGGGGAGGGAGGGGGAATTAATTGAACTCGACCGCTACTAATTGACATCGGTCGTAGTCAAAGGCTTCGGGAGCAGTCAATGTGATTTGGAAGCGAGACTCGGCATTTCAGAGTTTGATTAGTTTTCCATTATAGATGAAACGATTTGTGTTGTGTTGTTTAAAACAAATCAAAGTATCATTTCAATTCATATTGCTATCATGAATATCAGGATTCGACGCTATAGGAGACGATACGAGACTATGTCAAAATATTAAACTTACATACGGCGTTAAACATGTATAAGCGAAACCATGACCAAAGAAGTGAATGAAAAAGTCAATTACGGACGTCTGAGTACTTTAAAACGTGCTTACTGCCATCGACAGCACAAGTTGCCATTCTCAAGAGCTCAAACAAATCACTCTGTGGCACCAAATCTTGAAAAAAATAACAGGGGGACCGGAAAGTAATGTCGTTTTTTTACATTAAATCAATTGGTTACCGTCGGGTTGCCACTACGGGAGTGCCTAATCACTCTAGCCCTGGTGACAAGTGCGGATTGTTGTAGTTTATAACATGGACCATAGTTCCATGTCGGTGTTAATATCTTACTCCATTTATAATAGGTATGTGTCCCGACAATACACTATGTTCAAGAGAAGAGGTACAGAGGTTTCATAAAGAATAGGACCAGTTTTCAGAGTTCGGACGGGAGACCGGCAGCATCACAGGTACAAGTCGGCAGAGGGTCTGCAAGGAGGCTGAAACACAGGGTGACAGACTCAGAGGCGCTGAGGAGAGAGTGGGAGACTGACGAGGAGTCTAAGAGACCGACTTCCCGGGCCAGTGGCCCGGGCGTAAAGCGACACCGAGTGATAGCGTGTGAAGAGACTAAGAGAGTAGTAGACTGAGTGGGATTTAGGGCTAGAAGCCCCGGGATTAAATACTGTTCCTGCTTGGTGGGGGAAGCCTAGGCCGACGTGAGGAAATGCGCACACCTGTGACCAATTACGTGCCCCTCGACCCCTAAGGGACTGTTCACGACTCTTTATGGCATGCCAGGTGGCATTATTGCCCACCTGGCTTTTTAGGCCGGTAGGTACCTGGCTGTTTTATGGCTGCCCTCTGCCGACCCTTTTAGTTTTATGACTGCCGGTCCCGAGCATGATTTATTGCTTAAAACTTTCACCATGATTTACATCTAATTATAATACATTATATATGCACCAGAGTATAGGGTGATTTAACACTTATGTAGTTAGCGGTCGCTACAGTTACTAAGCAAAATATCAGGAGATGGCATTATGGACATCATCCAAATTTTTTAGCGATCAGAATAAATTGAAACCGGGCGAGTAAGGTGGGTGTGACTGGAGATGGAAAATGGGTCCTCTATGATAATCCAAAACGCGAATGTGTCTCTCTGCGAATGACTCGCCACGAAGTACAGCCAAGCCAGGTTCACACCCCAAAAAGGCGTTTTTGTGTGTTTGGTGGAGTATTCGCGGGGTCGTTCATTTTGAAGTGCTAAAACCTGGACAAACTGTGAATGCAGAACTTTTCTGTGAACAATTGGATCTAGTAAATCAATCTTTAATTTTAAAAGTGCTCAGCGATTGTCAACACACGGCGTTATTCTGCAACACGATAATGCAAGACCGCACTGCGCAAGGCGAATCCTGGACAAAATTAATTAATTGGGGTGGGAGGTATTGGCTCGCCCACCTATACTCGCCCGATATTGCGCCCTCGAATTTCAATTTATTCTGATCGCTAAAAAATTTGCAAATTTGGATGATGCCCAAAATGCCATCTCCAGATATTTTGCTCAGTAACCAATTGACTTTTATCGATCCGGCATTGAAAACCTGCACACTAGATGGCAAAAGGTTTTTGATAACGAGTGTGATTACTACATTGATTAAAAACAAACCTAGTTAAAAATTTATTTGTTTGAATTTAATGTAAAAAAAATGACATTACTTTTCGGTCCCCCTAATATGAATGCATACTCATTAAAATTCAAACCACTGCACACAAATATAATGATTTATAAATAAGAATAAAACGCTACGCAGCTAAAATAATCTACGTGATGATTTTAAGACTATGTCCAGAATTCAAATCAAAACAGATAATTAACTACAAATCCCTCTCGGTGCGTTTTGATGCTGATTGATCAAGTGATATTCAAAAATTTCCATTTTTGATGATACCCCGGGTAACACTCGTAAATTAATTACAGGCAAATGGGAGCTTTTGGGGGGTTCGTTGATTTTTTTTTCAAAAGGAGAAACCCTTATGTTTAAACCCATGTATTTGTATGTCTGTCTGTCAGTTTTCCAGGTCTTCCCGCGTCGCCTATTCAAGATGCATGATGCATTTATTAATTATTATTTATTAAAAAATGTTCTATAATTTTCAGTTGAGTATCAAATTTACAATATGTAATAATTGTTTGCAACATTACTACCACGATTTTTTTCAAGAATTGATACGTTACGGAACAACTCCATTTATTAACATGGTAATGCTAAAAAATAACACCTAAACAGTAATGAAGGATTATTAATAGATCAATCAGTGATAAAAAAAAATGTATTCCGTCAGATACTAGACCAAGATCTCGACGCCCTAATTATTAATATGTAATATTTGTTAGGATTTATGTGGAATATAATTACACAATGAAAACTCTCATAAAAAGTGTATTCACCTTTTTTTTCTTTTTTTTTGCAGCCTCAGTTTCATACAGAAGTGTGGTATTTCGAAAGAAAGTGTTACTCGATTCGCCGGATATAATAAAAATAACTTTACAAAAAATAGCTAAGAGTCAATTATTAATTAATTCCTTGTAATTAAAAAATAAGTATTTGTTTATCATATTAAGTAAACTATCAAATTAATACAAAAAGTTGTTAAAAGTACTAATAAAATTGTTTTCGCAACGTTACCAAAACCCTTATATTTTGTGATACCTCTCACTTGACTTCATTTGTTACAGATATGAAGCTGACTTCTCATTTATATAGTTATATATGCACTTCTTGCTTATGTGTTTAAAATCAAATCCATCTTGGATTATCCTAAACGTGTTTATTCTCACAGTAACAGCTCTGCCTTTAACTATGTTAGAACCTATGCTACATCATTATTCTATCCAATGTTAAATAAATCCCTAACATTATAACCTCCTATATACATACTATAACCCCCCTAGGGATTAGGGAAAAAACACTGTCCAGCCAGCCTACCTTACCACCCCTTTAGACATGACTATACTTCCAGCGCCACTTTACATGATTTTTGGAAAGTTAGATGCAACTACTGAATGTAATTATTCTTTATATCATATAATTTCTAGATATGCTTGTCAATTCTTGGAAATTCGGTTAATGTAAAACCGATTCGGTTGATGAGGAACCACATTATTTGTTACAATTGCTAGTTTCTAATCAAATAAATGTTACTCTGTGTGCATGCCTTACATTCATTTATATTAACTACGAGTATACAGTATACAGATACCACATTTGTTGAAAAAGTAATAATTTAAACAAATGGCCAACAATAAGGAAAATACACAATTAAAAAGGATGCAGGTAAATATACAATAAAGTGCTCAACTACCTTCAAATCCTTTATAGAAGAAAAACTTGAAATTACAATAAACCTGTGTCAATATTTTATTTGAAATATCCTTCCAACCATTTTGTTTTCATTTATAAAATATCTTAGCATAAAATCAATTTACAAGTAATGGCTGCTCAAAACATACAAAAATTAATATATAGTCTTAAGAAAAAAAAATTGTCACTCTTTTTGTATATCTTTATTGAAATTTTTACATGCAATTAATTCATAGTATTTTAAATAGTGCTTAGAATTTCACTTTATAAGAACTTGTTACTTTTTTGGCGGAAAAGGCTCCGTAGACAAAACCACTTGACTTGTCACTTCAGTGATTCCCACAGAGCTCACTATAACAAAATACTAGTTGGTTTGGAGTAGGTTACGAGACCACCTCCACCTTAGGTTAGATCTGGGCTGCTGGCGATGATGCACCAGGGTAATCAACCCAACACAATAAATTGAAAAAGGCTATGGGCCCCAGACCCCACTAATGGGCTTAAGGGAAGAAACTGAACTTTACAAGTCTACTTAACTCACCAGGTGTTGGTCATTAAAACCCTTATTCGAAACCCTAAACCGTAAGGCTCATTTAGAATATCATGAAACAGTGGAATATTTAATCCCTTGTTATGTGCAATGCTTTAGTATTAGCGGCTTAATAATAATAATTTACTGATTTTTTTTAAACAATTAAATGTTTGATGAAGCTCCTTAGGTTGAATTTTCACCAGTCTGATCAAACCATTCCCAGTTGATTTCTCCTTTTACAGGAGCGCCTGAGCAATTTATAAATCTCTCATCGCCAGGATCTTTTTTTATTTATGGATATTTGTATCCCTTATTATGTGCATTTCGTTTAAGGGATAACTGGATATACCAAATATGTATATAATAAAAGAATTTTATTCAATTTGTAAAATAATTCTCTCGATGTAAAATTAAAAACATGACTCAAAAATAAGTCATTATACATGAATTACATTGACAAATATTAAGTAATAAATGAAAAATATCTATCCTCTAATAGTGTATCTAAAGTACACCAGGGATTATTATAGGATTATTTAATAGCAATCAGCTTAGGGTTATATTAATTGATTATATACAATACAAACTGAAGTAAATATTATTGAGTTCATAAAAATTGTCAAACCTTTAATGTGTATAGTGTTTTAAACCATATAGCCTCTGGAGTAAAGAGTTCTTGAGGAATGTTCCGGATTAGAGTATCTGCCTGGTACAATAGATGGCCCAGATTGTAAATTGAAGCCCATGTATGTAAATTAAAGAGGTACATAATTAGTAGTAAAGGCAAAGTTACTTTTCCCCTGGAACTGCCTGTGGTAGCGGTTGGCAGTGACTGCTGGTAGTTAAGCAGTGGGATACCGAATCGATGATGTAACAACCGCTGCCTGGCAATTCCAACGAAATATGGCCCTTTGATTTCCCTCAAAGCAGTAGTTAACTGCCAGCAGTCACTGTCAACCGCGACCATGAGCAGTTCCAGTGAAAGCTTAAATAAATACTGACTGCAAATGTAAATGAAACAGAAAGGACATGTTTAGGATAACTTTGAGTATACGAATTGCTACTTCATTTGTGCTAAAAATACAGCATGGACAAGCATTCTTCTTCTTTCTGCACAAGCATTGAAAATTCTGATTTTTTCTACCACGGCACCACTATGCGCTCACTGGTACACATCTTGTACCAGCATCCTATTGAAAAAATCAATTTCCCCTCCCCCGTTGGGTTACTCCTTGCGAGTGGTCTCCATTTGAATAAACAATTATTAATTTAGAAAAGTAAAGGCCAGGGTGCTTCACCTAACTCAATGAGCACAGCAATGCTTTAGGTTTCAATGTAGGGCATTTTAAATGAAACAAAACTTTCTTGGGCTACCTGCAGGTGCCGTTTGCCTCTGTTCCAAACGAATGCAGCAAGAGTCACCAATCTTAATCAATGGACCAGACCAGTCTGTATGACATATCTTCTAATTGAAACCCTTTATTACTTCTAGATCAGACTGATAGTAGATGACCAGTAAGGTCAGACCACAAAAGACAAGTCCAAATCAGATCAGCCAAGACGAGTCTGGACAACCAATCTCCTGATTGAATCCCTTTATTGTTGGGGGGATGAAAATCAAGTTCTGAGCTAAAAAAAATACTCAAATCCTTAAATTGTTTCAAAAATAGATAAGAATAGCACATGAATCCAAAACTGACTGAGAGAGGCTTGCGAAGGCAAACCCCAAAGGACGAAAACAGTGAGCTAATTCATAACATACATGGTATGTCAAACATTATCTACAAATAATCTCAATAAAAATCTAATATCTTCTTTCATCGCCCAGACCCAATATCCCAATGAATACATTAACTATAATAAAGTCACAGCTAAATTTGAAATAACTGTTTCTTATATTAATATTTTTTTTTTTATTAATACAACAACAAATGTTAATATCTGTTGTTCTACATAGTCAAAATAATTTTCTCAATGTAAAATTAAGAACATGACTCAAAAATTGTATACGAATTACATTGACATATAAGCAATAAATGAACAATATCTATCCTTTAATAGTATATCTAAAATATTCTATAGTACACTAGGGATGACAATAAACATTTTGGTCGTGGTTTTACTACTGAATAGTTTTTAAGTGATTCTTCATTAAAGTGACATTCTTCATAAATACACAACCACCACAAGAGTTTTATATTAAACTATAGATACAAATGTATACAGTGTGGTATTTTTTATAGCTTATTCAGAGATACATCTTTCTGTCTGAATAAACATCAATTCAAGGGTAATATGAAATTTGGTTAAAATTGTTTTATATTTTTAAAAAGTATCCTTCAAACTTTTCTACTTGTTATATAATTTTCCAAAGAACCTTGTAATTTCAGCTTGTCATTAAGACAAGGAATTTTGTTATTGAAATATATAACATAAGGGAGAACATAACAACTTATATTTAAATTTAAATTATATAAATAAAAAAAATTTCAAATCTGAAGTCAAATATTAATCATCTTCAGCCTTCTGTGAACTTTGTGGACCCTTCTAATGTTTATTAAATAAACCACATTTTAATTTCTGCAGTTGGTTATAAATATTCATTGCAGGCTCAGTAGAGTAAGTTATAAGATATATATAATAATATTCTCAATTACTTTCCTCCTAGAAGTGTTTTAGCAAAGTAAGCCAAATCAGTTATTTCTATATTAAACTTTAATTGTATGTAATAATTTTCTAATTTATTTATTATTTTTTTGCCAGAATTTAATTTCATGCACAATTCATTCGCCAAAAAAAATTTTGATTGGCTTGGATATGACAGACATATGTTTAAGAGAAATATGTATGATCGTTAGATTTATCTCAATTATTGTTATTGAAAATGACATGGTTAGTATTATCATTATGATTGAAAGGCTGCTTACTCACATGATATGTTATGATAACTTATTTATAAAGCTAATTGAAGAAAGTAACAAAAACAACAAATTTTGCCATAGAACTTATTAATTATTTTCTAATTTAACTATGTTAATATTAAGTACACATGGTATTTATTTGGTATTTTTGTATATTTTTAATAAATTACAGGCCTTTTTGTAAGTTATTTTTTATAAATTCACTGAAATTTGAAAGCATTACATTTTGAAATGTTCATGAATCCAGTTCTAGGATTATCCTTGAAACATACTTATTCCTTCATCCATGGAAAAATTAAACAAACAGTTATTTAAGTGCAATATGAGCTATTGATGTGACATCATTGATGGTTTCGTTAAACTTATCAAACTAGTATGATTTTTATTTTATTTTGTTATTTATGGCACCTATACCTGTTGAATAGTTAGTTTATAGGGCAGTTTATAGTATTCAATTTATTTTTTGGAAACTATGACTTTTTGGATACTTTCATGGTTGTCCTCAAGTGTTTCATTTAATCTTTTGTGACATTTTTTCAAGATCAAAATCGTGTTTGAAGGATGTGCTGCAATGTCCTTACGGCCTTACATGCCCACATGTGGGAGTGGTCCATTTTTTACTATCCCTTTGGTCTCTAAATTTGTTTACTTCACAAAGTGCCAACAATCTTCCCAATTCAATTCAGTAGCCTTGCCTACTCTGTTAAGGGAAGTATCTTAAACTTAAATTGAGCAAGTTCGCTCCTTCCATTTCATATTCTTTATTTGAAAGTTCAGGGCCCACCATTTTATAATTATAAATTATTAGTTTCATTTTAATGATTTTTTTTTTTTTATTGTTTTGTGTATAGTACTAGTTTGAGATGATATAATAAGCTAGTTATTTTAGATTAATATAATGTGAGTGTTTACGATATCTTTACCAATAAATATACTCCAAGTACTCTTCAAGTTGAAGAAGGACCTCTTCGCTCATCTCCCACGAACTTTACTTTTTATCTTGGTACACAGCCCAAAAATGTCTACACTTTTCTAATTTGTATAGAAACCTATTTGCTTCTTTTAATATCACACACCTTTTTAGACGACTTCCCAATAGGTTATCAATTAGAAGAACAGATTACCGCATAATAGCTTGTAGTTTGTGAATTTGAAGTAAGTTTAGTTCCAGTTCTTCTAGAATCATGATTGGTCTTTATCCAAATTATGAATTATCCTGGTGAGAGCCAGAGTTACTGCTGCAAGTATCAGAATCTAATATAGTGGGTTTTAGTGCATGCCCAGGAAGGTGTTTTTTTCTTATGATTCTTCGAATTCTTAATTATTAAATGATATTTATATAATTTCATTTACATCAATGATTAAATATATTGTATTTTTTGAAATATGAAACGAAATAAATTATGCATAAATTTTTGAAACTCTATCCATAGATACTACCAGGATTTATTGAATGATGAAAAATACTTCATTTTGTTTATTAAACCAATTTGATCACTAAAAATCACCTTTTCAACAAATAAAAGAAAATTAAATCATTGATATTTAATACCTGATTGTTATGGTCGCCTTTAAAAACTGTATTTATCATTTAAGTTTCTTTAGCTTTATAATTTCTAATTCAAAAAGGTGAGCCTCATCACCTTTATTAATCAGTTCAGTCCAGTCACATATAATGTGGACTATTATACTTGTTTATTCCGTTATATAATTTTTATAAAATAACAAAACCTGTATATAATGTAGCGACGCTACAGGAAATACAAAAATAATGGGTAAATAGATTCCCCTGATCTATAATTATCTGTAAATTTAAAGGGGCTACGAAAAAAAAAAAAAAAAATGCAATCAGGAATCTTTTAAGTTTTTGACTTGGTGCAGCACCTAACCAACCCAGTGTTAAGCACTATGACCCCACCATCCCTCAAAACCCCACCAAAAAAAAATTCTGATTTGTCCGGAGCCTTAAGAGTTTATAATCATTAATAATTTACAGCCAAATAAAAAATTAATATCAAGACTGGGACTTGAACCCATGACCTTTCCAATATCTAGTTGGAGGCTCTACCACCTGATAATGCCTAGGTTCCAGTCCAGATATTTCCAATAGTTTTTTCTTTAGATGTTAATTGTAAATAATAGCAGGATCAATGTCACAATAACTCATCATAAGGGTTTATTTTCTGTGACTTGGTAAAGCTGTTGGTATTTTTTTTTCACGTTTGCATTTGTATATATACATTTTCCGTTCCATTATTTTAACCAACGTATAATCAGTGCATTCGGAGTTTTCGTAAAATGCACTTTTAAAAAAAAATTTTAAATTGATTGAATCGTTTTCAAGTCCATCATCGTACAACTTAAAAGAGAGAAGAAAAAAGATTGCCTCACACCTGTTTGAAAATAGACCATCACCCTATGAACTAGTCAATAAACATTCCATGCGACCATTTAGCAATCAAGGTCATTAGTCACAGTTATATTTGAAGTCCAGTCAATGTAACCAATGACGAAATAGCCTTCCAGGGCCCCTACTGGAGAGAACGTCACCAGTATTTCTGTAGTGAAAGTCATGTGTATTTATTTGTGGTTTAAAGGCTGAGCCACTCGTGTGCCATCGACGCCCTTTCGCAAACTCTATCAGAGTTCTCTCTTTTTCTTCGCATTTTTTAAGAGAATAGATAATTTGTGCTGCCTCCAGCCACTAGAATTTCAGCATTGTTATGCTGCGGTATATGTATTTAGGTCGAGTCATAAGTAATTTCCGTTTTTTTATGAGATATTTATTTTGCTCTCATTAAATGACAAAATTACGAGTATATTAATTTTGACGAGTGCAGGACGCTTTTCATGGAGTTTCGTTTGCACTCTTTACATCTGCTGAACGTATCTATCCGCAGTAATCGTTAAATTAGACTTCAACAACTCGTGTTGAATTATTCCTTGACAATCCCACCTTACACACAATAAAATCTTTTTGCCTTGGATGTTTGTTTTCGGATCAGGTAGGGGTGGTTGATCCTTATCAAGCCACTGTCTTTTGCGGACTATATTATCCAGGTGGCGGTTAACAGTTGATTGTGGTGTATTCAACCTTTCTGCTATACCTCTTGCCCTCGGTTCGTCTTTTAAGGTCCTATCTCCAGAACGAAATTCTATAAACCAATTTCTAACTGCCCGATCAGTTATTAGTCCTTCACCATATACACTGCATATTTTTTCAGCTGTCGCCCTAGCACTATTGCCTTGTTTAAATTCCCATGACGAATATGTACTTTTTGACTCTCCACTTCAGAAGTTTAAAAAAAAACAGTTTAACGTAACATGTATCACACAAAACAGTTGACACAAGACTAACTGAAGCCTCGTCTATATAGTGAAAACAAAACCTTGTTGTCATGGTAACTCATAGCGGGTAGATACGAACAGTAGATTCTACTTAGCTGCATCGGAAGTTACTTATGACTCGACCTGATAGTATCGTTTAAGTTCGATGTATTGCGTGAGGATGCCCGTGAGTAGATTTCTGAAGAGATAGACAAGATTGTGAAGGGGGACAAGGAGAGTCAGGGGTGTGGCATACCGTCATCAGATTATAATATAAGGATAATTACCCTTATCTTTCAACTTTGTTCACTGACAACTTGTGCCGCCATAGGGTACATATAATAATGTGTACTGTATGTGTTTATATATTTAAAGGGTGTCCCAGAATTAACGCTAGATTTGAATTCCCCTCTATTTGTGCAGTAAAGTGCTGGCAACCCTAAAAAAAAAAAAAACAATTTGACAGCTGACAGTTTAGGGTTAGTAAAAATGGAGTGTTACATGATAGAACAACGTGTCTTTATTGTTGAACATTATCTCAAAAATAATGAAAGTTTGGTGGACACAGTTAGAACATTTCATAGAAAATATGGTCGGAATAGTGTTTTGACTTCATCAACTGTGAAGAGATTAATTGAATAATTTAGGGAGACTGGGTCAGTTGGAGACACTAAACACACCGGACGTCCAAAAACAAGCCGTTCAAATGTCACTATCGAAGCAGTGCGTGAGAGTGTTGTTGAAAATCCATAACAGTTCTTTGTGCCGAAATTGGATGATATTGATGTGGCCAATATGTGGTCTCAACAAGATGGTGCCACATGTCATACAGCCCATGAAACAATTCAAATACTGCACGAGACATTTTCAGGCTGTTTACTCTCTCGTTTCGGTAATCAGAATTGGCCCCCTAGATCGTTTGATTTAACACCTTTAGATTTATTTTTATGGGGTTATTTGAAGTCAAAGGTGTATGTCAACAAGCCCACATCCACCCGTGCATTAAAAGAGGAAATTCAACGCTGCATCAACGAAATTCAACTACATTTATGCCAAATGGTCATGGAAACTTTTGACAAAAGAGTGGGTATGTGCCAGGAAAGTCGTGGAGGCCATTTGCCCGATGTGTTATTCCATAAATAACCCTATCCTATTTACTTTATAATTCAATAAAAAAATAACAACAAAAATACTAAAAGCTGTGTTTTCTATTTAAATCAAATCTTGCGTTAATTCTGGGACACCCTATATTAGGGGGATCGGAAAGTAATGTCATTTTTGCCATCTAGTGTGCTAATTTTCAATGCCTGATCGACCAAAATCAATTGGTTTTTGAGCAAAATATCCGGAGATGGCATTTTGGACATCGTCCGAATTTTGAAAATTTTTGCCACTTAGAAAATGCAGCGATTGGAATAAATGGTAATCCGATATCAGGCGATATAGTGGTTGAGTCAATACCTCAAACCCCGATTCATTCGACTTCTAGTACTCCAGTTCTTGCAGAAAAATAGGCGCAGTAGGGTCTTGCATTATCGTGTTGCAGAATAACGCCTTTTTTATTTACAATCGCTGGGCAATTTTCAATTAAAGATTGATTTACTCGATCCAATCGTTCACTTTAAAGATCTGCATTTACAGTTTGTCCAGGTTTCAGTGATGAACGACCCTGCGAATACTCCACCAAACACACAAAAGCACCTTTTTGGAGTGTAAACCTGGCTTAGCTGTACTTCGTGCCGATTCATATGGAGAAAGATTTTTGGATTATCATAGAGGACCCATTTTTCATCTCCAGCCTCACCCACCAAACTCGCCCGATATTGCGCCATCGAATTTCACTTAATTCCGATGGCTAAAAATTTGAAAATTCGGATGATGTCCATAATGTCATCTCCAGATATTTTGCTATTTTGATATTTTGACAGCACAAGTTACCATTCTCAAGAGCTAAAACAAATCATACTTTACTGTGTGGCACCAAATATTTGAAAAAAAAAATAATAGGCGGACCGGAAAGTAATGTCGTTTTTTTACATTAAATCAATTGGTTACTGAGCAAAATATCTGGAGATGGCATTATGGACATCATCCAAATTTGTAATTTTTTTAGCGATCAGAATAAACTGAAATCCGATGGCGCAATATCGGGCGAGTAAGGTGGGTGAGACGGGAGACGGAAAATGGGTCCTCATTGATAATCCAAAACGCAAAAGGCAGTGTCTCTCTGCGAATGAATCGTCACGAAGTAAAGCCAAGCCAGGTTCACACCCCAAAAAGGCGTTTTTGTGTGTTTGGTGGAGTATTAGCGGGGTCGTTCATTTTGAAGTGCTGAAACCTGGACAAACTGTGAATTTAGATCTTTACTGTGAACAATTTGATCTAGTAAATCAATCTTTAATTTTAAAAGTGCTCAGCGATTGTCAACACATGGCGTTATTCTGCAACACAATAATGCAAGACCCCACTGCGCATTGCAAATCCTGGACAAAATTAATGAATTGGGGTGGGAGGTATTGGCTCACCCACTATACTCGCCCGATATTGCGCCCTCGAATTTCAATTTATTCTTATCGCTAAAAAATTTGCAAATTTGGATGATGTCCAAAATGCCATCTCCAGATATTTTGCACAAAAACCAATTGATTTTTATCGATTCGGCATTGAAATTTGCACACTAGATGGCAAAAGGTTTGCTGATATCGAGGGTGATTTGATCATTGGTTAAAAACAAAAACTTGTTCAAAATTTATCTTTTTGAATTTAACGTAAAAAACAACAACATTACTTTCCGGTCCACCTATTATTTATAAACGAGCGAGTAAGCCAATATCCGTGTTTTGGGTCTAAAATTGTTACCGGATCAGGAATTTAGTGTCATACAAAATAATAATAAATTAAATCGTTTAGCAAAAATGGTTTTTAGTAGCTTAGTAAAGTACATATTAAACAGAAAGTAAAATGACTAAGGCCCTAATATCTAACTGAGATTACTATGTATGATGTATTACAATGAATAATGTTCTAATAATAAATTTATCTAGAAACAGATAGTAAGAGAAGGAAAGTTCATGAAAAGGAAAAGAATCAACCACCGAGAGCAGCTCAAATATATTATTTAAATACCACACAACAAACCGCGTTGCAAAGAGTGTAAAAGTGACAAAAAATTACTGTTTATTAGAGGCGAGTTTTGTTAGTATTATTAGAAAACCCCATATGAAGCATTTAGTGCAGATATGTTGCGATTTTTCCAAACCTAAAAACCAAAAATTCATTGCACATAGTCTATAAAAAAGCAAAAAATATTATAACAAAACCAAAATGGTTTTTAGGATCACAGGTCATGACCGCGTGACCTGACCTGAATAGGTACTTAACCTTTATTCGACCCAAGGATTCCCTATGCTAAAGTTGAAGGATTCCCGTTAAGTTGAAAGGGACTTTATAGTATTCAATATTTGACCTTATATTATTAAATATTTACTAGTAAGACTTGGCAAATATTAGTAATGGCTGGTAATAAATTAGACGTATACACTAGTGAATTTCTGTCCAATCAGTAATACACTTCATTTGCGGTGTCAACAATTGTTAATGCAGGTGTTTCAAAATCACGTTATAATTAATATATTTCTTAATTTATACCACTTAATATTTAACTTAAAAAAATTTTTTTTTATATAATTACAATGCAGTTATTGGACTGATATCTAGGTCAAAAGACTGAAATATTTATTAAGAAGCTCAGAGGCAATCAAATTGTGTTGAACCTGCCTCTATGAATGCTTGAATTAGCCGTCAGCTCTGCTGGTAGTATAAGAATGGCCAAAGACCTGCAAAATATTCATCCTTAGTACTTTTCAATTTTGTATTGAAACGTTTCGAATTAAATCAGTTCATCATCAGGCAGTATCTATTCACCGAAATTTAACGATTAGCCACATTTCTTATTAAACGTATTTTTTATTATTCAACTTACGTAAACAAATACTTATTTACACATTGTGTCATATTGAATAAAAAAATATATACTTTTTAAAAATTATTTTTCTATTTCCTGGCCAGGAAAATCGTCATATAATTGTTTAAAAAAACCAATACATTGTCATGCTACGCATATGGTACTGAAATTTAAGTAAACCGTAAGTTATATAATGCTAAGAATATTATATATAATCTAAAAGTAGAAGCAAGCCCCTTCTAGTGTATACCTGCCTCGTGACTTCATAGAAATCACTGATGGTTCCTGGTATTTTTTAAGTAAGTAACCACATCCTTCCAAAACCTCCCTACCTCCCAGAACTACCCTTTTCTTATACATGTATCAGCTTTAGCCCCAGACTCATCCCTAGAGCTTCCAACCAGTATGTAGTAACGTAACTCTTAATATTTGTATATACCAGTGTTTTGCTTGTACTTCATAATAAAGCTTTTCTTTTAAAAGACTCTCCTCTACAAAGATTATTTAACTGTAGATAATTGTTGAGCTTTAATTGCGCGTCTATATTTTCAATCAGGTACGGAGCGTTCGTTCATCTGTCGCTTTATCTGTTTGTATGTCTCAGTGTACTCAAGGATAGTGGATGTAAACACGTGCCAGTCGATCTTAAATTTTGAAACAATACCCAAAAACATCCCGGGACCATATGGGCACCATATTTTTTGGTTAAGGAATGATAACAAAAAGTGTCATAAACGAATTACCACGAAAACAGTCTACCGACTCGCTTCTCATTGACTGTCAAATCACGGTTCAAAAATTATTGACGATTGGGAGTCTCGTGAGTTAGTGCTGGTTGTGGAGTTTTAAATTCAAGAATGTTTCGCCTACCCGCCAAAGTTATATATTATAGAATTGTTACTTCCTGCCAATTCGTGTTCAGAACATGAAGATTAATTTCTTCATTCGTGCTACAAGTGCAACCAAAAACTGCCACGATCCAAGGAGGGCTTTTTTTAAAAGATTTCAAAAATGCATAAAACGTGAAAATTCAATGAGCTCATTCTCATGAAAAATCAGACAATGGTATCTCTGTCTAGGGGCGTAACAGAAACGAGTATATTAACGAGAGCGACTGCCTCTCAATACCGTTCTTTCATAACACTTTACTGTTCAAATTACTAAGTCGAATAATTAGTACCATTGAAAAGGACTTAAATGTAAGGGGATAAAACAATTTAAGTTGCATGCCAAAGATGATCCGTAAGCCGTCTGGCTTACCTCTCAATATCCTTCTTTCACATTATATGTCATTTATTTAGTTCATGTAAGTTTCAAACGATATTATCTGGATAATAATTATTTCATATAGTCTTAGTTCAGGATAACAAAAATAAATTTGACTAAAGAATGATAAACATGATGAGGCCACCAGTCATTGTATCAATTATCAGTTTACGACGCGTATATTATGTAATCTTCATCATCATTTTACTGTTCAAATTACTAAGTCGAATAATTAGTACCATTGAAAAGGCCTTAAATGTAAGCGGAGAAAACAATTTAAGTTGCATTGACGCCAAAGATGATCCGTAAGAGGATGGCTTGTAAATGAAAAAAAATATTTATCCTACATGTAAGAGGGCGCACAAAATTAAAGAGTAGCTTTACTGGTCAGTAGCCTACAATAGCGTAAATCACAAATATTGTACTGTTGTTGGTAGGCATGCAGGGATACCCAGCCACAATGAACTATATCCTTCATATTATATTTTATGACAACAGATATTATAATTTACTTATTGCCTACTAAGGTAGATTGTAATTTTAGCACAATAAAGGAATTAAAAAAAAAAAGATATTATAATATATAAATATGATTTGATAGTTTCTTTTTTCGTGTGTGTGTATGTTTTTCGAAAGTAGTAGTAACGGTGCTCCCTTTTACCCTAGCACCACAGACATAATAATAGTGTGTAAATTTTGTCAAGAATTTAGCGGATTACTTGTTTTGTGATGGTATGTTATTTACTTTTTAGTTTGTACATAAGTACTCCTTGAGTCTTACAACGGTGTGCAGCAGCACAAGTCGACTTTAATTTATCAAGGAAAATCAAATAAATTGTGAAAACCTGTTGATTTATGTACTTCAATAGGTAATAAATAGATACATTTTTGTGTTATGCGAATTGCTGATTCACCGCTTAGCGCATGTGAGAGAACTAGGAAGTTTCAACACCTCATGGAAATTAGGAAATGATTTTCAGGAAAGATCCTAAAGTCACTTCTTCCATTCATAGCCTGAACGCTTTAACGTTAGTAAAAACTAATTAATTTTGATGTAATCTGAAAAAGGATGACATGACTACTGATTTTTGCATTAACTAGTTAGATATTGTAATCTGTGAAAATAAATCTTAAGATAAATGCTTTAAAGGGAGGAATGTGTACCTTTATATGTACGAGGGTTGATAAAAAAAGTAACGAGAATTTTATAAAAACTGTTTTTTTTCGACTTCAATAGCGTAGTGCATCATGAGCTCCTGCCAGAAGGTTGTACGGTCAATAAAGTATATTACTTGGAAGTAAAGCACCGTTAACGTGAAGCGATCCGACGAAAACGACCGGAATTGTGGCAAAACAATTCGTGGAAATTGGATCACGATAACACTCCCGCTCACACCTCGCTGTTTGTTCGTAATTTTTTAGAAAAAAAACACACTGTTGTGTTACCGTATTCGCCGGACGTGGCTCCCTGTGACTTCTTTTTGTTCCCGAACTTGGAAAAAACTTTGAAAGCTCGACGTTTTGACACTACTGATGATATGAAAGAAGAATCGCCGAAGGAGCTCGGAGCAAATATCGAAAAGTTAGTTTGAAAAGTGCATCTATAAGATTGGAAAAAGTGCTGGTACAAGTGTATTATATCTGAGGGGGGGGGGACAAAACCACTATCGATAGTTATATAATGCTAAGAATATTGTAATCCTAATATTATACAAAAGGCTAAAAGCCCCTTCTAGTGTATCCGAAACCTCGGGACATCATGGAAGTCACTGTGGTGTTTCTTGTTATTTTTAAGTAAGCGACCGCATCCCTCCCAATTCCTGAAACAACCCTTCTCATATTCATATGTCTCAGCTTTAGTTCCAGTCCCCACTTGTCGCTGAACACCCGACCCAGTAGTATGTAGTAACATAACTCTTAGTATCTGTATATACCAGTGTTTTGCTTGTACTTCATAATAAAGCTTTTCTTTCATTTCTTTTAAAATACTCTCCTCTACAAAGATTATTTAACTGATGAATAAATAAAAACTTTTTAGGATAAACATAAACTCTCGTTACTTTTTGATCTGAGATAGAATCTTATATGGAGAATGGCAATCCTTTTTAAATTTGTTATCTTAATGATGTAAATATACTTTGCTGGCACGCAATTGAGATATACCTATTGAGATACCTTCGCGTAAAGTTCAGTTACTTAGATTGATAACAAGCTTGTTTTTTTTCTGGACATTAAACGTAGTCTTACGATGAACAGACAGGAAACGGTCCGTTAGCTTGGATATCAGTATCTGAGAATTCCAGTCGCGTCGTCTTCTCGGGAGATCTTATCCATCGCTTGCCTAACCGACCCGAATCTCGCGGAACACATTCATTTCTCACCATCAGTACAGTTTTTCTCTCAGCTTTATCTGGTTTGATACCACTCCAGTATATATTAAATTACTAAAAAAACATTAATGAAATATATTTTCCAGGAATTCCACAGAATCATTCCAAATCGTTTAAAAAAATGAATCTGTTAGTTAAGTAGACTTCCACATCAACCAGTGATAGTTGAAAATCCCAATGTCAGATTATTTACTCTTGGGGTTGTTTCAACAAAAAGTGAGAGGAAAAAGGTCAGAGGGAGGTTTTGTGTGATGTTTTTAAAAATATTTTATGAGACTTATCCTTTATTTTTGTTTCTATTATATGACTTGTATATAACATATATTATAAATTTTATGTTACTTTTAAATTTTAGCCTGTTTATATTTGATAGGTGTAATTTCATAAGATTAATTTTTAATTTTAGTTTTCTGTTATACAAGTATTAAGTTCCATGTGCTCACCTTACACGATTTATAATTTTATTTCAACTAAAAGAGTAGATTAAAATCTGCAGGTATATTACGATTACTGCAAGTAAATAAATAAGAATGAGATCATCGTCATGCTCAAAAATTCATCTGATAAGTTTCCTCTACACTGTCTAAAAAAAAATGCAAATTATAAAGGGTGTCCCAGAATTCACGCAAGATTTGATTTAAATAGAAAACACAGTTTTTAGTATTTTTGTTGTTATTTTTTTATTGAATTATAAAGTAAATATGACAGGTTTATTTATGGAATAACACATCGGGCAAATGGCCTCTACGACTTTGCTGGCACATTCGCACTCTTTTGTCGAAATTTTTCATGACCATTTGGCATAAATGTGGTTGAATTTCGTTTAATTTCCTCTTTTAATGCACGGGTGGATGTGGGCTTGTTGACATACACCTTTGACTTCAAATAACCCCATAAAAATAAATCTAAAGGTGTTAAATCAAACGATCTAGGGGGCCAATTCTGATTACCGAAACGAGAGAGTAAACAGCCTGGAAATGTCTCATGCTGTATTTGAATTGTTTGATGGGCTGTATGGCATGTGGTCTTGTTGAGACCACATATTGCCCACATCAATATCATCAAATTTCGGCACAAAGAACTGTGTTTACGACACCGCATTGATATTGACATTTGAACGGCTTGTTTTTCGACGACCAGTGTGTTAAGTGTCTCCAACTGATCCAGTCTCCCTAAATTTTTCAATTAATCTCTTCACAGTTGATGAAGTCAAAACACTATTCCGACCATATTTTGTATGAAATTTTCGAACTGCGGCCACCAAACTTTCATTATTTTTGAGATAATGTTCAACAATAAAGACACGTTGTTATATCGTGTAACGCTCCATTTTTACTAACCCTAAACTATCAGCTGTCAAATTGTCTTTTTTTTTAGGGTTGCCAGCACTTTACTGCACAAATGGCGGCAAATTCAAATCTTGCGTTAATTCTGGGACACCCTATATAAAATATTATACCTTCTATAGTCATAACAATAAAAAACCTAAAAGTAGCAAACATTTGCAGAATAAATGATTTCTATAAAATAACAAAACCTGTATATAATGTAGGGATGCTACAGGAAATACAGAATAATTTTTAAATGCATTCACTTGTGGATCTATAATTGTATATAATTGTCTGTAAGTTTAAAGGGGCTATGAAGAAAAAAAAAAAAAAATAAATGAAATTTGTGTTGACTAATAGCTTTTAAACTGAGCCATAAAAGAGTCTACTGGATATACTGAGAACCATCGGATTGATGGCGATAAATCTGGCCAGTGGGTAGTATTTTGCGCATTTAAAAAAAACAAAACTTATAACGCACGCTCGTTGTAAAACATAATTTACTAAAAACCGTCAAAAAAGAAGTAATTGACAGTAGATTTGTATGTGAGTGGGTAAATATTTTAAAAAATATCAACTATTTCAAACCCTTCAGCTGAATTAATCACTTGAGCTATTTTTAAAAGTGATCAGCTGTGTCTGAAGGGTTGTGGTTGACTGTTTCGTCATAACTGGGTTCAAACCCCAGGATGGTCAAAGGCAAATGATGAATATGAGAAATTAATAAGAGAAAGAGAAAGAGAGACTATTCAGTATTAAGAGAACAGAAGAAAAATGACAATATTCAAAAGAAATAACGGTTTGCTATTTTTTGAAATGGGCGTTTTCTTCCTCCGGTAGTTGGTAGTTGGATGCGGTAGCCGCTAGGTGCCGCCAGCGGGACAGAAGGTTAGGGACTCGGGGTAAGCCTCGCCATCTGTTTAGGGCCGGCTCCTGGCACACTCTGTGGGAAACTCGATACTGGCCAGGGCTGTCGGTCTATTCCTGCCGTTTCCACTCTGCCCCGAGTTATATTTAGCCATGGCTGATCTCATTCCCATACCGATTTGGACCTGGGTGTCGAAAGCATGGAGGAGTATGGAAGACTTGGCCGATAAGATTGACGATCTCATCTGTACATTCGAAGGTGGTAGTGACACGACCATGGATACAGTGGCCATGTACATGTTCGGTTGGATGCTCGTTGGACTCCTAGTGCTAGGCGTCGGACGATATGCCTACGGTAAATTTATCAGGGCTAAAGACACTAAAGAGAAAAGTGACAGCTCAGAGGTGACAGCACCCACTGTGAAAACCGACATCACCTCAGAGGCTCCTAAGACTGTTGTTAAAGAAACGGCTAAACCTACTGCATCTGGTGGCAAATATGTCCCACCAACTCCTCCTGTGCGTAAGAGGCTCGGCTCCAAATCGGGCTCAGGTGTTGTTCGACCGACAGGACTTGTCAAATCGAAATCGAGTTCTTTGCTCCATCCTCCCCCAACAGCGACTGGTCCTGAAAGTGAGAGTGTTAAGTGGGTGAATGAAGTATTTCTATGGCTCTACACAGACTTAGTGGTAGTGAATGAGCTCCTCAATTCCTGGATCTCGTCATTAAATGAGTTCACCAAGAAATCTGTTGCGGAGGTATGATTATATGATTTATTCTAGATGTATTTTGTTACATTTAACAAACAATTAGATGTTATGAATTTCCAGAGAACTTGGGAATGGCTTTTGCTCTGTATGTATATTATACTTTTTAAACAATACCCTTTGCTTAGGAAAATCATGTTTTTAATTTTTTTTTGTGAATTTCATAACTGTTTCTTCAAATTTTGTAGCAGATTGTACCAGTAATATAATGCTTCATTTAAGCCTAATGAGATGCCTACATTCTCCATATAAAAATATTTTGTAGTATTAAAACAATTAAGAAATTGACCTACTACTGGAGTATTTATGATTAAAACGTGTACAATTATAGGGTTTTTTGTGCCATTAGCATGTGAAGGTTGAATTGTCCAGAGATAAACTGCACTAATTATTTAACTAGCACCTTGTTTTTCTTAATAAAAGAAGTATCTGTATTGTGTTTATATTTGTTCTATTTTTGACAGCCGTGTCAACACAATAACCAATTAATTATTAATGCATATTAGATAGAGCACTATATTTCTTAAGTGCTTTTCTAGTTTAATACTGCCTGTCAACAATAATGAGTTTACCTACTCTTAAGGAAATGAAGTTGTGACATCACCGATAGAAATATCAATGTATTCTGTTCACCTCACCCTTTACTTAAAGTTACTCTAGTGTACTCTTCATCAATTTTATAGTTAGAATCTAAAATAGATTACTTCAGCATTTCCTGTTATTGTTTTGAAATGACTCGGGCGTGGGCACCTTTGTTCTCGGTTATTTTTGTTGTGACATATCCATCCGGGTATTTTGCTGGATGCTTTAATAATCAAATTTATATTTTACTGTGTACATTAATAATTATATTATTTAAAAAAAAGTAATTAAAATTCTTTTAGGGTTATTTTGTAATAGTCATTGACTAATCTAGCCCAGTTTATAATTTGTTTTCTGCCTAATACAGGCGTGTAATGAGTTGTTGCCTTGGCATAAGACCTTAGCCTTGTCCTGATTTAATTTGATTCAAAACAGTCTTCACCATTCAAAGTTAAATAGTTAGCAATGAATAAACTTTGTTCATTTATCACTTTTAGGGAGGATTTTTTTCTCTCCATAATTATCCTTATCTTTGCATAATTTATTAATTTTGATTTATTAATGAAATAATAGGTTTGATTATTTTCTAGTATTTTGTGTAATATTATTTTTGACAGAACACAGTCTCAAATATAAAAAGTTGTTTATTCATATCTCAAGACATTTCTTCAACTACCTTCTTTATTAGTTATTTTATGCCATAAATTTTTTCAAACAATTTGTAATTTGTAAAATTTCTCATTACTGGCGAAGGAAGAATTAAGTATTTAACATTTTGATTAAAAAAATTAAGTGGACCTATTTGGTTATGATAATGATCTTATAATATGCAAATAATAATTACATTAAGCTGTTTCACCCAGTTAAAAAGTCTGGGAAAAATAAAAATAATTAACAACCAAATGTTCTTTATACTACAATTTGACATTATGTTATGTTTACTGAAATATATTACTTACATTTAGGTGTATTATAGAAAACTGGAATTATTTTAAATTATTATTAAAGTCATTAATTTGTTTTTGTTGTTTAATTTTTATTTAGGGTATATCATACTTTGTTATTTCTATACTAACCCAGACCTTTATCTTTCATGGGTGAATGTAATGATGTCAAGGTTGTCTAACATAATTATGAAGTATTCCTTCTTGATGATGCCAAGATTTTTTTTTTTTTTGTTAGTTTAAACCTTGCAGCTAGGAAATATACTCATGGAAAATACTTAATTATTTTTGCGTTATAATAAACATCTTCCAGCTTTGAAGAGTTAAATTTATTTAAAATTTACTGATCATTTCAAAAAAATTACATTGAACATAATGTTAAAGTTTTATAAAATTTATAATTGATTGTTGTTTAATTAAATTTTCTAATGCTACCCTTTAAGAAATGTCACACAACCAAGAAATATTCAATTCGATTTTTTTTTTTTAAAAATGGTTAATTTTATGTCTTATGTGACTTCGTGTTATGAATAGATGTAAATGATAAATTCCTTACATTTCCCATTTTAAAAAATCCCACAAAAATATAAAATCTAATCTGAAATGTGAACAGTGAAACATTCCTAAATTTTAAACTTTTCTATGTGTACCATTATTGTGTGCATTCGTCTCAGATAAATGTTTAAAATTGACTAAATTGTTTGATATCATTTAATAAAAAGGGAACACTTTAATAAATTACCTATTTATATATCTGATTATTATAATTGTTTCTCTTTCAGCATGGTGTTGGTGTCGAATTCGTAAGAGTTCTACCTGAAACCCCGCCACCGACTGTTACCAATGTTTTCTGCGAATGTGCACCTAATGATGATGTGGTAAGAGCACTCTATAAGCATTTATAAGAGTTTATAAAGCATAAGAGTTTCTATATATAAATCAATAATATTATAATAAAAAAATATATTGATCCAAAATTATGAATTATGAAACATTAAATTAATATAGTACTGGAAGTTAATTTTTGTGGGTAAATTTATCCACTCGGATGAATTTGTAATTTTTTATTACTGAATTATAGCCAATTAACATACTATGCTGTTGTTAATCATCTGTTAAAGGCTAGAAAAATGTTTTCTAAGACTCTAGGGGTCTAGGATAATGTGACAGTAGCAATTATACTTAAGGAACGTGGGATTACTGGTAAATAGCGCTGGTTAAGTTTATGTTTTTTTACTGTCGGCCTTGAGCAGGACGATTGTAAAAGCTGTGTCTGCCAGTAGTTTTAGTCTTGCAGCTGATTGCCAAAGATCAAGTCAGCTCTTGCCAAAATGCATTCCCTCCCTTCCACTCTCACACAAAACATTTTTTATGTCAACCTATTTAGTGATAAACTATCTCTTTATCATCAAACTCATTAAGGTTTATGATAATTTCCTCTTGCATATTCTATTATATATTATTTAGTATGATAATGTAGAAACAATAACCTTGTAGTGTGTTTTTTTTTCCATTATAATTTTCTAGTTCTGCGACAATTTTTTTTTACATCTTCATTGTTATTTATGATACCCATAGTGCAATACAATTTTTTTCATTAAACTAAAAGCTGTTGGATTAACTTATTTATTCATTTCAATTTAAATGACAAAGGATTAGTGCAATAATTATCTAATTGTTTGAAATTTATTTATTTGAGGCCAATTCAATTATGAATCACAGTTCTTCCCTTCCAGAAAATACTAAACTTTTAATATTTATTTATACTTATAAATATTTTGTTATTTGTAGCTTGTGAGCTACATTGATTACAGATCGGTAATCAATTTCATTTCCTATGAATTTTATATATGCTTTACACTATTCATTATTTAGATTGTAACCTGGTGAGCATTACCTCGACTATGAGTCATTTATTGATTTCTTAGCTGTTTAATTCTCTCTTCAAAATCAATATAACATATCCACACATTCTTTTTGAAACTTTTACAACATTTATTATGTAAATCCGAAAAAAAATAGAAGAATTTTCATACAAAGTTTGTGTCACTTACACACAACTTGTATGTTAATAATTTTTGATAGATTAATGTATAATATTCAATCTTTACTTTTGTGTTTTCATCTTTTGTTGTCCTTTATTATCCATGGATAACTAATTTAAATGCATTTGTATATAGTTACATGCTAATTTATATAAACATAAATGTTTTAAGAGAATTTTGAATTCAATAAATTTGAGGATTGGCTCAGTTTTATTTTTCATTGATGCTATTTCTGTAGCATTTGTATTTTAAACAATTAGAAAGCATTATGTCTTTAAACAAATAGATAACACGTTATCGTTAAGTGATTAAGATCGAAATGAAATTTTTATCACACAAAACGCTTGTTAGCAAAAACGCGGTTAATGATAGTGAAAGATTTAATGTACCATTCAATAATTAATTCTGTGTCATAATATCTCAGAAGAGATAAGTCTGACGAATATCATTTAAAGGCATCATTTTAGTTCAAGGATATATTTTTATTTGCTTAAAGTACCATAAATTCAAAGTGTTATGATTATGATATAATAATCAGTTCTTGCTAAGTTAACCTTGAAAACTTTACACAGAAAATAATATGATTTTTTGTGCAAAGAGAAAAATGTTTGTATTCACGATTGATTCATAGGCGATTATGGAGAAGAATTAATATTTAATGAACTCAATAACATTAATCAATTATATTTAATTAGCTGTTTATCCAGTGATAAATAATTTCATCGGTTTTAGTTTCCTACTAAGTCTGTAAGGTTCCCGTTTTAATGTTGTTATCTGAAGAATCATTCTGCAATGTGATGGTGTTAAAGGCCATCTAATGAATGAGACGGTTCCCAAGCCTTGACCTAACAACCTCTGGCACATTTACAATATCTATTGACACTTTTTAACTAAGAATCATTAAACGATCCATTCATCCATTATTGATTTATCATTAATCCAATTAGTAATCACGATAGGAATGTTCTGGGTTCAAATATTTAGGTCCTCTTGATGAATTTTATTTTAATTCCATGACCAGAAGTGGGTGTCTCTTGATAGAGTAGTCCTTCTACAGTAGAACTTTGATGCCCTCTTTTCTTTTTTTAAATATTTTACATCCCTTTTATTCTACATACATTGTTTTGGTATAAATATTATGCTGTTGCCAGTCACCAGAGCGCCTCTTTACTATAACTAAAATTTACATGTTGTAAAAATAAACTGTATACTAAAATTAGTTGAAAAGGAGAGATATTAATCAAACTAACTCGAATGATATGTGTCCTCAACAACAAATACTTAGTATTGTACTCCATGTTTATGTTTATGGAGGGGCCCCCTGACAGGAATTAGCACAGTTGGTTTTCTGACATCTGATCCTGGAATAGTATGAATTTATCAAAAAAAATGTCTAATAAATTAATTTTATTAAGTGTGCTCCTTTGTTTTGATTATTATTATATAGGGGTTTTCAAAAAATGTATTACTCTTCAGAAGTAAGATTTCCGTACAATTTTTGTTCAGTAGTCCCTCCTATTTTTGAACATAAACTTCAGAAATCAGGTCAAAACGTTTTTTCTGGTCATGCACACAAGCAAGCGTGAGGCATGCCAACATTACTTTTTCGAATTGGTTGCCCTACTTATTATTTTTTTGATCACACAACTAGAATAAACTAATTTTATGAGTATATTTTGTTGAAAATGGCTTTCTTGACTAATGATGTTATTTTACAGTTAAGACGTATTTCTACTATGAAATTATTTTACTTTAAAATTAATTATAACTGAATTTTGGTATTTACTGTTATATTCTCTCCCCATGTTAACTGTTTCCTCACTATCTTTCCCTGGTATGATATACTAACTTTTCCTGTTTTCTTAATGATAATGACACTTCAGATGACATATGCTACTAACTATTAAAAACATTTATAAAGGAACGTTATGTGAAGAGTTTATTAAGAGACTGGCTTAGGTTGATGAAGAGAATTGTTAGGTTCTCATCAAGTTTATTAATATACAAAGTTTCGACATAGTATGTATGTTTGCATCTGATTTTTGCGTAGGAAAGAGGTTGGTTTCAAACGTTTAAGGCATTTAGGCGAACTGAGAGAGACATATAGTCAAAACAAATTAGGACTGAATACATGGGTGGTGTTACAAAATGTACTTAATATTTTTATTAAATGAACATTCGGGCCTACACTAACTTTTCCCACTGATATGTTAACTAATGTACGATTCTCTTCCATCAGACTCCATCCATTCTGTTTTCTGTTATGTCGTCTTCTCACTTATTTCCTTCATTGTTAGGATCTGCTTCAAAAACCACTTCTGAGAATATTGCTGAAGTAGCAATTTTTTATTAAAATTCGCCATTCCGAAAACTTGGTTTATTAGCCAACTGCAAATTATTCGTCACGGGAAGAAAACAAAAGATAACAGTGTAAACAGCCTCTGTAAACATCCTTAGGATCAACGTCAAGTGGTACAGATAACATGACAGGTTTATATTTTGGTATCCACTATAAATCATTACTGGAAGAACACCAAAAAAAACAGACTTTCAATTAAAATTTTTTCATTAATGAGCGTTAGAACAGGTTAATGTATAAGTAGAGATATGCTTTACCAGTAAAACACAAACAAATGTAAATATGGAGCTAGGTATTGACCTGGATACTACAGAAGTGAATATAAGTTATGAGATAATGACTGAAGAATTAATTAAGATTTCATAAGTTACGCATAAAGGTAGAAAACATTTCCATGATAAATAAATCATTTGAAACAATTATTGTTTAAGAAGTAACCTGTTAATACTTTTTCTCTTTTTTTGGTTGTTGTTTTTAGAATGGACAAAAAGCTCTCCAGCACATTATGTCCAAAGTTCTAATCATCTACTAGATTCCAAGACCTGACAATTTTTTTATTTTCAACCATTTTGCTGACTGACACCTGTGTCGAGTCATTTTTGCATTTTTTACCCGATCCAAACCAGCTTATTCCAACTCTCCCACAGGTACCATATTGCAGAAGCCCTGAATTTCACGTATAGATAGCTGCTCTGCGGAGCTTTTAATAGATAAATGTCCTTTTTATTAGAATGATCATCTTTCAAAATTGCGTAAGTAACATTATTTTTTGCAACTTTCCTTCTAAAGCCATTATATTGTGATTTAGTTTGAAAAAATTTTGATCATCTCATATTTAATCTAACTCGACTTCTCATTTGTCCAGGTCATTTTCCATCCATGAAAGGAAATAAAATAGCTATGTTATTGCACACAAATTATTAGACCAAACTTCTCATTTTATATTCTGTCCATAATTTTTATTCAAGCCTTAGTTTTTAGTGTATTTTTTTTCGATTCTAGCCCAATACCCTTTATAACTGAAATATTATATATGATGATGAGATATTATAATATAGATATTATATATTTATAATTGAGATAGTATTATATACTTTTATTAACTGAGATATTCTCCATTGCCCGAAACATTGGAAACATGGTAGTTATTATTGATAATAATGTATTATATAAGAAGGGATCCTCTGTTCTTAATTATTTAATTTTCCTTGCCTTTTATATTGTCTGCTACAGGAGATTTATATATTCTTGAAATTTCCCAAGGTGGTATCTAAAACTTTAATATTTTATTAACGTAGTTACTTTATTACATAAATAACATATTATGATATTTGGGTGTTTCAAGAACATTTATTTGTTAACAATGTTTTACCAATTTATGTAATCCAATTTATTATTTTGTTTTAGACAATTACATGCGATTGTGAAGCAACGCCGGCCCTTCAAGTGAAGGCTTTCCGTCAGAAAAGTGACAAAGTAGAAGTCTCACACTACCGGCTCAATGTTAATAGATTTCGTGCAAGATTGAATATTGTTGCCATCACAGAAAAACTTATTGCTGATGTTAAATGTGATGGTTGGCCAGAGGTTAGTTAACAGTATTAAGTTAATTAAATTATATTAAGAGGCTAAATCACATGATAAATGGTTGAAGTCCTGAGGATGGCTGAATTTCGGTAAAATTTCAAAAATTCATTCTTTCAAGAATCCCATCTATCTTATATTGATCTCTATTTGTGGTATTACTCCAACTTAAGCTAATAATGTTTTTGCCAAAATTGGTCTTCCTACCATCCTAACCTTATAAATATATAGAACAATGTGTCCAGAAGCATAACCAGAGAATAAAATAAAAAATAATCTTTTGTTGTTGTTTTTTTTCAGATAAAAGTGGCATTAGCACAAGTTGGATCCATAAAAAATAACTTGGATGAAAGTCAATTACAAGATGTAATATGTGAAATCGTAACTTCAGCTTTACGCCAGGCTAGTCTGCATTATAATCTCAGCCAGTATCCTAATTGTCCACGGCTAAACAGGCATCCTCCGAGTCCGGTTCACCTTCTTCCTCTTCATTATGACAGTATGGTAAGTTTTTTTTTTAAGTCAGTAAATTAGACTATCTATTAGGGTAAATTGTTAAAGTTTATTTTGTGTCCTCAAACAAAACAGTATCACTTCATGACCCTTTCGCTACAAGCTACATTTTTTCCCATTAGGCGCAACATGCCATCTTTGAACAGTAGTGACCTAATTGATGTTAGAGATTGTCTGTTATTATTAACAAGGGTTAGCAATTTTTTTTTTTTTATTTCGCAAGTTTATGAAAAGTAATCACTTCTTCCTACTATGTGAATGAATATCTTTCATAGTGGTGTTTAAATTGATTAACATGATGATGAGAGAGTTAAAATAGTGACACCACCAGCATTTTAATTTAAGATTCTTGAATTCCTGTTGAAACCCTTTTTTTACTCTGTCCCTTCCGAGAAATGTTTGCAACCTTCATTCATTATTACTAATTGTTTAAATATTAATTCAAGATAAAAAAAATAAAACAAATTCGTATACAATATATAAAATAATGGAGAGGGATTTCTTTATCTAAACTCCCAGCAGTTATATTGCTTTTCACCTGACCGCCTAGGCTTTTTTGTTTAAAAACTAGGTGTTTAGACTGTTTTTTTCTCCTAAGCAGTACATACCATTTGATTCATATGTCTTAAAGGTACAATATTTTGTCAAAATCACAAAAAAAATGGATTTATACTGTTTTTCCCTCTTCATATCTTATATTTAATATTTAAAAAAAATCAATTCCCCCTGCATCCAGGATTTCTTAAGCTTACAGTTACTTTAATTTAATCCTTTCAAATTTGTTCTGTTTCAAAATTTTATAAATTAATAAAAACGGTTTCTTAAATTGTCTGCTTTAAATACAGTTTTTTTTTTATTTGATAGCTGGGTGGAGATAAAGTGAGCAGGAGACTTCTAGTCAAAGTCATCAAAGCTAATGGCCTTGGAGGATCTCAAGGTAAGCCATTATTATTATTATGATTATGATAGTTTTTTGTTTTTTTTAATAAGCTGCTTTAAGATTTGAATATAATTTATTTACTTAATAACAATTTTTGTATTAAATATTCAGCTATCTATCATCATTTTGTTTTTTTATGGTTAAATATATATATATTATAGCTCATAAAATGAAGGCCTAATGATACTTGAAGGACATATGACAGTTTAGCTACTTGGTATAAATCACATTAACAAATGATCTTTAATTCACTTTATTTGCTCCGTTTGTACCAAGGATGACAAATAATTTTTACCTTTTATTAAAAAAAAAATTAAACTGATATTTTACTTTTATTTTTTATTTCCACTGAAATTTAAAAATTATTTAATTTTAAAACCAAAAAAAAAATTTATAACTGATATGTTTCAAATAATATAAAAAAAAAATTCAAAATTAATAAAAAAAATTCCAAATTCTGAAAAGTATATTTGAATCGGGAGGCAGTTATCTCAAGATCAGTTAATTTTTAGTCAGTTACCATTTGGCTCAAATCATTTTCACAATGATTCTTTGTTGGACCGCGTTGATGTTGACAGTGATGTTCATTGTTTGATGTTTGTTATTGTTCAAATGCCTAGGTGTGTTTGTAAAGGGTGTCCCAGAATTAAAACAAGATTTTATTTAAATAGAAAACAGGTTTTAGTATTTTTGTTGTTATTTTTTTTTATTGAATTATAAAGTAAATAGGATAGGGTTATTTATGGAATAACACATCGGGCAAATGGCCTCCACGACTTTGCTGGCACATACGCACACTTTTGTCGAAATTTTCCATGACCATTTGCCATAAATGTCGTTGATGGAGTGTTGAATTTCCTCTTTTATTGCAAGGGTGGATGTGGGCTTGTTGATGTACACCTTTGAATTCAAATAACCCCATAAAAAGAAATCTAAAGGTGTTAAATAACATGATTTAGGGGGCCAATTTTTATCACCAAAACGAGAGAGTACACGTCCTGGAAATGTCTCATGCATTATTTAAACTGTTTCATGGGCTGTACGGCATGTGGCACCATCTTGTTGAAACCACATACAGGCCACATCAATATCATCCAATTTCGGCTCAAAGAACTGTGTTTACGACACCAAATTGATGTTCCTGTATTTTCAACAACACTCTCACGCACTGCTTCGTTATTGACATTTGAACGGCTTGTTTTTGGACGACCAGTGTGTTTAGTGTCTCCAACTGATCCAGTCTTCCTAAATTTTTCAATTAATCTGTTCACAGTTAAGTCAAAACACTATTCCGACCATATTTTGTATGAAATTTTCGAACTGCGGCCGCCAAACTTTCATTATTTTTGAGATAATGTTCAACAATAAAGACATGTTGTTTTATCGTGCAACACTCCATTTTTACTAACCCTAAACTGACAGCTGTCAAATTGTTTTTTTTAGGGTTGCCAGCACTTTACTGCACAAATGGTGGCAAATTCAAATCTTGCATTAATTCTGGGACACCCTATATGTTTACCAGTGTGCCAATTGTACTTGTCTGTGCACGTAATTCTGCACTAAGAATAACTTTATATTTGAATTATTTAGTACTACTAATAGTTGCTAGTTGAAACAAGTTGAAAGGAATTGAGGGTGCCTTAGGTTAGGACTCTGATTTGTATAAGAGATGAATTAATATCGTATTATTCATTAACCCTTTAATTGCTTAGTACTCTTGGATATAGTAGCTTCTGTTGCTGCATTGTGGGACCTGTCTACCTAGCTGCTGTACAAAACGTTTTGCTAAATAAGTTGTCGCTAACTAAATTGCCAATAGAAGGTAAATCAGTAAAGGACCGATTGAGATTGGCATTAGCGAATCTGGCCAAGAGAAAGTGGGCTTTAGCAGTGAAAGGGTTAACTATGCAGATGGAATTTAATTCCATTGTTAATAAAACAAGCTATTGAAAACTACAGTCACTAGATAATGAGTGTCAATTTTTTTGTTTCTAGACTGTGTGGAGCCATACTGTATAGTTGAAGTCGATGAACCTGCTCAAAAAAATCAAACTACTACTAAAAAGGATACAAAAAATCCTACTTGGGAAGAGCATTTTCTTTTGTAAGTATCAATTAGGTTATTTCAAAATGTTTTTAGGACTTTGAATAATTTCATAAATAATTATCTGTAATATTTTCTAGTGATGTAACAGATCACACAACTGAAGTCTTATTAGAGATTTATGATAAAAATCAAGGTGCCAATAAGTTTCTTGGACTGGGTATCGTTTCAATGGATGAGCTGTACACAAATCCTAGCCAGCGCCAGATCATCTCCCTCCAAACTGCTCCTTATCACGAAGAACCTGTTTCAGGAACATTAACTGTTGAGGTAATGTGATGTTAATTTTTAATTTCCATTAAATAGATATTAATGTCAAATTACTAATAAACATTTGGTTTTATTTTTAGTTCCTGTTAATTGAGGGAGCTGATCTACCGGCTACTGGAGATAAGCCATTTAAAATCAAAGAAACACTGCGCTCTGTTTCTCCATCGGGGCAGATGGTCACAAAAACTAGAACGATACTCACACAGCCGACTGGTAAGTTTTCGTGGGATCTATAGTAGTCTGATGCTTCTTTTCGATTGTAGATTATTGTTTATTAATATCTGATATGATTGTAAATTAATTATCTCTCCACGAGGTCTTTACATTTTTATAAGCTTTCAACTTTACTACTAAGTCATTTTCAGGCTCCGACTTATCATTCATAACATAATTGTGAAATGTATCAAACTTTTCTTTGTTATAATTGCAATTATTAGTGGATTACAGTATTGCTCACAATTGAGTAAAATTATAATTACATATAACACCTAAAAGTCTTCATATTAAAATTACACAGTAAGCTATTTACAATATGATATAAAACAATAAATAATCTGTGCCCAAATAAATACCAACATATGTCAATCTTTTATCTATTTAGTACTGAATAACAACAGTAAAACTTAAAAGTTTGTACGTTACTTTAAAAGTTCACAACAGTTACTGCGCCTATCTAGGAAGAGAGGGATTGAGTCTCTCAGCTTGGCTGTTTTTATTGTGTCATTCTTCTTCTTTTCATTTTTATTTCTATGCTCTCGATATTTTTTTCAGTCTCACGTGAGCAACCTTACGTAATGACATTATTCACCGATCATAAATTCCTTTGTCAGATTTTGTTATATTTGTTTTTATGTGCAACATTTGCCTTGCTTATTCACTACATCAGCTTACTCACTAGATTATTAATTTTATCCTTACAATATTATTATTGACAGATCAATGAGTAAACTTTATTACTCTAGTTCATCTATTGTCATTAAAATTATTCATCTTTATTGTCCAAGCGATTTTTTCGAAAGTGGTAGAAAAAGTCCATTTTTTTCCAAAAATGATTTAGTGGTATTTTTAATGATGGTTGCTCACTGATTGACTCATTTTCAGTTTAGAAAATAAACTTATTCGTTTTTTATTTTTTTTAAAAAGATGCTTTTATGTATTTTTTTTTTAAATATAATAAGTTCTGAATTGATAGTCACTAATGATTGACCATTATCTGCAGATCGGCTAACCAACGGTGGTGATGGGATTACAGATTCTGCTTTAAGGGAAATAGAAAGAAGCAGAGGTACACAGCCCAATAAAAGTACTTTAATAATACATAGTGTTCAGAGGGTAAGTCATCTTCATGCATTTTGATTATCTTTTTGTGTTGTTTTGATTTATATTCAGTAGTTTTTAGTGTATTATTTTTTTAAAAATGAAATTACACTACTTTTTATGTGTGCATTCTGTTTTTAATATTTCAGATTGCAATCATTACAATTTTTTTTTATTGTTACTATTTCAATGGTCAGACGGAAGATATTTCTACGATGTATTTGTTGATACAGTTGTATTTCTGGGAAACCCTGAGAACCCAGAATAGAAGATCCCTAAATATTTATTTGAATAATTTAAAAATAAAATAAGTATTAAAAAGTTTGTTGGCAGTTTTAATTGATGAAAAAATACTGTGAACAACAAAACTATAATTCTACATAAAACAATAAATTATAATATCTAAAAACGTATTGAGTTTGGAAGGGATGAAATGTCACATTTATTTATTTTGATGAAATCATTAAAGTAAGAATCCATCTCTTGTTTATAATACAATGGATATTAAATTAATCTGTAGAAATTTCCGTTTCATTTTCATGCTACGTCTTTCAGTTTATTGCGAACTGTTTTAAGTGTTTGTGCACCTGGTATCATTTAAATCTTAGCAATTACGAGTTATATTGTTATATGAATTTAAAGTGGCGGTGAATATAGCATATAGGCGAAAACCGTCCGGATCCCAAAGGTGAGTGTGAACCGGAGAGAGGCAGATTGGATCGCTTGGGTAGACGCTACTAAGTACAGTTTGTAGGGCCCCAGAGACCATCTTCCATATGGAAGAGATCCCTTCCAAGGATGTGGTAGTTTTAGAGAGACGAAGGCAGAGAATCCCAATAGGAAGGTGTGGGGTCTGACAGCACCGGACTAAAACATAGCGAGGTTAGGAAAGAGAGATGCAGAGGTAGTTGAATAAAAAAGCCATGGTTCGAGTAGAGCAGCAAGCGCCAATGCCAGGTTCCAAATGATTGGTAAAAGCTCCGAATTTCGGTCTGTGTATAGGAAGGTCAGAGCCCGGGCTATGCGCACACGCCCTCTAGTGAGCTTCCCTGTGGAAACGTAGGCGCTTACTTTCTGGGCCGAGAAGAGGGAAACTTCTATTTATTCGTGGTGAAGAAGTTGGTACAACATGCCCCATGCCCTAGGAACTGACATTTCATCCCTTCCAACCCAATATTATTAGTTGATGTTGATTCGTTTCAGTTATGTCATCTAAAAATTCAATTTTTAGATTTTTTCAAACTCATAAAACAGATATTCTTTGACTAAAATTCCAGTATTGTATGCAATAGAACTGATACTGAAGTCAATAAGTAAGATATAGAACTGCAATGATGAATGTGAGGTTTATGATAACAAAAATATCTAATTATAAAAATGTTTATAAATAATGCTTACCTTCAATCAAATAGTTTAATGTCATTCAGTCACTTGTCTTTAATTAGCTTATTGTTCTCAGTTCACTTGATTTTGTAAAATAATTTCATTAAAAAAAAAAAAAAATTAAAACATTAAGAAGGAGGGTACTCGATCTGCAAATGAAGAATACTAATAAATACCAAAGTTATGCAAAATACAGTATTAAATAAAAACATCTGCGAATAGTGGAATTCATATTTATCGAATTGGTTAATATAGATGTCTGACTCTACTTTCTGTAGTATTCTCTGTATATTTCTTATTTATTATTTCATTGAATTCTTTTAACACTGTGTGTTAGTAAATATTTCAGACTAATATTTGTGTTTCTGAATTTGTTAGTATTGTATTATGCATGATTAGATATATTCAAAGCACAGTGTATTTGATCCAAGTATGTTTTTGATTGAAACTTACTGATTTCTTTTTCTTTTACTTGCGTAGACACCACCGTCACCTCAGCAACAGATCTTAAAGGTAACAGCTATTTGTGTATCTTCATGTAGTACTTTATCGGTCTCGTCAATGGTCCTCCCGAAATAATTAATGTTTGTCCTTGTGTTTTCTGTACTGTAATACATTCCATTTGTCCGTTATTAAATACATACTTCAATTTCCAGTGCCACATTAAATTTATTAAATTTGTTTATAATTATTAACAATAGCAATAATTATAGAGAGAAAAAACAAGATCTTAAGAGGCATAAATGACAAAAAATACAAACTAAGCGAAACAAAATAAACTTTCCATTGATACTATTGTGTTATCAGGTGGAGATGACAGAAACGGGAACATTTAATGAAGTGCCCGATGATATAAGTGACGATAAGGTGAAACAACTAATTCTTCTTTCATCCCCAGCTGATCTCTTAGCACTTCTTATTTTATAACACATTTAATTTGTCATTTTATAGTTGCGTCATGGCTTATGGGCACTGGAAGCATGTGGATACTTCATATATTTTATTTAAATGTACGCACTTCCTTCATTTTAATTTTTTGTTAATTTAATTTTTAGTTAATTGCTAAATCAATTTTTTTTATCCCTTTACGCTATTTCTGTGGTGCAGTTTAATGTATTGTATATTCGATATTTAACATGATAATCTTCAGAAAAGAATTCCTAACATTTTGATATAAAAACTCGATGATCTGTGAGGCATTTAGGTGAGTAAGTTAGTCACTCATGCATGTTGGTGCTTATTTATTGTAATGGTTTTACTTGTTTTTACTAATGGTGAAAGGGTTTTTCAATTGTCCGCTACACTGATATTTCAAGTAATAGTTTTTATGTAAATATGTGGATATTATGTATATATGAGTTTTATTTTGAAAGTTTTCAATTAATACATTTGCTGTACAAACAAATTAAATGTTGAACCAGTAGTTTATTAATGGGGTGTGTCCTAGAAAATGACTGATTTAGTTTTCATGAAAATTGTAATCCATTGATCAGCTTTATTTGTTTTTGAAACCCAATTAAGGTTGATATCATTTTAATCCCTAGACTATACGAAATGACCTCATCTTGCCTTCAGTTTTTTTTGTCTTATCATTCTGTTAAACAACACTTTGAAATATTGGCAATATTACCCCATTATTGGAAAAATAAATGTTTCATCGCTGAAACAACCCTGTTAGAGTGGGAATTGGAATGAGAGAGTGCCCTTTCTGAACGGACTGTGAGTAGACGGTTCTAGAAATTTGGAACTCGTGACATCAGCCTCGAAAAGAAAGCGGGTTCTTGTCAGAAATCATCATTTGATGACGAAGCTCTGCGGGGCTCTGTTGAGGCAGACCAAAGAAAGGTACATGGTAATGGGCAAGAAAGCTTGAAGTTTCCCAGTCCACTATAAATCGTTGTCTGCATAACTTGGGACAACTTTTGTAAAACTCAAATAACCATCGTTTCAACAAAATAATTGTTACTTGTGATGAATACTTTGGAATTGCGAAGGCATAATTCATTATGAATTAATTCCAGATGGTTGAACCATTGATTCAGAAATTTATAGTGATCGGTTACAAAGAATGTATGATGTGACCCAGCGTTACCCAGGATTAGTAAACAGAAATCGGGTTTTGTTTCTACAAGATAAGTTTGGTGTAACGAGAGTGTGTGGTCACTCTTGTTACACCAAACTTTCAGAACTGGATGGGATTGAGCTTCTCCCTCACCCCGCCTACAGTCTGGACATTCCGACTACCATCTTCTCTGATCAACGGCTCACTATCTTCAAGGAAAAACTTTCAATTTTCTGGAAGAAGTACAAAATGGAGTCGTAAAATTCTTCCCAAATATGAGTATTGTGAAGGAATCAGACAGCTAGCCTTGAGATGGCAACAAACCATAGAACACAACAGTATATACTTTGAATATTACAAAAAAATTGGGCCAAAAGAAAATTATTTTTAAATTAACAAGAAAAACGGTCATTTTTTATGATTCATCCCGTTATTTTAAGTCTGGTAGCACAAAATGTTTTTGCCGCCAAACATGGAGGTATTAATTTTTTATCTTAAAGTTGTAAAGAATTTGGTTTGAATATCCTGTTAGTTTTATATATAATTATTGTTTATTTTGCAATATCATTATCAGATTTTTTTTTTATATTATTCTACATATCCTATACATATCTTCAAAAGTGAGTAATTATTGCTGAGATTTATGAAAAGTGTACCCCATTAGAATGGTTTTATCTACAGATTTTTGCCCTAAAGTTAATGATAAATCAATTCATTTAGTCTTTTTAAAATATTTGAAGTTAAAAATAATAGTATGATAAAAAAAATTGAGAAAAACGTTTATTTATTTTCTGTCGGAGCACTACTGGTATGATATCCAAATTCATAATTAGTACAAAATCGGTATTATCAACCTTATTAAAGCATTTTTTTTGCCATTCAAGACTAAATTTTTATAATTTTCTGTACTTTTGCTGGCTCTATTTATATTAATTAACCAATTTATGTTGTGACTAATTTTATAACATTTTTGCTGCTCGTAAATCTAGTTGTGTACTATCTGTGTATAATAACTTCCTTTAGTACATGTATCTATTGTCTTATACAAATTTATAGGTAAAGTTATTTGATAATATATCAAATTGACATGAAATGGGCATTTACATGAATTGAACCTTCATGTAGTAACATGCTTGTTATGTTATGACAGAATAAAAGCTAGAATAGAAGTTCCTAGTTTATGTAGAGATAATGCTTTAATTGTTTTTCATATAGTTTTCGTGTTTATTAGTGTCTAATGCACTTGTTAACAGACAGACAAACAAAATAGGATTGCTCCTGTTAGGAACCTCTTCCTTTGGGCTCGGCAATGATAATGTTATACATGCTTGTTTTTACTATTTTGTTCTACTGACAGATAGAAAAAGTTTGTAAAAAATATTACTTATATGAGCTTGTTAAAAATATCATTAATTTCAGTGAAAATTATTTACTTTTTCATCCTTAATGATCATAATGGAATAATAATTTCCATTAATGTAATTATGTAAGCATAAGGCTCTTGGAATAGTTTCACATTTCTGTCGGACAATAGAGTGAAACCTAAGCCGTTTATTATTTTTTACACCCTTTTCGTTTAGATATTTATACGACATTATATTTGTTTTGCAGTATCTGTCATGGATTCTAATAGCAATAGATTCAAGTATTATTTTTGTATCCGTTGTATTAGTAAAATAAGTTTTTAAAAATATTGCTAATAATTTAGTGATCAGTTTTCTGTTGTAATTATATTAACCCCCCCCCCCAAAAAAAAATAATAATATACAAATATGCGTATATGTGTAGATTCTGTGTCCATTTCTTTCAAACATTAATAAAGTACTTACATATTTTAATAAAAATATATAAGCCTTTTTTGCCTTAAAAATAATTAGGCTTAATTAATGAATTGGAATCATTTTTTTAGTTAACTGTTACTATAGTTAATAGTTATTACCTATAACATTTATACCGTACTTTATGATATCTTTAAAGTAATAAACCTTTATCTACATATTTACTGAATATTTTCTTAGTTTAAGGCCTAATGAAATAATACAATTTTGACAATACCAATAGAATAATCTTTGCCTATTTTTTTGAGTAGTATGCAAATTTGAACATTTGGTAAAAATTCATTTAGCTATTTTAATCTGTAGTTTCTTTTTAAATAACATTGCCCTTTACCTGTATATATAACAGAAATTAGGTATGATATATATTTTTATTATATGAAAATTTCTATCCTTTATTTTATTTTGCAGCCAGGAGGATTAAATGCTCCGTCTTCTGAAGAAAAAAGTTTGCCACTTGAAGAAAACGGTAAATCATTATCTCCGTACTTTTCAGACTTAAAACATGACACACTCAGTCTTTTCCAATATACATAATTTATCATGAACCTTGACAAGTCTATATGCTTTACTGAACTAAAAAAAATGTTCAAATAATAAAAGGAAATAGACAAAAATGATTAATATTTATAAATTATTAAGATAACTAAATATTAAATGTTTTATTCTGTGTGAATTTAATTATTAATCAGGGATTTTTAGCTCATATTTCTAATTACACTTCTACAAGATTATTGTACATAAACTTGCTGTAGGGCGTTCTGGGGTATAATATGAACATGTTAATGTTAAACATGAAATTGCATTATGTGAACTGCTTTGTTTTCTCTTTCGGGTTTTACCTTAGTCAGGTCGTAGTTTATATTTAAGATTTATTTATTTTTTTATCTTAAAAGTTTACTCTATATATTTAATAACAAATAATTTATTTTTATCATATTTACTTGTTTGTAACAGCCAGTTAAAAGTTCTAATATTTAACAGATGTTTGGCAAGTGTTCTGATAACAGGATATCACGGGTTATTTAATGACTTCGGAACCACCTCCTTTTTTTTTAATTCAAAAACAATAATAAATTGAACACAGTATTCAAATTATTGTTTATAATTAATATCAATTCTAGTATAGATAAAATTGTCACAATTAATTTTGAGCTATAAACTCAGACTGATCCCCGCTTCCCTCTGGTGCACTATTTATACTACCTCGGGATCTAGAACGTTCCACAATGAATGTCCACAATCTAATAACTTAGATTTATTAAAATAATCCATAAAAAATTAATATTAACTTTGACACAACTTTTAGATTTTTATCGCATTAAAACATTGCCCTTAAGAGGATAAAATCACGATAACCCAATAAATTTTGATATTATTATTACAATTATGAAGTATTGTTATGTATATTTTTATAGAACGAGGAAGAAGTAGAAAAAAGAAACGAGATTTCTTCGGGACTTTGAGAAGAAGATTGAACCGCTCCAAAACTAGGTCGAGGTCTGTCGGGCCCGGAGTAGAAGGAGGTGAGACTGTGGACGGTTTGGCTAGGTCAGTCTCCGCTGACCGAGCTCGGGACCCTTCTCTCCTCTCAACAGGTAGCCCTCCAAACACAAACAGCACTGCCAACCATTCCACTAATCAGCATGGTTAGTACTGCTTGCACCAGCTTCCATTTAACATAATATTTTGTAACATTCTTACGTTATACATAATAATTATTGCTCAAAGAGAAGAAATAGTGACAGGTCTGGCATTCGAATGGACGTCTTGATCTTCGACCAGCCATCCTTTCGAACAGGATACTCGACCATGTTACTGGGTATTCTTTTGAAAGGGCTTATAGTTCTGGCATTCCTTATATTTTTTCATAGCTGTCTACGATGACAAACCAACAAATTTTAATATACCATATTTTTTGTGGATAAGACACCCAATAAAAACCTTGATATATATATATATCCTTTTATATATAGTTCTTCTTATTGAAGAAAATATTTTTTTCAACAGCCATCTTTTAAGTTTTAAGACTCCCTTTACGCTTTTAAAAAACTAAGTTCGTTCAGTTATGGGATGACTTATCTTCAGGTTGTCACATTACCCTAGCATTCTTGGAAATCTATTTTTGGGTGCATTCAATGGTTAAGAGCTACCAAATACTTTTTTTTTAGAAATAAGTGTCTTGTACTCAAATAAATAGGGTAATTTGTTTATTTGTTGTAATGGTGAACAAAATATGTCTTCAAATTATATTTGCTATAAAATTATCAGGTCGATATGCATTTGGTTTATGCGTTATGTATTATGTTGGACAAGACAACTTGAGTATAATCATTTAATAACAAATTAAATTTATTTTATTTCAGCTTCAAGTTTAAATTATAACATAATTATTTCAAAAATTTCTTAAATTTATTTTAGAGTTTGATATTATAATTTTTATTGTAAATAAGTAACAATAATAATAATAATAATAATAAATAATAGTGTCTGGCTCTCATGGGATGTTGTGAATTTCTTACAGATAAAGGTAAATACAGTTTTTGAAGTTGTTTTTCATATCTTCAAAGATTATCATAAAGTTTTTTAAAATGATTAAAATCTGAAGAATTAGTATTTGAACTTTATATAAACAAAATTTTAACAGGTATTTTTTCAGTACTTTTTCTTTGATGATGTTTGAATTTATCGGATTTGAAAAACATTTTGGTTTCCTAAGGTAAATCTATATATTGTTTATTGCAGCATTTTTTACATTCCAAATATCAAACAAATGCTTTTTACATATCCAACTGTTTAAAGATAATTTCAGCTTGCCACACAGTCAATGACACAGTATGCTTTACTATCGCAGCTGTTATCAGTAATCACAGTAAGATTTTTATTCTTGTTTCGTTCATTTCTGTATTGCCTCGTAGCTGCTTATGCGATTAATAAATGTCTACGTTTTTGTCATTTTAACATTTTTTAAAAGTTTTTATTTTGAATTTATTTAACCTTTTTGTACTAATTTCTATTTATAGCTTTTGTATTGCATTATTGATTTTTATCATTCTAAGAAAACAATGATTATCATGTGATTGTACATTTTGATATACATGAAATAATATTATATACAGGGTTGGATTGGAAGAGAGTACATAATTCAAGTTTTAAATAACACCAATGTTTAACACCAATGCAATTTGTCCACTGCTATGTAGCGAGTGTCGCTATGACAGACATGGGCTGTTGTAAGCGCTTGTGAATTAAACAAAAGTTTATGAAGAGATACAAACATTGCTATTATTTAAAACCTAAAACATTATTTGATTTGTTTCATACAACAATTTGAGTTTGTAAATGTTTAAAAAAACTCATTAAAATCAATTTGAATACAGCTTTACTAATAATCAAACTATACTATCAATTGTTACATCAGTAAATGAGTGTTTGCTGTTTTCAAGTTATCATTGAACTCAACAATCTTTGATTTGAATCATTCACTTTAATTAAATGCATACATATAAGTAGATAAATGTGATTTAAATCATTTCCATTGTTACTTGTCTCTTTTGAAAGGGTTATTTGGTGATTATGAAAAGGTGTAATTAAAATTAACAATATGTTGACTTTCTTGAATGACTATTACTTTCATATCTGAATATTTTCTTGCACTCATATGCAATAATCTTCCTATATTTATTTTTGTTGGCATTATTATGTATTATGTGTATGTTGTATTGTGTATGCTTCCTCAATAAGCTGTTTAGTATTATTTAAGAAAATATTTGATAAATGAATAAGTGCATCAAGACTTTTCAACATTTAGTACAAAATCTATTTATAGCTGCGATTAAAATTTTCGGAATGATTGAATTGTTGTGTTTCCACTATAAGGTATATTATGCATTTAACTAACTATTCCATGCATTTAAAAAATAAATAAACTCATCCTAATGCAGGATTTTATGTAATTACCATAAACCAGTCATTGACGTAACTGGTTGGTGTGACAAAATTAACTTACATTGTCTTGCTACTTTCTGGTGTCAAACGACTCACATTTCCATTGAAGAAACTTTGTCGTGTGAAGTTTTTTTGCTTCAAGAAAAATTTGCTCATCCTGTTTTCACAGTAAAAAACAACTTTCACCTTTTAACAGATTAAAATACAAAATTGACTCCTATTCCAAAAATCTCAATATAATCAATACAGTTTCCTTTGTTAAGTTTGAAATTTTTGGTTATGCATTAGCAACAATATACCTATATAAGTTAGGGTTCTTTTCTGTTATTGTGAACCAAAATAACAACCTTTATGTTCACAATGTAACTTATTTCATCTTAATCCAAACACTGAGCACAGTAAAATTTTTGCATTAATTTGAACATGAAGGCTCACCAAGCTCGATTGTTAACAAACTTGATTTGTTCATAGAAATCAAAAGTGCTCGCAATGCGTAGTCGTAGTCTGATGCAAACTTTGCAAAGAAATTCAGACAATTAGGTCCGCTTTGTTTTGGTTCTAAGTATATCTCTAAAATTAAATTGCTTTTATTTTTAAAATATTCAAAAATGTCGCCCTCATTATTGTTTTTTCTATATCACAAAATTTTTATTTGAATTAGAAGTATAACAGAAAAGAACCAAAGTTATTATATTGTGGATATTTAATAACTTATATATGTGAACATATCTTGATAATTTACTAATTAAGCTTTTTTTGTTTTTGTTTTTTTTTCATTTTATGTGCACTAACCTTCATTCATCGTTGGGATGAAAATTGGTAAGTTAATTTTTTTTTCTTTTGTAACTATTTCAATTTTAAGTTTTTTATAATTGTTTATCTTATAGTTTATATTAATTTTGGTTTCTCCTAGCTCAGCATATTCTCTAAAATCATATATTTATCTATTTTTTATATATTGTCTGTGCTTTTTCTTATTTACATGAGTCAAAGGATATAACGTTTCATTTAATATGATCTCGGGGTATTATATGGTTCTAGTGCATAACTTTTTATATTTCAAATTTTTCATATTAACATAATAATTGGCTAAACAAATTGATATATAATTTTAAATAATAGTTACCTTATATAAACATTATATAATAACATGGTACATTCTTTATACCTTATATTTCACATGACTGCTGAACAGAATTGGCTTGATCTCAAATGCATTCATTTGGCTCCTCTCTCTAGCATCAGCTTCTATTTATTGGCCACCGCATTACCATTCCCCACCATATTTTGGTGATGATGATTATGATTTTTCTCACAGGTTCATTCTTTCATTTTAAAATAATATTCAATTTGATCATTAAAACATTGCTACAATAACCATTAACTTTCAATTGATCTATTCCTACTGTAATTACAATTATTCCTGATTGAAAACGAGGCCTTCAATCTTCTATGATTTCTATCTTCTACTGAATCAGTGCAAGGGTCTTTTCCTCTCTCAACCCATTTCCAGCCGTATTTTTCTATATGATTTTCCTTCTTCCCTCTGGCTTATGGTATTCAGACTATTAATTTATAAATTTAACATTATAGTGGAAAAACTGGTTTAGATACTTATAGTGAATTACACACTTGTAATTTTCCAGAATAATTTAAGCATTGATTTTCTAATATTTAGTTTTTCATTTTCTCAATTAGACAATTTTTTTTTTATTATAAAAATAATCATATTTATTAGCTCTCAACTTCTTCACAATTAGTTCTCTGAATTGTAGAATAATGCAATCATATCTCTCGTGAAACATAGTTATATTTACTAATGTAGCTTTATATACACTATATCAATGTTTTGAAACTTTTGTATCTTGTTTGTGCAGGTTCATATTTATCAGTTCCTGGTCTGAGAGAAGGATCGGCCAGGTCTAGCCTAAGCGAGGCATCAGGAATAAGTGGTGCTTCGAGCAGGACTTATGTGAATGAAGCATCAACCCTAGTTCTTGAAACTATAGAAAATGGCATAAAAAAGTATGTTTCATATTTATTTATGTATTAAATAAAGAGAAAAAAATAACTGAAACTTTACTCTTTTTACCACATTTTAATAGTGATCTTTTAACTTTGATTTGAAATTAAATTGTTCTTTAATTAATTCTTGATTGGTCGTTGATACAGTTTAAATATTATAATTTGGCAATCAACTAAACAAGTACTTTTGAACACTTAGTTGCAGTACGCCAAAGTGCACTTTTATTTATCAATATAGGAAAAAGAAACTTCTTCATTGGTTATAAATACTTATCTCAGCTTTAATGATTTTTGCAGTTATAAGTGTTTCTGTTTTAATTATTCAACAATTTTGTCCTTTCAAAAAATTCTATCCTTTGTGTAATTATTCATATTTCATATTCACCCTTGCGATTATTTGGTAAGCACCATTATTCGGTTTAAAAGTTAATAATTTGTATAATATTTTCCTCCTTAAATTTTTATATTCTTTTCCAGATATTATTTGGTGCCCCTTTCGATGGCACAAAAGAGTAAGTGGAGGAAAAAAGGCACAAAATTGCATATATTTAATGACCACACATTTATCGCCAAACATCTCCCAGGGTAAGTTAGCTTTCCCTTTTTTAAATGTCTTTTTTTGGGATTTTTTTTCAAATTTTTTTAATGTGATCCTCATTTACAGAGGGACCTTGTGCCAGGTTTGTAAGAAGGTCCTCCCGAGGCGGCTAGGAAAGCAAGGGTATGAATGTAGGGACTGCCAACTTAAGTGTCATAAGCACTGCCATGTAAAGGCCGAAACTACTTGCCCAACTTCAAATATACACAACATAGAATTGTAAGTCTAAATAGTGTGTAGACTAGTTTAATACAGAAACTGATTTGATTATAATGTTACGCATTCCTTGTATATGTATATAGCAAGGTTTCCAAATATAGCCCTTGTAAGTTATTTATGGAGCAATTTAGTTTTTAATTTTTTTTTAAAGTTTAATTTTATATTTGTTTCATTTGTCTCCTTTATCTTATTATTATTTTATGATTGTTATTGTTAGTAGTTATTTTTAATTGATTATTTAATTTCAATATTGATTACACTCGAGGACATTGTACAGGTATTTAAATTCTCATACCTTTTTTTTTTCTCTCATTTATTTTCATTTTTTAAGAATTGGGTGTGGTTTTATCTTGCTAGATGTATTAAGATTATCATGTTGTGTTGTAATTGTTTTTATTCAAAATCAACATTTGATTATTGTCATTTAGAATTAATGATGTTTGTTTTTTCTTTATGGGTCCCTCTTGCCGGTTCTGAGTGAGTAGGTAAGCTGCATGAAATAAGAGAATCGAGAGTTTTCCCCAAAATCGCTTCAGCTTATATTTTTAAAAATGCTTATTTTGGCTGCAGTTTTTAATGTAGTTTGAATCTCAAAGGTCCCACAGAATACATTTTTTGCCCCTATAACTTTCCAACTAATACTGAAATTGATATAGAACATATTGTGCAATTATTGTTTTCTCTGAACTACTTACTAATATATGTAGACAAGTTTTATCAAAACTGCTTCAATCCCGCATTAAATATACATTTTTATTTGTTAATCACTTTCTTTTAGAGAATTTTCTTTCATAAATAGAATAATATGTCATTGAGGTGCTCATCTTGCTACTTCCTGAGCGAATCTTTAAATAGCAATTAAACTACCTCAGTTATATTCGGAAAACAAGTTTTCCAAAAGACATTGGGCAAAGTCATTCAATTTATTATAGTTCTGACCAATTTAAAATCCAAAAACTGAATTAAAAACTATTTGAATAAAAAATCAGTGATTCTAATTTTTAAAATCTGAAATGAAACAGCCTCAGTAGCCAGCATACCCAGAGACTTCTTGTCACTCAATTATTTATTTTTATCTATTCCTTTTAAAAACAAAACAATGTGCATAATCCTTTAATTTGTGCACATTATTCTTGTTTCATTATTGGTTGTTCAAACCTATAAATCATCTTATTTGTTGATACATAATCGTGGACATATTGACAGAAGTTATTTTAACATTTCAGGAAATTGTTAGGTAACGAAGTGAGTACTGTTAACTTTTTACCTTCATTTGTGCATATCCACGAACCACCTCAACCGCCTGTCATTATGAAAAATGACCAAGGACACTGATGACATACGGTTAGCCTTCATCAGAAGCATGTGTTTGGTTATGATGTGGTTCAATTTGATCACCTAGGCCCTTATGACCCTCATGTTTGATTTTGGTTTTAAATTCCTTACTCATCCTTGAACGAGCATTAACACTTTTTATTTTTTTAATGTTATCTTCCAATTTGAATTGAATTGGTTGAATGTCTTATAAAGAATTATTTGTATTGTGCATGATTATTTGATTCTGTGCTGCATAAGTTTTACTAATTTTTCTTTTGTACTGAATGAAGTTACTAGCGTTCCAACCCGTGCAAGCTGTCTGCGATCCAGCCTGCTTAGCCAACCCTTTCCCTTTTATGTAGCATCGATATCCTTAGATATGCAGTCATTTCGAATGATAAAAGTCACCTATTGTAATTAAGCTTAATTAATTTTAAGCTATGTAAAGTTGGTCCGATTAAATTAACTACCAATTATTATTGTTATCTCTATTTTTGAAAATAATATTTAATAGTAGATGTAATTGTGAACAGATCTGCGGCAATTACAGAAATAAATTTAATCGATCAGTTGAAGGACTTCGTTAGATTAGCTGCATGTTGGCCACAGCTGCTTCCAACCCATCTTGATAATTGTCTCTATAGTTAATAATTTATTTCTCATTCATTATTTTTTTTTATTAAGTAATGAATATTTTATAGAAAATAATAGTTCCATGCCTGGTTACGCCGTAAACCTCCAAGTTTTTATGCTGCTGCTCTGCTAACAGACTTGTCACCAATCATTTTTGGAACATGGCTTTACCTTTGGTTTAGTGGATAATATAGTATAACTACAAAATGTTTTAGTTTTTTACAATGATTCAACCCTCTATTTTTGCTTCTCAACCATCACATCGAGAATTTTCTTCTGTAAAGATTCCATTTTTATATTGATTAAACATTTAAAGTATGTGATGGATGTTTTTTTATTGTAAAGTAAGAAAAGATCTCCGATAAAACTATTAGCATGTATTAAAAAAAAAAAGAAAACCCGAGCCCACAAATATGTTCCACATTAACGACTGATTCTCATAAGTATCATAATTGTAAACATCCAATAAAAATCCTTTTTTGTTTTTAAATCTGATTTTTGTTTTAATTAAGCTTATATTTTGTAATTCCATTTTGATCATCCAAAGTGATGAGCATCCAATTTATTAATGACTTATTATCAGTTATCATTTTTCGATGAAAAATACCTAACCCGTTTGCAGAATATGGAACCATAATTTTATAATTGTTCCTGTAATAACTCATATGCTTTAGTGCATTATAATTTTATTAACTGCTTTTATGATTGTTAGGTGCTCATTAGCTCAGAGCCCGTTCTCTATAAGGAAGCTGGAGAACAAATCTAGCACGTTGACTGTCCCAAATAAGATGTAGCTGAGGGAAAACGCTGTTCCTGCCTGCCACTGCTGCGACTCAAGAGTATGAAGGCTGGGACTTTCAAGTCGCTTTCGGTTCCTGTAGGCGATCGCTACGGCCTAATAATAATAATAATAACAGTTAATTTATATAAGATATTTATATACTTACACATTTTGTATATATTTCAGCATACATCTTCATTTTTTGATGGGGAGGGGTTGGGATATTGCCTTAACGTCAGAGACATTTTTTCTAAGTGATTGCTTTATGCAGTTTTTGAAGCTAAAATGAGTCAATTTTAAAATATGAAAAGATTTCTATTTATGATTTTGTTTTTTATATAAGTAAAATTCAAAACAATCAATATACCTAAAAATTGGTAATAATGAGGAAATTTTATTGAATGAAAAGAATTTTGTTTCATGTTTGTCAATTTTTTTTTAATGAGTTAAATTAAAAACAAACCCCATACAAAAAAAACAATGAGTCAATTGTATTGTATGAAAACACTTTTTCATATTTATAATTTTTTTTTATTAGTGCAATTCTAAATGAACTATATACCAAAAAAAAAAATGGTAACAAAGGAAAACTAAGAAACTGCTGTTATATTCTGCCTTAATAGAGATATATAGTCTTTTTTTTTAAATATTTTAGTTAGTAAATGATTATAAAAAAAAAAATTAGAATATTATGGTTGGTGCTACTTGTTATATTTTTTTCTTTTCTTTTACCATTATTTTTTAAACATTTTAATACTAATCATAATAGTAAATTAATGAAATTTTCCATTTCTAAATTTATGTGATATTACAGATTAACATCAGTGCTAAATCTCACGATCTGAAAATATTTAGAGTTTTATAATTATTTATTATATATATTCGTAGATGTAATTTAAGTATGTATGTAATTTCACATTATTTTTATTTTATTTTTTAATAAGTAGTGCATAATGTGTTATCACATTAATTAAATCTATAAGCTGTTAAAATTTCTACTTATAAACAATGCAAAGCATTGATAGCCTAAAATTAACTCTCTTCATACATTTTGATTGTTGTTGTCGGGTAATTAAATTTTAATACTAGCCTAGTCACTACTTAAATAAATGGTGCTTTTAGATAGGGACCATAGATTTTTATATGTCTTTATGTAATTTAAGAAAGCTATTGCAATAGCTGCTATAGCTCAATAATAAATCAACAGCTAAAAATGAATTTATGATAAATTGTTATAATGATAGTATACAATTCTAGTCTTAACTACCACTGAAAATACATTTATGTATTAAACAGGACGACAATACCGTTATTTCTCTTTTTACATAATTGACATTCTTGTGATTGTTTAATTTAACTTTTTAAAGACATTTTAAAATTAGATCTTTGTTATCATTAATGTTGTTTCATTCTAAAGATTTTATTTTATCTAAATAATTTTATAGTTATTTTATATTTCTTTATAATTTTATTTATATTTAATTAAATATTTATCTTTTCTAATGTGGGATTGTTTTCTTTTGAAAATGGATACCCATACATTATAATTAGCTCTCTAAAGTTTATAAGATACTAATGAAACTTTGTACTTATGCATTAATGTTTTGTTTATACTGTATAGTTGATTATTATTTTTTATATGATCTTGGTTATTAATTAATAATATCTTAAATGTGTATGTAACATTTTTCACTTTAACTAATTTAAGTTTTACACCCAAAATTAAGAAAATTATTTGCTTTTGTATGTTTGTTTAGGAATGCCATTTTTATGTTACCATTGATTTAAACCACCTAAGGTAATAAATATCTTTTCATGAATAAATTCTGAATTAAAATGCCTAATTTGATTAGATAACATTGCATATTTATCAACTTATTCTTTAATAATTGTTAATAAGTATACTTTCCATTCACCAGTTAGGGAATGCACTACTCTCCGTCACAGATTTTAATGAAACATTATTCTACCTAACCAGGTGTTCTTTCCTATTGGCCCAAGGAGACTATGCATGACTGGTGCTAAAAACTCTGTGTTCAGGGTTCTGTGTAAGAAATAAGTCTGCTTTCCCTTCGGGGATATTAATAGGAAAAAATGGATAGCTTTTATTAAGCAATTGATTCTAGCACCTCAAAAAAAAAAAAAAAAATGGAATTCATCAAAGAAAAGACCGAAAATCCTAGTAAATGGATGAATATGTCGTGGATGTGTATGATTTAGTCCAGCATGACATTTGAAGAAAATGTTCAAGGCCACGTGCATGCTCTACCAAACTTAAGCTTTGAAACGAGGGAAAAAAACTTCTGAACTTGAGTGGTAGCTTAGGCATCCCATAATAATATATTATATATGTATGTTTCAGAAAAATGCAAGTACTTTTTATAAAATCAAACAGATAATATGTATTTCCTATAGTTTATGTTCGTCATTTTTTAGGGGTTCGTTGATTGTTTTTTTGCAAAATCAGAAGCTGTTATGTTTTCCCCTGTCTGACTGTTCTGGCGACTCTGCGCCAACGCAACGTATAAACGTGAAATTTTATATCGAGATTATTTGATTATCTGACTGCATGAAAATTATTTTCAACTCCATAAAACATAATTAAGATTTGCTAATTAATTAATGACTTAATAATTATAAACAAACTTTCCTATCATATCATATTGAGTAGGGTGTCGAATTAAATATCTTGTTGCTCCGATTAATAATATGTAATTTTTGGATTTTATTTTAATTACACAAAGTCACTAGTTAACTTAAGTGGTAGCTTAGACATCCCATAATAATATATACATGTATGTTTTAGAAAAATGCAAGCACTTTTTACAAAATGTTTTCTGGTTTATTTTACAGTAAAAAGTAGACAGCAGAATTACAAAACCAACCAGATAATATGTATTTCTGATGGTTTTGCAACTTTTATCTTAAATGGTTATTTCTTTTATGAATGATATTTTTTATGGTACATAGGTACATTTGAAACCCTCCTCATGATGTATAAATTAAAAGTTATCCTATGAAAAAAAAAGTTTTAAACCGTGTATTGAAAAAATAATTGTTTTACTAGCATATTGTGAAGAGTACCGCACATAAGATCTTGGCGGCCTAATTCAGAATATGTATGATATGTTGTTGGTTAGGTCAGCTATAAATTCAAAAAAAAATCTGATTGATCCCAATATTTTAGAAAATATTTAAACTATGAATGGGATGAAAAACTACTTCTGAATGTTTGTGTTAATTGAAGTAATTTCATAAAAATTAGAAAATCAATCAAGAATAATTTGTAAGATCATCAAATCCCTTAAAATATATAACTCCTATAATTGTGCAATACTAGGGACTAAACTAATTTTTTTTAGGCGATGCAAATATCATTGTGAGGGATTGCCACTAATTAATACATCTCTCACATATACTTAATAAGATAAATTACATCTCATGGAATGACTGTAAATGATATTATTTCACCTACCACTTCAAACAATGATAGGTTTAGTGTTTGTGAATAGGCACCGAAATGATATTTAAAAAAAATACTTATTAACCAATAATTTAAAACAATATTAGTATTCTCATTGAAATCCTTTAAGGGGGAGTAGCCTCATTTTACGGCCATAATTTTTTAGTGAAACAGAATTTTTTTCAAAAGTAAAGTTAAAGAGGGTTAATTTTATTTTTACTTCTTCCTTTCCATTGTTTACAAGTGATCTCGAAACAGATTTATGTGTTTGTTTCGAAGTAAACACCAATCTGTTTTTTGAATGTTTCAACTTATGGCCTGAAATTTATCGATGGTTAAAACAGGTGATATTAAAACATTATAAAACAAATATATAATTTCACTGAAGTGTAATAGGAGGAGAAACTTGTCATTTTTTTTGGCGCTACAACCAAATGCAGCCAACGCAGTAAGGTGGACAGGTACACAGCAAGGGTAGGTGAATACAATAAAACAGGTCTAATAAACAAAAAAGTCACGTCTATTCACTAAAATTAGGTCTAAGTATAACAAACTAAAAGGCAACTGAGAACTGGGAATGTCAATGGGAGTTGAGTGGTGAAGTGTGTCAGAATGGGGATGAGTTAAAGGCACTGGGGCCAAGCTTCTCCCTCGGTTTGCTGCTTCTACTCAATTCTATGTTCTATGATTGTCTCCTATAACACTGACAAGCTGTGTTAAGACAAATAAAGATTTGTAATTGATCATTATTGCTTTCATATTGGTATATAACCAATGTACATATAATCGCTGTTGGTTAGACACAACTATGCTCTCGGGAAAATTAACATAATCATAACCCCAATTAGGGCAAACGATTCCTTTGTGCTTTCATTTTGTCCCAAAATAACCAAACTACATACATGTAAACAAAATCCTGAGATAAACTTTCCATTATCTTATCTGTCTAATTCATCAATATAAGGAAGGTATCACTGGTTGCCATTTTATATTAATAGCACATTCCATGGTTGTGACACTAGTCACAGTTGCATTGCAAGAAATAAAGTTACAAAAAAAGAACCTATCGTTAAATTAAAGGATATTATAAATTGAAGAATATAGTTATTAAACAATTTAGTTGTTGTTTTTCTGATAAATGAAAGAGTTGAATCATTGATCATTGATACCTTAATTAAGTTGTTTTAATTAGCAGTGGTTGTACGCAGAAATTTATTGATGTAAGAAATTATTGATGAATAGGCAGACTTGTGTTGAAGTAATAGTTAACTATTGCATTTTTTTTTTTTTTTTTTTTTTTTTTTTTTTTTTTTTTTTTTTTTTTTTTTTTTTTTTTAAGCATACAAATACAAAATTATTTATAAAAATACCTCCTTAAACCAATCTGGACATACGGAATAGAGCTATGGGGGACAGCAAAAAAGTCGAACATCAAGCGTATCCAATCCTTTCAATCAAAAGTCCTGAGAACAATAGTAAATGCCCCTTATTATGTCAGCAACAAAACCCTTCATAACGACCTTAATATACCCTACATTCTAGAACTCATCCCTTCCAAGTTTACGAAATTCCACAGTAGCCTTTCCAACCACCCTAATCCTGTAGCACAGTCACTGCACTGCGTCACTCATCCCTATAATCCTCCTCGGAGACTGAAATGGCAGTGGCCTCGTGACCTGCTATAATCAAGTGACAGTGGGAGTCCTGGCAATGGCCAGTTTCTCCAATCATGTCCTGAATGAATGAGCGAGTGAATGATGAAATGTAAATATGGTATGAATGATCGTATATCTTAATTACTTATTGCCTAGCAAGGCAGATTGTAATTTTAGCACAATAAAGGAATTATATATAAAAATACCTCCTGCATGAAATTTGTACTGAATTCTAAAACTTTTTGTTGGAATACCTTTTAATTTGTTATTGTAGTTTTTCGTTTACTTATTATTTTATTATTATTATAAACTTCTAGCCTGGTAAGTAACAAGACACATAAATACAATCATTTAATCTTTAATGACCTCTAAAATTAGTCTTTCAGTTATAGCTGTTTGTTTTGTTCTTTTCCTACATGTATGTAAATAAGGAGATATTATTTTATTATTATTAGTTAAGTTCTTATTTTAGTTTTGGTTTAGGTACTCTGACGTCTGGAAACTATATGGTAAATATAATGTGACTTTTAAATAAAATAAAGAGAACTATTGAAAAAAAATTAAAAACTTCGGAAAAAAAAAACGGAAATTTTTAATCTTATATAATAACTTAAGACTTAAAAAGAGCTTATAAATTGAAGAAACTTTTTTTTTCATCCCACACTTCCTGTTATAGTATCAACAAACAAATCAGCTAATCCAGAATGTGGGGGAAGGGGGGGGGGGTAAAAAACCCTATGTTGGTTTTTTTTCTGCTAGATCGTTATCTGTTTTTAAGTAAAGCTTCCCCTTTTGGGAAAAAAATCTACAGATTTCAATTTTTTGTGATTTATTTGTGAAAAGCACCAGGAATAGAAGGTACCCTCCATATAAACGAAATGTTCCATCACTCACACTGATTCAGGGTATACATCCGAGTGTTTTCTTGAAAACTTTACTTTCAAAACGTTTATAAAACCTTTGTTATAATATAATTTGATTTAAATGCATAATAAAAATACATTAGCTTCACACAATTGATCCGAAGAAACAGTAAGCTAGCTTATTGCATCTTTAATGTTAGATTATAAATGAAAACAACGTTTCCTTAAATCTATAGGCCAGGAAAGGTTGATTGCATGTATTGATAATAATGACCTTTAAAATTAGTCTAGTCGCTGCTAAGAATATATTTATGTTTCCGAGTTGTGATATTTTCCAAAAGATAATTACAGACGGTATTTTCCAAAAGAATTTTCAAGAAGTTGACTCTTGAGGTGTATTGGAATCAGCAGAGCACATTATACTTGACGGCTAAAAGTATACTACTAATACCATAAAACTCCTGAGCGGCCTGGACCATGTTTACTAGTCTCTTAGAAAAACATTCCTTTGCATTCATCGGGTTTTGCACGGTTTTCAACTCCAAAGAGATTTTCATTCAAATTGTTTAGGTATTTGAAATTTATTTTTGTTATTATTTGATTGATCCAATCCTTTCAATCAAAAGTCCTGAGAACAATAATAAATGCCCCTTAGTATGTCAGCAACAAAACCCTTCATAACTATCTTATTACACCTTATATTCTTGAGCTCATCCCTTCCAAGTTCATGCAATTCCATAGCAACCTATCCAACTAATCTAGTCCTGTAGCACAGTCATTGCATTGTGCCACTCATCCCTATAATCCTTCTCGGAGACTAAAGAGGCAGTGATCTGCTATAAATAGGTGACAGTGGGGTTCCTGGCAATGGCCAGTTTCTCCAATCATGTCTTGAGCGTATGTGGCTCTCGTGCTCATGGTCAGCCTCCGCTGGCTCGTATCCGGTGACGCCGCTGACGGAGGAGTGTGGGAGACTTCCTAAAACTCCGCTTCCTCCTTCGCATGCGAGGGAGGTGGCAACCATGTGGACTTGGGAGGTCCCTGGGCTGTTTGTAAATACTTTATTATTATTTTTATCATAATAAAGTTTTTGAACAAAAAAAACAAACTAATGTATTACTAGATTACGAAAGGTTCATTCTTTTAGAACAGTGGCAAAAATAATTATCTAGGCGAATTGTCTTGTCCTTTACTTTTATAAATTAATATAGATTGAGATGAAGACCCCTGGGGCATCGGGTAACCCAAAGGCACAACGGGCACAGTAGATGGGGGAGGTAAGACAAAAGATTACCGTAAATACCCGAACGAAAGTAAAGCCTCTACTTCGGGGATGTGGAATTGATCTAGGAATGTTGGCACAAGCCTATTTCAAATTGAATTACATTTTTTCCCCGATTTCAAAAGATTGTTATTACAACAGGACAAGGGGGGGGGGGTAGTACAATAGCCCAATAGGTGTGTCTAAAGCTAGAGGATGCCCCGTGGAATTGTTTGACTAGAAGTTATTTAATTAAGCCTGGCTGGAGTGGCTGGAGGAGGAGGGGTAGGAGGCATTATTGGATATGTGAGTCCTAATCCAGACTGATCCCGAGATTGACGCGTGTTACCCTACACCCTCCGCGACAGCTTACCTGCCCCCTCCCACCCTCGTCCTCCCTTTATCGGGCACAATAAGTCCTTCCGAGCAATTGTCTCGCCTACCTCGCTCCTGTCCTTATCCAGTGCTATTATAAAATGAAAAAAAAACAACACCTTGATCAAAGGATAGCGGCCTAATCACGCTGTTGATTTTTAATTTACTACTTTTACTAAAAATCACTTTAAAAAAAAAATTAAGCATGAAATTTTATACTAATGAGACTTTTGATGATCTTACACTAATAGCTCTTTATTTATTTCCAAAGTTTCATATAATCATTTTTATTAACATTCATATCATATACTTATCTACATATCTACCAAAATATGTTATATCGCATTCCCCATGCTATATTTAATAGTTTTTTGATTACTTATATGTCGAATTTTATTTTTAAATTTTAGTAAAATGGGTGGACCATTTTAGCAACTGAAGAGTTGTCGGAAACGTTATTGGTGAATAAATACCGTATTGTGGAAAGACGGAAGATTTATTATTTAAATAATTCATCTTATTAATTGTAACATATGTGAGAAATGTATTAGTGCCGCTCCCTCACCAATAATATTTACATTTGTTAATTTCGCGATTAAGAGTTTTGATGATCTTACACTAATAACTCTTTATGCATTTCCTAATTTTTATTGAATCATTTTTATTAAAATTCATATGATATACTTATCTACCAAAATATAATATATCGCATTCCCCAAACTATTCTATACACGCGCTATTTCTTAACTGAATCGGATCTTTACTGTGGGCAATTGAGTTGGTAGAACAAATAGAAAATAGTCGAGATGCAAAGAACATCTTAAACAAATAACAAGGGAGGTCTACCAGCATATCACCCCAGCACAGGCTGAAGGGCATCATGATGCACCACATAGGAATGCCTTGCTACGGTGTACAAATGATATTAAATTAATTAATAGTCTGAAAAGCATAGGAATTATAGTAGAACCCCTAACATCGGACAATATAAATAATTTTGTTTTATTTCATATCCCCTTGTCACAAAATCAATACACAATTCAATATAGATCCTAAAAATGAATCTATTTACAAAAGGTAATTATACTTCTTGTAGCTTGGCTACATTTTATACAATTTCTGTATAAAAATATAAGTATAAAGTATATTGATGTACATTGTACATTAATTTATAGGACATCTTCAAAAGTGATGGGGCTCACCTTATTTATTAAACTTAAAACTAACTTACATCTAACAATAAAAACGTACGCTAACAAGTAGCGTACAGCTAAACCTAAATCTTAACCTAATTTTACCCCGACAGCCTGTTGCCATCGATGCGGCAAGGGTTGTGGGGTCACAGTGCTAGATACTGGGTTTGTGTTTTAAAATAAAAAAGAAGACATGATAAAAACACGTATGCTAAAAAAAAAACCCTCCATACCTCATACATTTTTTTTTTTTTTTTACTTTTCACAACTTTATTATGATAAAATTACAATCTGCCTCATTGGGCAATAAGTAATTGTGATAAATGATCTCATTCATACCATATTTATAATTTCATTCACTCGCAACCTCCTATATAACGCCAGTCGTACAGTAAAGTCTGAAGAGATAACAAACGTGTATATAAGGTCTGAATTAATATAAATTATTTTAAATATTACAAGTTTTTTTTCATACCTTCAATTGGACGAGTAGCTATGAGATTGTGTGATATTGTGTTTTTAATATTTTTTAATTCATATGTCGAATTTAACTTTTAAATTTTAGTAAAATAAGGTGGACCATTTCAGCAACTGAAGATGATGACTTAGAGCTGTGGGAGTAGACTTGGTGAGTAAATACCGTATTGTGGAAAGACGGAAGATTTATTATTTAAATAATTCACGTTGCTAAGTGTAACATATGTGAGAAATGTATTAGTGCCGCTCCCTCATCAATAATATTTACATTTGTTAAGTACGCCTTTAAGGGTTTCGATGATCTTAATGATAGCTCTCTCTTGGTTTATTTCCTAACTATCATTGAACCATTTTTATTAACACACAGACTATCCAACCACCCTAATCCCCTAGCACAGTCATTGCACTGCACCACTCACCCCTATAATTCTACTCGGAGACTGAAACTGCTATAATTACGTGACAGTGGGAGTCCTGGCAATGGCCAGCTTCTCTAATCATGTCCTGAGCGTCTGTGGCACTCGCGCACTTCGTCAGCCTCTGCTGGCTCTTATCCAGTGACGCGGCTGACGGAGATCGTGGGGGACTTCCCAAGACTCCGCTTCCTCTTTCGCATGCGAGGGAGGTGTTGTCACATGGTTGTCCATGTGGACTTGGGAGGTCTCTGGGCTGTTTGTAAATACTGTATAAAGGAGCGAGTGAATGAAAATTGTAAATATGTTATGAATGAGATAATTTATCACAATTACGTATTGCCCAATGAGGCAGATTATAATTGTATCATAATAAAGTTGTTGTTAATAATAACAGGAGCAGTTTCCCTAATTTGATACTTTAAAACGATTTACAATTGATTGATACTTCACAAGGGGGACATCACTGTTGCAGATGTTTCACATTATTTTATAATAAAAAAAATCAGTCTGATTTGATAATTTTTTTAAATTATAGTCCACTGAAGCTCCAGCGTACGTATTATTGATCAGGACTTTAGGATACAACAACAATCACAATAAGTAGTTAATTGCACTTTTTTTGGGGGGGGGGTCTGGAGGAGGGAGTCTACCCCCCAATCCACCCCTTAAATAAGCCGTGCCACTGCAGAGCAGTTAGTATCTGCTAAAAGAAACAGGTGAGACAGAGCAAACAGAGATAAGACCCACGTGTGGGAGGGTTCCCAGAAGGCGAACGGTAGCCAGTGTGAGGGGATTATACGCCCTCTTGAGCCGTCAGATAGCCTGACACATCTCTACCTATAGCCTATTTATGTCTTTCTCTTCTCCAGCTCGTTAGGTATCTTGGCAGTTCATCTCCACCGTTCTTGTACCGCCTCTCTCATGCCATAATGGTTGTGGGGGCCTAACCACGTTAGAGGCCGCCTATTGCACTTTGTAGATAGCGAGTTTTTTTTTTCCACTCAAACAATAGTATTACCTAAATAGAATGGCACAATATTTTTTAGCAAAAAAAAATCGCATTTATTATTTATTATTAATGGAGTGTTAAGTTACAGCACTTACAGCACTGATGACTATTTCAGCTGGTATTTGGATTTTGTCGATCATACATTTTTTCTCTATTTGTAGGAATATCTTGATACATTTATCAATCGATATAACCAATAAAGTGATCTTAGAGAATAAATAAAAGGTTAATTGAGGGTTTCAATGATCTTACTAATTAATCCCTCGTGATTGATTTCTTAAGATTTAGTTAATTATTTTTATTGGCATACCCATCCAAATGAAATTACCAAGTTTTTTTTTTCTTCATAGCCTCTTTAAATTTACAGATAATTATATACAATTATAGATCCACAGGCGAATCTACTTACAATTTATTTTTGTATTTCCTGTAGCGTCGCTACATTATATACAGGTTTTGTTCTTTTATAAAAAATACGCGACTGGACCAAACTGACTAATAAAGGTGATGGGGCTCACCTTTTTGATCAACCTTAAAACTAACTTACATACTAATTCTTAACCTACTTTTTCCCCGACAGTCTGTTGCCATCGATGCGGGAGGGGTGGTGGGGGTCATAGTGTTAAACATTGGGTTTGTGAGGTGCTGCAACGAGTCAAAAAACCTGATGTGTCTCCGGCGGATGAACTCACCCAACGATGGCACGCCACGCAACGGGTGCAGGTCAGCGTTCTTTAACCTCTCGAGAGAGGTATGTCGGACCACTTTTCGCACTATCCCATTCTGGAAATGTTGGAGACATTTGGCTGTACCCAAGCTATTAATTAATTAAGGCAATTTTAAATTTATCATTTTTTTTTATTTGTCTTTTTTAGACAATGAATAAACAATGTTCATTATACTTTTGTAACAATCACAAATCGCAATGTAAAATTATTAAAAAATGTATAAAATTACCTATTGTAAATAGATTCATTTATGTAGTCTATACTGATTTCCATAATTTCTAATAACAAGGGGATATGAAGAAAAAAAAATTGGTAAAGGTTTCAACTAGCAATAATTGCACATCAGTAGAACTTCATCGGTTAGAATATTGCCAACGTGCAAGATATGTGTATGGAAGGTGTTCGTGTATAGACAATGAATGTATGATTCATATTATACCTTTGTAACAATCGCAAACCACAGTGTAAAATTCTATAAAATTTAGCCAAGTTACAGGACATATAATATTGAACTATTTTAAATTGATTTATTTATATAGAATCTATATTGAATCCTATAATTTTTAATAAGAACGGGGAATAGAAAAACAAATTATCATTGGTCAGAATTAATTTTTAGCACCGTCAGGGCATTAAATTAAATTGATTGAATAAAAAAATATTACACAATGAGAGGAAACTCTTTTAGTACAGTTATGATAGACGAAGATTCATAAAATATTCAAACGCGTTTTCAAAATTTTCTGAAAGTATATTTCGTCCAGTTAATGAAAGTAAATTTTCCACTCAAGTGCCACCTACCCCTTTCCCCCTTTAGTTCAGACTGAGCACTAAACATTGCATTCACGTTTTACAAGAAAACAAGATTTGGATATCTTTTAACACAAAAATGTTTATAATTTTTTTGTCATATTTATTTATTTACAATTATATATAGACAATATAATAAAACCAGTGAATGAGATAGTGAACAATAACAAACAGACATGAATGATATGCGACAAAGAACATAAGTGATGCGTCGCCATACGAAGGATTATGTTGATGGGAGTTTTATTAAAATTAATAAACCCAGCGATTACCGTAGCTTTCTTGTGGTTTGTTCTTGTAGGAAATGAATAATACAAGAACTTAAGTGAAAACAAGTAACAATAGGCGTGAATAGTATGCGGGAAAAAGCATCCAGTGATGCCTCCTCATACGATGGATTATGTTGATAGCAGTTTATTTAAATTAATAAATCTCTACTCCAGTTCCTACGGAGCCTACGTGGTCTGTGAGGCAAGTCTTGTCTTGGGAGTTTAAGTGAGTGAGAATTCTGGCGCCTGTATAGGTTTTGATGTAATATTCTGTACAGAGCCTGCCAGTCTGGCAAATTCCAGTCTGTGTGTAAGGTCTTACTGATGTGTACCACTGATAAGTTTTGATCGATTTTTTTTTTTTGGTTGGCCAAATGGGTGTTCATAAAGCTTTTAAAACGAAACTTGACTCTTAAGTGTCTACTGTTTCCGAGCCTGGTAATTTCATATCCGATTTCTCGAACAATTAAGTTACAAATATGACATTGTGTAATTTATGAAACACATTGACCAACGATCTCGACCCAAACCAATTATTTATAAGTGACAAGGTCCCGCCCCGTGTGTCCTACGGTTCATAACCCTAAAATAGGCCTCGCTTTTTTTACAAAGGGGATGAGGACAGTCGCTATAGAGGACGGGACAAAGGTAAAAATGAAAAACGATGGGATGAAGAGAGTTTCACGGATTTTATTCGTTTTTTTTTCAGGTCGGGGGGTGCGAAGGAGGCTTCCTCAATGGTCCATTGTGCTGAAGGGGATGTGCTCCAGAGCAGACAGGGCTCACACGTTCGCAGGTACTTGACTGGTCTTTTGTAGCTTTGTCACCTCCCCGCCAACATCCTTCTGCTTATCCACTGCTCTATTGTAGCACGGCCTCTATTAAACACCAGTAGTTTACGGTAAAAATCGTCACGTCCTCTCTCTCTCTCTAGAAACGACTTCCAAAATGAACTAGAACCGATGTTTCCTATATTTAGGGTTGCAAATGTATTCGGAATCACAATACAATGATCAATCCCTTGTTCCGAGCAAGGTAGCCCTTTGCCTTTCCCACGGTTGAGCGGGTATGTATAGAGTTTCACCTTTCACAAAATGTGAAAAAGTGCAGGTGGGTCGCATCAAAAATGGCCATGTTTAGCAACCAGTTCCGAAGTGGTATTTTAAATTTTACCAACTCAGTACTCAAAGATGAACTACTTCTCAGTTCATCGAGTGGGATACTGAACCGACAATTAGCATGCATTTCTCCGTTACGGCAGTGGCTAGTTAAAAATTACTTAAGTTTTGACACCTAGTTAGGAAGATCAGTAGCGAAAAAATTCAAAATGGCTTATGAAAATCGAAATGAGTTAAAATAGATTACTGATACCATCAACATCATAAAATACCACCTATGAAAAAATATATTGATAAATATTTATTTGAAATCTCACAACAGTAACAAACAGTACGTTATTTCAGGAGACTATACTAGGTAGAAGTCTTTGATGCAATGATGTACACCACTGTGATGCGAATCTATTATAAATAAATGCAATAAATATTTTTTAATATAACTTATTATATTTTAATAAATATAATAATTTATTATGCTATAATAACGAATAAATGCAGTTTAGCCTCTGTGTGAATCTCAATGGCATGCATTCTTTAGCCTCCGGGGGGGGGGGGGGGGGGTTTGTACGAATGGTGTCAATCTTCATTCTGTCACGACAAATTGATGATTCCAAAAAATAAACGGGAAACCCAGAACTCCCATTTCATGAAGCAGTTACGCCACGACGCCATACGAGAGCCCAAACGACATGTAGTTTATATATACTTATCATCAGATCTCATGCATATTGATATGCAATTATCTAATAAGTATAAAAATATCTAGCTCATATATTTAATTACAGACTAATGTCTCCAACATTTCCAGAATGGGATCATGCAAAAAGTGGTCCAACATACCTCTCTCGAGAGGTTAAAGAACGCTGACCTGCAGACGTTGCTTGGTGTGCCGTCGGTGGGTGAGTTCATCCACCGGAGACGCATCTTTTTGACTCGTTGCAGCACCTCACAAAACCTGTGTTTAACATTATAGCCCCCACCACCCCTCCCGCATCGATGGCAACATACTGTCGGGGAAAAATTATGTTAAGAATTATTATGTAAGTTTGATCAAAAAGGTGAGACCTATCACCTTTATTAGCCAGTTTAGTCCAGTCACGTATAATGTATATCATTATACTTGTTTATTCATTATATAATTTTTATAAAATAACAAATCCTGTATATAATGTAGCAACTCTACAGGAAATACAAAAATAATTTGTTGATAGATCCACCTGAGGATCTGTAATTGTATATAATTATCTGTAAATTTAAAGGGGCTATGAAAGAAAAAAAAATCATTTATTTATTAATTTTAATGATGTAGTCAACGAAATCGGTCGAGAATGATAAATAAATAAAATGAAGATATTTTGGTAGAAATCAGTATTTATCAGATAGAGTGCTTTATAAAACTGTATTGCCGATTCAGCTTAGAGACCACGCGCCACTTCACAGTAGCGGTCTTGTGCACTGATTTGCCGGAACCTCATACTCGATGACATTGATTTCTTGATGTTAATATAAATATTTATTTTTATGTTAATAAGTTTCCTTATTATAGTGCATCCAAATGTATATATATATATATAATGTAGAGAAATGTGTCTTCTACGGATTGATATATCAATTCTATACCTACCCTCAGACCCACGCCTCTACGCTCAAGCTGAATAATTAAAATTTATTTAGGATCCCATTTAGTTAATTAACTATTGATGGATTTGTTTTCTTTACCATATTCTGAGTTTACAATATTATAATTACAAATTAAAGCAGCAGCATGAGGGCACAAAGAGGTCTTACACAGGCCGAGTCAGTAACGTTGGAGTTGGAGTTGTAACGTAATCAGTGACAGACTGGGGATGTTAAACATCAGCCGATGTCATCAGGCGATGTTAAACGCCGGTAGTAGTGTAACAGGCCGACTGCGAAATCTTCTCCCTCCAAAAGGGTAAAAAAGCCTTGCTAAAATCATATAGTATAGGAGGGCAGCTTTCTCAATGCACTATCTGGTTATACAAATGGATAGGCATCTCCATTTCTCTACTCATTTTAGTAATAAAATATAAAAAGTACGACACAGGTCTTACTAGCTATCGCACTTGCTAACTTCACCCAACCTGTCGCTTCGTCTCAAACTGATGATCTATAAATGTGTCCTCCAGCCAGCTCTGCTGTACGGTGCCCCGCTATTTACCCACTTGACTGACAATACAGCCAAATGTCTCCAACAATTCCAGAGTGGGATCATGAGAAAAGTGGTCCGACATTATAGTCTCGAGAGGTTATTATTATAATGAAAATAAGATTTAATTAAATTCAATACTGTCACAATCTATTCTAACCCAAAGAAATTTATCTTAATAAATTCACGTGGTGATCAATTGAGAGAATTACTTTTTTATAAATCAACTTTTCAATGTGACATGTTTTTAATCCCAATGGTTGAATAAAGTTATGAATTATTATAATATCTATATAATAACTATCAAGAACTATGCTTACAAATATACCCTTTTCCCAAGGCAGGATGTCCCTAGCTTTTAAACTGCCTCCTCCTTAGCCTTCGGCTCAGAAGTATGTCGTAAGTTAAATAATCTTTGTAGAGGAGAGTCTTTTAAAAGAAAAGAAAGAAAGTTTGATTATCAAGTACAATTAAAACACTAGTATATGCAAATATTAAGAGTTACTACATACTGGGTGGAAAGTCTAGAGACAAGTATGGTCTGGGGCTAAAGATGAGACATATATGCATAAGAAAAGGGTAAGATTCCAGGAAGTAGGGAGGGAGGTCTTGAAGGGATGGGGCTGCTTACTTAAAAATAACAGGAAACTATCAATGACTTCCATGAAGTCACGAGGCAGGTATACAGTTCTGCTCAAACCTCTTCTACTTGTTCTTAGCAAGATTAATAAATATTATAAATAAAGCAAGCATTATAAAACTGTAGATCTGTTCTCGGAGTCCCCCCCGAAAAAATTGTGATGTGTATACGGGATCCATCCCGAAAATAGTGAGGAGGAGTTTCCTCCCTTATCACTATCTCTCCTTTACAAGGGCTTGTGCCTTTATTTTTATTCCTGTCCACTTTACTGTATTATAAAAGTTTTTTTTAATAACTCCGTAGATATAGATCATAGAATAGATATGTAGTGATTTGAAGTTTAAAAGGACTTAGAAGTATTAAAACCAAGGGTTATCCTAGATGCACCCAAAAAAAAAAACAACCAAACAATTTAGCACCCCTCACATACAGTCAAATATCTTGTGAAAAGCGGAAGATATTTTAAAGCATACATAATGAAAACATTATCTACCTGAGTCCGGTATCTTTTGTTCTGTGCATAGAAAATATTGTGGGCTGTGAGTATTTTTTTTTTTTATGGAGCGAGTGAGTTTAATTAATGTATTTGTATACGATTATATCTATTACTAGCGCAATATAATATACTCATTTTTGTGGGCCAAAGTACATAGTATCGGTGAAGACATTCAGACAGACTGACAGACGCAGCTGGCCTGCGGTCGGAGATGTGACAATTAATGCGCAAACAATGTGCGATGTGTGCAGTGCGGGTGTGAGGGGCAGGTGTTGCGTCAGGGTGACAACTATTGTAATCCCCTCCTATTATCTTGTCATGCCATTGTCAGCGGATCCGTCATTATATCTTCTTAGCCGGCCGATTTTCCTAGCAGATTTCCCAGGGATTTCCTTCATCCGCGGCCATTCATCCTCCCTTCCTTACCTGGCCTAACACCTCCGCACAGGTTCCGCCTTCCTTTTTCTATGCTATCTCCCCATCGATGGCCCGATGACAATGTGCTCGACTGACAGCGTTGCGAACAGACGTAACAATGGAATTGCGGCACAATTGAACAATGAGTAGCATGTCAATTTGAACGGTGATGTTCAACAAGCGATGTTTACTTAAATAGTTCATCGAAGGACTAGTAGCATCATCAATTTACTATTTTAACTTAATGGAGTTTTTGGTATATATTATACAGCGTCTTCCAATAGGGACCGAGCTGACAGTTGATAGTGGCCATATTGTCGAAGCTGCATCTGTCGAATTGGCTGTCATTTATTCAGTCTGTTTTGCCAAATCACCATAGACGGATATAGAGTTCAACAACACATCCAAATGATAAAAATGTTTTATCAATATGGGTGTTCTGTTCTGGCAAAGTTCTACGCACTTCGCCTATTTTACGGCCGCCATAACCGTCCTACCGAGAGGACTATTCGTAATGTTCTTGAAGATTATTTGTTCTAAATGTAGTCATAATTATGTTTTGTTTGAAATATACAGCAGTGAAAAATGAAAAGTTTCTTATCTGCAATATAGGTATATAAACACTCCGACAGAACAATCTGTCACCTATGATTGTTTCTGAATTTATTATATTATTGTTGTTAGTATATTCATTCTATGTTTAGCATCCTGTGTTCTAATCTATACGTAAGAGTTTTCTAAACCACAGCCAACCAATTTTTTTTTTAAGACTATCCGTCGCGATTCTAAATGATTGATTAATTCAAGGCTTTGATAAAATTTTATTCAAGTCCATTTTTGAAGTAAACCGTGATCTTGCCCACTTCGTGATGGTATGGCTTATATTTGCAATATTTTAAATAATAGGAACTGCATTATTGACAAACAGACAAGTCCAATAAAATATATTACATGCTAGTTGAAACAAAATATAAAGATATTATAAAAGTCTTGATTACTTGTTGTTCTTTAGTACCAGGTGCCTTAAAACTTTACTAGTTGGTCATCAGAACGAATCGCATTTATACTAGCTCAACCAAGTAACAATCAAAATGTACAACCCTCAAATTCACACCAGTGTCTTTTATCACAAGGTTGGGTGGACCCTAGCGAGACCCGCCCCCATAAAAAAATGTACTATAATAGAATAGGTGGGTGTGAGTCAAAAGAAGTTGGTAGCCCCAAAGCTGAGTAGAAGGCTTCTTTTATTAATTTTAGTTTTATATTAAAAACTCTACACTTCCATTATTATAATGTTTGAGTCGAAATTTCGTTATGTCGATGGAACGCAGTTGTTCATAAAATTTATTATTTGGAAACGTTTCGACATAACATAGTATGTCTACCTAATTCATTTACTCATTTATAAACATACTTCATCTATCCATGTATCCTTCAACTAAAAACATACTTCATCTATTCATGTATCCTTCAACTAAAAACATACTTCATCTATCCATGTATCCTTCAACTAAAAACATACTTCATCTATTCATGTATCCTTCAACTAAAAACATACTTCATCTATCCATGTATCCTTCAACTAAAAACATACTTCATCTATCCATGTATCCTTCAACTAAAAACATATTTCATCTATTCGTGTATCCTTCAACTAAAAACATACTTAAGTCTTCTTCTGTGATTTCTCCTCGGTTCCCAACGGACTATTAACACTAATAGCAGACTGCCAAGTTAAGATGGTTGGTCACTAATCTAACCGTCACTGATTTTCCGCAGACCGTTCGTCAACAATACTACTTTCTTCAAAAATCTCTCCTTATTGTACTCCCAGCTACAATTCAAAGCCACAGTTAAATCTTGCATGACCATCTACTATGCCAACTTCTCACAGAATTTCCACCATTTCCAGGATTTTCATTGTTCATAACTAGTCTAATCCCCTCAGGTATTCAGGTTTGTAATTTTCTGGTAGTTTTATCATTTTCTTTTATTTTACATCAATTATGAACTAAATGGAGTATACAAATAGAATTGAAGGATCACGACCATGTGATTATTAAATGATTGTAAAATAACTTCTCTGACACTGCAGTGTTGTCATCCCACTCAGACCCCGATATAGCATCCCATAACCTTCAAAAACACCTTGATGAGAGGCTTCCATCACGACAAACGGCTGACCACATACGAGGCTAAAAAGACGAGAACTAAACAGACTCTTTCAAGAACTGTACAGACTACTTCAAAGGACATCCCATCTTTCAAAAGAAAGTAAATTACTAATCTACAAAGTTATACTTAAGCCAATCTGTACGGAATAGAGCTATGGGGGACAGCAAAAAAGTCGAACCTCAAGCGTATCCAATCCTTTCAACCAAAAGTCCTGAGAACAATAATAAATACCCTTTATTGTGTCACCAACAAAACGATCTTAATATACATCACATTCTCGAACTCATCCCTTCCAATTTCATGCAATTCCATAGTAACCTATCCAAACACCCTAATTCCTTAGCACAGTCATTACCCTGTGCCACTCAACCCTATAATCCTCCTCAGAGAATGAACAGGCAGTGGCCTCGTGAGCTGCCATAAATGGCCAGTTTATCCAATCATGTCCTGAGCGTATGTGGCTCTCGCGCTCTTCATCAGGCTCCATTGGCTCATATCCGGTGACGTGGCTGGCGGAGGAGCGTGGAGGACTTCCCAAGACTCCGCTTCCTCTTTCACATACGAGGGAGGTGACAACCATATTTGATTTGGGATATCTCTGGGTTGTTTGTAAATACTATATAAATGAGCGAGTGAATGAAAATTGCAAATATGGTATGAATGAGAACATTTATCACATTTTATATAATAATTATAATTAATTTAATTTATAGTTTAGTTATCTAATTAATAGTTATAATTAATCTAAACCTGCCATCTACTATGCCATGCTTCATAGGATTTCCAGTGTTTTGATAGCTCATTTCTAGACTAATCCCACCAGAATCCAGCATTCTCTTTCACTTCGAGTATTCAGATATGTAATATTCTAGTAGTTTTGTCGTCACAATCTACCCATGTTCAGTAATATTATTTTATATAGTTATTTATATGTTATTTTATAGACTTGTTTTAGTATTTTTCTTATGTGCTCTGTGGTAAAAAATAGTATTGAAATTTTTTTTCGTGTTATTTACAAGTTTCATATAATGTTTGACCAATTTAAGTGTGTGTATGTTTGCATTGATATATCTGTTTTTAATATCGGCCAGAAAATCCTCTGATCCTTATGTATTCCATCCCAGAAGGATGGGGGTATTTTCTTTTCCAAAGTACGGGCTAAGACATATCAATGAATTACCTACAAAATTGGCGGCTATCTCATCAACAAACATTGTAAAACAATACACCGGTGTAGTTTATGAATGGAGGCTGTGAGAGGGACGGTATCGAGCTACAAAGGTGAGCCGACCGGTGGTGAAAGACAGCCGATCCGCGCAGATCTGAAATTACAATCCGCGATTGTGGCTCAAATACCGACGTTGGATGAACCCGTCCTTACCAGATCCAAACGGGCTTTGTTTCATTCGTGCCTATCGCCATTTTGACTGCTCTCCTTCGGTCAGTACATCAGTAGCATGACGCTTATCATGATAAGCACATAAGCACATTTGTTCAAAGCTGGAAAAAAACCTGTTTTTCGAGTGATAGAATTATTATTTTATTATATTGCGTGTTATATACTGGGAGTTTTTAGTTAGCTGTGAATATTCTGTCTTATTGGGCAATAAGTTATTTCGTTCAATGTTCTCAATCATACCATATTTACAACTCTTCATTCACTCGCTCATTCATACATTATTTACAAACAGCCCAGAGACCTCCCATGTCCACATGGTTGCCCCCCCCCCGTGCATGTGAATGAGGAAGCGGAGTCTTCGGAAGTCCCCCATGCTCGTCCATCGAGTCAGTTACGAGCCAGTGGAGGCTGACCAAGAGCGCGAGCGCCACAGACGCTCAGGACATGATTGAATGGAATGGATAAACTAGCCTTTGCCGCAATCCCACTGTTCCGTATTTATATATCAGGTTACGAGGCCACTACCACTTTAGTCTCCGAGGAGGATTATAGGGATGTGTGGTCCAGTGTAATGACTGTGCTGGTGGATTAGGGTGGTTGGATAGGTTTCGATGAAATTTCATGAACTTGGAAGGGATGAGTTAAAGAATGTAAGGTATATTAAGATCGTTATGAAGGGTTTTGTTGCTGACGTAATAAGGGGTATTTACTATTATTCTCAGGACTTTTGATTGAAAGGATTGGATACGCTTGATATTCGACTTTTTTGCTGTCCCCCATAGCTCTATTCCGTGTGTCCAGATTGGCTTAGGTATAACTTTTTAGATTAGTAATTCATTTTTTATTGAGAGATGGGTTGTCCTTTGAATTAGTCTGTATAGCTGTCCAAAGCGTATGTTTAGTTCTTGTCTTTTTAGGCTCGTGTATGGGTTCCATGTCAGCAAATTTATTAATGGACAAGTTTTTGATTACTGGTTATGTCTGAATCAGGTCTTTATAACTACCTCTCTACATCTCCCTAGATGTTAAAGAATCGTTCTATTCTAACTTGTAAAGTATGAAATAGTTGATAACCAGGAATATAAAGAAATTGTAAGACCGCGAATAAAACAAAATAATAGATGTACAAGATTCTGACCTCAAAAATTAGACCCTCGAGATTTTCTAAATTTCTAAAATCAGAATCTTGTTGCAACTTCTTGTTTATTAAAAGTTACTTTGACCTCGCGAATCACAAGTGAATTGGCATGTAACTTGAGTTAGCCGCCGTACGCATTCTCTTTAAATGTCCTGAGCGTTTAAGGCTTTCTTCTCTCCTCCATGGTCTTCCTTAGATGGCGTTACGTTAGGAAGAGGTCTTGAACGGAACTTCACATGCCCCGAACTAGCATGTGGAGCCCTTGAATGTTTATAAACGTGCACTTGACATTTTAAGTGATTAAAATCGCATGTAAATCACAAATGAACAAATTATAATGATATTCAACAAAAGAGATAAAAAAAAAAAAATACGCATTGGCAGTTATTAAAATTCAAAGAAATATTGGAGGCCAAAAAAGTCCAAAAATTATTTCAATTACATATTAAAACATTTCGTTGATTATGTGTTTGTTCAGTTATCTGTCTTCAACAACTATTTTTTTTTTTTCACGGAAAGACCTTAAAGACCACGCGAATATCATTACTTTCGGTTCTTTTCTTGTTTTTGTTTTTACTTTCCTTCCATTTTCCCTCGTTATCTCTGCGTGGTTTTGTTTTCTTTCCTCTGTCCACGCGTCTCCCTTTTTCGATTTTTTCTTTTTCCACAAGAACCTTGATTTCTTTCAGTCTTTTCCTATATCCTTCTCCGTGCTGACAATCCTGGTCCGTTATTCCTAGTCTTTTCGTTTCTTCCTTCATCCCCTTGAGCTTTTGTATCCTCGGATTTTCTGGAATATTTCCTTGTTTAGTCTTTCCGGGACCACTTCAACAACTTATTTTATTCCAGATAAAAAAAAAACTGGCGTACTAACTACTCGGTTTGTTCCAGAAATGATACATCGGTTATACAAATTAATTATTGTATGTTTGTAAGCGTAGCGTGGCCAAGATCTGTCAGTACACGAAGCTATAGTTATCTTTAAATCATCTTTTGTAATTAAGTTGGTTTTAATAGATCTTTTGTAAACAAGGACAGTAGTCAATCATTAGATAATAATAGTGAGCTGAAAGACTACACCATGCCGGCAGTGTAAGTGACATGTTGGCCCCAGCCTCTTCTAAATATATGTGGACCATCTCCTCTTACAGTGCCAGGTGAAAAATCTGTGTAAAGATACACCAGCGACTAAATCGGTGCCTTCCGTCCGCCATCTTTGTCTTCATTCATTTCCCTTCTATTTTTTTTTTTATTCGGGTCGTTTGTGGTGGCTTGAGTGAAAAATGGGCGCGCTGTTTATCAGGGAAATCGGGAAGTATTTTGCAATTTAAAAATAAATGTTCTACAGTTTATTAACAAAGTAATTTAACTTTTTTAGAATAGAAAAAAAATTAGTCCGGAATAAACTCCGCAATGAATAAGAATAGTGTTCAGGTAACATATTTACACCTGGCAAATAAAATGAAATATTACACTATAAAAAAATAAAGTGTGAGCCTCGCTAAGAACTGTATGCAGCAAATAATATCTCAGGTAAATCCACATAACAAAAAAAACAAAAAAACACTTTACAGAACTTTATTCTCTGTTATTATTTTATGCATATTTTTCGTGCTAGGGCTCTTGAGAATCAAGAATTCCCCAAACGCCAGAAAATTGCGTCGGTTACGTCGGGAGAAGTTGGATTGAGTCGGTTAGTGTTACAAAATTGCCAACAGTAAGGCATAAACATTAAACAAAGTACCAAAAATAATATATAAATAACTATTAATTTTATTCAAAACAAAAAAATAACTGATCAGCAATTTAACAGTTAATTTAACCAGGCCTGATTGTTAGTAAATATAAATATAATGTATAATAAATAATGAAAAAAAGTTTATAGTCACGATACGATGCATGATACGAGAAGAGTGCGTGTAGTCAACCGCAGGGCGGCGATGCGCACGGAGAGTTCTGTAGACGAGATAGGCCCAGAAGTCCAAACTTGTATTAAACAACGACTTCTTGTTCGCAGGGGAACAGGCCCGTATTCTGCTATCTTCAACACTGACTAAGCCAAGCTCCTTATCCACTAATACGTCCTATTTTTCACTTCCTCGAGCTTTATAGTACTTCAATCTATCTTCTCCTGATGTAAACTAACTGTATGTTGAAGTAACAAAATGAATACTGCTGTTCAAGAGAAAAAACAAAACACACTTCATAACCTACACTTTCTTTTGTTTTTTAATCTTAAACATATGTTCGTGTATACACTATTTACATACGCTTTTCCTAATTTTCGCTAGCCGAAACAATCAGAACATAAAGAAAAAAAAAGAAATTTACAATTTTCCACTCATCTCATTACCATAAAAAAATATTGCTGAAATCCTCTCAAACAAAAATTAAGTCTAATCAAGAACTCTGTAGAGCCCAAACATATATTATTATGCTGTTGGTTTCTGGTTGCATAGAAAAATAGTGTTATGTGTATAACCCACCACGTAAATTTAATATAGAAATAATAGGATTAATAGATAGAAATAGAAATACTAAAATTAAAGATTTACTCATTATTAATAAATAATTAAAAAAAAAACAATTGGCTAATAGCCCAATTGATGGTTTTAAACCCTACACCATATAAAACCATTTATCTCTATTAATAAAAACTTCAAATTATATTTATCTCCACTGACTTTACTCTACCACTGGCTTTATTTATAAGGTATGGAAGGGGCGGATTTCTTAGCATAAATATGTTTATTATTTATTTATTTTTATTTATATTACCCGATATTATGGAATCTAATTTTATTTCAATACTTTCCAGGCTATTAATTAATCTTTTATCGTTTCTATGGTGTAGTAGTGGAACTCTATGTGGTGCAACGTGATGCTCTTTGCATTTAATCAATAATTTCACATTTTTTCTTCCAGCATATCATTTATTGAATTCCAAAGACTCCAAAGCCCGAACTATATTTTAATTGAATCGGGTCTTTAGTGTAGGAAATTGATTAGCCTAAAGTGACCTTACCCTTAAAGGTTATACCGATGCCAGTTTTGTTTCAAAATATTCCCTAATTTGGGATATTACAATATGGGTTAGTGTACCATTTGTTAACATCCGAATTATTAAATTGTGAAATAATTACTTTAATTTAATTCAAACATATAATTTGAATATAATACCTTATGTAACTATATCGTTCAGAAAAAGTCATAAATATTAATTATCTAACAATCAAATCTAAATTTATTTTTTTCTTCAAAACCCCTTGGGTAATTATTTTTTTAAATTGATTAAAATTTGATACAAAGTGTCTTTCTCCTTGCTTACATTATAAGCAGTTATTGTCTTAAAAACTAACAAATCTTTATGTGGTTAAAAGTTATATAAAGTGAAATGGGACTAGGTGATGGGGCTCACCTTCGGAAATCTAAATATTATTATTGGTTTCTTCTTAATTCAACATATACATATACATTTTTTTTTCCATAAGTAAGAATATGCTAATAGACCGTGTGAAAGAAGGGGCTAGTAGTGATAATTCGCCAATCTATCCCTTGCAAATGAAATTCAATAAAAACCCCGACAATAGGTGCCTTTATTTCCCCCCCCCCCCAAAAAAAAAACTATTGGTTAGCTAGAGAAAAAACCAACAAGATTGTGTCCAACGAGAAAATGAAAATTGAGGTAATATCATACAAATTAAAAAAACAAAACTGAAATTATAAAATGGCAATGTAATGTGAAATTACACTTATTTTAAATTTAATGTATAAACTAAATCTAATGTTAGTTACATGGTTAGTAACAGAGAAAGAAAATGAAAGAAAATATATAAGAAAAAAAAAATATATATATCCCTTCGCTTTGATAAATGAGAAATGAAATTATAAACTACTAATACCATTAACAAAATTACTATACTAAATTTACAATATTGTGATAAATATAACAGATAGTCGATGGCTTTCTATTCTTGAAGGTAGAAGGAGGGCGTGAGTTGATCCACAGATATTTTGTTGTGTGGTAAAACGAAATAACCGCTTACCGGAAATCCAAAATGAGAAGAAAAAATTCTTCTCGATCTTCTACCAACCAAACAATTGGTAAAGTGGTTGTGGTGGTTGATTTCCGCTAGTACAGGTGTAAAGGCATCGATGTAGAGGTAATGATGCTCATCATACGACGAAGTGTCAGTGTGACCTTCTCTTCCAACAAATATCATGGGACTGGTCCGGTAATTCGTAACGACACTCGTGATACGATCGGAGTTGATCCGCAATTCACAAACAAACCCGATGCTGATCGCGTCAGATTGCATCTTCTTACTTGATAATACGTCAACGACATCAACTCCTAATATTACAAATACAATTTTTTTTTCTCTTTTAATAAATTCATTAAATTAAAATAATAAGAACAAAAGATCTGGCGTTTAATTAATAAAATAAAATTAGTGGTTTTTGAAATACGTGAGTGAGAAAAAAAAAAAAAAAAAAATAAAAACTAACCTTTTTCCATTTAAATGAGTGTGCGATTACTATGAATTGTTTTGTTTTTCTTTCATAGCCCCTTTAAATTTACAGATAATATATAATTATAGATCCTTAGGCGAATCTATTTACAAATTATTTTTGTATTTCCTGTAGCATTGCTACATTATATACAGGTTTTGTTATTTTATAAAAATTATATGATGAATAAACAAGTATAATGATACACATTATACGTGACTGGACTAAACTGACTAATAAAGGTGATGGGGCTCACATTTTTGATCAACCTTAAAACTAACTTATATACTAATTCTTAACCTAATTTTTCCCCGACAGTCTGTTGCCATCGATGCGGGAGGGGTGGTGGGGTCATAGTGTTAAACACTGGGTTGGTTAGGTGCTGCAACGAGTCAAAAACCTTGATGTGTCACCGGCGGGTGAACTCGCCCACCGACGGCACACCAAGCAACGGGTGCAGGCCAGTGTTCTTCAACCTCTCGAGAGAGGCATGTCGGACCACTTTTCGCATGATCCCATTCTGGAAATGTTGGAGACATTTGGCTGTATTGTCAGTCAAGTGGGTAAATAGCGGGGCACCGTATGCTCAAGGTTTTAATTGATCCCATGAATTTAAAACTCGCGAAAAAATAAACAAAAATAACTATCGGGACCCGACAGACCGACATAATTAAAATATCAATGATTGTAAAACTCATTAGTCCTGATATAAAAGCGTGTAACTGGTAAGAGTGATGAATGAGAGACTGACACGAACAAGTCCGATGCGAGAGGTGTGCCTCTGATATGACCCTGGGCCATGAGTGACAGCCGTGCAGGAGACAGGAGTCGATGAGCGATATAAAGAAGGGCCCGATAGATGATAGCCTCTAATTCTCCAGGTAAGCTATTAGCCATTATTAGAAGGACGTGCGCCAACTTACACCAATTACCTCTCTGCCCTCCCACTAATTTGGGTCTCAGGTAATCAGTGTAATTCCCTTTAGCTAGTCGGCGGGGGGGTTGCTGCTCCAATCATAAACGTCCAATTTATCCTGCCATTGTCCATTGCTAATTTTCTGCAGCTTAGGTGCCTTTGTCAAAGCCACGTGCGCTCCTTCGGTTTTATAATCGGTGCTAATTCTTAAGCAAACTGGTAGATGTTAATAAATGATGAGGGTTCGCTATTTGATTTAAGCTTTGGCGTCTTAAGCATTCTTTACAATGAAAAATACTGTTTTCTGTACTACCCGACACGTAAATTTAATATAGAAATTATAAGAGTCGATAGAAATGGACAATATGACGATCGGCTAGATGTCCTTACCGACTGCCATAAGAAAAAAAGAGGGTTTGAGGGACAAGCAATATAACCCTTTGTGCCGCCTAGAAGCAGAAGCAAAGATTAAAAGCAGGTCAAGGGCGAGCCAGATAAAAGACTACTTATCAGAAAAAGTGTAAAAATTATATACAAATAATAACTGTATGAGTTTTTGTTTTTTTTTCCTCTTAGCTCTCAAATTTTTAAGATTATGGATGAGGGAAAAATAAAGGATTTATTTGGGTTAAGCTGATCCTTTTACTAGGAGTACCTGTTTGAAGGTGGAGTGAGGGAATTAAGGAGTGTGAGAAGCCTCAGTAGAGGTGGAAATGTTGAAATGGAAAAGTGGTGAGAGTCCACTGAAGGCTGAGCCTAGAGTCTCTCTAGGCATGTAGTGCAAGCTCATTCAGTTGGATAGCAGTGATGGGTGCCCGTAAGAGGCTTGTTGTTGGTTGGCCAAGGGCCGTAATGTCCACCATTTGGTCTGTATGAAACTGTATGAGAAATAAACAGGATGGTTTTATAGTCTCTCCAAATTTGTATACAAAAATAAAATAAATATCCGTTTTTTGTAAATGAAAATGCTTGACAAATATGAGGAAAGTAACAATTTAGTATATGGTATTTGTGATTAGTCATTGATGAAATATTTTTGCATCATTTACTGAAGATGCCTAAATTAGGCATAACGTACAGACAATGTTAAAATAAAAAAAAAAAAAAATCGAGAGACTACAAAGCGATGAAGTGTGTGTTTCATACATTTGTAATTTTCTAATAAATATCTTCTACATTTACATATATTTTAATTTGTTTCCTCTTGGCAGTTAATCTACAAAAGATAGATTATTACTCGATGTATTAGAAAATGTATTCTTAGTTGTATTTACACAATTGTCAATACTAATTAATAGTTAATACCATGTTTATCATAAATGGTACTTAATTACAATAGTAATAATAAAGGATGATTATAAATAAGCTTTCAGTTTCGGTGTCTTGGGCATGTGCAAAGAATGGAACAGGAAAGTTATCTAGGCCACACCTGGAGCGCAAGGGTCAAGGGGCGTCCAGATAGCGGCCGCCAAAGCGTAACTTGATAGTACAATATCTTGGAAATAGAAGGAGCTAAATCTCGCTTGGCAAAACTCTTGTCAAAATTAAATACAAACAAGTATTAAATTTAAATTTAATGCTTCTTTATTGTGGTAAAATTACAATCTGCCTTATTAGGCAATAAGTAATTGTGATAAATGTTCTCATTCATACCATATTTACAATTTTCATTCACTCGCTCACTCATACAGTATTTACAAACAGCTCAGATACTCCCAAATCCACATGGTTGTCACCTCCCTCACATTCAAAAGAGGAACCGGAGTCTTGGGAAGTCCCCCACGCTCATCTGTCAGCCGCGTCACCTGATACGAGCCTGTGGAGGCTGACGAAGAGTCAATGTACCGCAAGCCTTTTTTTTAAAGAGTAATACAAATTTACTTCACTTACTAAAATGATATTAAAAATGTATAATATTGTTAATTGCTTAATATCTAGCGATGGTCAGGATACCAATCTGGGAAGTAATAATTAAATAAGTGAAAAAGTAATAACGATCCAAAACCACTAATTTTTTAACTTTTATATCACAGAAAATCGTTGTTGTTTTTTATATTGAAGAAATGTATTACAAGCAGCTTATATTATTATGATATAAGCAAACTGATTTCATCTCTAAAAACCCTCGAATCTGTATCATATACAAATGTACAGATTAGATAATATTAGCAGAAGTGACCACTTACTTACACGTACATGTTCGCTTTAATCAAATGTATTGCTTCTCACGTAATGACTAGCCAAGGCTAACATCATAAGAAGTAGTAAGACCCCTGCCGAGTAGGTGTAGGGTATCAAGGAAGCAGTTGAGCCTAATGAGACAGATCTTGAGGAAGGAGAGGCAGAGGTAGGAGGAAGGAGGAATCGGAGATAGAGGAGAGAGAGAGTAAAAAAGGTCCCGGGGGCAAACATAACTCAGATATCGGAGAGTTAGAGCCTGGGCTACCGTAGCACTCGCTAATAATCCTCGGGATCCTCTTACCATTGTAACTGCTCACCCCTTCCTCCCTTCCTCCCTTCCTCCCTGTACACCATCCCTCCTCCCACTCATCCCTTGTCTACTTCACCGCTTAATTTCACATTGGATCCGTTTTTCAAACAACACTGGCGATGACTTCGTCATTCGGGACATTTCCTCCTCGTTAAAACGTCTATAATCAGTTCAAATAACAATGTTATCGTGTTTCATTGAAACTAGTTGCTCAAAAAGAATCATTTGCCAAACATTACTAGGCTTAAACAATATCTAAGGTAGTAACAACAATACATTGCAAAGAATATAATACCTTAAATGATTATTGCCGATTGTGAAAGGGTATGATTAAATAATAAAACTTCCGTCTTACATCCGACAGCTCTTAAGTTGTCATCTTCAGTTTGCCAAAATGAAAAGTCACTTCCTTTTTCGTATTATATTTTTATTTAAGTATGGATACCTCTGCTGGTATCGATACACTCTACCTACTCGATACACAACTGTATTCGAATACATAAAACTCTAAGCCAACATATAAAGGATGTATGGAAAAATGAGGTTAAGAATTAGTATGTAGGTTAGTTTTAAGTTTGATCAAAAAGGTGAGCCCCATCAGCTTTATTAGTCAGTTCAGTCCAGTCACGTATAATGTGTATCATTATACGTGTTTATTCCATTATATAATTTTTATAAAATAACAAAACCTGTATATAATGTAGCGACGCTACGGGAAATACAAAAATAGCACCAACACTGGGGGTCAAGATCAAGATGATGATGGTTCCTGGGCGGCTTCGGATGGGGATAGGTCGGAGGAATTCACTCTGCATCTTACCCATACTTTCACACCTCACCTTTCTCATCAAAACCATACTCATGGCACAACTGTTGAAGATTTCCTCACTTCCACTAAAAGCCGTTAACCCCTCTGAGGTCAAATACCTTCTGAAAAACTTACCTTACCGAAAATCCCCTGGATATGGTCTCCTTACTCCTCACATTCTCAAACAATCCCTACTAAAGCCATAATCTTACCCTAAATTTATAAATGCATTATCCAAACGACGCACCATCCAATGACGCCTCATCTTACCATCCAATTAGCCTACTCCCATTCTCTTAACAAATAATTGAAAAACTCTATTTGAAAAACTGTTAGGTCGCCCTAAGGGGAGAGGATGCCAACCACGGGCTGGGGTCCAGTGTTCCGAGATTCTGGTAAAAAGCCCCAAATCTGGGCCTTATATAGGCAGGTCAGAGGCTGAGCCTTGCCCGCCCCCCTAGTAGGAATGAAACAACTTAATTCATGCACTAGTTTCCCCCTCTCTTAACTGACGCTTAACGTTTTTATTATTAAAATGTAAGTAGATATTTTCTGGGACGAGAGGAGGGGAGAAAAAGTTGACACATCAAACGCCTACTTCCAATTGTTGAATCCAAAAACCTTTTTCCTATGCACCAGTTTTGTTTTCGTCTACGACATTCCACTGCTCGACAAGGCCTTCGCGTTGTGGATCACATATCCTCAGCCCTTGAAACCAAACAGTATTGCACTGCTGCCTTTCTTGATATAGCTCAAGCTTTTGACAGGGATTGGCTCACCGTTTGGCTTTACAAGCTCAAAACATATTTACCACAGACCCTTTTCCTAATCCTACAGTCCTACCTTTCAAACCGCTTCTTCCACGTCTGCTGTGGCTTAGCTAACAGCGTCTAACTACTAACCCATAACAGAAAAAGTCCCACGGGGCAGTGTCCTGGGTCCCATCATCTATAATGTATACACCACTGATGTCCCCACTACCCCCAATACCTTCTTGGCAACATTTGCAAATGACAGTGCAGTCTTTTCATCCCACCCAGACCCTGGATATAGCATCCCATAAATTTCAAAAACCCCTCGATGAAATCGAGCATTGGTGGATCAAAGTTAATAAAGTAAAATGTCTGATCCATTTTTAAAAAAATAATAGAAGCCGAGAACTCCAAAACACGTATAAACTTAGCAACTGCTACCACAAAAGTAAACATTGAAAACAGCTACAAATTTCAGAGACCAACATGATAAAAACCAAATTGGAATCATAACGTTCGCGGAATTATAAAATTCTCGTTACTTTTTGATCAAACATCGTATATGGGGCAGGTGTTGACTGCCATGAACGGAAGAAGTCAGCGTGCAATAAACCCTTTAGGGCGTGGGCCGATTTCTCTGACGCACATGAAGAGTACCATCCACTGCGTAATACTGATTAATGGCTGGAGGATTTGCCAGTCCACAGCTATCCCTTTTCTTCTTTCAAAAGGAAGTGCCATACATATATAGATTCAGCAGTCAAGGTGGGCCTTGGACAGTGTTTTGAGGTACTTCCTAGCTTAGTGTGGAAATAAATCCACTAACACAAAGTGTCATGAAGATAAAACCCTTCTTCTTAAGGGATAGAGACTCGGTCCAAAAGTATGGGTAATAAGATTGGGGTAGAGGGAGCACAGCGTTTTGGGCTAGGCCCGAGGACCTGACTGCTTTCTGTGACGGGACCAATGTACAACACTGGCGTGTGGAGACGCTGAGGGGTGGACCTGGGTTTCCCATCTTGAAACCACTGCTCTATAAAATAAGAAATACATAGTTCATTAAAGTAAGTATTTTAGTAAAAGGCGAATGATTTACGAAAATAGTTACTTGATGTGCTGTCGGTGGATGAGTTCATCCACCGGAGATACATCAAGTTTTTTGACGCGTTGTAGCACTTGACAAATCCAGTGTTTATCACTATGACCCCACCACCTGTCCCGAATCGATGGCAACAGACTGTCAGGGGGAAATTAGGTGAAGAATTAGTATGTAAGTTAGTTTTAAGTTTTTGATCAAAAAGGTGAGCCCCATCACCTTATAGATCACTCAAAGAAGTCAAGTATATTGTGTATCATTGTACTTGTATTAATTAAATAACTTTTATGGAATTCAGACCTTGTATAGAATATAGCGATGGTAAAATGTGATATGTGAATAGATTTGCCTGAGAATCTATAATGAATAATAATTTTGTCATTTTTAAGGGGATTGGAAAAAATAAAAAATAAAGTAAGTATTAAAGAAAGATTTCTGTTATCTGTTCAACTTTTGTATTCGTATTAAATTAAATTATTTTTCATTCCAACTATTTCAAACATTTTTTAATAAAGTATATTGTAGAATTCTATTTGATATAATTGAAATCCTTCCATTTTTACCGTCAAGCTAATTTATTCTTTAATCAAATATTAATTGTGATAAATTTACAATCTGCCTTATTGGGCAATAAGTAATTGTATAATTTATTAAAGTAAATTAGTTTGAGTTTAGTTTCAATTCTGACCTATAGTGAGTTAATTAAATATTTTGAGAAAAGTTAATTTGGCATAACTTCACGCTAATGCAATACGCTCAGGAATTGATAGAGGAATTAAATCTGGCAGTAGTTGAATAGTTAGACGGCATCCCTGCAAACGAAATATTCTAATTATTCAACTCGAGCGTAAACAGCGCTTTGCGGTTAGTTTGTGTATTCGGATACAGTTGTAAAGCGTCTTCCAATAGGGGCTTCCGAGCTGACAGTTGATAGCGGCCATATTGTTTAAGCTGCGTCTGTTGAATTGGCTGTCATTTATTCAGTCTATTTTACCAAATCACCATGGACGGATATAGCGGCCAACAACACGTGAAGATGATAAAATTGTTTTATCAATATGGGTGTTCTGTTCGGGCAACGTTCCGCGGTCGCCATAACCGTCCTACCGAGAGGACTATTCACAGTTTGGTGGATAAATTTGAGTCCACTGGTTCAGTTAACAATCAACCAACACCCGTACGTCAACGAAACGCAAGATCTGCCGATAACATCACCGCTGTCTGTGAGAGTGTGCAGAAGAATCCGAGGCAGTTGATTTCGCGTCGCTCACCAGAACTCGGTCTTTCGCAGACCACAACTTGGCGAATTTTGCGTCGTGACTTCGGTCTGCACCGGTAAAAAATTCAACTGACCCAGGAGTTGAAGGTAAACAACCATAGAAAACGACGTGTGTTCGCTTAATAAGCCCTGGAGCAGTTGGAAACTGACCCTAATTTTCATCTTCAGCGATGAGGCCCATTTCTTATGAATGGTTACGTCAAATTTGTCGAATTTGGGACGATACCAATCCACATGAGATCCAAGAGCGTCTAATGCATCCCGAAAAAGTGTGAATTTTGGGCTGGCGGCGTCATCGGTCCATATTATTTTAAGAACGACGTTGGCCAGGTCGGTGATTACCCACTTCTTTTGGCCTGAATTGGATGATATGGACACCAACGACATGTGGTTTCAACAGGACGCCACGTGCCACACAGCTTGTCACATTGGACATTCTGGACGAGCGATTTGAGGGCATGGTCATCTCGCGTAGAGGTGATGTGAACTGGCCGCCGATATCGTGCGATTAGACCCCGTTAGACTTTTTCTTGTGGGGTTTCCTTAAGTCGCAAGTCTATGCGAATAAGCCACAAATCCCAGCGGTCCTCAAAGCCAACATAAGCCATGCCATCGGTCAAATTCAGCCTGATTTATGCGCCAGAGTCATGGAAAATTGGACATTTTGGATGCGCGCCACCCAGCGAAGCCACGGCGGACATTTGCACGATGTTATATTGCATACATAATGGCATCAATAGGCCTTTCAAACAAATAAAAAATTTTAATGATATCTCACACACACTTTGTTTTATTTAAATTTAAAGATAGAAAGCGCTTAATGAAATACCCTATGTATCAGATATATTAATGCAGTAAATATCTGTATTTTGAAATAATGACCTCCGTTCACCGAATGAAAAATTTTACGAATTTTAAACCAACTTGTCATATACTAAAAATCGATTTAAAAAATTGTAAATTGCTTTAATCCTGACACAAAAAAACAACTACTACAACTTGTTCGGGCTATATGAAATACACTGTTTCAGTATTTAATTCTCAAAAGTTAATATTTGTATGTTAATTATTGTAATGTAACTTTAACCATACCGAAAAATCTGTAATCTTAAATAAGTTTTGAGCTGTAACTTCCAGAATCGTAAAAGTTTGAGAAACGTGAGCAAATTTTTTGATTTTTGTCTTTAATTGTTCCTCTTCGCTGACCCCAAATCTTCTTTTCTTTCTCGTCACATTCACAAGATCACAAATAATTTATGTGAATATCAGGTAGTATTGCTGACTAAAAGAACACTTTGAGATGAATGGTGATGAAATTTCTCGAAATGATTTAATTATCTATTTTTATTATTTAATCATTGGATTACAACTTGTGATGAAAGCGATGCAGATGGTTGACACGCTGTAAAAAAAAGGGATGAAATTTAGTTATAACTAACCACCCCCATCCCCCACCCCTAGCTATTGAGGGGATGATAACACTGATCAAGCCTCCAGCCGCCCTAATGATAACATAAATCAGCGGTATCGCGCACCCTCTCAGACATCTGTTAGCGTACCTACCCCCCTCGGCTAATTGGCACAACCACACACCATGAGATGTCGGGTAATGAATAGCATTCATAGCTGTAATCAACCATGTACCAGTCTTCGAGGGGGGGGTGGCTGCTATCTGCGGCCTAGGACACCAAGACCTGCTGCGTGAGGGCTGCTATTAACTTCATTGAACTGTTTTAGCAAAGTTCAGAGTCCATTTAACAACATGGTCCGAGAAATGAGTATTTTTTTTAAGTGAATCAACTCAACAAGGGTAATTCCTCCACAAAGATCCATTTTAACTTCAAAGTGCTTGGAAAATTATGGGAAAATTCAGCGATGTTCTACATTGCATCTCTTATGAAATCGGAGTGTCATCAGAGTAACGATCATTTCAGATGTAATCTGTCAAATATAAATAGTACGGTTAAATGTGGTTAAATGGATATGGCTGATGGCAGGATTTATTATTCTTTATTAGACGATAAAGAACAGAACAAAGCAAACATAATTAAACGACCGCATACACTGAGAGAGAAAATAAATAAAATCACAGTAAGAAAATTAAACCAATGTAAAAATAATCAATTAATTGAGTTAAAAAACCTCAGTGCTAAACAGTCGTTATTGTAATTTGGTTTAACAATGGTTGGGGTATGGTTATTTTTTAATCTCCATCCAATCCATTTTGTAAGATTTGACTTTTCAAACCAACTTTGAATCCGGTGCCTTTATTCATTACTAAACCCTTTTTTTTTAAAATGTATTTGAGTGCAGTAATGACAAGATTGTAGTTTCTAATTATTAACTATTATTGCTGTTAAACTTATATAAAAAAAAATACTAAATTTTCATCAACCTTATGTATTCAGTTAGATTATTAAAAAAAAACAACTTGGAATCACTTACTGGTAGAGGCTAGTGAAGCATTGACTCATCACATCAAGTAAAGCACGCACACGCCCCGCTGTGGAGTTGAATACTTTAAACGCCTCTAGGCCAACTGTTTTCCCCACAACTGGTTTACTTGTTTAAAAGATGACTTAATAATGTTTAAAGGTTTCTTATAACTATTCTAGGTGAAGTAGGTGAAGCCGCAGGATTTTACTATTTAAATTGATCAATAAATGTTTTATTACAATTTCTTAAACTTGACAATACAGCTGATAAATACATGCAAAGGGGAAAATTATAATAGCCATAGAGCAGCATGATGTCAAAGTTGAAAACGTCATTTCTGGAAACAGTAAAAAGGACCTTTTTTACTACCACTACTAAAAATGTTTTTGATACATAATAAAATCAAATTTAGTCATTGAACCTGAGATCCCTAATAAAACTAACTGAAAGCTACAACAAAAAATTTTTTTTAGCCCTAAATAGTTCGCAATCAGCGTTAGATGAGCCAGGAACACCAAAAGGACTTTTTTTCGTGGAATGACCCATACGGGCGTGATTCTCTAACCTCGCTATGTTTTAGTCCGGCCTCGCCAGACCCCACACCTTCCTAGTGGGATTTTCTGCCTTCGTCTCGCTAAAACTAGCACATCCTTGGAAGGGATACCTTCCATACGGACAACGGTCTCTGGGGCCCTACAAACTGTACTTAGTAGGGTCTCCCCCAGTGATCCAGTCTGCCTCTCTCCGGTTCACACTCTCCTTTGGGATCCGGACGGTTTTCGCCTACACTTACATACCGAGTGTGAACTCGTGGTCTTCCAAGACCGCAAGAACTACCTATAATGCCTACCCTGTGCCTCTTCTCCTGAACATAGTGCACTGTCGGGGCACATACCTATCAGTTATGGAGTCAGATAGCTCAGCAGTAAGACCCGTCATCAAACAATCATCCAGATCATAGACTCTTCAACTCTCACTCCGTCATCTGGGCTTTCAACTAGCTCCCCTCGTGACGACCCAATAGCCACAAATGCATAGTCCATTTAATTTATTTAAAGCAGTAAAGTTACATAATTTATATTATTTTTTTCAATTGCAGTGGATTAAGATATTAATCCGGTAGACTGCATTAATAATACGTGGTCTAATGTTGCCTTCAACAGAACATAATCATGAAGCAAGAATGGATAATATTTAATCAAAGGTAGGTGAATGATGAACAATAACAGACCGAGGATGGACATATAATTAGATTGGACGGTGAAGCTCGGAACGAGCTGATTCCCCTCAGGACTCGACAATGGCCCATTACGGCATTTCAATTACCCTAACAAGGGCCACAGCAGATGTTGCTGAATCCTCCCTGGGTCCCTCCCTCCTCCCTGGTTATGTAGCTACTCCTCTTACAGGGACCGTCTTAGCCTCTGTCCTCCTTCGGGGCTTAGGGATAGTCTTTGTAAAGGTCCTATATCTATTGTTTTCTCAAGGTCGGTAGCCTATATAGAATGAATGATATAGAATGAATATAGAATGATTTGGAAAATATATTATTTTCCAACATATAAGGAGCGATTATCTTTTCTCTAGAAAGTGGCTTTAAAAACCATTTGATCAATTCAAAATTTTGAGGGCATACTTACCTTGAAATGAGCTAACTACATGTTGGTAACGTGAAGTATTAAAATAAATAAATAAGGAAAAATTTTAACATTTCTCAAGTAGTATCTGTAATTAAATTAATTCTTATTTTTTCCCTATGGTTAAGGGCCCACTGAAAATCGCAATGTAAAACTAATTTCACAATTATTCTAAAACATAAATTTTTTTGGGAGAAAACAATCAATATTGGCTACCGACCTAGTGAACGGAAAACTTTTATCGATCCCCAGAAAAATTTAAATAGTAAGCTAACATAAGACAAAACGTACGTCTTATGTAAACCATGACCTTTTTTTATTTAATATAGAAAGATTAGGTTTGTGAAATACTAAAAAAAAAATATCACTAACTTTTGAGCAATTTTCCGAAGATAACTAGGCAATAGATTTTACAATTGTTAGTTTTAAACATCCATTATTGAATGTAGCATGGAAAACTATAGTTCATTTAATGAACTACCTCGGCCTCATTCTATCAATATCTTTCTTGAACAATCTGTGTAAGTGAATGACGTTTTTGGTTGAATTTGACTTTTTCATATATCAAAGAGTCAATCAAATTATATGTATTACTTGTGTCCGAACCGTTCACTGAAATAATAGTGGATCATATTCATGGAATGCATATCTTTAAGTATATGTAATTTACATATAAAAAATATATAAAATGTAGCTAAAACAATTCTAAAATTTCAAAATGTCAAAAGTAATTCTGTTTTGATTACAAATAAAATACCAACTGATAAAACAAAATAAAAAATGTATAATATGATTTTTAAAAACCCCGCGCCAACTGAGAGACTGACTATCTTACCCGTGAAGACTAGTTACCATAATTTTCATTATTGTTTAATACAAGTCAAACATCAAGCGCTTATTTACTATTGTAAATGCCCCTTATTACGTCAGCAACAAAACCCTTCATAATGATCTGAATATACCCTACATTCTTGAACTCATCCCTTCCAAGTTCATAAAATTCCATAGTAACCTATCCAACCGACCTAATTCCCTAGCGCAGTCATTGCACTGCACCACTCATCCCTATAATCCTCCTCGGAGACTAAAACGGCAGTGGCCTCGTGACCTGCTATAAATAAGTGACAGTGGGAGTCCTGGCAATGGCCAGTTTATCTAATCATGTCCTGAGCGTCTGTGACTCTCGCGCTCTTGGCCAGCCTTCGCTGGCTCTTATCCAGTACCACGGCTGATGTAGGAGCGTGGGGGACTTCCCAAGACTCTATTCGCACGCGAGGGAGGTGACAACCATGGGACTTGGGGGGCCTCGGGGCTGTTTGTATATATAGTATGAATGAGCAAGCGAATGAAAATTGTAAAATGGTATGAACAAGAATTACTTATATCCCAATCAGGCAGATTGTAATTTTATCATAATAAAGTTGTTGTAAAGGAGTGTTTAATAAGTGTTGATAGTTTTATTCTGACTGTGGCAAGTGATATGTCTCTGCCGATAAATATGGAATATTTTATTGTTATGATATTCACATAACGCTGGTTGTAGATTTCCGCTGATTATATTCTCTACTCCTGAGTGTGAATATTCCCCAATATCCGTTCGGGTGTTCTATCAAGGTCCAGCAAGTCATATTCTTCCCAATATGAATTCTTATTTTATAAACCGTTGATGACCGGTGTTGGGAAGAACCTCACTGCTGCAGGAGCACCCGATTGTACATTTGGCCAGTTTATTTTCTATCTTGGCTAATAATTGTAAAAAAAAATAGTGAGACCTATTCCGTAATAAAAATTAAAAGTTGAAAATAATTGTGGACTTCCATGGAGACCCGACTTAATGGTTAAAAACAGAGACAAAACTGAAGCAACAGTTAATTTGAATAACTGGCTGTAGGCAGAAGGGGATGAGGGAGGGTTGTCACCCAACACCAACTCCAGGGATTGCCCCCCACTCCACGGGCCAGGACAAACTGCTCCAATCACGTTAATATATAATGGGCTGTGAGAGGGCCCTCCAGCCGGAAACAATGCTACCACAACACATGCCCTTCGGGGGTGTGAAATTTCATTAAGGAACAAGATAGAGCCTGTATTTATTTAGGGGTGGTTAGTCAAGCCCTCTTCATCTAATGCCACTTTTAATTGCCTTCATTTCACTACGCAGCCATTTATTTAGCTACTTATTTACATTGTATTTGTATTAATGTATCGAACCATGAATATTTATTTATTTTACCACGTCTACCCGTTCGTAGTCAATTTCACAAATTTATATACTATTAATTCTAGTTGCTGCTATGGTAAACCCTCATCGCTCTGTCATATTTTAGTCCGAACTTCAAAAGATCAGTTGTCGCCTTCATGAAGTACTCCAGGCAAGGTGTACGTCATTACATTTATTTATATTGCATTTATCTTCAATAAAGGTTTTAATAGCAACGGACATAAGGATCAGGAGACTGAAATTCCACGGATATATGGTAAGAATGGCCCCGGAAACACTAAACAAGGAAATATTCCACAAAATCCGAGGATACAAAAGCTCAAGGGGATACACCAAGCAGATGAAGGAAGAAATGGAAAGACTAGGAATAACGGACCAGGATTGTCAGGACGGAGAAAGATATAGTAAAAGACTGAGGGAAATCAAGGTTCTTGTGGGAAAGAAAAAATCGAAAAACGGAGTCGCGTGGACAGAAAAAAGAAAACAAAAGCACGCAGAGATAATGAGAGAAAACTGGAAGGAAAGGAAAAACAAAAACAAGAAAAGAACCGAAAATAATGATATTCGCGTGGTCTTTAAGGCCTTTCCGTGAAAAAAAAAAAAGTTTTAGAATACAATAACTCAAAGTTGTTGATTACCCAATTTTTGAAATCGTTAAAAAATATCAATGTTTCATAAAATATGTCCCAAAAAACGGTGTGGAGTCCTAAATTTAATTTATCTACGTTGGCATTTAATAAAGTTAATTTGAGAAAACGATTTTAATGACTTTTTTTATGATGTTGAGACCTTTATTTCGATATCTTACTCATAATATGAGAATATTAATTTTTTAATGATTATGTAAATCCTTCATTGTTTTTCCATAGGCTTGCTTTTATGTTCCGCATCATAAAGGTATTAAATGAAATTGGCATGCTGAATATGATGCTTCTATGATGCACTGGTTAAAGTTACTAGCATAACCCTGGTGATGTTTGTAATTATAGTTAGAAAAAAACAAAACGCAGATTTGATGCTGAGCTTCTTGAGTTTGAAGACGTCGAGCTTTTTATTACATAATACCACCTGAATAATTAATTAATGATACTAAGGCATTTTTTATTGAAGAGCACAATTTCCTTGTCTTCCCAATACCAAATACCAAATAGTATATTTTACACTAAGATGCACTCAACTAAGGGGTACAGTAAAGTTTAATTTAAGTGACTATTGTGCGTAAATGTGTAAAGGGACTCGCAAAGACCAGATACATAATGGTTTCTGTTTTTGAAAAATTTAAAAAAAACTCTAAAAATATTAAATTTCGTCTTCTACTGGCTTGAATGAACAGACAAAAAACTTAAAACTGATGCCTGAGTGGCATACTTCATTTGAATTAAATTTACAACACAGGTTGAAACGAAGAAATATGCACATTTGTCGCTGTTATGTAGTCAAGGATTTTGTTTAAATTTGATAATGAATTTAAATTGATAGATGGAGAGTGGAAACAGATAAAATCTCAATAAAATATTCGAAAATAAAAATAAACCGAATAGTGAAGTTACTTAGATTGAAGAACTTGCTAGGAAGGGACTATAGGTAGTGAACCGCTCGTGCAAGCTCCTCAACTGCACCCGTACCAAATTTGCTCTGAACATCTCTGCCAGTTCTTAATCCTTTGTGGTACATGTCCACAAATATATTTTGGTTTCTATTTAATCTACGAGATTAATTTGTATTTCAAGTAATTAGTATATGTATATTAAATACCACCATGCTTCATCCTTACGTACATTACGTAAACCCATCTCTTCTCAAAATCCAGGCAGACACTTGATGCAGATGTTTGAAATTGACAAAATCCTTGACTGCATAACAGAAGCAAATGTGCATATTTCTTTGTGTTGTAAATTTAATTCAAATGAAGTATGTCACTCAGGCATGTGTGATGTTCGTTATTTTCTATAAATCTGCTATGTTATGTCTTATTAATTTCAAGGTTTTATTTTATTTTAATATTGTTTTTTACCAACCTGTTTTTTTATCGTCCCGTATTTTTGTAACGTCCCACCTATGAATTTATTAATTGGAGGACTTTTAAATATTTTTTATGTTTCTTAATGGACTACACACTCTAATACACTCTGCTTTTTTTTTCAATCAAGTGTTTAAAATTTTATTCGGTTCTAATTTATTATTCGTTACGACAATTGAGTTAAATTTTTTATCACGTATTTGAAGAAAAAAATAACATATGTATATTACATTCAAAAACATCCCATTCCTATTCACCATCCAGACAGACACCTGATCCAGATGTGTGACTGGTATCTTCATTATTTCCTATAAATCTGCTATATTATGTCTTATTAATTTCAAGGTTTTATTTTATTTTAATATTGTTTTTTACCAACCTGTTTTTTTATCGTCCCATCTATGAATTTATTAATTGGTGGGCTTTTAAATATGTTTTTTGTTTCTTGATGGAAGTTTTACACTCGGCTTTCATTTGTTGTTTTTTTTCTTTTTCGTGGGATTTTTTTTTCAGTGTTTTTTAACTTTTTTTTTAAATTTTATTCGGTAATAATTTATTAGTCGTTAGGATAATTGAGTTTAATTTTTTATCGCGTATTTGAACAAAACAAATAAACTTTTTGATTAAAATGAATCCATCCCCAACTAGTTTGTTTTAATGAATTAAACTCCCATTTTAAACAGGTATATTTTCCACGTGCCTAAAGATGGGAAAACCATTATAAAGCATATATGAGTCAAGTGGCGTGACAACTGTTTGACTAGGCGGCAACCTTACACCGCAGAGCTAACTGTACACCAGTCACTGATGAGCCCCTCCTGTCCAGTTGAGTCGCTGATATACGGACCGTTTTCTTTATCGACCGAAACGGGCCGAAATGTCCCACATATATCACCGGAGTCTACACAGAAATGACGAAAACGAGCTCACCTATTAGACCGACTATGATAATTCAATGTTTTTTCTCTTTGTCATTTGGCGGGTTAAGAAGGCCCAGGGGTGACACGTGGCGAACTCTAATTATGGCGGGAGTAAATCATAAAGAAGTCGAGGGCTGACAAGCGCCCGGGCCCTTTGAAGGCCTGTCTAGACGTCACTCGAGACGGCTGACTAAATTGGCGTTCACGGAAATTCGAGAAGTCCGAGTAACGTGTTTCACAGCTGCAATCCTTTTTATACCTTGTACATATTGTGACTTTCTGATTTTTTTTCGGATCACACCAAATAGTTGGTAAAACCTTAACTTGATAAGAAGCACTGACACTAGGCTGTGAAAATCGAAAAAAAATTATAGGATGTATACCAAGCGAAAAGTTACCCATTTTTTGAAAGGAGCTTTCATTAGACTCTCACTCATTACATGCTCACGTAGTCTTTCCTTGGCTATCCATTAACTGAGGTTTGGAAAATGAATTGACTGTATTCTGTAAAAGACTGAAAAGTGTTAGCTCAACATTAACTCTTTAAAAAAAAAAAGCACTTGTTTTTTTTTACAATTAGAAACACTAATTTTTTCACAAGTGTGTGTGTCTATTCGGTCTGGTGGGTGTGAGTCACTTGTTTGGCCTGAAGACATGAAAGTTTATGTCGAGATATCATTTTCTTTTTTGAACCTCAGAAAACATAAATAAGGGTAATTAATTATAGGTAAAAACAAACACATTTTACTGTGAGAATGATTGTGGCACTAATTTAAAGGGCTCATTGTTTATATCGGTTTAAATTCCTTAAAGTCTAATCCAATTTGATAATGCATGTACAGTTTCTTAGGAAATTTAAAAAAAAATTCAGAATTTTTGATGGAGTAAAATTACTTCAGTCTTACAACACCTCATGATGAGTCGGAAATGGTTGGTTTGTTGATGGTAGAGTTTGTTTGGGAAACTTTTATTTCGGTATTCCTTACTGGATTTGCTACTTTATTTGGGTTTGATATTAGTAGATCCTCTTACTAGTCGAGCCTGCAAAAGAAATTATTACTTAAGAACACCATGACCACCACACGATGTGGTATACTGGCAATCGCTTTTTCAATGTCAAAGGAAATGTAGAGCGTATAACAAATTTGATTAGTCGCTGTGGTTTAGAATATTCTAGCTTCTATCCCATAAAAGCAGGAATAGAACAGGGCAATGTCCTGGGTCCCATCCTCTATAACCTATACACCGCTGATGTCCCCTCTACCCCCAATACCTTCTTGGCCACATTTGCAGATGACACTGCAGGCTTGTCATGCCCCACCAGACCCCGATATAGCATCCTATAACCTTCAAAAACACATTGGTGATACCAATGGCGGATCAAAGTTAATGAAACAAAATGTTCCCAAATTACTTTTACCCTCTACGGCAAGTCTTGCCCACTAGTTTTTTTTAATTACATTCCTCCTCCTCTATCCGAGACAGTACGGTACTTAGGCTTCCATCTTGACAAACGGCTGACATGGAGCTCACACGCAAAAAGACAAGAATTAAACAGACGCTTTGGACAACTGTACAGACTGCTATGAACGACATCCCACCTTTCAATAGAAAGTTTACAAAGTTATTCTAAAAGCAATCTAGAAATACGGAATAGACCTTTGGGGGACAACAAATAAGTCGAACATTAAGCGTATCCCATATTTTCAGTAAAAAGTGCTGAGAACAATAGTTAGTACTCCTTATTACGTCAACAACAAAACCATTCATAACGATCTTAATATGCCCTACATTCTTGCACCCATTCCTTTCAAGTTTATGAAATTCCATCGAAACCTATCCAATCGCCCAAAACCCCTAGGACAGTCATTACACTGCGCCACTCATCCCTATAATCCTCCTCGGAGACTAAAGCGGCAGTGGCCTAGTGACCTGCTATAAATGCGTGACAGTGGGAGTCCTGGCTATGATCAGTTTCTCTGATCATGTCCTGAGAGTCTGTGGCTCTCTAGCTGTTAGTCAGCCTCCACTGGCTCGCATCCGGTGACGTGGGAGACTTCCTAAGACTCTGCTTCCTCTTTTGCATGAGAAGGAGGGGACAACTATGTGGATTTTGATGGTCTCTGGGCAGTTAGTAAATACTGTATGAATGAGAACATTGATCCCAATTACTTATTACCCGATAAGGCAGATTGTAATTTTATCACAATAAAACTTTTGATTATTTATTTAAATTTGGCTCGTGGTTCCACTTATGACGGATATAATCGCACCGGCCTATGATAATTTATTGATTTTTGCAATTCTGTCTCCTGGGAATCATGCTTCCATAACATTCCAGTTCCCACAGAAAATATTCTGCAGGAGCGCGTTACTCAAATGCGTGGGATTCCTTTCTCAGTGATAGTGCCAACTGAGCGAAAACAACTCCATCGATCAATCAACAAAAATACAAAAAAATAAATCGATATAGGTTAAATGCCACGTCAAGAGTGACGACAGTTAATGACAAAACGCCATAGACCTTCATCCTTGGCCAGTTACACAGTCGAAAAAAAAACTAGCGGTGGCATCGTGTTTCCAGTTTTACGTTGCCCGTGACGACGGCTACAGCTGAGCTGTGCACAAGCAGCTAACAGTGTAACAGTTTGTTAACCTTCGCCACTCGTCAGCGGTTTGCTCTGTTCTCACGCCAGCACCCCCTGACCTCTCGGCAGCATCCTCTCACGGGATTTCGCGCAAACCTGGAATTATTCAGGTCCATTTCCTGCCGGTGTTTACTGAAAATATACATCAATCTGAAGACGAAAACATCACCCTAAAGTTAGATTACTTCCTGCGTTCCGTTTGCTTATTTTGTAACAGGGCCACGGATTAATAAACTCTGCGCACAAAGGGTTTTAACCTGCAGGCAGCTATCACTTTAAGCTCTAAGTAATAGTATTTACAACATTTGTAAAGCGTCAAAGTCTATTACAAAGTTTTTTTTGGATCTAAAGGGTGTCCCAGAATTAACGCAAGATTTGAATTTGCCACCATTTGTGCAGTAAAGTGCTGGCAACCCTAAAAAAACAATTTGACAGCTGACAGTTTAGGGTTAGTAAAAATGGAGCGTTACACGATAGAATAGCGTGTCTTTATTGTTGAAAATTATCTCAAAATAATGAAAATTTGGCAGCCGCAGTTCGAAAATTTCATACAAAATATGGTTGGAATAGTGTTTTGACTTCATCAACTGTAAAGAGATTAATTGAAAAATTTAGGGAGACTAGATCAGTTGGAGACACTTAACACACTGGTCGTCCAAAAACAAGCCGTTCAAATGGCAATATCGAAGCAGTGCTTGAGTTCTTTGTGCCGAAATTGGATGATATTGATGTGACCAATATGTGGTTTCAACAATATGGCGCCACATGCCATACAGCCCATGAAACAATTCAAATACTGCATGAGACATTTTCAGGTCGTGTACTCTCTCGCTTCGGTGATCAGAATTGGGCCCCTAGATCGTGTGATTTAACACCTTTAGATTTCTTTTTATGGGGTTATTTGAAGTCAAAGGAGTATGTCAAAAAGCCCACATCCACCCGTGCATTAAAATAGGCAATCCAACCACATTTATGCCAAATGGTCTTGGAAAATTTTACAAAAGAGTTCGTATGTGCCAGCAAAGCCGTAGAGACCATTTTCCCTCATGTTTTATTCCATAAATAACCCTATCCTATTTACTTTATAATTCAATAAAAAAAACTGTGTTTTCTATTTAAATCAAATCTTGCGTTAATTCTTGGACACCCTTTATATATCTGTTAATATTTTTTTTTTTATTACATATAAATCCCCTAGTTATAATTACTAATATTAGTCACAAAAAGAATTGCTAATATCTATCTAAAATTATTCACCAGTATAAAGTGATAACGTTATTCTATTCAGTGTCACCGTTGTAACGTTTATTGATTATGTACGAAATCTAAGAGAAGGAACTAGTTACATAATAACATTATTAAATAAGGAGCAGTAACTGGGCCAGGTGGGCAATATTATCCTAGTTTCGATGTTTCGATGACCGCCTCCGCCGCCTACTCTTGTTTACCAATGACAGGTCGTACTCTGAGAAATTGCAAACGAATTGTTTTCTTCTTTTTTCCTTTTCGGATCCACTCTACAAAACTCCGCTCAAATTAAATCCATAAATGGCAACTGATTGTTTTAGTAGAAAGCATAGCATCCGTCATTTTTCATTAGGAACAATACTCCTTGAAAAAAGGTTTTATAAAGCGTTTTTTTTTTTTTTTTTTTAATATGGAATACAATGTTTCGAGGTTTTTGGTTATTTAATTTTTTGAACCGTAGACAAATACTAATGTTTGCAATCTTTCATCAAATATTTAAAAGAAAAACTGTTTATTAAATAGTGTGTCCAAAAAAGGGCCTGCAACTAGAAATTTAAGCTGTTTTTCTTGGGATTTAATCTATTTTTTCTTTCATAAGAAAACGATTTTTAGGAAGTTTTAATAATTTTTTCTATAATAATGACCGAATTCTCAGCCTTTCGATACCTTTAGTATTATTATTATTAGTAGAAACTATTAAATAATAGAAATGAAAGTTTTAATGAGCTTTTTCAATTCTAATTGAAAAAGTAAAACACAAATTAATAATAATAATAACAAACTAATAAATTAATTGTCAAGTTAATAATAAAGCTAATAGTATAATCGAGTAAATTTTTATCCCTCTAACAAGTGAGAGAACAAAGGATTCACAATAACTAGCACAGGGTTGAAAACATAATTATTTCTAGCTTGAATAAATCTAACGAACCCCTAAAAATATAACCGCTTGTTCTATTCTGTATGTTTCAGTAACATACATACGTTGTATAAGTTTTGTATGATACATAAGACCGTTTTGTATTTACTAAAATATGAGAGATAATGTAAGTTTAATACTTGGAAAACAAAGAAATAACGTTTGATTACATTTTACTAGAATGTGTTTTTTATAAAAATTAGGCAAAGGGGGATGGTATGTTATTGCTCGCAAACATATTCAGACACTGGATAATAAAATTACTATAGGGTGTCCTAGAATTAATGCAAGATTTGATTTAAATAGAAAACACAGTTTTTAGTATTTTTGTTGTTATTTTTTTATTGAATTATAAAGTAAATAGGATAGGGTTATTAATGGAATAACATTGCTGGAACATACGCACTCTTTTGTCGACATTTTCCATGACCATTTGGCATAAATGTGGTTGAATTTCCTGTTTTAATGCACGGGTGGATGTGGGCTTGTTGACATACACCTTTGACTTCAAATAACCACATAAAAAGAAATCTAAAGGTGATAAATCACACGATCTAGGGGGCCAATTCTGATCACCGAAACGAGAATACACGACTTAGAAATGTCTCATGCAGTATTTGAATTGTTTCACTCAGGTCCAGCCAAAAATCCTTTGATCTCTATGTCCCTCTCTCTATGGTACATCAGCTAGATATGTTACTGATTTATCTTATCGTATGTTTTGGCTCATAAGAGTTAGGAAAGATTTTTTCAAAATCACAATCATTTTGCGATCAGTAAATTATACGAGGTTTGATCAAAAAGTAATCTTAAATTTTTTTTATTTATTCATCGATAGCAATTATGTCCCCTTCAAAGTAATCCCATGGTAATCCCAAAGTAATAATGTAAAACGCACAGAACACCCACCCACCAAGGTTTCGCTTTGTTTAAGTATTTTTAAAAATGAAATATTGTTCATAGTTGGTGTAAATGCTTGTTTGTGTTTAATTATTTAAATTATTAACTTAATGTTGGGAAATGGAATAACGAATGATTTTATGCCACGGGAATCGTACCGAACACCTCTCAGGTGGTCAAACGAGGTTTGATAAAAATGTAACGAGAATTTTTGTTTATCTGAAATTTTTTGTATTTATTCATCGATAGCAATTTTGTCCCCTTCAGATATAATACACTTGTGCCAGCGTTTTTCCAATTTTAGAAGCAATTTTCAAACACATTTTTCGATATAGCTCTTAGCTCATTCAACGATTCTTCTTTTATCACATCAATGGTGTCAAGATGTCGTCCTTAAAATGTTTTTCTCAACTTTGGGAACAAAAATAAATCGCAGTACATCGGGTATCTGTTATGATGCATTTAACAAACTCTGGATTGTTGGTTACATCGTTCAGCAATTCTTTGGCGATATTCACGCGATGTGTATTTTGGCCGAAATCAACAATTTTAGAACAAATTTTGCTGCCACACGTTTCATGCCCAAAACTTCGGAAAAAATCGCTTGGCATGATCCAAATGGTATATTAACTTCATCAGCAACCTCTCTAATAGTAATTCTGCGATCGTTCAGAATCATTTTCTTAACTTCTTCGATGTTGTCGTCTATCATTGAAGAGTTAGGCCACCCAGCGTGATCATCATCTTCACGGCCTTCTTTAAAACGTCCATACCACTCATAAACTCTTGCTTTACTCATGGTAGATTCGCTAAAAGCCACTGTCAACATTTCAAAAACTTTGTTGCACTTTATTTCATTTTGTTGACAAAATTTGATACAGATTTTTTGATCCTTTTTTTTTTTTTTTAAACTAAAATTCACCGAGAACACCAAAACACCTGTAACCTTAGCGACTGCTTCTAAAAAAGTAAACATTGAAAACAGCTGCAAATAATAACGTATTTCGAAGACATGTGTAGCAACATGATAAAAGAAAAATGTTTACCATCGGAATCATTACTCCAGCGAAATTATAAAATTCTCGTTACTTTTTGATCAAACCTCGTATACCATCTCTATCTCTTAACTGATATGTCTGACATGTAACAAAGTATTAACGGAAATGACCCAAAAATCCTCCCAATCATAGACAAACATTATTAATTAATTTATTTTATAAATCGTGGCATCATATTTATTAACGCCCTCTCAAACGTTACATGAATGTTTAATAATTTATTTACCTACTTATATTATATTATCAATCATGTATTTTATGTGAAATCCTACCGGAATGAATTGTTATCATAGGTTGATGTTGAACATCATATAGCAAATATAAATTATCTTCTTGGCTGCTTGAGTTATGCTGGTTTGGGGTTGTCACAGCAGACATTCTAAACTTAATCCAAATTCACATTTACGCAGAGCTCAATACCCCAGCAGAGAATCTGATAATACAAGTACATGCCATGAAGAGGTCAACACACCTTTTTCTCCACGTTGTCCATAAACTATTGCATCAATCTGCGCCTCCAACCATTTTTCGTTCTGACCTACCATTACCATATTATAAATTATAAAATTCTCGTTACTTTTTAATCAAACCTCGTATATATATATATATATTTTTTTTTCCTTTCATAGCCCCTTTAAATTTACAGATAATTATATATAATTATAGATCCTCAGGCGAATCTATTTACAAATTATTTTTGTATTTCCTGTAGCATCGCTACATTATATACAGGTTTTGTTATTTTATAAAAATTATATAATGAATAAACAAGTATAATGATATACATTCTACTTGTCTGGGCTAAACTGACTAATAAAGGTGATGGGGCTCACCTTTTTGGTCAACCTTAAAAGTAACTTACATGATAATTCTTAACCTACATTTTCCCCCGACAGTCTGTTGCCATCGATGCAGGAGGGGTGGTGGGGTCATAGTGTTAAACACTGGGTTTGTCAGGTGCTGCAACGAGTCAAAAAACTTAATGTGTCTCCGGCGGATGAACTTACCCACCGACGGCACACCAAGCAACGGGTGCAGGTCAGCGTTCTTCAGCCTCTCGAAAGAGGTATATCGGACCACTTTTCGCATGATCCCATTCTGGAAATGTTGGAGACATTTGGCTGTATTGTCAGTCAAGTGGGTAAATAGTGGGGCACCGTACAGCAGAGCTGGCCGGAGGACACATTTATATATCATCAATTTGAGACGAATCGACAGGTTGGGTGAAGTTAGCAAGTGCGATAGCCGGTAAGACCTTTGTCGTACTTTTTCTATTTTATTACTAAAATGAGTAGAGAAATGGAGATGCCTATCCATTTTTAATTAATTAAATTAATATATTTAAATATTTAATCGTATAGCATGACTTTATTTTATGGCGCTAATAGAAAGCAGTTTAGCGGGAATTTCATAACAAATAATTATTTTCAAGTGAAAGCTTTCTCGGCTGGAACAGAGGAGTTAATTTAAAAGGAAGGTATTTATTGTGATTGTCTCTGCTTAAGTCCAATCTTTATCTGATCCATTCGTTTGGAGTAACATATGATTTAACAGTAACATATGATTTAACAGTGATAGTCCTCGCGTTTGATTTAATTACGTATATTATTGTCTCCTAATTCCAGGTGCCAGAGATATAATATAATACGTAATTTACCCAAGCCCCTGAGCCGGTACGTTACCGGAACGGGTGAGTGATCCTTTGGTGTTGCCGATCCTCGATCAGGCGATCATTGCTTCTTACATTATCAGATCTTTTAGTAGCCGAAGCTTGGAGATTAGCTCCAAAAAAGGGTGTAAGCTTCTATATCCCAAAGAATACTATAACGCTCTCCTTTAACTAAATGTTATGTGACTCTACAGGTCTTGCAATGAAAGGATGGATAATCAGTCACAAGCCTCATTATAAGCCTGATACTGTATTGTACATTTACTATGTATCAATTGTAATATAAGTCTCAATTAATGGTGAGTCAAAATATGTTTATATACAAAATCAATTAGTTTTATTTCACGCCACATTTGGGCTGAGAGGGTACTATTCTGCATTTCTCGTTTATAGAGCTTCGTGCAAACGAAAAACTCACAATGGGTCCATGGATCCTCATTAAAATGAAATAGTTACTGTAACCAATACAAAACATATGAGACAACTAATTTTAAAATATACATTCAATGTGCTGTAGTTCTGTTATTTGAGCTCTTTTTTTTTAAATGAGACGAATATTCTATTTGAATGTGTATCAGATTATAAATATTCCATGTTACAAATACAAATAAATAATGCTAAAGTTAAATTGAAATAGGAAATTTCATTTCTGATGTCCGCTAAGACTTTCTGCATTGCACTGATGGGCAACAACCCCATGGGTAGCCGGTCAATGGCTTGAAGAAAAGCCAAGTCAACATTGTCCACCATATCCTTACCGATGAAGGAGCTAATTCCCTCCAGTCGTTCTCCAGCCTGGAGAATAAGTGTCATTATTCAGTATGCTACATATTTCATTTTTTATTATCATGATTATTTATTATAATTTCTTAAGCCCATAATTCTGAGAAAACCATCAATTAGTTTTAACATATCATAACACAAGTTACAAATTAGATAAATGATAAGGTGAAGATTCAGAATTAATTTATTTTTAATTTCCATCTAGCTTGGGCATTGTAGACTCACGCATGGTTACATACCACTTATAAACCAAAAAGCACCTCCTAGAGCACCCTGCACTCTAGATTAAACCGTCGTTCATATATTTGAGGAATGCAATTAAGATTGGCAGTAGCATTGAAAAATGACTAGACTTCATAACTAATCTGCTCCCTAATATGTAATATTTTCAATTTAATCAATAGCACCGCACATATAATAATGATTATTATTATAATAACCATCCTTAGCTTGTCCTCAGAAACCCAGTTACAACCAAATGGTGATAAAACGTTAAAATAGCACCAGCTGTTGTGGGTGCGGGTTGGTGTCCGGGGCACTCTACTGGCTGTAGAGGCAACGCTGGTCTCGTAGAGCTTGTTAGCTCCGAGGTAATTGGAAGATTTATGCTTATCCATGCATACGAAAATGTAAACAATGGTGGATTGTACTCATGTATTTAAGTTAGGTGAATATATGGTTTTTATCCACATCCTCCAAACAGATTTCTTATCCTACAAAACACTATCTATAACCACCACCTGACTTGTGGGGCTGGGGTGCCTCTTGGCCCCAGCCGGTTCTGACGAGCCTGGGCTCTGGTCCTTGTACACTTTTGGACTCCCATCCGGGTGGGCTCCACAAAATTAGTTTGAATAAACAAACAACTAAATAAAACAAACAAACATCTAGCTTGGAATATTGGAAGAGTTTTCCCCTGAATGCCCTTAATAAATTTCCATCATTTTATGGTGAACAGTAAATTGTAAATTTGCTCATTCAGATATGAAGTCTAAGTGGACACTATTCTTACTTTCACCATCACTACTGTGTACTCAAGAGCAAATCAGAAAGCCACCTCCCCTTTCTGGTAAAGGGGTAAGGAGGAACCCGACAGTATGGCTTGATCAGGGCCGACCATTGCCTTCCATTCGTTTGCCGTCAACTCTTTCACCTCTTCCGTGGAAGCATTCATTGACTAATCAATACTCATGACACCATCCTCTGGAAAACAATCGTCAAAGGGAAACGCTCCTAGTTGTAAATCTCTCCATCGCCCATTAGTATAAAACATAGAATTTATTTTGCATGAAAATATATGAATTTGCGGTTGCTGTCTTCAAAGCCAAATTCACAATGGCAATTTCGTAAAAACGTACATTTTATAATTTTAAAACGTTAATTTTTTTATATAAAAACGTACGTTACATTTGTTAAGTACGCCTTTAAGGGTTTCGATGATCTTAATAATAGCTCTACCTTGATTTATTTCCTAACTGTCATTGAACCATTTTTATTAACATACAGACTATCCAACCACCCTAGTCTCCTAGCACAGTCATTGCACTGCACCACTCATCCCTATAATGCTCCTCGGAGACTAAAACGGCAGTGGCCTCGTGACCTGCTATATATGCGTGGCAGTGGCAGTCCTGACAATGACCAGTTTCTTTAATTATGTCCTGAGCGTCTGTGGCACTCGCGCTCTTGGGCAGCCTCCGCTGTCTCTTATCCAGTGACGGAGGAGCCTGGGGGACTTCCCAAGACTCCGCTTCCTCTTTCGCAAACGAGGGAGGTGACAACCATGTGGACTTGGGAGGCCCCTGGGCTGTTTGTAAATATTGTATGAATGAGCGAGTGAATGATGAATTGTAAATATACTATGAATGAGAACATTTATCTCAATTACTTATTGCCTATTAAGTATTAAATAGGGCAGATTGTAATTTTATCATGATAAAATTGTTTATAATATGATACCACCTTTAACCATATACTAATTAGAATAACAAGGAATGTGATTTCACCCTTCACAATAATCTATAAATGAATTCTAAAATGTAATGGATCGTTGAGCGGATTTGTTGTTTTCTAAAACGATGTTTTATATCTGGGTAGTATGAAATTATTTTATACAATTTTCCCTAATAATATTTCCTTTGATTCACACTTTTGCTCTAATATATAGTAATAATAATAATATACAGTAGATATAAAATAAAAAGCAATAATAAATGCCACTTAGTGTCATATTAAGCCAGTCAAAGAGAATATATTGGAATTGCCGTACTTCCCTAAGAAAGGGAGCTCTTTGGCTCTCTCACTCTCGAGATTTCATAAATTTGCTTTGTGGGAGTATTCCTCGTTTCTTACGAAATTGCGAAACTACTGATGCTATGAACTAATAAGGAGAAATACAATAAAAAATTAAGAAATAATAATAATAATAAAATTACAACAAAAATCCTCCTTAGAATTTGAGGACGTATATATTTTGATTGGCAGAAAGGAAAGGTGATACGAAAAGTACAAGTTTTAGTACTATAAAACATGCGAAAAGCCCAAACATTCAGGTCCTTAAAAATAAGAAATGAAGAACGTGTAACAGTAAACGATTCCAGACCAAACATACTCGAAATATTATTAAGATGAATTGTGACGACTGCAACAACATGCTTAGCCCTCCGAGTACTAAGTTGCTAGATCTTGGAATGTTTTCCTGCCACAATGCTAACTAATCCTTGCCTCCATCTGGATGTTTTCAGTTTCAACTGTAAGATCGTTTGTGCTGTGCATTTTCCCCTTCTGAATCAATTATTCCCAATATACACTTTTTACCATTGATCAAAGTTAGCAATTTTTGAAAATCCCTTATTTCGGTTACTAATTCTATACCAATAATGTTCGTTTCTTTTCATTAACAATCTTTAGTTTTCGAATGCTTTAAACAGGCCAGGTCTGTCAACTTGAGTTCTCTAAGGGTTGTAGTGGTGGGCTGAACGCTGTGAGGTGACAGACGATGCCACGATGCCTGATAAAAGCGCTTGCCAATTTTTATTTTATTCCTTTATTGTGTTATAATTACAATCTACCTTTTATAAGGCAATAACTAATAAGATAAATGCTCTTCTCATTCATACCATATTTACAGTTCATCATTCACTCGCTCTTTCATACAATATTTACAGACAGCCCAGAGACCTCCCAAATCCACATGCGAAGAGAAAGCGGAGTCTTGGGAAGTCCCCCCCCGCTCCTCCGCCAGCCGCGTCACCGGATACTAGCCAGTGGAGGCTGACCAAGAGCGCGAGAGCCACAGACGCTCAGGACATGATTGGAGAAACTGGCCATCGCCAGGACTCCCAACTAAAGAAAAACTTTAGGAGACAAATGAACATTGATTTGATTTAAAACCAAACTAAACCATCTCTTCTAATCTAATACTTCATTGTATACTAGATTTTATTATAGAGGGTCTTTCATTAAGCGCTTCCTATCTTTAAATTTAAATAAAACAAAGCGTGTGTGAGATATCATCAAATTTTATTATTTATTTGAAAGGCCTATTGATGCCATTATGTATGGAACATAACATTGTGCAAATGACGACGCCGCGGCTTCGCTGGGTGGCGCGCATCCGAAATCTTTAATTTTCCATGACTCTGGCGCATAAATCAGACTGGCATGGGTTATGTTGGCTTTGAGTACCGCTGTGATTTGTGGCTTATTCGCATAGACCTGCGACTTAAGAAAACCCCACAAGAAAAAGTCTAACGGAGTCAAATCGCACGATCTCGGTGGCCAGTTCACATCACCTCCACGTGAGATGACCACACGTCGTTGTCTATGGTCGTTTACCTTCAGCTCCTGGCTCAGTTGAATTTCGTACGGGTGCAGGCCCAAGTCACGACGCGGTCTGCGAAAGATCGAGTCCTTGTGAGCGACGCGAAATCGACTGTCTCGGATTCTCCTGCACACTCTCACGGACAGCCGTGGTGTTTTCTGCAGATCTTGCGTTTCGTCGACGTACGGGGTGTTGGTTGATTGTTTACTGAACCAGTGGACTCAAATTTATCCACCACACTGCGAATAGTCCTCTCGGTAGTACACACCATATTGATCAGAACAGCCATATTGATAAAACAATTTTATCATTTGCACGTGTTGTTGAACGCTATATATCCGTCCATGGTAATTTGAGAAAAAAAGATTGAATAATATGGCCGCTTACAACTGTCAAAGTTCGGAAGCCCCTATTGGAAGACGCTTTATTATTTAGCATTAACCGACCTTGGACACATCTCCATTTTAGTTTATGCACATTAAAAAAACTTAGGCTCACCTAGGACATGAACTGAATTAAAATTAAACGCTGATTAATTCTGCATAGCTAACTTCCTCAAGGGACAATATATTAGAGGAACAAAGGCAATTTAAAGGGGGAAGGAACCTGCAGACGATTAAAGAGACTTGACAAGACAAGCGGTGGATGGTGGAGGGGATGAAGGTGGGGGGAGAGGGGGCGGTGCCTGACGCGGCGGCCCCGCCCTCCCGCCCAGTGGCCATGGAGCCTTCGGCGAGGCTGGACTTGGTCAAGAGAGGCATATCCTTCACGTCGGAGCAGGTGTCCACGGTCTGCGAGGCACTCCATCAGGCCGGAAACTGCGACAAACTACAGCAGTTCTTGGCCACACTTCCGCCCAGCGAGCTCTTCAAGGGCCACGAGGCCATCCTCAGGGCGAGGGCCCTCGTCGCCTTCAACAAGGGCTTCTACAGGGAGCTCTATGCCATTCTGGAGAGTCACGGATTCGATACGAGGTATGTCAAATTGCATCTTAGATGCTTATCACTTCTCGCGTAGGCCATCAGGTGCTAACATTGAACACATCTTCCAAAACTATAAACCAAGGAACAGCTGTAGTTAATGCCAGCTACTGATAACAAGTTCCTGACCAATATACTGTAGGCATTGGGGGGGGGGGGTAGTGGAGCGTAAATATAATTTAAGTTCCTGCCGCTGGTTAGTTCGAAAGCAGAATATAATCCAATGGATAGCACAGCTCTCATTCCCATCTAAAATAATAGCACTAAGTCCAAATGAGGGGTCCAAACAAACTGAAATGGGCCACAAAATTAATTTCTCATATTTCCGATTATTGTAATAACATGAGCTTGTCAGAAGCCTTCAATTAGATTCTCTTAATAGATGATACTCATGTCTTTCAACTGTAACTTAAATTACAATTAATAATATATTATTACTTAATATATAATCTCTCTTTCGTATGAATTCACACTTTATTTTATTTATTTATTCATTGCCACATAAAAATATCATTTCTTTACGTATTACATATATACTCAATTAATCACTGCCAAGATTTTGCTTTAAAAATCAAGGATGCATTAACAGACAAACGGACATGACAAGTTCGATAATTGCCTGCCTAGGAAGATAACGATATAACCTAAGTAGTATATTGCATCTAACCAATAAATTTAATTAATATTAAAATAGGATAACACTAGCCATTAGGATTTATTAGTATTTTTGTTCGTTGAAACGCCAATTGGTTTTAGTACATTTTGGCTAATACATTTTCACATGTAATCAAATTTAGAGCTAGAAAATTTTGATTGTAAGTTTCCTTGGCTAAGCAAATTAACAGCTTCAAAAGACGGAACCGACCGGGGAGAAAGCGCCTACAATCTTGTGCATACATTACCGCAGAACACAGCAACATCCCCCGATTCCCAATAAATGGAATCTTATTTTATTATTTTCAGTCGAGGTTTAAATTCTTATGGCAGGAAGGGCGTGCTTTCATAACGTATGACACCCACTTCCATTATACGAAAGATTTAAGAACCTGTATTTCAATTTTAAATCAAATTAAGGTTTTAGATTTAATACCTTTTAAATATAAAGTAAATCCTTACAATTCAAAAATATATATTGGGGTTGATTAAATTTAAAAATAGTGTTGCGATGATTTTTTATCATTCACTTACAGATGAAAAAAACCTTTGCAGTAATTTGAATACCTTATTGTTATCATACTTCATCTTACATGTTAGATAAGGTTTATAAGAATTTATTTTCAACTGATAAATAATTGTATAAAGTTACAAGAGCCAATGGATTTACCGCAGATCAAGTATAGAAATCAAATTTATTTTTAGTAATTAAATTAGAAATTTTAGTCAACTTTTTTAAAGATGGCATTTCAACAGCATATATCACATCAATTACTTTTATGATAATATTAATTATGTTATACATAGCTCTTGCAATATAATAGCTATCAATTATTCAAACATAATTTTCTGTACAAAGTAATGCAATTTAAATTTATTATTTCTTAAATTATGCACGATAAAATCTTTAAAACTGTAAATGTGTTTTTTAAAGCATTAAATAATAATCAATCAAGGGTGGGGGGGGGGTTAGCTGTTGACAGGAAAATACTAAGAAATAAATCAAAAAGTTAATGTGAATTAGAAAATAATGGCAGGTCAATATAATGTAACTGTTTGACAAACCGAAGAAAGGTAAAACCTGCTAATAACTATTTTTCCTACTAAGCTCTCAAATTACCAACAAAATACTTTTTATCAATAACTCAACTATAAAAAATAATAGAAAAAAAAACAAGGAAATCAGCTGTCTAGGAGCCTTAATTAAAAAGTTTTTGGTTTTTTTTAAACGTTTTCTAATTTATACTGACCAGGCAATTGGGGACCAAAATGTATTTTTCACAATATATCTAAACGAATGAAATACGTAGCTAAAATTAAGAAAGAGTTCTGACAGATGGTTACCGAGAGTCCAAGTCAGATTTTATAATTACTGTGAAAAAAAAACAAAAAATCTACTCATTATTTCAGATGAAAAAAACTTCATTTGATTCTTTAAACCATTTTAACCCGTGAAAATTAATTTTCCAACAAAATAAAAAAAAATTAGGAATACATAGAATATTTATAGAAAAAAAAAATTTGAATAAGCTTGAAGGACATTAAATACGTGAATGTCTAACCCCTCAGAGGAATGGTGTATAATTATTTTATTTATTCGTAACTCTCATTATTTAACGGAATACCTTTGAATTTCTTGTTAATGTGTCTTTAAACCTAAGGAAAAAATACTGTCTTTTTGGCTTACTTCCCATTATCATACCCTAACAAAAACATGAACAAATTATTAAATTATTTAATAATCTATTTAAATACTATTAAAATTTCATTTCGATTGTTTCATGTCCATTGCCACTATAATCGAACACGATTGGCCCATGTATGTTTACAGTCCTACATAACTATGCTAGTAGTATAGCTCCTTCCTTCGAGCTCGACAACTCACATTAAATACTTGAATGGACTTCATGCACAGTTTCGAAATTACAGTAAACTGATACAAATGCCCGGATCTGACAAAACACATTTCACGTCTACGAGAAGCTAGATTTGCATCCTTCGGAGATTTTATCTTTCTTAAATTAGAAACATCCAAAATCATATTTAAAATTTCATTAATTTTGACGTGGGTATCAATTCTTAACTATAAGGTCGATGCAGATATGTTTTTTTAATATTTATTGCATTGAAAAAAATAAATGATAATTACGCGAGTCAAATTAGATATTAAAAAAAAATATAGAAAAATAAGCAGATATCGGTTTATAATCAGAAAATAATAAGTTCTTCAGATAAGTTGATCTATCTCGTAGCCCCGCCAGCAGCGAGGACGCCACACAAGAAATCCATTGTTTGAATATTATGAATGGTTTAGTCTGAGCAAGATTAAATAATTTATAGCTCTTAATACAAATAATATACCTCTCACACATTTCTTCAGTAGAAATTTAAATGAGATCCGTTAATGATTGTGATAAAACTTTGTTCGACTTCGCTGGTTAGATATTGTTTAATACACAATATTGGAATTGTTCAAAAAAATATTTGAAGACGAATAATACAAAATCATTCACTCCCCCCCCCCCGTACAGTTTATTTGTTTTTTTCCTCCTTTACATTTATGATTATATTTAGATGATTTGATAGATATGATTAAAAAACGAAAAATTAATCTTCTGTATAAAGAGAATAAATGTGGATGGTTTTTCTTTTCTATACTGTTTTATCTTGATATTAGAAGTTATCATAAGTGTGCTGTGACAAAATGTCTAAGTGGAAATTCTGTAAAAAAAAAAAATGTGAATAGTTTGTCAGTGAATAGTGTAGCTTATAAAACAAAATACTCCAGAAAGCAAAATAGTGACTTTTTTTTTTCCATAGCTCTCAAACTTATAAAAAATAGGATGTGGGAAAAATAAAAGGAAAATTATTTTGAATTGATGGGTGCCTTTCACTAAGGGGAGTCCCATTTGAAGGATGTATGAGAAGGATATGGGGTGTGGGATGCCTGAAGGTTCGGGAAGGTAGTGAGAGTCTACCATGCAAAATAGTGACATTAATTTTATATATATTTTATGTCAGACTGTTCTACAATTGCAGTAGGATTAAAACATTGAAGGGTACATTCATCCTTTTTAGAATATCGTTATTTTCTTTCAATATGAAAAACTTTTATGATTTTTATTGCACAATTCATAGACAAAATTAAGAATTATTAATGAAGTAATTTTACAAACCGTGTTTTCATGCCGTGTTGAGTAGGATAGAAAAAAAACAAAAAAACTGGCTCCAGATTAATAAATGATATGTAATAATGTAATGATGTAATGTCTTGGCAACTGTCAATATTATCGGGTTCAATACCTTTGACCATTTCGCATCGACACTATCCTCACAGTATTTAAATTAAAGTAGAAAACAGTATTTTGGCCAAATAGTGTTAAATCTTTGAGAAAATAAAAATTCGTTAGTAACAGGGTGACCATTTAGGTGAAATGTCGTGAAGCCAAGCCTCCTCTTCTTCTAAGGGATTCCGTTTGCTAGATTCCGTGTGGATATTTCTAAAAATTCGGAAGAGTACATACCCACATATTCACACATATGTTACTTTTATGTGTTGTCGACTGGTTTGTCTTCTTTTATGATGGCATAACACCCGCACTTTAATCATTGGGTTCGCACGCTGTGGGCCGGTGTTCATCCCTTTCGCACTGGAGCCATCAATAGCGGCAACCCTATCTCTGGGGAATATCTGTGTTTGCCTGGGTCTAGATCGCGAGATGGTGCAGGAAGATAATGGTACCCATTGGGAGGATGTACCCGTCGCCTCCTCCTCCTAGGTACAATAACAGGAGGGCGGTAGACAAAGGTGTCCCTTTGCAGGACAGCTGGAGGGCACAAGTAACAGGAGGTCTGTTGTGCAGGTACCACTCGGAGCTGCAGGAGATGTGGTACAGCGCCCACTACATCGAGGCGGCCAAGGTGCGAGGCAGACCTCTGGGTGCCGTCGACAAGTACAGGCTCAGGAAGAAGTACCCACTGCCCAAGACCATCTGGGACGGGGAGGAGACTGTCTATTGCTTCAAGGAGAAGTCCAGGAACGCCCTGAGGGAGAGTTACGACAAGAACAGGTGAGCTACTTTGCTTTAGATTTTTATAGTTTTGTTGGCATTTTCAAAATAAGAAGCCGTTTTTATTTGTTGTTACCAAACAATATTAGGCAAGTTGAACATTTTTGACCAACAACGTTTAATTCAAGGTCACTGAGAATCGCTTTTTCTATAAACTTAATATAGCTACAATATTTAAATAAAACTATATAAAAATCGGTCCTACTTGATTCCTATTGTTGGTTCTTAAAGCTAGTAATTTTGGAAACAATTTTCATTTTAAGTTACTGTCTTTAATATCTTTTAATATTTTAGGAAACTTTTGAAATCATTATCGGAAATATTTTCTGAGCTAACAGTTGAGAGAACTAGTAACACTCCATTGAAAATGATTTTGAGTGCCATTTTCACAGACTTTTCAGTATTTGTAACAGTGCGTTAGTAGAATGAAGTTCATACATAAATTATTATTATTAAAACTTTATCAAAATTAAAAATTTTTTTTCAGAAATCAATACATAAGTATTATTTACTGCTTTAGTTTATTAGTGACTTGATTCTTTGGGGGGGGGGATACTCTTTAGCCAAAACCAGTTCAAAAAGTGCTCATAAGATCAAAATACTAGAGGCCACGAGGCACCTCCACCTTTGGCACTGCTCTGGATTGACAGGAATGAGATAGGATAATAATGCGTTATGTTTGCAATCCTGCGTTTTTCTGTATGATGTGGTTATATTCATTCCTCTGCCCTATGTCTGAAGGCTGAATGAAGGTTATTCATATTAATTAATGTACACATTATAAGGTACAGGGTGACAAATCTGACCTTCATAAGAATAGTTGACATTATTTAAACCTTTAATTTCCTATTATATTTATTTAATTATTAAAAATGGTACTGTATTCGCCGAAAGCACTTGTATAAATATAATTACACAATAATAACACTATGATTAGACCTGAGAGAGGTGTACATTTGTTAATTTACTGTTTTACCTAGAGATGTACAAGTTTACATAGAGGATTCATTTAATGACCAAACACCTTAAAACTGCCAAATATATATTAAAAAAACATTATTTTTATCGTATCGGTTATGGACTAAATTAAAGGTCTCGACGTGTTCATTATTTATATATTTAATGTGAGTTATCTCTTTGGTTTGCCATAATTACCAATTATTAGTCAAAGGGATTAGGTACTGACAGTTTCAGGATTTGAGCCCGGGAACTCCTCCCGATCTCTATCCAATTTGGCTACCTTATATTGGGGCACTTTACATGTTTGGTACTTGTAATTAAAAATTAGGAATAAAAAAAATAGCAGTGCTTGTTTTGTTTTTTTGTTAATAAGGTCTAATAGAGCTATGGGGGACAGGAAAAAAGTCGAACATCAAGCGTATCCAATTCTTTCAATCAAAAGTTCTGAGAACAATAGGAAATTCCCCTTATTACGTCAGCAACAAAACCCTTCATAACGACCTTAATATACCCTACATTTTTGAACTCATCCCTTCCAAGTTTATGAAATTCCACAGCAGTATTTCCAACCACCCTAATCCTGTAGCACAGTCATTGCACTGCACCCCTCATCCCTATAATCCTCCTCGGAGACTGAAACAGCAGTGGCCTCGTGACCTGCTATAAACGCGTGTCAGTGGGAGTCCTGGCAACGGCCAGTTTCTCCAATCATGTCCTGAGCGTCTGTGGCTCTCGCACTCTTGGTCAGCCTCCACTGGCTCGTATCCGGTGACGCGGCTGACGGAGGAGCGTGGGGGACTTCCTAAGACTCCGCTTTCTCTTTCGTATATATGTGGATTTGTGAGGCCTCTGGAGTGAATGATGAATTGTAAATACGGTATGAATGAGAGCATTTATCTTAATTACTTATTGCCTAATAATGCAGATTGTAATTTTAGCACAATAAAGGATTAATAATAATAAAAATAATAATGTCTGTTGAAAATAGCTGTTCTGAGGCTGTGATATCAAAAACACGTCAAAACAAAATCCCTATAACTTGTGTTAGATTGATGCACCTATTTTTTCGTTTATATTGGTGGTTTGAAGTAGGGATTTAGTATAGTAACTCGTTTATTTAACAGTATCTTGAAAAAGACTCACAATTGTGTCCAGCGGTCCATACAATATGCTCAGGCATCGTTCAAGTTTCTGGCTTTTTCTTCTACGCCACTTTATTTGTTTAATTAATTTGTTTATTTGGTATTTTCAGGTATCCAACACCTGACGAGAAGAGGGCTTTAGCTAATAAGACTGGCCTCACTCTGACCCAAGTCAGCAACTGGTTCAAGAACAGGCGGCAAAGGGACAGGGGGCCAGGCGCGCAGCACAAGGGGTGAGTCAATATTTATTATTTGTTTTATGTATTGGTTTATTATGTATTACATAGGGCAACAGTGATTTCAGGGTTTTAGATCCGAATCTGGATAGTTCCGGTCTGATCCGGACTTCACTTTTTTAAAACAAAAGCAATACAGGCCTCGTCAAAGAAAAACAAACATTTTTTTTGGGGGGGGGGTGAATTATCTAAATTAAAAGACTGTTATTATTTGTTTATTCAGATGAGGAAAGAGTGTGTGTTTACAAGCACTTAGTAATTTTGATAAAAATATAAATATAGGTCGGGAAGCTCAAATTTGTTATTTATTTATTGAAATATACAAAAAAACTTTACAATAAGAACATAATTATGGCAATTAAATAGGATTAATCAAAACTAAACAAAAATATGTTAAGAAAAAAATAGTCAGTTTGATACGTCGTGTACCTTAGTACATTAATGTATCTAAATTCACTCCAACACCTACGACTATGACCTATGAAAAAAAAAGTATTTTTTTGTCCTCCAGCGTTATTTTTTATTTATGGTTATTTTTATTTTATTTTTCTTGGAATGTACGTGTTCGACCTCGTACTGCACGTAGCTAGTCATATATATTTTACGTGCAAGCTCCAGTGCTTGAAGTGAGATAATCTATTCGTATATCTTAATCTTCGGATATACCCGGGCATCTTCGGTAATACTAGTTCTCAGATTTATGAGAAAAATCACATACACTTGGATCAAAGCTAAGGTTTATCACCACTAAATCCTATCAAAATAAGGAGCAGGATAAAGATTGTCCTTAAGCAGAAACTATCATAAGAAATAATTCCCCTTCTTTTAAATTTTCTTTTCTGCGAAGTAAATAAAACGATTACCCATCAGTAGACTCTCACCACTGGCACCGCGACATTTGCACCTCTACCGAGGTCTCCCATACTCCTTAATTCCTTCACCCAACCTGCAAATTGATCCTCCTAGTAAAAGGATCCGTTCGCCTCAAATAAATTTTACTTCATTTTTCCCTTATTCTACATTTTAAAGTATGAGAGCTGAGGAAAAAAAAATTATTGTGAAATAGGATTTATGTATAATATTGAGTTTCCGAAATATCTTTCTCAATCGTACTATCGTCAAAATAATTATGGTAGAAGATACACATTGATATTAAAGGGTGGTAGATGCATTATGGAGGCTTTTGCTGGCGACCTTATCTTATGATTTGACTTGATCCACTAAATATGTCTTGAGGTTTAATAGGCACGTTAGGTAGGATGAGATGATGGGTCCTCCTGGCTAACCTTTCTAGTCCATAAAAGAATAAAAACTAAAACTTCAAGATAAAACAATAATTACATACAAATGTACCATAAAAAAACAAAACAATATAAATTACATTAAAACAATGAAAGATGTCGCTTTGAATTCAATTTTTTTTTTTTTTTTTTGGTGTGGAATAACATTTATTTACTCAATTGTGGCAGTAAATTTGTTTAAGATTGTATAATTAGCATTTTGGAATTGGGTTGTTGTTGTTTTGTTCACTCTATAGGACCTATTTCTTGGACATGATTTTAATTACTTTATTCCATGATGTCAAAACTCGTGGTCCGGCGACGGTTTGAGTTTCAAGTGGTTTTAATTCCTGTATTGTGCCTGTGCCTGGGATATGCTGTTCCCATGATATGATTATATGCTTATTTTGGTCGCTGTGGTTCGTCACATGTTCGCGATCATACAGCCTTTGTGTTAGATTAAATATTTTATGGTTCGTTGTAGACTTGAATCTAATTCTGATTTACGGAATCTAATTCGCGATTTTTATTGCTATTTGTCTGTGATGAATTCCAATTTTTGTATTTCTTTCTTCTACTCTCCTCTGACAAATCATACGAAAAACTTAAATGATATGAACGTTGATATGTAATAATTCGGTACACCGGTTAAAGAACGCTAAGCTGGTTTCTCATTGTGACGAGCTATCTGCTCGTCTGCACTTCTCAGAACCTTATCGGGATATTCGCTGGCTGGAACTTGCGAATTCAGTGTACCACCACATGTCCCTTATCAACAATAGTGTTGGCGCTTGTCCTCGCAAGCTATTAGATGCACTGGTGGCTGCTAGGAACCAGCTGACCTGTAGGAAAGTTCTGGGAAGGCGAGGGAGAGGAAATTGTAACCATTTAAGCGTTCCCCTAAAATGTAGAACACATTTCAAAATGGGTTGTGATTAATGTATATAGCAAAAAACAATTCAAAGAACTGAACTATGAAAATGTTTCAAAGTCAAAAAACATAACATTCAAAAAGTGGTCCTGTCCGCCAGTCTTTTTAAATTCAATTCCTCTCCCTGTGTCTGAGACAGTACGGTATTTAGGCTTCCATCTCAACAAAAGACTGACCTGGAACCCACACACGAGGCTAAAAAGACAAAAACTAAACAGACGCTTTGGACAACTGTACAGACTACTTCAAAGGACATCCTATCTCTCAATAGAAAATAAACTACTTATTTACAAAGTTATACGTAAGCCAATCTGGACATACGGAATAGAGCTATGGGGGACAGCAAAAAAGTCAAACATCAAGCGCATCCAATCCTTTCAATCCAAAGTCCTCAGAACAATATTAAATGCCCCTTATTACGTCAGCAACAAAACCCTTCATAACGATCTTAATATACCCTACATTCTTGAGCTCATCCCTTCCAAGTTCATAAAATTCCATAGTAACCTATCCAACCACCCTAATCCCCTAGCACAGTCATTGCACTGCACCACTCATCCCTATAATCGTCCTCGGAGACTAAAACGGCGGTGGCCTCGTGACCTGCTATAAATAAGTGACAGTGGGAGTCCTGGCAATGGGCGCTTTTTCTAATCATGTCCTTATAGCCCAATCAGGCAGATTGTAATTTTATCATAATAAATTTGTTATAAAAAGAAAAAGTGGTACACCGTGTAACAAGTTTCGAATCAAACAATAGATAATCCATTCTTCGTTCACTTTTTATTTTTATTCAGTAATTAAAAATAGAATAATTCTTTTTTTCGATCCATAAATTTTGATTTAGATTTATAGTAGCCTTTATGTTTCCGGCCTAAACAACGGAATCCTCTGATGAACACTTCACTTAACGACCCTAACACATGAAAAATATTACCAAAGGGTAATTTCATTAGACAATCATTTGATATACAAAAAATAGTCCCAACATGGCTAAAATTTCCGTCCTAGAGTTAATGATGCTACCCTGAATTTTTGCGTATCATAATTACAAGAAAACGGTTGAAACTCTTATTAGTCTCTTGGACTCATGTCCAAGCTTGCAGCAATTGTTTCTGAAATCACTCTCTGACCGCTTGATGAGCCAATAACAAAAATCCCATGGGAACTAGTTAAGGCATTTAAACTTATTACCGAAACTATTAATAGTGTGGCGACAGATATTTTTTTCGTTATGAATCAATAGATTGACATCTTTTTTAATCGCGTGTATGCCACTGTAAACCACTGCGTTCGCATTTTCTTCTCGATCCATGAAATAAAATCTAATGTTATGTGATTAATTCAATTCTTTAATTACTATTTTAAAGTCTTACCTATTTTAAAGCTTACAAATATCTACAGCCGGGAAGCCAGTCAAGTGCATCTTACAAGTAGGGAATATTGTTTCACAATCAGACATTGTTGGAAGTATTGTGTTTCCATTTCTAAGAAGTCTGTAGAGATAAAATACGTATATACCTGATATATCTGTTACATCTAATTGACCACCGAAACGAGACATGAAACCGGAGAAGCCTCTAGTCTTCATCGCATTTAATACAGATAAAGGCCTGTTTGTTTCAATACCTAACTCCTATATTATCTGGACAATATGTTCAAACACTATTAATTGCAAGGGCAGTTGGTTCGTCTAGTTATTTACATCAACAGGCTCATTATTTAGCCATCATTTTTTTCTTCAAATTATTAGTTTAATAGAAAAATCTTATTAGGGCAGACAATAATTGTAAATAAAGATTTTTAGGAAAAATGAATTAGATTAGAAGTGTCATAACCAACCGATCCTAAGTTTTCATCAAAGTTATTTCTCCAGGAAAGAAAGTCACATCCAATATGAATATTTTGTAGTCGTTACAGAAATATATTCTAGTAACGCTGCTTAAAAACACAAGTATAGTGACAGTTGCCCAAGCATTTTTGTACATACGAGATTTGATCAAAAAGTAACGAGAATTTTATAATCACTTTTTTTCGATTTCAATGGCGTAATGCGTCACGAGTTCCTACCAGAAGGTGGTACGGTCAATAAATTATATTACTTGGAAGTTATGCGCATTTTACGTGAAGCGATCCGACGAAAACGACCTGAATTGTAGCAAAACAATTCATGGAAATTCCATCACGATAACGCTCCAGCTCATACCTCGCTGATTGTTCGTAATTTTTTAGCAAAAACAACACTTTTGTGTTACCTCAGCCACCACATACACATGGCTCCCTGCGACTTATTTTTGTTCCCGAAAAAAACCTTGAAAGGACGACGTCTTGACACCGTTGATGAGATAAATGAAGAATCGCTGAAGGAGCTAAGAGCTATATCGAAAAGTGCTTCGAAAATTGGAAAAAGCGCTGCCACAAGTGTATTTTATCTGAGGGGGATTACTTTGAAGGGGAAAACATTGCTATCGATGAATAAATAAATAATATTCAAGTTGAACAAAAATTCGCGTTACTTTTTGATCAAACCTCGTTTTACCACCTGAGAGGTTTTGTGTACGATTCCCAGGGCATACGATCATTCTTTATTCCATTTCACAACTTTAAGTTAATAATTTAAATAATTAAAGACAAAAAAGCATTTACACCAACTATGAACAATATTTCATTTTTAAAAATACTTAAAGAACTTAAACAAAGTGAAACCTTGGTGGGTGGGTGTTCTGTGTGTTTCTTTAATACATATCAAGTGATATTGAAGATTTATTTTTCGTGAAAACACATTTTGTTCTTAAACTATTCAAGTTTAAGTGTCGTTAAATACGCTATTTTGGTTGTTGGCTCCCAATACATAATATTTTGAAATATGATATTATTTTTTTCGTCTCTGATGTGTTGTTAGTCGTTAAAACTATGGACACTCTCGTCTATGGAAAGCTTATAAGCTTGATAAAAGTGTATCAGTTTAATTCATGAATTAATTTTTTCTATTTATTGAATATTATTTCTTATATTATATTTATTATGTCATAACCAAAACTTGCTGGGTAATATCCCAAGGGTATTTTGAATACACCTTTAACGTTTCAGAGGGTTTTTTTTTTCAAAGTTTTACAGCGAAGAATTTTTCATTCTTCCTGTTATGTTCTGCTGTTAATAGATAATTGAAATTGAACATATGAAGATATTCATGAAAATCAATTTGTTCTAAATAAAAATCAACACGGTTGTAAGTTGTCTGTTTTAGTTTGTAAGGGAACGCTGCATTTAATATTATTAATGTGCAATTAAAATGTGCATTGAATAAAATTTCAATGTAAAATTCTTCTTAGAGTGCTTGCATTTATGTTTTAAACACTCGCCGTGATATTAACCGTTATTCTAAAACTAATTAGGAAGACAGCCGCGGAAGGTTCCTTTGGGATTAGTCTAGTTCGGTGTACTATTACACAGTCCCTGACACAGTGACTCAGTGACAGGCAGAAGATAATTTGTCTGCAGGGTTCAAACCTTAACTACTCACATCTTCTCACATACATATAAGAAATAGCTCTTATTAGTAATTAGTGAATATGATAACAATAACTCAGTGTTAATAATTAATACAATATTCTATTCGTGAGATCGTACTATAATAATAAGGGGACTGGAAAGTAATGTCGTTTTTGTTTTTAATCAATGATATAATCACCCTCGTTATCAGTAATCTTTTGCCATCTAGTGTGCAAATTTTCAATGAATCGATAAAAATCATTTGGTTTTTGTGAAAAATATCTGGAGATGGCATTTGGGAATTATCAAATTTTTAGCGATCGGAATTAATGGAAATCCGATGGCGCAATATCGGGCGAGTTTGATGGGTGAGGCTGGAGATGAAAAATGGCTCCTCTATGATATTCCAAAAATCTCTCTCCGCACGAACTCCAGCTAAGCCAGGTTTACACTCCAAAAAGGCGCTTTTGTGTGTTTGGTGGAGTATTCGCGGGGTCGTTCATCGCTGATACCTGGAAGAACTGTGAATGCAGATCTTTACAGTAAACAATTGGATCGAGTAAATCAATCTTTAATTGAAAATTGCCCAGCGATTGTCAATAAAAAAGGCGTTATTCTGCGCCTATTTTTTCCACAATAACCCTGGAAAAAAATAATGAATTAGGGTGGGAGGTATTTCCTCAACCACCATACTCGCCCAATATCAGATTTCCATTTGTTCCGATCGCTACATTTTATAAGTGGCAAAAAATTTGAATGATATCCAAAATGCCATCTCCAGATGTTTTGCTCACATACCAATTTATTTTGATCGATCAGGCATTGAAAATTTGCACACTAGATGGGGAAAGGTTGCTGATAACGAGGGTGATTACATCATTGATCAAAAACAAAAACTTGTTAAAAAATTATCTGTTTGAATTTAATGTAAAAAAAAATGACATTACTTTCCGGTCCCCCTAATACTTCTAAGTCCCATCAAACTAAATGTAAATTCTTCAAATTTTTACAGATATAAATTTTTGGGTCAAATTTGCCTTTCATTTAGATCGAGTTATACTGACGTAACTTGTGACTCTAAAACATTTTTTGTCAGCACGCTTAGACTGCCCGCAATGAATTTACGGTTTAAATCGACCTTCCGAAGTTCAAAAACGGTGAAACTTAAAAAATAGATCCGTTCAGATCATGCGGCCATGAACTGTGGCTCTGAAAACTGATTTTCGTGATTGTCAGACTCGGTACAATGGTGCATTTTTGTTTTAAATTCTGTTAAGAAAACAATTCATTGCTTTTCAATTCATTGATATCAATTCACAGCTCTTGTTGTCATATTTCTGCATTATTGTTTTCCATCATTAGGTACACGGATATAGTTTACTCTGTTTTTCGCTTTGGCGTGACTCATGAGCTAAGTCGCTTTTAAGTTGTCTAAATTGAAGAAATTGTAATCATTGATTCGTATAATTAGCGAGACACGTAATTTCATGTGAGCGTCTGTTAAGAAAACAATTCATTTGACATTTTGTGTACATTGATCACTGATTTTTATATGATACCCGTGCCTATTTCCAAAATTCAATGACAGGCTTAAACCTATTTTTAGCATAAAAACTAATTATGTGCACTCAGTAGGACAACATTGTTCCTTTTAGTAATTCTACTTAGTAAACTAATGCCATGGTGGTTAGGAACTAAAGGGTGCCATGGGTTAATTTAACTGATTAAGCTTAACTGATTATATTCCTTTATTGTGCTAAATTACAATCTGCCTTATTAGGCAATAAGTAATTAAGATAAATGCTGTCATTCATACCATATTTTCAATTCATCATTCACTCGCTCATTCATACAATATTTACAGACAGCCCAGAGGCCTCCCAAATCCACATGTATACGAAAGAGATAGCAAATTCTTGGAAAGTCCCCCACGCTCCTCACTCAGCCGCGTCACCGAATACGAGCCAGTGGAGGCTGACCAAGAGCGCGAGTGCCACAGACGCTCAGGATATAATTTGAGAAACTAGCCATTGCCAGTACTTCCACTGTCACGCGTTTATAGCAGGTCACGAGGCCACTGCCGTTTCAGTCTCCGAGGAGGATTATAGGGATGAGTGATTGAGTGCAATGACTGTGCTACGGGATTAGGGTGGTTGGATAGGTTACTATGGAATTTCATGAACTTGGAAGGGATGAGTTCAAGAATGTAGGGTATATTAAGATCGTTATGAAGGGTTTTGTTGCTGATGTAATAAGGGGCATTTACTATTGTTCTCAGGACTTTTGATTGGAAGGATTGGATTCACTTGATGTTCGACTTTTTTGCTGTCCCCCATCGCTCTATTCCGTATGTACAGATTGGCTTAAGTATAATTTTGTAAATTAGTAATTTGTTTTCTATTGAGAGATGTGATGTCCTTTAAAGTAGTCTGTACAGTTGTCTAAAGCGTCTGTTTAGTTCTTGTCTTTTTAGCCTCGTGTGTGGGTTCCAGGTCAGTCGTTTGTCGAGATGGAAACCATACGGTTAATTTAAAAGATTAAAATTTAAATTCTTCTCGACCATATATAACGCCTAGACATTCATGTCTTCAACTGTCTACCATAACAGCTGAACCGGCTCCTTACTCGGATTCATAGCGTACATATGACAAGAAAACTCGGCATGAAGTTAAGGATTTTATATGATCGATTCGAAGACGTAGAGAAATGTCTCCGTCCCGACACGGATTTGCCTCAGCCCTGAAAAGCGGTCGCAGACTGTATGGTGCTGACTGACCGCGCCCTTTGAAGAGGCCGCTGGGACATGGGACCACAAGTATTTACGACTTGGTCCCTCACACGTGTGGCCGGCCAGTCCGTACGCCTATTTGTCACTGCTCCACATGGCTTCCACTAATCCACAGGGCAGTTTTTCTGCAGTCTCCTCCCTGACCCTCATAATCACCAATTAGCCCCTGGCTCGCTAGCCCTGTTTACACACTCTTAACTCCACTCTAGCATACAAACTAAATTCATCAACAGTTTTGCAGTCCATTAGGTTCTTAGCAGCTTCTTAGATAGTGTGCAGAACCAGTACTAATACACTTGTTGTACTAATGTTGTACATTGCTTCTGTAACAGCTTACTTGTTATTATAAAGGTTGTCCCAGAATTAACGCAAGATTTGATTTAAATAGAAAACACAGTTTTTAGTATTTTTGTTATTTTTTTATTGAATTATAAAGTAAATAGGATAGGGTTATTTATGGAATAACACAACGGGCAAATAGCCTCTACGACTTTGCTGGCACATACGCACTCGTTTGTCAAAATTTTCCATGACCATTTCGCATAAATACGGTTGAATTTCGTTGATGCAGCGTTGAATTTCCTCTTTTAATGCACGGGTGGATGTAGACTTGTTGACATGCACCTTTGACTTTAAATAACCCCATAAAAAGAAATCTAAAGGTATTAAATCACACGATCTAGGGGGCCAATTCTGATCACCGAAACGAGAGAGTACACGACCTAGAAATGTCTCATGCAGTATTTGAATTGTTTCATGGGCTGTATGGCATGTGGTACCGTCTTGTTGAAACCACATATTGGCCACATCAATATCATCCAATTTCGGCACAAAGTAAACTGAGTTTACGACGCCGAATTGATGATCCTGGATTTTCAACTACACTCTCAAGCACTGATTCGATATTGTCATTTGAACGGCTTGTTTTTGGACGACCAGTGTGTTTAGTGTCTCCGACTGATCCAGTCTCTCTAAATTTTTCAATTAATCTCTTCACAGTTGATGAAGTCAAAACACTATTCCGACCATATTTTGTATGAAATTTTCGAACTGCGGCCGCCAAACTTTCATTATTTCTGAGATAATGTTCAATAATAAAGACGCGTTGTGCTATTGTGTAACGCTCCATTTTTACTAACCCTAAACTGTCAGCAGTCAAATTGTTTTTTTTTTAGGGTTGCTAGCACTCTACTGCACAAATGGCAGCAAATTCAAAACTTCCGTTAATTCTGGGACACCCTATATTTCTGTATTTGTTTTTTCCATCATTAGATATGCGGATATAGTTTCCTTTGCTTTTTGCTTTGGGGTGACTTATAAGCTAAGTCGCTTTTAAGTTGTCTAAATTGAAGAAATTGTAATCGTTGATTTGTTTTATTTAACCAGACTCGCAGAATTAGCGAAACAAGTAATCTCATGGGCGTCGTAACGAACACAAATATTTTAAAGTTCACTACATTATTGTGAGTGGTAAAAAACCACTAACACCCCTTTGTTTTTTACCCCTCTGTCTCGAAATAATCCCAAACCTTTTCAATCCATCTCTTTCCCTCCGATCCATTTGCTGTAACCCCTCTTTCTTGGAACGCTTCCTGCACACCTTCTACGCTACCTTCCATTTTTGTCTGACAGAACTTCCTAGCAGTACTTTCTTCATTCATACGGGGTATGAGGTCCAAAGCTCAAGAATATCTTTGGCATACTTGATGAGAAGATTAAACCTTCGGGTATTTTTATTTCAAAACTGTCTCTTCTTGGTTTAAATCTCTGTTTTCCTCAGATAGCGCGTCTTCTGAATTTGACTTATTATTCCTCTTCTTCTTTTTAGTGCCAATGCTTCTTTTTAATTATTATTTTACTTATTTTATTATTATTCTTGGTTTAGTGCCAATCCTTACACCACATTAGGTATATTGCTAGTAATACGATCAGTAAATGTCACCAGTTACAGTAATGTTTAGCTTCAATTACGTATTGAAGTGTGCTTAGAATAACAATTATGTTTTCTGAATGGTGTTTTGTGACAGTAAATGATTTAACTATATGATTGAAAAATCATTTGTTACAATTAAGCTGCATGCCTCCGTTTGATCTTGACACTGGTTATATAGGCAGAAATAATTTTCTTTGCTGCTTTCACCGACGATATCGCGGTGTACAGTAGAGGCGTGAACTGTGATCATAGAACTGTGAGTCTATTGATCAAGCGATGATACACAATCACTTAATTGTGCCTTATCCCAACTTTCGTGTGACATTCCACTCCCAAAACCCTTCGAAAAGTACCAACCCTTTCACCACCCCCGGGAAATCGGCGGAGGGCCACAGCGACCTACTGTCTGCCGGCTAATCCCATTAGATGTGCCGGCTACCGTTCCCTGTTTTTTGCCCGGTAAGTAGAGTGAGCGACTGGCGGACCTACTTACCCTGACAGCTCTTTATAGCCTGAGCCCATAATGAAGATTTTGTCCCCGTTAAGCCTCGACTACTTAAGTCTTCAGCCAGCCACCACCCAATGCCGCCCCAGCCCTCCACAGGGCGACTGTCTGCTTCGAATACAGAGAATGAAAAATATGGATCTCAAAAGTCACAAGGCAGAACGGGTATAATATAAGAAATATTGTATTTCAGTATCAAGTTTTCAATACTTTTATCAGTATTTAAACTACGTTATAAATGCAAAGAATTGAAATTATTGGAAAGTTGCATTCTATTAAAGGTGATTTTTGATAAAAAAATAACAATGGCAGTTGAACAAATTTTTTTTTTCTCAACCCCTTTATTTAACAAATTATTAACAATAAGAATTATACATTGGTGATGATAGGCTCCATCTTCTGCATTACTCCATAAAATGCATTGTAAGGAGGGTAGTATTAGAAAAATCAATATACACCCAGACAGATGGGGCTCACCTTAGGTTTAAAAAAAACATTTACTAAAAATTTTTAATAAATAATTGGAACTCGAACAAGCGAGAAGCTAAGTTTCACTAGGAGCAGATCACATTTTATGTCACTTACATGTCACAAACAACAATAACTATTTGCTTTATAATGTGTTTAATGGAGTAAGTTTTTAGTGTAATTTGTTCTACTGCTTTCATTAAACCTTTTAACATGAAAAAGACATAGAAACATGTACACTTAGAATATGTAGGTACATAGAAATTCTGTGTCCCCATGTATAAGTTCATAACTTCATTCGGACAATACTTGACATTGAAACGCGTAGACTCGTATGATTGATCAAAAAAGAGCTTTTTTGTTCAATAAATTGAAAATACGTGCAAATCGCAGACATAGTTATGTAAACCCTGTGGCATATTATAAATATAGGCCATATGGTATCCTACAATAGAACAAATGTTGTTTTCTTAAACTATTGCACAAATAACACTACTGGTGATATTATTCTATTCAAACAATGAGAATAAAGGAATTTTGTGTATAAGATGTCATATACGCATGTATGTTATCAATTAACTGGAATTTCTTAAAACAAATTACTATACCATTCTATCAGTCGCGATTCACCCACTTCCTTCGTCCGTATAAATAAAATTGTAAATTTATAAAGGCAGCTATTTGTCATATGTACCCAATGCACCAAAGTTATGGCAGAGAGGCTCGGAATCCCATCAAAGCTCTGCTTGGCACAAATCAAAGACGAAAACATTAGACAATTGGTGATCACAAGTGGCTAATTGTTTTGTGCTGCGTCAGTTTGTGTGTAGTTGATTTGACCGTAGGAGGCAATGCCGACCCGAGCATTTGATCCGGTATTTAACTAAGATCCCTTGTTTCTGGGTATCTTATAGACGACAGAAGTAAGAGCCATAGAAGCCTACCCTCAGTACTCAGGTAGAATCAGACGGGCCTATATTGAGTCTGAAGAACACTGATTCGGGGTTCATACCCCAACCTCTCACCTACAGGACTCTTGTGAGAAGCCATTATTGTAATTTGCTAACGTGTTTTGCTGTTGTGAGATCATTAACTGCACGAAAAACTATCCTATGATAGTTACTGTCACAAATGATTAAAAATGAAGCTATTTAGGTCGAATCATAAGTAACTTCCGTTTTTTTATTTAGACATTTATTTTGCTCTCATTACATAACAAAATTATATTAATTTTGACGAGTGCAGGACGCTTTTCATAGAGTTTCTCTTGCAGTCTTTGCAACTGCTGAACGTATCTATCCGCAGTAATAGTTAAATGTGACTTCAACAACTCGTGGTAAATTATTCCTTGACAATCCCACCATGCACACAATAAAATCTTTTTGCCATGGAGGTTTGCTTTCGGATCTGGTAGGGATGGTTGATCCTTATCAAGCCGCTGCCTTTTGCGGACTATATTGTCATAGGTAACCCATTTTTCATCGCCTGTTACAATTATGTTTAAAAAAGGCTCAATTTTTACTCGTGAGAGCAGACTTGTGGCGATTGACATGCGATCTTCTTTATTCCGTTCACTGAGATTGTGAGTTACCCACACTCCTAACTTGCTGACTTTCCCTAATTTCTCCAGGTGGCGGTTAAGTTGGAAGGACGTCCCCCCTCCTGTTCGTCTTTTAAGGTCGTATCTCCAGAACGGAATTTTATAAACCAACTTCTAACTGCCCGACCAGTTATTAGTCCTTCACCATATACACTGCATATTTTTTCAGCTGTCGCCCTAGAACTATTGCCTTGTTTCAATTCCCATGACGAATATGTACTTTTTGACTCTCCATTTCAGAGGTTAAAAAAAACAGTTTAACGTAACGTATATCACACAAAACAGTCGACGAAAGACTAACTGAAGCCTCGTCTATATAGTGAAAACAAAAACTTGTTGTCATGGTAACTCATAGCGGGTAGATACGAACAATCGATTCTACTTAGCTGCACCGGAAGTTACTTATGACTCGACCTGATAGTTACAAATGACACAAGCTATTAGCCTGTTTTACAAACAAAATATTTCCTTGGAATTTCTGTTAGGGGCAAAGGTGGATTTTTTTGCCGGTTGCTGTTCCATGGAAGTGGGTAGCACATGAGTGCTAAGTTAGCGCCTCTGTTAACGAGCGGCCTGGATCCCATCACAGCTAGTACCGATTTGTCATGTCAGGACTCCAGCCTCCAGACCTGTGAAGGTCCGCACTCACGTGTCCCAACACTGTGCCAAACTGAAACCTAACACTAACAAATACTTTATTGGTAGAGGAATGAATTAGTGGACTCATGGATCGGTAGTGCCAACATATTCTTTTAGGTTTCAAATAACATTCACACTCCGGCGTGGACACTGTCCTCCGGTGTAAAGCGACAATTGATTTCAACAGGCACAGTCAAATATTTCGGACAATCGATTGACATGGAGTATTCACACACGACTCAAACAGGAGACACTTAATCACCGCACCGTTTACTTAACAGACTCTCCTAATTCCCAATTACAGAAATGTAGAAGGCATACACATAATTACTGATGCAGGATTTATACGGTTCGAACCTGTCACTAATTCAGTAAAACATTGGGGTTTAATACTACATCTGGAAAAGGAAATATTTGGAGGAAGCCGAGAAATGGAGGCCAACCGTGTTGGGTAAAGAGGCTGGTATAGGGGGGAAAAAGGGGGTAAGTGAGGAAGGGATTGAAATGAACCACACTGGAAAAATAACATAACTTAGGCTTCCATCTCGACAAACGACTGACATGGAACCCACACACGAGGCTAAAAAGACAAGAACTAAACAGAGGCTTTGGACAACTGTACAGACTACTTCAAAGGACATCCCATCTCTCAATAGAAAATAAATCACTAATCTACAAAGTTACACTTAAGCCAATCAGGATATACGGAATAGAGCTATATAGGACAGCAAAAAAAGTCGAACATCAAGTGTATCCAATCCTTTCAATCCAAAGTCCTGAGAATAATAGTAAATGCTTCTTATTACGTCAGCAACAAAAACTTTGATAACGATCTTAATACACCTTACATTCTTGAACTCATCCCTTCCAAGTTCATGAAATTCCATAGTAGCATATCCAACCACCCTAATCCCATAGCACTCCGCTTCCTCTTTCGCATGCGAGGAGGTGACAACCATGTGGACTTGGGAGGTCTCTGTGCTGTTTGTAAATACTGTATGATTGAACGAGTGAATGAAAATTGTAAATATGGTATGAATGAGAACATTTATCACAATTACTTATTGTCTAATAAGGCAGATTGTAATTTTAGCACAATAAAGAAGTTATACCAAAAATATATCGTAGAATATGCCGTCTGAAGATCCTTAATTGTTTAAAAATTAACTCATTACCTTTGTGATTTACAATATACATAAAACTGAACTGAGCATTGCTAATTGGTTTTTTTTTATAAACTCGCATTTTAAAACGTTAATAGAAACATTTTGTCTTGAAATTCAGGGAACACATTTATTATATCTTAGTATTCAGGGGTTTATTTTCAGTGGTTCGTATTTTTTTTTTTTCCAAAACCTCTTTATTGATAATAATTTTTACAATGGACAAATAATTTTTTATTAACATTTTTCTCCTCGTACTGTATACTCATATGCACTCGAAGGAGGGCATAAATATAATGCATTTCAGTTTGGTGTTAAAAAGTCAAAAAACACATACACAACACTAGGTGATGAGGCTCACCTTCAGCTTACAACCGGGAAACAATAATATTTATCAATATATTTATATATTTTTTAGGCATGACTCAACTTCGGTATGGGGGAGTGAAATCTATCACAAACCATATTTGGGATTCCTGACCGGATTTTTTTTATTTGTATACTATCTCCTTGCGAGTATGAATGAAACGTATATTTATACCGCCATCAAACCTGAAGATTCAATAGACCGCCTATTGATGCTATATTGAATCTGTTTGCGCTAGGGCTCTTAGAAATCAAGAATTCCCAAACGCCAGAAAATTGCGCCGGTTACGTCGTGAGAAGCTGGATGTTGGATGAAGTCGGTTAGCGTTACAAAATTCCCAACAGTAAGGCATAAACAATAAACAAAGTAAAAAAATAATAAATAAATAACTATTCATTTTATTCAAAACAAAAAAAAATAACTGATCAGCAATTTAACAGTTAATTTAACCAGGCCTGATTGTTAGTATAACTAGTATAAATATTTTTTAGTAGAAATAACGTATAATAAATGACGAAAAAAGTCATGATACAATGTTTCGGAGAAGAGCGCGTATAGTCAACCGCAGGGCGGCGATGCGCACGGAGAGATCTGCAGACGAGATAGGCCGAGAAGTCCAAACTTGTAGTAAACAGCGAGTTCTTGTTCGCAGGGGAACAGGCCCGTATTCTGCTATTTTCATCCCTGACTAAGCCAAGCTCAGGGCTTAAGCCTTGTCCTCTAATACGCAAAGTATTTATTTACTTCCTCGAGCTTTATAGTCTTTCGAATTATTTTCTCTGTATGTTGATGCAATAAAATGAAAATTGCTGTTAAAGAGAAATAAAATACATACATTTCATAACTTACATTTAAAGTTTTAATCTTAAATTTATGTCTTTGCATACAATATTTACATACACTTTTTCTAATTTTCTCTAGCCGAAACAATCAGAAAAAGAACGAAAATAAATTTATAATTTTAAAATTTTTCATTCATCTCATTACCATAATAAAAAAAAAATAATAAAAAATTGAAATCTTCTCAAACAAAAAAGTTCAAACAAAAAAATGAGGTCTCTCTATTTTGAATTACCCTTCTAATCAAAAGTTATTTACTGCCTATGGAGCCCGAACAGTAATCGATAACCCAGAATTTTCCCGTTTATTTCATGCCATTGTAGAGAAGAACCATGTCCACAACAACAAGCTACAATACATTACAAATACAAAGCTACACAGAAGACAGATGGGAAGATGGCGGCGGTGGTAAACAAATGAAGGCGCCAGTGGTTTCCCACGCCGAGTTTTCCGCCAGCCCAGCAAGGTCATTCCCCCAACCCTTGCAGCGATGACCCCTCCAACTGCTGCATGTCCTCTCAACCCTTCATTCCCCACATGCCATGAATGCATGACCATGAAGCATAGTCACAATACATTGTAATTACTAGCTACATAGATCATTTATTGTTGTTACATAGGATATACATTTATTGTTGGAACATTTATTATTTTAGAAATTACTTATTATAATAATCACTACTTAGATACATATGTGAGGATCCTTCTGGTAGCACCTGATCCAAGATTTTCAGTCAACCCGTCGATGTCTCCTTCCCCAATTTATCCCCATCCAGGCTTAGAACGGAATTTTAATATGACTAAAAATAAAATGATTATGGATAAAGCCCAAACATTATTTAATATTACGAAATAACAACTAGAGAGCGAGAGAGAAAGAAATGCTGGTGTTTGCTGCTTTAGGTTATGGGGTATATCCAGTCCTGATATCTTGAATGACTCCGGTTCCTTTTTTTTCCCCAAAAACCCCTTTATTTAAAAATTTACAAACAAATGAACAATAACATGAACAAATTTACAGATGTATGGCTCCTTTTCCTGCATAGCATAATATGCATTTGAAGGAGGGTAGAAATACAAACATTTTTCGTTTTATAGTTAAAATTACAAAGACGATAGACTGGACTAGGTGATGGGGCTCACCTTTGGGTTACAATAAGGGAAAATCCAAACTTACAAATTATAACGTTCCTGCCTCGACTGTATACTTCCATCGATGGGGGAACGGGGCTGGATTAATCGTGTTGAACACAGGGTTTGTCATGTGTTGTAAGGAGTCAAAGAATTTGTTATGTCTACGGCGAATGAATCTCCGGTGGCCAGCAGCCCTTACTATACTTATAATAAATCACCACGCCAAGATCTTTAATTTGACACCCTGCACAATATCTTAAGAAGTCTCACAATTAAACAGTAATTGATGAAACTTTATTATATTTTTGGTATCATCCAGGTAGTAAATGAAATTAAAATTCGAAATGCCATTCCTCTGTGTAATCATCGAACGAGTTAAAGTTCCAAACACGATTTTCATGCCAGTTTTAATCACTTTGTGTAGTTTTCAAGGGGCTGATTTTATTTTTAGTACTATGGGGTAACTGAGTATAGCTCACAAGAAAAATATCATGTATCTGTTTAAAACACGGAATAAGTCGAAATTGTAAACATCAATGACTAGAAGTGGGTTCAACTTGTGTTGAAGGTTTTGTTGGGAGATGAAAAAAGGTTGTTAGGTGTTTATTCATCGTCAACGCATCGGCATGCTTTCTATGTCTACATCAGTTACTGATAACAAGGCAAGAGTATGGGTGTTTAAAATGATTGATAACACTTAATGACAATATTTAGAGGGGAAAAGAATGCAATATGCAATACATGCATGAGGTGTGTATATGTAACTCCATAGTGGATAGCTAATGAACTGTTACAGTTGACAGGTTTCAATGACCAAGATACATAGATAACACCTGTATATGTATTCTATATGTAGCAGAGATGGATACAACAAATTATAACATACAATGTTTGTTATATGATACGTACACAAAATACCCTACATCAATATTGATGTGATGATTGACACAGCTAATGGTAACATAAGGTTGTTGTTTTTTTACAAAATTTACAAAAATCATGTCGCAAATAAGGTAGAGCGAAGTATTATACAGAGTTTGAACAAACAGTCAGTTCTGGCAGTTACAAAACTTACAAGCAATATACATGCGCTCAAATAAATCTATTACTAAAATAACATTGTTTTGCCACACACATAAGGAAACATTTTTCCAGTGTGGTTCATTTCAATCCCTTCCTCACTTACCCCTTTTTTCCCCCTATACCAGCCTCTTTACCCAACACGGTTGGCCTCCATTTCTCGGCTCCCTCCATATGTCTTTTTACTACCGACATCAACCTCACACGGTTTGTAAATATAATTATTTCTATACCTATTAACACAATGTCACTTTCTCCAAATTCCATTTTGTTAAAAAAAGTATTTTAAAAAAATATTCACCACACTTTCTTCAGTCCAAACTTATTGTATATTCGAAATAGTATGTAGCATATTTACAATGGTGAATGGTCCTGGCTCAAATCCAAACTCCCACGAGAAGTTCATATTATTTCGCTTTAATAACTTGGGCGCATCCATATAGGATATACATTCCTTCTCTTGAATAGGATTACATCAGGGCATTATCAGGAACTTTGGAGCTGGCCTGAATGAATCACACTGGGAAATGTCGCGGAAAATTACACGTTGGGATCCTTAGAAAAGTACTCCAGCTTACAAATAGTAGCAAAGAGCACGTGGTTATTCGTGTTCCGGCGGTGCACAAGATCGTCCGCCGGAAACACGGCCAGTAATTTTACTAACTGCGGCATTTGACAAACCCAGTGTTCAACACCAAGAACCCGTCACACATCCCTGATCGATGGCAAAAGGCTCGATATACAATACGACTCAGTCCATACTCGATAAAATATAACTGGGAATAAAACCAAATAAAAGGTGGATATACAATTTAATAATGAATAACAATTTTTTCTCAGAACACATTTATCATCTTAATCCAATCATTCTGATATCATAATTATGTATCCGAAGAACTCTATAAGAACATGAAATACTAGGCATTTAAAATAACAGCTATAAAACATGGCATGACTACTTGTTTAAACTGATTTATAAACTAATAAGATTTTAGTAAAAACACAGAAAGGACCATTTATTCGTATGTTATTCAGAATATTGTTAAAGTTTTGCTCTAAGTAAAACAAATAGAGTATCAATTTTTCTTTCCTATATTTTTTTTCTTCTCAGTTGCGATGCTGTTTCATCCTATTATCATCCTAAGATTCCGGTTTAATAACGCAGTTTCTTTACATAGAAGTCTATAAGTTATTTACTGCTTTCAAATTATTTTTAAATAATTTGATGGTATGTATTAGTAACAAGACATTTTCTATTTTTCAATCATAGATTAGGTTGAAGTATTGGACTGTTTATAGATACACATGTATTTGTAAACATAAATAATTATTATATACAATTCTATGTGAATTTGAAAACTTGACCTTTCTCTGATGGTATGACGTTTCTCTTAAACTAGTTTTTGATGCGAAATATGAGCAGTTCTACTCGAAAATGCAAGTGCCCTTTTTTTCTCTAGGAGATCTAGGAAAAAAAGTTAGTCAAATTTTTAGAGAATGTAATTTTCCCACAAATAATTTATACTCATAAATAAGTTGATATACACATTTTCTCGATATAACTCATATATTTTTTACCAAGAAGGTGAACTAAAGATCTTAAGAGACAATAAGAGCAAGAGGTAGAGAAATACCATTACAGATGACATAAGTTTGCCTAATGGGGCCTGTTAGGGACACGAACCCATGGGCGCTACCTGGCGCTAATCCACTTCATTCAGTGCTTCCCAGTGTTCCCTTATCAGCTCTTCTACTGGCTTTTACTCTTTCGACAACTCTCTATTGTTCACTAACAGTATTAATTGATTGTTTCGTTCAGTACTAATGGTTTGTTGTATCTTTCTATTTTCTATGTTTTTTTTTTAATAGTTGCTTTGTGAGGTTGTTAAGCCTAGAACGGTCTACTTAGCTATGAGAAAAAGTACTCAAATCTGGATTCACTCAGCTAAAAATCACAAGCTTTTCTTCAAAGGTTCATTACTTGCGTAAAGTAACGTTTTTGGAGGATGTACTTGATACAAACATTTGTTTAGATTTTGTAGTAGAACTTTCATCATCAAGTGTCTCGAACATACTTGAGTGAAATGTATTGAGGATTGCCCTAATGATTGAAAACTGGAATCAGATAATCAAGCGAGAATTCATAGTTTCCTATTGCGAGTCCATACTCAACATGAGTACCAGCAACAGTCGGTCTTTCCTAAGTGCTCCACCATTAGTATTCGGTTATGAATCCTTGTACTTTGGACATTCTGTCATGCTATTTTATCCTCTTCAATTTACACTGCAACAGAATAACTCCCTGATCCTGGTACATCATCGGTACTGACTTGATGACGCCACAATGTGGAGGAATCCAGATGAGCTTGAAGCGTTTAAATTTATTTCGTGGAGTCCCTCTATCTAATATCTTCTCCTCTCACAAAGAATTGATGTCCATTATCCAGGCTCCTTTTGAAGAACGCCTTGGATGTTTTTTCCCAATCCGAAAGGAGATAAATACAACACTGGGGACCGTCTTTTTGGAACTTTTTCGCGACCATTTAATACGTATTTGAGAAATTTATGGCAACTCTCGTTGAAAATCTATATATGTGTAAGACAATCAGTTTCTCTGTACACACAATCTTACCTTTAAACAAAGAAACGACAATTACAGTTTATAATTATCACTTCTCTATTCACACTCTAATTACAACTTTAGTTACTTAATATAACCTTTCTCTATCCTCTCACTTTTTAAAATCTTGCTGATAGCTTCATCTAGTGGTGATCAGTAGAAGCAGTGCGGCAAATTCATATTAAAGAAAGTATACTTTCTTTAAGTATGTATATTGATTATTCACTTTGTAGGGCCTTTATTTAGTTTGTACTCATCTTATTGATAGTATAAATACAATTTTGATCATAATTTATGTAAAAATGTTTATAAATAGACTAAAAACAAAATGGCTAAGAAACTAATCCTTGGGTAATTGCTAACTTTTGGTGTTACCAAGGAATCGCTGGGCATATCACCGAATTCGTTTCTAATCTGTGTTTGTGTTCTTAACCGAGAAGTTATGAAAACATACATTGTGCATCAACATAGAAGAGGTGGTAAGCCTTTCTGTTTGGTTAGGAGCGGGTAGGCTGAACAGCTTAGCCAGTAACTGACCGGGTAAAGGTTGAGATATTTTGAAAGGTTTTCTGCTCCAGGGGCGGTGTTTGTTGTCCGAACAGTGGATTCCAGACCTGTTGCTACCCTTTGGGGATAATCCCTACAGCCTCCTTGACATCTGCTGACGGCCCTTTTGGCACCTTCAAGGAACAGCACTCGTTATCCCCTCGTTCTTCAGGGGACAGTTGTGCAACTGTAGCGGCTGCCCTGTCCCACTGTCCTCTCTGCAGGGGTTCTGTCCTACTGTTGCTTGGAAACGGGATTAGTTTATCCATGGATCAGTTGTCTCAACATTATTTTTTCTACTTTTTCTAGTTTTTACCTACTTACTTCATTATCAACTTAGTTACAAAATATATACAAAGGAAATAAATGGTGTATAAAGTGAAGGGACGAGGTTCAAGAGGTGGAATGCTCGGTATATTTTTCCAAAAATATTTCAATGCCATTATTTGAACCATTTCAGTAACTTAAAATTGATTTTTTAACAAATAAAAATTATTAATAGCAGAAGCGTTGACAAATTAAACCGCTTCGAGTTCTATTAAACCCACGATTAGTTATTAAAACATTATTGGCTTCGATATCATAGAATTTCTTTTTGAATTTGGTAGATCTGCGGTTTCTTAAATAATAAAATATCTGTAATCATTTTTAATTTTTTTGCTTCATTGACTTTAATCCACCATTGATTGTACCAATACTAGATCTCATCAAGGTGTTTTTGAAGGTTATGGGATGCTATATCGGGGTCTAATTAGGGTGACAAGACTCCAGTGTCATCTGCCTATGTTGCCAAGAAGGTATTGGGGGTAGAGGGGATATCAGCGGTGTATAGGTTATAGATGATGGAACCCAGGACACTGCCCTGTGGGACTTTTTCTGTTATGGGTGAGTAGTTAGAATATTCTAAGCCACAGCAGACTTGGAAGAAGCGGTTCGAAAGGTAGGACTGTAGGAATAGGAAATGGTCGTTGGTAAATATGTTTTGAGCTTGTAAAGCAAACCTGCGTGCCAAACCCTGTCAAAATCTATGTCCAGAAAGGCAGCAGTGCAATACTGTTTGGATTCAAGGGCTGAGGAGATGTGATCGACAACGCGAAGGCCTTGTTGAGCAGTGGAATGTCGTTGGCGGAAACCAAACTGGTGAGTAGGATAAAGGTTTTTGGATTCAATAATTGGAAGTAGGCGTTTTAATAGGAGTTTTTCAAATATTTTTGAGAGTATAGGGAGTAGGCTAATTGGACGGTAAGATGTGGCGTCATTGGGTGGTTTGCCGGGTTTGGCGAATATGACTATAATGAAGTGTTTCCAGAGGAGAGGAAAGTGCGTCGTTCGGATAATGCAATTATAAATGTAGGGTAAGATTATGGCTTTAGTAGGGATTGTTTGAGAATGTGAGGAGTAAGGTGACCATATCCAGGGGATTTTCGGTAAGGTAAGTTTTTCAGAAGGTATTTGACCTCAGAGGGGATAATGCAGTTATAGATGGAGGTTAGGAAGATGATGGCTTTAGGAGGAAGATGTTGGAGGAGATTTTTATTATCGTTGTATTATGTCATTGCCCGGATGACACATAATTAGCTGAAAACATTAATTTCTCAGAAATGATTCGCTCCTTATTTATTTGAAAGTAGAGCCTGAATCACTTCGAGATGGGCAATAAGAAAAAAAAAGAACTGACTTGAATTTGAAGTATCTAAGTAACTTAAAATTGATTTTTCAACAAATAAAAATTATAAATAGCAGAAGCGTTGACATATAAAATGTTTATTAAAAATAGTTCGAATTCTATTAAATCCGCGATTACTACCAAAACATTATTACCTGCGATATCTTAGAATTTCTTTTTAAATTTGTTAGATCTACAGTTTTTTAAATAAGGAAATGTCTGTTATTTTTTGAAAATAAGAAATTGTTAGACGTAAGAAGCATATTCTCAAATAAAGGCTAAAGCTATGCAGTTTCGAGAAAAAGTTATTTAAACCTATTGCCGAAATCTAAGATTAGATTGCCGAGAGGATTAGTATTCAAAACAATACTTGCATATATACATATTCGATATTTCAGATTAAGCTGTTTATATTTCAGTTGATAAATAATGATGAAAATTATGTGAAAAAAAAAAGTCTTGTTTCTTCAACTTTAATATCATTCATTAAAGTTCACCCATGATTAAAGATACATTACAGAACCCACGCAAAAGTTTTAATATACTCTAAAGTATAATAGTTTCAGATGAAGCTCCAGCAACAGAAACAGTGGCGATTTATATGAAATGAACCAAATTTATTGAAGAATATAACTTATGAAATATATAACTCTGGATATCAAATTATATAACTTACCGCCCTGATTAATAAAACAGATATTATTTTGGGACTAAATTTTGACTAGATACGTTTCCCTCTGCAGAAGCCTTTACATTAGTTCGGTGAAGAATTATCTTTTAAACAATTTGAGAATATTAAAAAGACAAAAATTCGGTTATATCTTGCCAGCGGTATGATCCATCTTCTCAAACGACAATGGGACAGCGGAATATCTTCGTAATGAATGAAACAGATAGAAATATTTATAGGGCTATTGAATACATAGAGGGGAGGGTGGAGGTTGGGCGTGGCCGGAGCACCCCAATACAACCCCGCCCCACCAACAATACTCGACAGCACAATAGGATGGCAAAGCTGCTCACACTCCCCTAGCTAGGTGCCGCGATTGTCAACGCTTCCATCATTGCGTCTTCCCACCGACAATACACGCTCTGTCCGCCATAATTCCGGGGGACAATTTTTTTTTTTACTGTTATTTTGTAAGGATTGTCGATTATGATAATGATGAGTTACAGAGGCATAAAATAATAGAATGTGAATTAATCAAACCTGGTACTGTCGCTGGATAACTGACACGCCGCAGGGGTAACTCATAATGCTACCCAGGTAGTATTTTAACAAAACACCCGGTGAGTACAATGTCTACCGAATTTTCTTTATCAATTTGGTATTCTCGAAATTAACCGTATTAATATACACACCAATAGTTTTATATCATGTAACTCATTTCCTGCACCGACGACTTGCAGTCCTTGCCGAATGCCTGTTATTTTATTGAACTTCCTAAACCATTTGAAAATATCACGAGTTAAGAAATGGTGAATACAATAACTAACGATTATTTTTGTCTTCCAAGGGCTATTTATTTATTATTCCCAAGAAATCTCATTGCAGCTTATACTGTCATTCTCAAGTGCTCATAATCTAGGCAATGCTACGTAGTGCGCATGTGAATAATAAATAACAAAAATAATATGACGTCATTTTTTACTTAAGCCAAACCCCAGACCAGAAATTAAACCATATTTACGAACTAGTTATATTATAATTTATATTAGCTTTTTTACAACACAGCGTTTGCATTAAGTGGAAAATATATATGCCTGGTCGTGTCATAGTCGTGTCACTATTTTTCTCTTTAGCCAAATCATACAATATACAGTACTGCTGTAGGGTATACAATACTACGACAAAGGTTTTGAGACATACCTTGTTGCCTAGGGTACAATGCCTTCTACCAACTACGGTGATGACCTAATTTATTTATTTTAATGCATTTCCATTCGGGCTCTTATGATTGCTTAGTTACTTGAAGTAATATGAAATTTTTTTTTGTTTTTAACCCAACAATGAATTTCGAAGTAAAGTGCGATGTCTCGTGTAAATAAGGGATTTTTTTTTACTGCAGTACCGATTTTGACTTTTGTAATCTAAGTTTAAAAAAAAATGTCGATTATTAAATGGACATTGAAACCTTTAAATTGAAATCCTAATAAATGTTTCCAATTAATTAATTGACACTGCTTCACCTCGAATGCATGTTTCGTGTTGTCAGGTACTTAAGATCAAATATCAATGTAAAGTATTACTTCATCTGAAGGTGAGCCCCATCACCTAGTCCTGTACCCAGTGATTTGTAATTTTAACTTCAAATAGAAAATTGTTATTGTAATTCTACCCTCCTTCGAATGCAGATATTGCAGTAAGAGGAGAAAACTGTAAATCGAGAATTTGTAAATTGTAAAACTTTTGATCAATAAAGGGGTTTTGAAATAAAAAAAAATAAAAAAATAAAAAAATAAACAAAGTATTACTTCTTAACAACAAACTGAAACGTATTATATTTTATACACTCCTTCGAATGCATCTGTGTATGGAGCTCGAGGAGACAGCTGTAATTCCAAATTTATTTATTTATTTTTGTCATTGTATATATTATTAATAAAGAGGTTTTGGAAAAAAAAACAAAAAAAAAAACGTATTATGTACCTAAATCAAACATGAGACTCCCGTGTCTCATGGGATTATTGTTAGTATCTGATACAGTAAATGTTTCTGTAAGTCCATTTTTGCGTTGATTGACCGAAAACTTTTGTTAAACTTAAAATAATATCAGGTTTATTTAGGTTGTGGCAGAGTGTTAAAATTTTTATTGACTGTTAGTCAATTGAAATGAGTTAGTGCGATAACTACTTAAGTAATTCGTAATTATATTTAATATATACATTAAATTATATTTAAAATTACTAATCTACAAACTTTTACTTCAGTCAATCTGGATATACGGAATAGAGCAGTGGGGGACAGCAAAAAAAGTCAAACATCCAGGCATCCAATCCTTTCAATCGAAAGTCCTGAGAACAATAGTAAATGTCCCTTATTACGTCAGCAACAAAACACTTCATAACGATCTTAATATACCTTACATTCTTAAACTCGTCCTTTCCAAGTTCATGAAATTCCATTGTAACCTATCCAACCAACCTAATCCCCTAGCACAGTCATTGCAGCAGTGGCCTCGTGACCTGATATAAATAAGTGACAGTGAGATTCCTGGCAATGGCCAATTTCTGCAGTCATGTCCTGAACGTCTGTGGCTCTCGCGCTCTTCGTCAGCGTCCGCTGGCTCTTATCCAGTGACGCGGCTGACGGTGGAGCGTGGGGGGACTTCCCAAGACTTCGCTCCCTCTTTCGCACGCGAAGGAGGTAACAACCATGTGGACTTGGGAGGTCTCTGTATGAATACTGTACGAATGTATGAGTGAAAATTGTAATTTTGGTATGAATGAGATCATTTGCCCAATGACGCAGATTGTAATTGTATCATAATAAAGTTGTTGTTGATAAAAAAAATATATTTATAACTAAGCAGGCGGTAAAGCGTATATTGTACAAAGTTAGGGACGGTACAGTCGGTAGATCGGCATATCCAAATATATGGCCATATTTTTCACCTAGGATGGAAATACCGGGATTATCCTAGAGTCCTGGTGTTCGCTTGGAAATATGACATAGCTAGAAGTGAGGATCAAGTAAACTAGCGTAACTGTGTCTAACAAACACAGCAGGCGAAATAGCCCAGATATTTTCTTGATTGTCACTAAATTTTTTGTGTTAAAAATCTAGTTTATTTTTTTTTAAATAGCATTATATTTTAAGCCACCCTCAATGGTGTTCTTTCATACTAGTCCTGGCTCGGAGCCTAAACTCATTTTAAGTTTTTAATCTTCTGTCTGATATGTTGCAGGGATATGCTGATGTCTAGTGACGTCTCCTCCTTGCTGGGCTCGTCGCCGGGCCTGGAGGTCCCTGATCTGAAGCAGTTCGGCTACACCAGCCTCAAGACTGCATCGCCCATCCGCCATGAAACCTTCCTGCCCTACCAGAACTTCCACGGCTACGAGCAGCTCATCCACCAGGCTCACTAGTCCTAGCTCATCGCTTCCTTTGTACATTTATAAATATGGTATATATGTATATTTGTATATCGTCGTGCGTGTTGGAATTTTTAGAAGTCACATACATATCCGCAGCTGTCAGTTCAACTTGTTATAGATCAAAACAAAAACGACGGGACAACTAAAAAAAAACAAAAAAGTATACAAACAACTAAATATACCAGAACACCAAAGTCATTTTTAAACGACTTCACTGCACCGTATTGTACAAAGTCTACATTCTAAGCCAGCTGGGATCTCTTTGATTTAAGTTTAGACTTCGTCTTGTTGGAGCGTTTGCGGCTTGGTTAAAAGCCACCTTGATGAAAAATTTCAACCTTTCTTTCATTATTTCGTCAGTCATACCAAAGCTTCAGGCCATAGTAAAAACAAGAAAACTTGTATCGAGCTCTCTCTCGATTGGTTTCTCCACCATTACGTTAACTCCGGGATTATCCAAGTATGCAGTTTAAGTACTAACCTCTACTTAGTATACGTGAATAACATACCACAACATTATTTTATATAATCAGTACTATACCAAAGCACCCACAAAAGTACACGACTGACCTTGAGACAACAGGTAGGAAATGAAAAATCAAATTTAAACCAACAAGTCCTTGGCATATGTTACATACATATATTACATGCCTCTAGACTACTTGCATGTAATAATCAATCGCAGTGACACACCCCGGAACAAGAATCGGGAGCTCCCCACAAAGTTTAGTTGCTACGTGGAATCGTTTTTTTTAATTGGCTCACTATTTGTGCATTTCTGTCTAATGAATAATTAAACCCTTCACAATAGATTTAATTTTAGTGCAAATGAACAAACTTCGATTGCATGTTAAGAATTGATTGTATTTATTGAATAGTTGACATCTGGTGTAACTTATTTATAAATAATCGGATTGACTTAAATTTGAAAGACATTACAATTCCTGATTATATGAAAAATATAATTTTAAAATAATTAATTATTAAATTCCACGTCTTTCATATTTAATTGATTCATCTATGCAAGTTCCTACGTGACTATCCTACGTTCTAATAAATGGATATAATATGTGATATGTGCAATTTCGTTTATTTTATCATATTTTATATGTAAATATGTGAATAGAAACCTCTGAATCAATACAAATTCTAAGATATTCTACTCAATTTTAGAGCTTATCTGTAATTTTTGTTTTTCGATATGTACATATTGTATATACAAAAAAAATGTAAACAAAATTAGTATATACCCTATAAAATTGGGTAAAATTTGTATATATTTCTAAGTTACCAAAGATTTATTTTTGTTTTATTCAATTCAGACATAATTAAATGTATGTTATATGAATTATAAAATTTATGATAATTTTTCAATTTAAGTAGTAGACAATGATTCATAATAAAACTGTTTTGATATTATCTTGGCGTAATTTATTTCTGTTCTATGAACAGTTCATTATTTCATCAGTTTGATTTAGCTTTATTTTGAAATTTCAACACACAATAATGTTTAAATGCTGTGTTGGGAGTAAGCGTGCTTAGGCACGAAGAAGACCCCTTCATTTGTACGATTTTGTCTCAACTTCTAGCGCCAGCTATTGCGTTCAAAAATATTTACTTTAATAGTACAAATCAGGGGGTGGTCTGAAAAGTTTCCGGCCTAACAAAGCTTTTATTTTAGCTTTTATTTATTTTATTATCATCTTCATGTTGAGGTCGGAAACTTTTCAGATCACCTATGTATATTGGTAAATATTTTGTTAAAAAAAATATTAATTTTATACTTTGTTATAAACGATTTATTGATTACATTGCTGTAAAATATGACGAAGGATTATACTGAAAGTTGATATAAGAATTAATGACTGGTGTGATGCTACTCGAAATAAAGTCTTTAAAATACGCGCTTTGATTTATTCATACTAAAGCAAATATTACTGTTTTATAAAGCAACATTATCCTTTTTACTGTGATTTGTTTACTCCATCAGAAGGGACGAAACTGTTGATAATTCGAATTTTTTTTTCCATAGCCCCTTTAAATTTAAAGATATTTATATACGAGTATAATTATAGATCCTCAGGCGAATCTATTTACAAATTATTTTTGTATTTCCTGTAGCATTGCTACAATAATTCGAATTAAACCACTACGCAAATACATACATATGCACTCTAACACGTGGTGTGAGATTGTGTGCTTAACTTGGACCACAGCGCTAGGTCCTGAACCAATTGTTTCCTCTGCCGTTCCATTTCATTCATCTTGTCTGTTCCATCCCAGCCCTGTCCGTGGTCCCTCTTTCGTCCAACCTTAGCCTCGGAAGACATTCTTGCAGTACTTTCTTGGTCTTTTGATAGCAGTTGCCCGTAAAATGTCTTCTTCTATCGCCATTTCGCCCGTTAAATTTGAGCATCTTCGCCTGGCCCAAGGAACAGACCAGAAGGTGAAGCGTAGTTTAAAGTTTCTGTTGACATTTGTCACTTCTTTGAGAAATCCGATCGTCGGTTTATTGTGTATTCGCCCAGCTGATTCATTGCTTTACCTAATTTCTGCATTAATCCACTTTCACTTAGGTGTAGGCTGAGGTATTTACGCTCCTTGGTAACTTCAGTCTGAATTGATGAAGATATTTGCCTTGATCATTAATCCCTTCTTTAAAATCTTGCTAAGCTTTGTATTACAAGTGTGAAGCCGTTCCTAATGGAGCTTGTATGTTACATCCTAGTCAGTCCGGATCAAAGGAGCGTCTTAACAGTTGCAGTTTGTCAAAAATTAAAAGATTACTGAGATGTGAAGATATTATTAGTAGAAAATAATATACAATGGCCACCGGATAATTCAATGTAAAGCCACAAAACGCCCTTCATGGAACACTGTGCTAGACAGATGAGATATTTAACTTTAAGAGAATATAAAATTAACAAATAACAATCAAAAACTCGTGATAGTAATTAAAAACATTATTCCCGTACATCATACAGAAACCCATAAATAATTATTACGCAGACAACACTTAGTGACATCCTTCGCGCTGAATGGCATTGTACATTAGCAAATATTACAATCATTTTCGAAGCGTCTAAGCTTATATAACACAGCATAGCAGTTTTAGAATTAAGGCATCAATTTAACCATAGAATCCATAATGAGGGCACCAATAAGAGTAATGCCATTGCTGCAACTAAATACTAGCATACTTTATAATCTACGATTTTGTAAACTTAAATTTATAAGTTATAAGTCCCTCTGGTAACATTGACCCCGAGATATCCCATAGAATTGCTAAAGCCAATCAAGTTTACTACCAGATCTCCAATAATATACATCTCCAAAAGGCACATATACAAATCGGTTTATCTCCCGACCCTTACCTATGGAAGTGAAAGCTGGATAAGCCAGCCAGCCGCCTTACTGCAGGAGAAATGAAGTTTCTGAGGAGAGCGGTTGGGAAGACATGAAGGGATTGCATCAGAAATAAGAGTACAGTTTGAGGTGACAGAACTAAAGACCACACTCGAATCCCGACAGCTGAAGTGGTTTGGCCACGTCTGCCGTATGGGAGATGAAAGAGAACCAAAGAAAGTTCTAGAAGCCCGACCATCTGGGAAAAGACCGAGAGGACGTCCCAGAATTTCCTACCAGGAGAACATCCAGAGGATTGGAGGGGAAAAAGGCCAAACACTCCAGCAGATGAAGCAGCTATGTAGGGACCGAGAGAGATGGCTCCAATTTATCGAGGCTCCTCGACGCTGATAACAAGGCACAAGAGGAAGACAAAGAAGAAGAAGAAGAATTTGTAAGCTTCTTGATGACAGAAAGGATCCAAAAGTATTGTTCTACGCTATGCTGATAACGCGTCTTGGTAGTAGATCACACATCAGTAAAACAATTATGAAAAATGTTTGACAATGCTTAGTAAAATATTATTCATAAACTGCAAACAAAGGCTGAAGCACAGGAAAAATCTTTCAAGCGTTTATTTCAGAATATCAGCATTCTATTTTTATAAAGGAATTGCTTTCAAATACTAGTAATTATAGCCAGTTTCTCAAACCTACGGTGCTGAGCAAGAGACTTGAAACAATACTTGGTGATTGCTCGTATTAGGAATCGTATTAGGAATTGCTGCCAGGAATCGTTAGATGTAGAAGACCTGCTGAACCCAAGAACTCCCGAAGCTAAATACCGCATAAATTACCACAATCTATTAAAATTTTGTATAAGCTGTAAACTAAATTGGGAGTGAAATTAGACAGGGAAAATGGTATAGATGGATGAAAATAAATTGCTCAATGAAATACAGAAACAAAAATAAAACTAATTTTCCACAGGAAGACATACCGTGGCAAGATAAACAACTAGTAGTGAGACAATGAAGCGTACCTGGAGCAGACTGCTCTTTTATAAAACGATCAATTATTAAAGCAAGGTCTCAAGAGTGCTGGAAGAAAAATGAGAGAGCCGTTGTTGCAACCGTGGTGAGATACAAGAAAGAAGGTGAACCAGACATTTCGAGCGCTTCCTAAATAAGGATTATCTGGAAATGGAATAAGAGGATCTATTTTAAATACCTTGGGTGAGAATGAAAACATCTGCAAAATCAAAATGGTAAAGAACCAGTGTCAATTGAGTTCTACAAGCATAATATGATTCACAGAGAAAAATATGATGGACTACATTGTCATATTTTTTAACCTTTCTCCAAAGATGGCAAGAATGTATGATGCCGACTCGTCTGATTTAGTTTGTCTGATAGTTTCATGACAATCACCCTTCAAGTGAGCACAGGCTTGTTTGTTTCTAGAATACAGAATGACGGATATAGATGTTGGCAACTCTTTATCATTCTGGAGACATATGATAGGTTAGACAGAAGACATTTTTTTTTTTCTATTTTATAAGTTAGACATTTATTAAAGACTATTGCATTTGTCGGATAATGGTTCCGAATAGGGCGAATGGCGGATAGAATGTAATTGCCTTTCACTACAGGATCCCCTCCTCTTTGACACCAGTCTTAGCTCTTCAGTGATTGGTGCTGGCAACACTTAAATTCAATCTATAAGAATCGGGGTTGCCAATTAATATTTATTTCTATATATTTATAAATTAGCACTTTCTGCAAAGGAATGGGGAAAATAATTTAAAGGATGGAATGCCTTTAAAATAAATTAAAGAAAAAAAGAGGAAGAGCTTCATTTTATGACAAATGGGATAAGGTTTGCCTGCATTAACGTTCGGAATATCTTTAGGACTTGTTCGGAACGCTAGGACTAAACCCAAGAACTAAGCTAAATACCAAAGAAATTAGCACAATCTATTAACAGCAGTACTGTAGAAACTGTATACAAAAATGGGACTGAACTTGGACAAGAAAATCGGTATAGGGCACAGGCTTGTTTCTATCTGGAATGCAGACTGATGGATATAGATGTTGACTACTAATTATCATTCTGGAGAAGTTAATCAGAGATGGATCATTATCATTCTGGAGACATATGATAGGTTAGACAGAAGACCTTTTTTTCTATTTTGTAGGTTAGACATTTATTAAAGTTCAGTCGATATCCTTAGTCCGTAGCTGTGTACACAATCGATTCTAGCAAGTACTCTTGGACTAGATGAACTGTCAGCAACACTCCTGTCCAACTTAAACAGTCTTAGCATGGTGCTCATAATCTTTAAAAAATATTATAAGAATAGATTTTAATGCTACACAATTAACAAAATATACTGCCAAGAATTAAGCTTGGGGTAACCCACAATTACCTTTGCAACGCTTGGTTTAGGGTCAAAAATATTTGTTGGCCATTGATCCTTGAGCATGAAGGGTGAGCGAATCTATAACCATTAGGGGTGGTGTTATTAGCCTGGAATAAATGGTTATATGCACAGATATATTTGCCGTTACGGGAGAAGCTCTACGGGAAGATCCCTAGGGGTGGGTGGGGGGTTGCAGGGAGAGGGCAAGTTTATTGATATCCGAGCTGACGGTTGCCAAGGAGACCGCGTCACTATAACAACACCCCGCCAATCGGGGCCAGGCTCCAGTTGCACATGCTCTCTCCTTCAAGGAAGGAAACACTTATATAAAATACAAGAGTTCCTGACTGCCGCCATCGCTCACTCCAGAACCGATCCAGCCAATTATAATAGGAAAGGGAAACCCGTTTAACACTATTTATAAAAAAAAAATTCAACAAACTAAATTAATACCAGGTTAATACATTACTCCCATCCACCATTAATAGTAATATGTTTATAAAGGTTGTCCCAGAATTAACGAAAGATTTGATTTAAATAGAAAACACAGTTTTTAGTATTTTTATTGTTATTTGTTTATTGAATTATAAAGTAAATAGGATAGGGTTATTTAAGAAATACATCGGGCAAATGGCCTCCACGACTTTGATGGCACATACGCACTTTTTTGTCGAAATTTTCCATCACCATTTGGCATAAATGTGGTTGAATTTCGTTGATGCAGCGTTGAATTTCCTCTTTTAATGCACGGGTAGATGTAGGCTTGTTGACATACACCTTTGACTTCAAATAACCCCATAAAAAGAAATCTAAAGGTGTTAAATCACACGATCTAGGGGGCCAATTCTGATCACCGAAACGAGAGAGTACACGACCTGGAAATGTCTCATGGAGTATTTGAATTGTTTCATGGGCTGTATGGCATGTGGCACCATCCTGTTGGAACCACATATTGGTCACATCAATATCATCCAATTTCGGCACAATGAACTGTGTGTAACTGCTTCGATATTGACATTTGAACGGCTTGTTTTTGAACGACCAGTGTGTTTAGTGTCTCCAACTGATCCAGTCTCCCTAATTTTTTCAATTAATCTCTTCACAGTTGATGAAGTCAAAACACTATTCTGACCATATTCTGTATGAAATTTTCGAACTGCGGCTGCCAAACTTTTGAGATATTGTTTAACAATAAAGACACGTTGCTTTATCGTGTAACGCTCCATTTTTACTAACCCTAAACTGTCAGCTGTCAAATTGTTTTTTTTTTAGTGTTGCCAGTTCTTTACTGCACAAATGGCGGCAAATTCAAATCTTGCGTTAATTCTGGGACGCCATTATATACTGACGAATAGTATAAAGTCAAATAACATCGCACAATAACATATTTTCTTTCGTTATTGTTGCGAAAATGGTTTTATTGAATTTTTGTAACAACATTCCTAAAACTAAAACCACAAATACAATAATTAGGACGAAAAGGTCTTCAATTTGACACCTTATCCAACAATAGACAAATATATAGTGTTTTATTGTTACTTAATTTAATAATAACCCTTCATTGTTAACAAGACATCGCCGGGGCATCGAATGGACCAACCCTGCACTGTAACATGCCTTTAGTTAATCGCTTGGTAGAGAGAATCAAATTAGAAGCATACAGAAATATTACAATTTCAAATAGGTTGAAATCATGTAAGAATTTATTTTCAAGCCAAATTTGCAGTAAATCAAGAAATACCCCAGTGATTTAATCTTAAACTGTGGTAGTCATACTGGGGTATAAAGGATTCTTTAGGTCATGGGGCGGTGATTATGAAGGAGGATCAGAGCTGCTTGAATTATTAAAACCAAATCAGCTTCCCGACTTTAAATTATTCAGATAAATCTTTCATCAGAGGAATAAATAAATTATCAAAAAGGTGAGTCCCATCATTATTAGTCAGTTCGGTCCAGTCATGTGTATCATTACACTTGTTTATTCCATTATATAATTTTTATAAAATAACAATACCTGTACATAATGCAGCGACACTACAGGAAATACAAAAATAATTTATAAATAGATTCGCCTGAGGATCTATAATTGTGTATAATTATCTGTAAATTTAAATTTCTGTGTCACAAACAATTATGTTTGCACTCTCTCTAGGTTCTGATTTTAGCAGTTCTGATCTTCACCATATTCAACCATCTTTACCGCCTCATCTTTATACCCCATGGCTGCTACAGTTTAAGATTGAAGCACTGAGGCAAGTATTTTACAATGCTTAATTATTTTCATTGTTTTATCATTTTATTTATTAGGTGAATTCACTTCAAAATTAGTTAATGTAGTAATTTTTAGTTGTCGTATGTAATCAATGTAACCAATACATTGCCCATTTCCTTCAGCTATTAATTAACTTCATTTTAGGAAAATTTCTTGGCTTGGACAATTATTTTTTTTGATCTTTGATTTCAATGATTAACCATTTTAATTTTTGAATTCGGAAATGTAATCATTTTTGGACTTGGACTTCAGATTTGACTATCCATCGGCGATTTATACTTGCCTAGTTGCCATGCTAACTACAACTATATGTACTTTAAACTTGAGTCTCGTTAGATTATCAAGTTTATCTCTATGACTACTCCAAGTCATTCAACTTAAATTTTCAATTTATATTTCAGAAACTCTAATATACGAGCTAATACAACCAAATATGAAGAATTTGCCTTACTTTCTCCGTTCCTTACGAACTAAAAAGGGTTGCAGATAAGAAAGACACTGGTAATGTCTTACATAATCATATCGCTCATTCGATTGATCAATGACGTGCATAATTGTCACAATTCTGTGAAATTGAGATGAACGCATCATAATTGCCAGAAAAGTGCAACGTTTTAGTGTTAATTACCTTCTGGTTTCCCAAAGGGTAGTCGTGTCGTTGAAAAACACTAGAAAAAGGGGTTAGTCATCTCATCTTAGGTTTTTTACTATCGCCTTTAAAATTGATGTATTTGCTGTTTTACTTAGTTGTTCTACCTAATGACTTACTCTTCAGACGAACAAGAAGTTTAGGTTTTGAAAAATAATCAACGAAAAAATGATATTTTATAGTAATTTCAATGCGATAAACTCTTTATAAAAGTAATTGTACACCTTGCTGCGATTTTTTGGACATTGGAGTACATGCGACCTAGGCCAGAATTATGAGGCTCATAGAAAAATTAAATTAAAACTCATCTGATCTTCAAAATTGATTAAATTTTCTTCATCTCCCCTTGTTATAAATTATGAAAATCAGTATAGACTACATAAATGAACCTATTTACAATAGGTAATTATAAGTTCTGTAGCTTAGCTACAATTTTTAATAATTTTACATTGCGATTTGTGATTGTTACAAAGGTATAATGTAAGTTATACATTGTCTAAACATGTTTAAAATGATGGGGCTCACCTTATGAGCGTTAGCATCACTATGAAATGGGCGAGTTATACATTGGTGAACAGTAGTAAAGGTAGTGCGCCGGACAGGAGCGTCAAACCTAAAACAGACAGGCCCCCTAGTGGTGTCACTTAAAGTACCTTAAATGAGATGAACTACATACCAATCGTGTACAAAACACTGCATACATAATATTAGTAAATTGACTCCCCCCCCCAAACCCCTTGAATTTAATACAATATATCAAAGTGAAAAATGAACAAAATAAATGTACAAGAATTGACAGCTTCCTCCTCATTCTGCTATGCGCAGATGCATTTGAAGGAGGTTGGGTTACATAAATTAGATTTGAGGTTAAAAGTTATAACATGAATACAATTCTAGGTGGTGGGGCTCACTTTCAGTTTGACAATGTAAATTGACATTATTTTTGACGACAAACTTTAGGCAAGGTAACGCACACTGAAGATACTAGAGCTGTTTAATTGTTTTATGACCTATTAATAAGTTCCAACTGCCTAGTATTGTGAGTTCTGTTCTTTTGCACCTCTAAGACCAAAACTGTAGTTTAAACGATTCAAATTATGTTACTATCAACTATACTATATATTATAAAAGGCAATTTTGATAAAAATAAGTATCCTTCCTTTATTAGTGCGGATTGATTCTGAGCCTATCTATGACAGCTGTTAAATTTTCCATTTTCCCACCGATGAAGTCTTCGATCTTCTGTTTGTTCCTGATAAAACTGAAAGTGGGAAGAACAGTTACCTGGAACATGCTCCCTGCTTCCTCCAGCTCGGACACATCCACCCTGACAAAAACCACGTCATTGTACACTACTGCGAGGTCTTCCAAAGTCCCGCCTATCAACTTGCACGGGCCACACCAAGGTGCAGTGAAGTCTATCACCACTAGCTTGCTACCGGCGTTATCCAAAATTTCCTCTAGTTCCTCCATTTCTGTTACCATAGTTGACATATTTCATGACGTTCTAGTAAATTCTCTTTCAAACGTAAAGCGTATAAATTAGCTTTAATGGTTATTAATGTGAGTACACTTAGATGGAAAAGTCACATGATCGAGATGTAAATTAAGCATTGGCGAAAACATTCCTACTTATGCATAGTAAAAGTGGGCTATTTAGGTTAGATTATTGAATCATTCAATTACATAGGGACTCCCATATGGTTTAGTCGCTGCAATTACTTGTTAATTTTAAGGTTTCGCCTTAAATTGTAACCCATCGTGGACGCCTTTCCTTACAGTGGCAAAGAGAGTTCCATAATTGTAGGAACGAGTAGTTCCGTTACCATACGACCCCGATATAAAAGCCTCAAATCTGATATGTGAAGAGGATGAAGGCCACTGGTATGAATTCGTACAACGTAATTCGGGGGTGGCCAGACCATGATCCACGCTGCGTTGAAGAGCGAACACCGTCAGGAGGTGGCATAGATCTACCAGAAGGACATATACCCCAGGGAGGACTCACCTTTCATCGATTCACACCAAACTTTACAGAGATCTTAAGTCTTGGGTTTTCGATAAAGTACTTAACACAATTACTGAATACACTTTTATTCAACATCATCACACTGCTTAACCTTGAAAACCAACTATATACAACAGGAGTAGGTTACAAGAGTGGTTACGAATCAGGGTTACAACATTAAGGCCTATTAATTACACGTAATGATAGCAAAAAATCTCCGTAAATAAATCATAAACGGTGATACAAAATAAAACGCATACGAACTGCTTTTATCCCCAAAGATTTTGTTTTACTTACTTCTCTCAACCGCCTTAGATGATTTTTGTAAATTTTCAATAAGCTATGCTCATTTAATACAATCCAGCATATTCTACGTTAAAAAAACAAACAAATCGGACGACTTATGATAACCTTACATTACACGTAGAACACTGACAGAAACGACGATAAAAAAAGATTAAGTCTTTAAACCTTTAATTTTTTTTCTCGGGTCCAATGGAATAACAAAAGTCAAATATTTTTCAACCCTGCATCACTAAAAACAGTTTCATTTAGATCGGTGACTACGCTAGTCACCTTCCCTTGTAAGTATTTAACGGTTCTGCCACTGTGGTTCCATGGAAACGTGTTTCTGTCAATTTCAATTAGTAGTAGGATTAGTAGGATGAGTGCTCTAATGCTGCATACATATTTTACTATTCCTCGACCAACTAATATCGGACCAAATTTATTCTGGGGCCTTGCCAGATTTTTTTTTTTCATGAGAAGCTAAAAAAATAATATTTTAAATAAAACCCTCCACAATTGTCAATTTGGGAAAGAGTCATATTTAATACCTCTTATAAATTATAAATAAAAATCCCTGTATAATCAGTAATATTTATGCTATGATCCAGGATATTTTACACAAATTTGGCCTATTCATATGACATTACAATTTCGTTTTTAAAATTTCAGGGGGGGGGATGGCAAATTACAATTTTACACCACATTTCTTTAGTAAAATATGAAAACAGCTTTATTATGATAAAATTACATCCTGGCTCATAGGGCAATAAGTAATTGTGATAAATGTTTTCATCCATACCATATGTACAATTTTCATTCACTCGCTCATTCATACAGTATTTATGAACAGCCCAGAGATCTCCCAAATCCACATGGTTGTCACCTCCCTCGCATGCAGAAGAGGAATCTTGGGAATTCCCCCACGGTCCTCCGTCAGCCGCGTCACCGGATACGAGCCAGCGGAGGCTGACCAAGGGCGCGGGAGCCACATACGCTCAGGACATCATTGGAGAAACTGGCCATTGACAGTACTTCCACTGTTGCGTATATGTGGCCACTGCCGTTTCAGTCTCCGAGGAGGATTATAGGGATGAGTGATGCAGTGCAATGACTGTGCTAGGGGATTAGGGTGGTTACTGGATAGTTCCTCTTTTATTCTAATAAAAAATTGAAGAGCAACTTTTAGTTCCAGAGCCTGCCACGGTAGAGCTACTATAGCAAGTTGGTATGTAATTTCACTAGATGGCTCTCATGTCGCAAGGAACTTGTTAGCTTCGAGTTGCACCTGTGTTTACACGCGTAGCTCTTTGTATTACCTTCCCACGCTAGTTGCAGTTTATAAACATTCCGTGTCTCACGTGTTCTCACACTGGTGAAGTTGACACAAGTGTATGGTCAGAAGTTGAAATGGGCAGGACTAAGAAACGTTATAACTGGAAGTCCAGGCAGGTGGTGAAGACAGAAATCGACAAAAGAGAAGAGAAAAAGGTATTGCTTATTGCTTATTACAATCCTTGCTAATGTTTGTTCCTTCTGCACATAATTTTTGCTTCATTTTGTATATTCTTCCAATATAAAGTGTTTCTTTTTACTGTTGAAACTATTCTACAAGGACGATTTAAGAATATATGTCATATCAGCCATTCCTCCTTTGCCAGCCACAGAGGAAAATTGATGAGTCTTGGAGCATAACTTCTATCACTTATGACCCTTTTATATTTAGGTTTTTTTGAAAGTACTACTGATAAAAAATTACAGTTGTTCAATCAAACTTTTATCTATTTTCCGTGTCTACACAGTATAGTGCTTCATTATTATTTGTATTAAATATTTTAATTTTTAGGTAGATATTTTTTTTTTCTCCAAATTAGGTATATCCAGACCACATCAGGTTTTCTTATTCTTCTTTGTATTTCTTCCCTGCTGCCCACAGGCACCACATAGCCCAAGTGAACAGTGAAATCAACTTTTTATGTTTTCTTTTGTACAATCGCGTAAACTTCCATACCCACCACACCATCTTTTCGAGATTTTTCTTTCATTTCCTTTGTCTTGGTGGTATTTATTGACAAGCCAACCCCTTCTATTAGCATGCAATTCGGGATGTTTATCAGAGAAGTGTTCTGAAAATAAATATATGTTATGTGCCTGGGTGTATATCTACTAACTGGTTTGTAAGGCCTCACGGAATATCCCTCGTTTTACCTCTGTATCATTTTTAGTATATAACCCAAGACCATCGGGAAAACGATGGGTGACTATGTTAAGCTTTGCCTTACATAAGAGCTCTTATTCATGCCATAATTACGATTTTGGAAAGGACACCTTATATTTCTATAACCTCCAAAATGAAGAAGAGCATAGCTCCGAACTCGGTGTCCTTTTCATTAGATAAGGTATTGATTAGGTTAATGCTTCCAATATCCTGCTTGTTCCTTTTGTATTTACTTTTCCACTCCATGTTTCACTTGGTTCAGAAGAGGGATTAAGTACCCAGCCAGTTATTACAGTTTTTATGTCATAATTTTATTAATATTTTTTGTTGGCCTCTATGAGACATGAAATTATTATTTTTTCTACTGGAGTTCATATTTAAATAGTGTATTGTTTGTTGGGATGTGGGCTTGGATCGATGAAATTCTAACATCTTGTTTTCATAAACCTAAAACGGTATTCAGAGGAAGAATCCACTCAAATCTTCTTTCATGCCTTCATATTGCAGTCAGCACATCTGGACAAAGTTCCTGACATCAGTTTTATTCTAAACAAGAGATTAACCATGTGCTCACATGAGTCCCTCTTAATATAAGAGGGGAGAAATCAAGGGTTAGTGTGGCAGGGCTACTTGCTAGAAATAGGTATTACCTGACTGTAATCATGATTAGTACCTACCCAATGTTTTTTGATACCTTATTCATAATTATTTTTTTAGTAAATCTTCCATTTTCAATTAGTTGTTCTCACTCAATTTATATGTTTTAATGAATATTTTTGATAAATGTTAAACTAGAACAGCTTACTGCACATATGTTTTTTTATTGTTTGGGTTCTAATGTCCTTATGTTCCTACTCTTGCTTAAAAACATAAGACATATAGTTTAATAATGGAAAGCCGCTCATTTATAATTTACAGAGAAAATATTGTAGATAATATTCTATCATCTTAGAATTGTTTCTAGATTCTTTATATCATGAAGTAGTTACCCATAATTACTAAATTGTTAGAGAATCACATACATATATATTCACATTTGTTTGTATATTTATTGTATTCATTAATTTTAAAGCCATTCACATTTGTTATTAACATAAGGAAAATTATGGTGTAATTTATTCTACTATGGTAATTGAATCTAGTTCATATTAATGTAAACATCAAACATTTTAGTACCCTATTTATTTTTTATAATTAGTACCTATAGTAAATACGATTTTACGAGCTTATGTGCATAATATATTCATTAAATTTCATTGAAGTTGTACATTCTTCCATCATTAAGTGCAGCTTATAATAGTCATTTTTCAAAGCAATCATACCTAATTAATAAAACTGAAACGGTTCTAAGCCCTGGATATTTTAAATAAATATGCCTTTCATAAACTCCTAATGTATAAAATTACACATCTATGATGTTTTATAACATTAAGAAACCATAATAAATATTCTAGCAAAATATTACCTTAGGTGATAAATATTGAAAATGTTTTGTGAATGGGCAATATTCTCTTACCTAATATCCTTTTATTCTTATAAATAATATTTTTTTTATGTTAATTTTGTTATGGTTAGTTATTTTTTATTCCTGTCAAAACGTATAATTTTTATATTGCAACTAAAATTTTAATTAATTTATTTATTTTATATAGACACGTTTTATTTTAAATAAGTGATATTTTATTTTACGTTTTGTATTATATACGCCCTAAATAATTGAATTAATTAATAATTGAAGAATTGCAATAATAAATAGATTTATATAAATATGAATATCTAATGTATTTGTTGGTATAAAATGCACCCTCATTTTCCAAAAAAAAAAAAAACTTTCAACAGCTAGTTTGATTACACAAAGCCAAACATATATTGTAATTATTAATAAAAATTTATGAGAATCAATTTTTAAGACTAATTTGATGGTTAAGTCTAATTTTTATATAAAAAAGGTTTTTCTTAATTTGCATACAGAGGTACCTCACATAATTATGTTTGAGATTGTTTATTTTCTGTATTAATTTCTAGTTTATATCAGAATAAAAACTACTGTGATATTTATTTTTAAAAAATACTCACTTATAAGTAATATGCATACATATGTTAATACTAGAATTGTGCTTCTTTCCTGGCACTCTATACTCAAGTGATTGTTCTATTTTAGTGGTTGTTTCCTATAAAGTCAGGTTTACAGAATAACTGCAAAATTTATTCCTGGGCAGCTCATTACAAGCTCTTATTAAATGGTATTATAATAGTCAAATCACCATTTCTCTTCATGCTAGAGACCATTTCTTCTTGTCTATTTTAGAATAATGGACCATTAAAATACTGTTCCACAGTCTAAAACTATGGGATTTTTTAATAAATTTTTTTTGTACCTTCTCACAAAAATGTTCCAATCATCTTCGTTAATATCTTCCACTTGAAAGCCACGAGTCACCTCAATTTTTTCAACTTCAGTTAGGGTTGTACTATGTGTGGTCGCATTTATTGGCCTGACTCAAATGACTGACAAATAAACAGCATTTTGGCAATTATCTTAGGATCCTGTGGGATGATGCCATTCTCGATTCTACACTGAGTTAGGCTGGCTCTCTCAATTTTATTGCCGTCAGTAGCTATTGTTCAATTTCTACCAAGTACAATTTCATTCATTGTCTTTTGTATAGTTATTATTCTATTCAATTTCTTTTACGCACTTATTGACGCCCTTCAGACCTGTATTATTCCTCATTAGATCATGATCCTTCTTGAATCACCATTCCTTCTATCTTCATCCCTTATATACCGAAATCTTGATCATCTCCTTCCTATCTAGGTCTCCTAACGTTGCATACCCTGTATACAGGTGGTCTGAAAAGTTTCCGACCTCAACATGAAGGTGATAATAAAATAAATAAAAGCTTTGTTAGGTCAGAAACTTTTCATACTTTTCTCGTAATATACAATTTTGTTTTCATTTATATACTTTATTTTGTCAAATAATATTTATTCATTTTTTCCTTCTGTATTAATCATTAATTGGCTTATAGTCTGTACTTCAGGCGTTATAGTCCAATTTTTTACCTCTTGCTATTTTTCTTACATGACAGTCATCCAAGAATATGTAAAAATTTATTATTATTGTTGCATCTTTTCCAGATTGTTATAGAAGTTAAAGGCGATGGGCATTATGATGAAGCAAATCCACTTGTCATACCATCTAAAAAGCGAAAAACTAAAGTTGAGATACCAAAAATTCAAGTTAATCGTCTGTTATCAAAAAAGAAGAGAAAACAACTTGAAAAAATAGTTGATCGTAAGAAAAAAAAGGAAAATGTAAGGAACTCACTTAATTTTCTGCAAATAATTATATGGTCTGCCTCATTCCCATTTTTAGCTAGTTAATTATTTAAATTACTGATTAATTGGTTATGGATAAAGTATTTGTACTTTGAACCTATGTGTGTATCAAAAGGTTCTGTTCTTTTATTTTTTATATCAGAGGTTTGGCTTTTTAAACAAGTTGTGGTAACAACTTTTTTACTTACTTTAATTCTGCTTAATGATCAGGGATTAATTATTTTATTGTGACATTTGACAAATTAAGTAATGCTGTAGAACATTCCCTCATGGACATTTTTATTAAGCAGGCAGAATTTTATTATTCATCTAATAATAATTACACTTTTAACCCAGTACTGGGAATGTGTGCATCTACGGAGAGCTCTACTAACAAAACAATATTAGTTCCTTGCTGTCTACCTTCAAACTAAATCATATTAAACAGCTGACATTAATTAGATTCAGTTTTTCGCATAAACATGGTGTGCTATTCTGTCTCAAAGTTGTTGGGTCCGTCAGACCCAATGTTCCCACTAATATGATTTCTTACAATTTAGCAGACTTATCTAAGAGTATTTTAATTTATCAGATCTGAAAAATATCCAATTGATTCACGGGCTTATAGAAAGTAAAGATTGCTTGTCAAGCGGCGATTAAGTTCGACGAGATTCTTCATTTGAACTAGAACATTTGAGCCTAGTTCAGATTCTGAAAAGACATTAATTAAGCTGAATTAGAGCATCAAGAAATTTTATTGTAACCTCAGGTTAATGTAGACATATTTATTTCCAGATTAGTTTTCATAAATAATGTTGGTTTTTTTTTGGATTAAAGTCCACCCCCCCTCCTCCAACAATGTTTGTATTAATGCAAACCTATTTAGTCAATATTATATTTAATAGGATTGTGCTACATTTTCATATGTGTATATAAATAATATGATTCCATCTATCTGGATAATCAGTTGATGTATGTAATTATTTTTTTTTTCTCTGAACAAAGACTCAATTATGTTTCTCTGTAAATAAAAGAAACAATATTTAAAATATTGTTCTTTCTCCATACAGATATCTAATTTTTCTCTTTAACTTAACTCATCTCAAAATTGCACTTATATTTCTACACTTCACTGCTCTCTCTATAACTCCGAGTCATGACATTCAGTCGTCTGCTCTACTGTGCTTCTGGCGGGGCGGATTTTAGAATTAAGAAATACGATGACTTGAGACGAGTTCCTTACATATAGGTATACATATTTTTTAAACATCCACTATACTATTGTTTACATTATTAGTCATAAAAAGAAATTTTATGTGATTTGTATTAGACTGGAAATTTAATGACATGATTTACTTAAAATAAAATAATCCTGTAATTAAAGATGCCCTTGATTTTAATTAGATTGAATGTTCCCAATGATGTGAGGATTTTTCAAGTTTCCACTGCCGGTTTAAATGGACAGTAATGGGAAAACAATTTTTTTGTTATTAACACGTAGGATAAATGTTTCCTGGTTTTGTTTCAAACGAGCCAGGGCTTATGAATCAAAGTATCTTCTACATACACTCTTCGATAACCTGCGCCACTTTTTTTTCCTTATATAACACTAAGGTAAATTTTTCTTTACATCACAATAACAAAAATCCTTGCAAATCATACCTAAAGTTTGCATATTGTTTTTTATGTCTGAAAGAAATTATAATAAAAAATTTTAGTTTTAAAATCTTTTGATTTGTTATAATTTATCCAGAGGTTTTAATTATAAATTTTAATTAGGCAGTCTAGGTCCCAATATCATTTATAATTATTAAGTATTGTATTGTCTATAAGGTATGTTATAGCCATTATACCCACCATGCAGAGTTCTGATGGAGGATTTGTCTCACCTGTAAGAACTTGTAGAACCCTCAAGAAGGTGGGGGGTTATTAAACCCTGACAACTGTGCTCATCAGTTGCCCCTTGTGGGGTTATAATTATTATTGTTATGAGTATTTATTCATTTTTTTCTTAATTTCAGCATGCAGCTTTAATAGAAAGCTGTACTAAAGTGCAAGCTAAACCAGAAGAGCTGAATAAAATGATTTCAATTTCAGCCGCTCTCACAAAAGGTTTGAAACGTCGACGCAAACATCAAGATCCATTCGTAGAATTCAATAATGTTGACAAAGTAGTGAGTGCGCCAGAAAATGGAGATAAGCCTATAGTGCCTAATAGTGTTAAAGGAGCATATAAGAGGCGCAAATTGATGGCTGTAATTAAAAGTTTTGAACCGAAAAAGAAAGAATACAATCCGAATATTATAGGCTTTACGGTAATGTCACATTTTTTCTTAGCTTGCCATAATTTCTTTGTATATTAAAAAAATCTCAGTAATCGAGGAAAATGTAGTAAAATCTATTCACCCTCTAATTTTAATCACATTTCAAATATTTTTAAATCCTATTAAGTAGTAAATTATGAAAAATATTAACTTCCATTATTAAAAATGATGAATATTTCATAAAACAAAGTTCCAATTAATTAAGTATCTATAATAGTGGGTTCCATACCACAACAACATTTGACTACAGAATCTATTAATTTATACTTTTACTTTTTAGTCCTCTGAAGAATCATCCGAAGATGAAGAAAATAACGAAACTGATACTAAGGAAGAAATCATAGCGGATGATACCAGCAAAAACTCTGAAGTTGTGGATGAGAGTAATATTGGATCAAAAATTGAAAATGATGATGTAATTGTGATAAATGATAATGATGAAGGTGAAAATGGAAAAATTCAAGAAAATGGGCTAACTAAAATTACAGAGGAAATTGGTTCAAATGAAGTTAATAAAGAAGTTATACCACAAATATCAGCCCCACGTGTTCCTGCTACTTATGTACTAGTAGATAGAAAACCAGATATTCAAGAAGCTCGATATAAACTTCCCATTTTAGGTGAAGAGCAAATAATTATGGAAGCCATCAATGAGAATTCTGTTGTGCTGGTTGCTGGTGAAACTGGCAGTGGAAAGACTACCCAAGTACCGCAATTTCTATACGAAGCTGGCTATGCTAGGTAATAGCAAATTTATTAAATAACTATTCAAAAGAATTATTGGTACTTTTTTAAACAATTGTTCTGTGTAGAAAAGTGAGTTTTTCTTCTAATGAAATATAACTTACTGGCTAATGCCTTAACATTGCAAACAATGTTTATCATTTATGTGCGTTACTTTCATTAACAAGATGAATGAAAAAGATAGGCATGTTTATGAAACGTTGTTGTGTTATTAATGATAGTTAGGTATTAACCAATTTCTAAATAATGAAAGGTCATTAATGAATTACTTAATTAATTTAATTAAAGATCTTGATGCCCTGATTAATAATATGAATTATGTGTTGGAAGTGTAATGGACCACAAAACCAAAAAAGCCATTAAAATTCCATTCATAACTTTAACACAATCTATATTTTGTGTCGAGTTGTAATATTTTGTTTGCCATATGATGCTATGATGATGTAAAAAATCAAAGTAACTTGATCAGTTATAAAGAAGGGTCATTAATTAATTAATGTGCTAAATTCTTGGGATTCCAATAAACCTCTTGGTGGAAGTTTAATTAAAATCAGTTCTGTAGTTTTAACATGATTGGTATTCAAACACATACACCGCCCTTAAGAGTTTTAGTTACATAATAGTCTAGACTGAAATTAGGTATTCTCGTTGATCTTAAAGTAAAATGTAGCTTTAATTTTTCCAGGGATGGAAAAATGATTGGCATCACTGAGCCGAGACGTGTAGCTGCAATATCAATGGCTAAGCGAGTCGGAGAAGAATTAAATTTAAGTTCAAACGAAGTCAGTTATCTCATCAGGTTTGATGGAAACGTTACCCCTGAAACTAAAATTAAATTTATGACTGATGGTGTTCTTTTAAAAGAGGTTCAATCTGTAAGTTATTTTCTAGAGCTTAATTTATAATTTTCTTAAAATATAAATAGAATGTTTCTGTATTTTTGTTAAAGTATTTGGTTGTTAAAATAAGTAACTGGTTTTTATTGCGGAGCATAATCTATCTTTGCATGTCTTTCTGTATGTTCTACAATAGCAGGTGTTAAAAAATATTTATTCAATTTGAAATTTTAATGTTATATTTCATAACTCGAAAAATGCTGATTAGTTGTTGTTTCAAATACAATAACTGCAAGTATGGGTAAAAAAAAGTCATGCCTATTTTGCATAACTTTAACAAGTTAACTAAGTCCCAGATCAGAAAGTACAATATATATTTTTTTTATAATTTAAAAGATTTTAAAATTTTTACTGTTTAAAATTTGTTCACATCAATTATGAACTAAATTGTAGTTTTTGAAGTATAAAAAAAGGCTGTAAAAAGTGAACAAAGAATATTGAGAGATAGTTGCTGCACACAGTTTTAGTCTTTTTTAATTGATTGTTAAAAAAAACTACTTGGTTTTATTTCTTATGAAAATTACTTTATTTTATTTGTTAAACCATCTTGAGTGAATAAGGACATTTTAGGAAATAATATAAATTGTGAATAGTTAAAATATTGACAAAAATCCTATTGTTAGAGCTTCCACAAAATGGTCAAACCTTTCGAAGAGATGGTTAATCTTACCTAGCTTATGCCCATAAGGTTCTGGGTCAAATGAATAGAAGAACATGACTTAAAATTATCCTTATCTCATGACATTTATTGAGTTAACAAAAGAAATGAAATCTTAATAAAATATAAAAATAGATACTAAAAACGTCAAAGCTCTCATAAGAAAAAAAATGTCATAGTTATAATAATTAACAAATAAATAAAACTATTTCTAAGTTTAAAATATTAATAATGAGCAGTCCATGATAATATCAATAATGAAAATGTCTCTTAAGAGCAGACTCAGGGTAAGATTCAATGTTTACAAAGAGTGTACATTGTGAAAGCAGCTCTTAATCCTTAAGCGGCCGTAAACAAATCTGATGTAATGTAATCACTCAAGTTGATCATAATAAATAATTCTCCAATTGAACATTATAAAAATGTTAATAATGCAAAATCTCAAAACAATAGGATTAATCTATTTATGAAACTATCAACAATTTAATAAAAGAATCACTACTGTGCTATATCTGATATAGAACAGTATATCATATGAAATAGCTTTTTTAAATATAAAATAAAATAATATGGTTACTTATTGAATAACGAAATCATTTACAACAATGTAAGATGAAATAAAAACTTATTATCAAATAACTAAAGGAACAACAAGTGATAGAACTCAAAATATGAACTAAACTGATTAATTATCTATAATTTAAATATTATATTTAAATACAATGTTAACCTTACAATATTATTAATGCAAAGTTTGAACGTTAATTTGCATTGAGATTGGTTGTAACAGCACTAATTACACTTACGGCAGGTGGCTAATAGATCCTGCTGTAGTATGGTCAGTAATAACCACGAGGAACAAATCGAAAATGTGGCTGGGAAAATCTCAAACATTAACAAAGCAGGACCTAGTTTTCCCATGTTTAATTTTTTTTCTTGGCAATTAATCAGCTGGTATAAATCGATTTACTTATATGTCATTGTCTGTATTGCAGGATTTCCTTCTTAACAAATACTCGGTAATAATATTGGATGAAGCTCATGAGAGAGGTGTTTATACTGACATCCTTATGGGCCTTCTATCTCGAATAGTACTACTCAGACAAAAAAGGGGCATTCCACTAAAATTAATTATTATGTCAGCAACTTTAAAGGTTGAAGATTTGACTTATAATTCCACACTGTTCAAAGTGCCACCTCCAGTAATAAAGGTAAATTTATGTTATTTTTTTGTGATTCCTTCAAAAACCTAAATAAGCTTTTGAGAATCAGAAAATAGACTCTGCTAAATTTTTAGCTCATCTTATATAGGTAACACAATTTATCATTTATTACTTCATTTCAAATAAAATATTTGATTAAAGGTGGAATCTCGTCAGTTTCCGGTCTCAGTTCATTTCAATAAAAATACGAATACGGATTATATGTTAGAAGCATTTAGAAAGACATGTAAAATACACACTCGACTTCCTCACGGTGGAATATTAATTTTTGTTACAGGTAAGAAAAAAATCATGTATAAAAAATGTATATGCCAAATGTTTGTAATTATCTTGATAATAGTAACTATATGTACATCTATCACTAATTCATCAATCTACTTTTCCCTTGATAAAATGTCAGCAATGTCTAGCATAGCATCTTGATAAAATGTCTTTGTGGTGTACTCATCACCATGGTATTTTAAAAGAGAAGCCCAGTAATTTGTATCGGCTTTGTATTATCAATAGTCAGGCACCATTGATGTCATCGTCAGAACATTTGACAAGGGTTTTTAATGAAGATATATCATTGTTCAGCAGTAAAAAGGTTAATCAACGGCTTGTAGATTAAGATGGTCTTATCAAGAAGTGGTATAATAGGCACCTTTCTCTGGCCCTTGCATCTCTTCAGGCTTAGAGGGGTGTAAGTTTTAATAAAAACATCAATCAACCATCAAGTTTGCTTGGTTGTATAGTTCAGCTGCGTTTTCCTTTGGCGAAGGATCTCTTTCTGTGGTCTGTGTTTCAAAAGGGAAACTCTATATTGACATTAGCTTTTGCTGATTGAGACTAAGTTGTTTACTTTACTAAGACTTGTTAAAATTAATTTATTTCAAAATTTGTTAGATAGGTTTGTAATGAGTTCTTTGAAAAATACCATCGCTGATGGATTGTTATTTAACCCTTGTACCAACTTCCTCACCACAAATAAATAGAAGTTCTCCTCTTCTCGGCCTAGAAAATATCCACCTATGTTTCCATGTTTTAATAATAAAAACCTTAAAAAAGGGAGTTAAGATAGGGGGAAAAAAGCACCTGAAGTGAACACTGCTCTACTCGAACCATGGCTTTCTTTTTCAACTACCCCTACATCTCTCTTTCCTCACCTTGCTATGTTTTAGTCTGGCAATGTCAGACCCCACACCTTCCTAGTGGGATTCTCTACCTTCGTCTCGCTAAAACTAGCACATCCGAAGAAAGGATCCCTTCCATGCAGACGACAATCTCTGGAGCCCTACAAAATGTACCTAGTAGCGTATCTCACAGCAGTCTAGTCTGCTTTTTTCCGGTCACACTCACCTACCTTCTTGACGGTTTTGACCTACCGAGTGTGAATTCATGGTCATTCCAAGACCACATAAACTTCCTGTAATACCTACCCTGTTCCTCTTCTCCTAACCATAGTGCACTGTCGGGGCACACCTCCTAAGATCTTATGGAGACAGATCAATACAAATAAAGCTGCCTGCCAACTAGGCCGCCAGCAAAGTTCAAAGACCACAGGTTTACCCATTTTATCTTTCTTGACGCTCGCTGGACAGCAGCCGGGTTGTAGAGACCCTAGCCCGTGGCGGGCACCCTCCCCCCTTTGGGCGATAACTCTATTTGGATAGGTGTTATTTTTATTGTGCTATCTGATCAGATCGTCTTTCAACTACTATGTTATGAAAGTAGACAAATCTGCAAAATGTAAATGCTTGTATCTATATACTGTTTAGACATGGTGATGTATGTTACAGGTCAGCAAGAAGTAAATACATTAGTCAAGAAATTGAGAAGATGTTTTCCTTATCGAAAGAAAGGTGATAAAACCTCCACTACTAAATCAATGGATTCAGAGGAGGAAGAATTAAATCTTGATATAGTTCTGAAAAAGATCAAGAAAAAAAGGAAAAATAATCCTATCTCTCTTCCAGAAATCAATCTTAATGAGTTAGTATAATATTTTTGATTGAGTCAGCTTAAATTTATTCACTTGAAATAAAAATTATTGATAGTATGTTCATAGATTATGAAAACTTATATGCAAACAAATGTCTAAATAAATATAGGATTAAAATACTGGTTATTAGTTTGTTTTGTAAAGGGCCAGAATTAAAAAAATAATTAAATTAATTCACATAAAATATTTCAGCTATGATTTAGCACCGAAAGATGACACTGAAGCGGACATGCTAGCCAGCGATTGTGAAAATGATGAAGAAGACACCGAATTTGAAGACATTGGGATGAGTTGCGAAAATCCCCTTTGGGTTTTGCCTTTGTACTCAGTTCTTTCATCGAGCAAACAAGCTAAAGTTAGTATTTGCTACCTTTTTTTGTGAATGGTACTGATTTGGGTTGTTTTTTACGAGTTGTCAAGTCCAAGTTGTTTATAAATTTTAGCAAATAATTTCTGAATATATTCGTATCAAGACTATTAATAACACTATTGCACACAATTTAGAGATAGAATTGTAGTGTTGAATATGCACCTTTATGTTTTGAGAAGAATTTATGCAGAGGTTTTGCTTTAAAAACTAGTTTAAAGGTGTCAAAATTGTCTGAAACAAGAAATCCCCTTGTAAAATAATTATATGGGGCTGTATTTATTTTTCCTCTCTTATTTCCTGTTTTATTATAATTAATCAGCCCTTACTTTTAAAATGTGTTTCATATAAAGCAGAAAAGTTTGATACTAATACTGTTCAGTACCTAAAAATATTGCATTCTCATAATTTCAAAATTGTACCTTTAACCCCTATCAATTTGTATCTGATTTTAGATTTGTATAATTATAGTTTAATAAATAGAACAAGTATTATGGAAATTAATCTTGACCTAGACATGCCTTCCCCCCTGATCAGTAGGAAACAACTGTGAGATATCGTATAAATATAAAATTATCTTCACAATTGTTCCATTAAATTAATTTTCTGAGGCTAATCATTTATTAATTGTGTAGGTATTTGAAGCACCGCCCGAAGGATGTAGGCTTTGCGTTGTTGCTACGAATGTAGCTGAAACCTCTCTTACAATTCCTGGAGTAAAATATGTTATAGATACTGGGAAAGTAAAAGAAAAGCTGTATGATAAAATTACTGGAGTCTCGCAGTTCGCAATTACTTGGACAAGCAAAGCAGCCGCTGACCAAAGAGCTGGACGAGCTGGCAGGACTTCACCTGGCCACTGCTACAGGTAGTCATTTTTTTTCTGTATTAAAACTTGCACGGATTACCCAGCACAACATGTTAAACCAAATCACCATTAATTTCATAGTGGCAGCCTTAGTAAGACTTCTCTGTTCAAAGATTGGAGCCGTATATATTATTCAAATATTTATTATTTATGTATATTTTAATTGTATATTTTTTTTATATAATTTAAAAACTTTATATTTTTTAACTTTAACGTTATCTCAAGGTTCTGTTAATAACATATTAGGAAACTTCTGGCAAAAGGAATATTGGTTTTATTTACACACATTGACTATATAAAAAAATTGATATACAAATAAAATACGTACGAAATAAAAGTATAATATTAAATCTAAATTTACGTAATTATACTGGCTAGTGTATCTATATGTTGGTATCTTCGTTGTTCATCTTCTATTGCTTGATCCGAATCGTCTTCTTCTTATCGGCATCGCATGTTCCGGATTGTCTTACTGGAGCGTCCTTTGTCTTCGTGCTGAGTGAAAGTGATGCACCACGAGGCAGTAGCGCCGCTTCTTGGTAGGGTCGCTACCTGGGCTGGAGTCCCTCCTCGGCCTGTTCCTGATGAAAAAGTGAGAGCTTTTGTCCTTTGTCGGCTCATATATATCTGCATCTCTCCGCTGCCTTCTTGACTCTTGATCTCTTTGGTTGTTCGGATATTTATACTTTGCTTAATTTACGTAGTTTATAAAATAAATGTTTACATTAGTTATGATATTATTTTTATTATAAATATTAATAATTAATATGACGACAATAAAACGTTCATACTTTCATAGACATGAACCACGGATCGTTATTACGGTTTCAACGCTTGCTTTTTCCGAGTTTATTTAAACAAACACCATTAAAAATCCTCATATTAAAATATCACAACAATATGTTTAATCTTGGCCCCTGTAAAACTGATACATTTTTAATAGATATAAAGTGGGAAAAAAAAAGATTATTTAATGATGTACCCAGTCGAATATTAAATTCCAACTGTGAAAGAAATCATCACTGCGAATTTGTGCGCAGAGTAGTTCTTCCAATGAAAAATCTGAAAGGATCTGAAAAATCCTTGTTGAGTGGAAATTGTTGAAAGACCTTTGAAGCATGAGAATCATTAAAATTTGTTACAGAAAATATTGTATATGTAAGTGATTTTTTTACAAATATTGTTGTGATATTTAGGTGTGTGAGTTTTGATGTTGCTTTTGATATAAACTCGAAATTAGCGAGCGTAAAAGAAGGTAAAAACGACCCATGGTTCATGGCTATGAAGGGATGAACAATATTTGTTGCCGTAATGCCTAATATTAATAGTTATCAAATAAATAATATCAAGGATTAAATATAAATAATTCAATATTGGATTTGTTGACTTTAAAACAAGAAGTTAATAATATATGAGAATTCTTTCTTATATTAACAGAACCTCTATAAAACCTCAGATTAAATTTAAATATAAACAATTAAAAGATAAAAAAATTAATAATATATTTTCGCAAAATGTTACCAATAATATTCATTTCTAATTCAATAACAGTGATCAAGATTACCTGGCAGGAACTGGGTTCCAAAGGGGCAAGCAGCTTCATAGAGTGTCGATTATATTTCAAATTAATTGCAACAAATCCCAATCTTTATATAATGGGTGATGTTATAAAATCATTTGTATTATTAAAATATTATGTTGTAAAATAACGATTTTTTGTAGGTTGTACTCATCGGCAGTTTTCAATGATGAATTCAAAGGGTGGGCAATACCAGAAATGCAAAGAAGACCTGTCGATGAACTTGTTCTTCAAATGAAAGCTATGGGTATTTGTAAGGTAGTCAATTTTCCATTTCCTTCTTCTCCTGATTTAGACCAGCTGAAAACAGCTGAACAAAAACTTACTTACCTGGGTGCACTGAGTAGAACACACAAATCTTCAAGACGTGAGTTTTTTTTTCTATTATCATAACACTATGTTCTGCAAATCTATATTTTTTTAATAATAGATTTATTCATAATTCTTTAAGTAAGAAAAATAATTGTTTATCAGGAACATGTTGTTTTTTATAAATAATTCAGCTCTTTGCCTTCAAATTTTTTATTTTTTATTGCAAGTTCTTTCAACAGCTAAGTTCACTTAAAAATTTTTGTAAGTGCAAAAGAGCTGCATAATTTTCAAAAACCAGTTAACCAATTTTTCTATTCAACTAGTATATTTGTTTCCCTTCGAACACTAAACTGAATAAGCTGTATGTGGTCTTATTTATGCAGTGGCGTTATATTTCTTTTTGAGTGGCTCAATAACAATGGAACATCGCGTTATAAATATATATTTTTACGTGATTGTCTCTCTAGATATTTGCCATTTAGGTTTTTTAAGTGATCTTAGAGCTAACCTTTTTTTATACAGCAATCATGCCACAAGATTTGGTTATCTACTTTTTGAAGACCCTGAAAGTTTTACAGTATGGCACTAAATCTTCCAGTCCAAGGGTATAAAAAATATACTAGAATAAGATTTTGAAATCATTACTTATATTACTTTAATTGCCATTTTAAAATTAGTGAACTACTAATGCTTTAAATTTGTTTTGATTCATAGTAGAAACCCTCTTAACAGGCATAATTCTTGGGTATTATTATATTGTATGATTACATTATATATAATATTATTATTAAACCAATGATTTTTCAGTATTATTAGCCTTCATTTGAACCGACCTGACCAATTTTATACCACTGAAATAATAATCATACTTTAGTTAAAATGCTGTGAAGTAATTGATCAGACTTCAATGTGCAAAGAGCTCACCATGGGGGGGGGGGGGGCAGATATATGAATCCAGCCTTCATACACATTGAAGTGTTCAACACGTCAATATACTCCCACTTATGGCATGCTGTCTGTTAGTGGATATGCTCAATTTATGAAGGAAAATATAATAATTTCACCCACCCGAGCACTTTTGGTAACTTTCACTATTATTAATCGAATTTAAATTGATTCGGTACCTCTTATAGCAATGTAAATAAATATAGTGATTATAAAAAAAGGAAAATTATTGTTTTTCTGGATATTATCCTTTACATTTTTAGGAGATAAAATATTCCACTCCTAATTGCTGTAATTTGTTACTTAACATCGAGTTGTACAATCTAATCCCTTGATGATCACAAACCATCGTGGTTATGGTATTGTTTCATTTTCCTTAGCTCGGGTATTAGAGTCCATAATCATAGTTTCATTTCCTATGGAAAAGAAATTTTGTTAATTTAAAAAAATGCATGGTTCTGTGAAGAAAAATAAAATCAGTCACAATTGTGATTACACAGATTTTCATTATTAAAGTCAAATATTCAAACAATTTATTTTCAAGCAATCATTAAGCTTTCCAAGTCTGCATTATTTTTTAGGATTATAATTTTCATTACGGCTTATCATAAAGCCGAACTTCCATGCAAAATGTCATACCTTTAGGCCTAGTAAAAATGTTGGAAACACTAGATTATTCACATTTTTAACATCTTTTGTAACTATAATTTGTTTAAGACAAAAAATATGAGATATTCTTAGTCAGAATGATGAGACTTTTTATTTAATCTGCCCTATTTAAGTAGTAAGAAGCATGTAATTAATTGCATTTAATGAAATTGGCTGTATTTTTCAAATTGTTATGTCATTAAGTGGATTTGCCATTTAACTTCAAATCTTAGGTCTGAAAGGAGACTCACAATTTCCAGAGTCAGACTTATTAGGAAAAAAACCTAACGGTGGTACACTATCTGTAATAAATCTAATGATCACCTGTTGTAACTACTTCCAGGGTTATTGAGAGGAAATTATGCATCATAAAAAATATTACATCTGAGATTATTTACGTTGTTTTAAAAATAATTACAGGAGATGAAAGCTGGATAGGTAAAATAACATCGTTAGGAAAATATATGGCAAAGTTTCCAGTAGCACCAAGATTTGCTAAAATGCTATGTATTTCTGATCAGTACAATTTAATGGAATACACCATTGCAATGGTTGCTGCACTTTCAGTTCAAGAGCTTCTGCAAAATTCAAATGATGGGCAACATAAATCAAAAGTAAATTGCCTAACTTGGTCTGACCCAGGAAATTCAAAATTATTGGGTAAGTTATTTACGTTAATAAATTTTGAACTCATTATGTTAAAAATGTTAGCAGTGAGTTTTGTACAGAAAAGTCACCATATGGAAACCCTTACAACTTAATAGGGTACGTACTGGTTAATACCCAGACCCAGTGTGGGATCTTTGGAATTTTGTTTGCCCTAGTGAATTAGACCAAACTGTTATAACAATAATTATAATATTAATTCAGCAGTGTAACGATCAATCCAAGTATTAAATTTTACATTGTTGATATTATCACGACTTTGTAACCACACTTAAATTATTCATCCTATCTCAAAATGGCTTCTTGCCATTGTTTGTCAAATGGCTTCTAGCCAATTTGTTCTATCTGTCCTATCAGATTTTTTTCCCCACTATGTTTCCAAATTTCTTTAAAGATAGATTATTTTCTTCACATCTATAAATATGTTCAAACTAGTCAATAAATAAATAAACAGTAAAACTCCACTCTCGGTTAACCAAGTACAACTTTTAAAGTAAAGTAGACCTTCTGCAATATTCTGGTTGAAAATATTGTATATCCTATATTTTTTTTTTAAATAAAAAGAGTAATGAGGACAGTAAAAAATACGCATGAGTGCCTTATAAATAATTTACCTCTCATTTTCTTTATTACGCTAAATAATTCTATTAGCCTAATAATATGAACTTATCAACATTGTTTAATATAAAAGTAATATCTGAAACTTATATTTTCTCAATATAAAAATATAAATTTTCAAATGAGACTAACTGGTCTCAGTTTTTCATTGTTGAATATATTTAAAATTGTTATTAACCAATGAAAATGTGGAGTATATATCACAACTAGTTAATAATTTAACTAGTTACTTCAATACTCTTAGGTGAGAATAGTTTATTAACAACTAACTAAAAATATATATATATATATATATTTATTATATGTACATTTGTATCTAACAAAATATTTATTCAAAGGTGATGCTATGGTGCTTTTAAGAACTGTAGGGGCAGCAGAAAATGCTAATAGTTGTGGAAAATTAACTGAATTCTGCATTGAAAACAAAGTCAATATGAAGGGAATTATTGAAGCTCGCAAAATTAGAGTTCAGCTGACAAATGAAATAAATCTTTTGTGCCCTGAACTAAATGTTTCTGTCAATCCTAAGATGGGACCTCCGACTGACACCCAGGTTAAACATTTATCTTGCAAAATTACTTAACATCTCTATAACTTTAGTTTAGTATATTTTGGTTTGTTTAGGCTAAATATCTTAGGCAAATAGTTCTCTCTGGTATGCTCGATCAAGTTGCTAGAAAAATTGACGAACCCCAGGAATCGACCAGTAAACGAAGACCACTATATCACACTCCATTATTAGAAGAGCCTGTTCAGGTTCATAGTGGTAGTGTATTGTGTAAAGAGTACCCAGACTGGATAGTTTACCAGGAAATATATCAGACCAACAAAATCTATTTGAAAGGTAAGACAACTTTTTTTCACAATTAAAGATTTCACATTGTGTATATAGTTAGGTTAAATTAATAAGACTGGTAGGTTAGGTTAATTAAACTTAAGCTTAAGTTCTGATTTAAAATCACACAAAATAAAAGTACTGGGGAAAGCCTGTGTCCCTCCTCTGATTCCCAACTATAAGTAAAGGTAATCTGACCAATATGGTCAGCCAACTGTAGACTAATCCAGCAAAGATCTTTATTTTTATTTTTTTATTGTTAAGATTAACCCTCTCAATTTTTTTCCAAGTTTGAAGGGTTGAACAGATGATCGGTTAGTTATGCTTTCCTAAGGTTCAATTAGCTAAGGTAATACCTTACTGCTATTACAATTTTTTTTGGAACAGAATAATAAATACTGGTCTGGTGTATAGGCTTTCAAAGAGTGCTTGCATATCTGTGGAATTGTAATTGTCGGGGGGGGGGGGCACCGGGAGGAAGGTTTCGTCGACCCAGGCCACTGTATGGCGGGCGTCAGAAAGAGATAAATAAATAAACCTGTTGTCTTTGACCTTTGCTGGCGGTTTAGTCAGTGGTTAGCTATTCACATGTTGTTTATTGATCTGAGGATAAGAGGTATAGGCTAGGTTTTATAGGTGGTTTGTGTGGTCTTGGAATGAAAACCGTCCGGATCCCAAAGTTGAGTGTGAACCGGAAAGAGGCAGACTGGACTGCTGGGGGAGACGCTACTAGGTACATTTTGTAGGGCTCCAGAGATTGTCGTCTGCATGGAAAAGATCCCTTTCAAGGATGTGTTAGTTTTTGCGACAAAGGCAGAGAATGCCACTAGGAAAGTGTGGGGTCTGATGCCAGATTAAAACATAGCAAGGTTAGGAAGGAGAGGTGCAAAGGTAGTTAAATAAGAAATCCATGGTTTGAGCAGAGCATCATTTATCGATGCAGAAAGAGAGAGAGAGAGAGAGCAGTGTTCACTTCAATTGTCTGAAAAAGCTCAGAATTTCTGCCTTATATAGGCGTGCTATAGCCACGCCCCTACTGATGGGATCGTGAACTAGTTCCCTCTCTCCATATGTATGCCGAAGATTTATTGATAAAAATATGGAAAGGTAGACAGATGTTATTTGGCCTGAGAAGAGGGTAACTTCTATTTATTCGTGGTGAAGAAGTTGGCACAACAGTAAGAGACTCTTTTTTTTATATAATCGACTAATTTTAAAAATAGGAAGTTGGAATTGATTGCATATGATAAAGTTCAAGATTGGATACAGAAACATAATTTACTAATTAATAAAAGAAATAAACATAAAAATAGTACAATTTTAAAAGAACTGTAAGTTCATACTTAGCCCAAAATTTGTCGGTGTACTTGTTTGGAAATTGATTTTAGTTGATGTTGATTATTGATAATAATAAAATTTTATATCATATCTCTTCTAGCTTACTTAAACAGTTTTAACAATCATATAAAATTCATATCAGAAAGAATGAATTCATTTATTTTGTAGGTTTGACTAATATCATTATGACATTTATAGAACATCATTTATTGCTGACATGCAGAACCTATTACTTCGTTCCACCATCCTAATTATAAGCTTACATGCTTCGATTTCTCCTTAACTAGCTCAAAAAAAGTACCACTGGAATGTGAAGAATTGTACATAGAACTGTCAGAAATAGAATGTATGGTCACAAAAAACGGATACTCAAAGCATATTATCCATAAGTCAGGAGAGTTGAGAATGAAAAGAAGGGTTAGTGAATATGTAGACTTGTCAAGCTTACCATATTTGGATCCAATTTCGACAAAAATCGTCTTTATTTGTAAATTTACTTCTATTTAAACAAACATTTTGATAATGTTTGCCTTTTTTTCTATTCTTCCTGTCCAGTAAAAATAATTGTATACTTAATAGGTAAGGCTATTTGTTAAGATTTCTGATGTAATGTATTGCCAGTTATGCCATCTGTTCTTTTTGAAACTTTCTAAAAATGATTTTAACCTTTAATGCAAATTAAAATTACTCCTATTTTAGAAGAAAATTTCCCTATAAAATATCATTACAGAATAAATGTATATATTTATAATTTTTTAGGTATAACTGCTATAGAACCAGAATGGCTGCCAACATATGCTAAACCTCTTTGCAGGCTTGGTCCCCCATTGGAAAATCCTGAGCCACAATATGACCCTTCAACTGGCTTAATTTGTTGTCATATAAAAGGAACGTTTGGTAAGTAGTTTTAGAATGCTATTGAATAAATATTACGTGAGTGAGAAGAAGGGTATTGCAATTTATGTACATAGATATCCATAGAGGAAACGAAGAGTCAATAATAAAAGTTCATTGATCATCCAATATTGTATGTGTTATATAAACAGGGAACCCCACAGAATTTAGAATATTATTAGTAACACTTAATATATATTTTTTTTAAAAACTGGTGATAAGTATTTAAATAAATCCCAAAACATGTACAAATAGTCAATTTCTAACTAATTGAATATTATGATAAAATTGTTAATTTATATTTGTTACAGGAAGAAGAGGTTGGGAATTGCCTGCAGTAGAAATGGAATTCCCACCAGTAATTGATAAGTACAAATGGTTTTCAATGTTTCTGTTAGATGGTACCATATTTCCAAAACTAAAAAAATTCACGAAAAGCCTTCTTTCGACTCCTAAAACAATGATAAGATCTTGGGCTAGGTAAACTAATTCATATTTTAATGATCTAAATAGTTTGATTCTCAATCATAGAAATAATTGTTGTAAACTATGAATTTCTTTTCCGCAAAGGACTCTTCTGGGTGAAAATATTTATAATCCTACATACCTTATTTTTTCTTGCAGGCTGCAGCCTAGAACTGAAATATTCTTAAAAACGTTAATTCGGAAAGAAGTAGATTCAAAAAGTAAACTGTTAAAAGTTTGGGAAACAGAACCAAAATGTAAGTATACATATAAATATTAATTAATAAACTATATATATTATACTAAAGTAAGTATTCTAATTTATTTTTTATCTAATTTATATAAGTTATTATTGTGATATATAATAGTAAATTAATAGAAATATTTTGGCTCTAAAACTCAAGTTAACTTTTTTTTAAATTAGATAAAGAAGAAAACTATCGCACTTGTTTTCTACACTATTTGTTTATATACTTAATACCCAAATCAAATGCGTGAATTAAATTCAATTTCCTAATGAGAAGTACAGGATTACTACTAATCCTTCTGATATTCCTTATTCCTATGCCAGATCCTCCAGCTCTATATCGAACTCTTCTTAAGTTTTTTAGGTCCCGGTTTTTTAGTGCAGTGAATAACTAGGTTTTCGATGTTGTTTCACACTTATTCCTACTATTTAAGGATGGTTTTGGCTTTGCCAGGCAGGTGGATTTGTAGATAGATATCCTCACAAAATTCTTATAGAAAAAATTATAATATACAAAAAGTCTATGATTCAAATAATTAATGGACTAATTGTTGTAAAATAATAAGGAGACTGGAAAGTAATGTCATTTTTTTTTTACATTAAATTCAAACCGATAAATTTTTAACAAGTTTTTTTTTTTAATCAATGATGTAATCACCCTCGTTATTAATAACCTTATGCCATCTAGTGTGGAAATTTTCAATGCCAGACCAATAAAAATCATTTGGTTACTGAGAAAAATACCTGGAGACGGCATTTTGGACATCGTCCATATTTTCAAGTTTTTGCCACTTAGAAAATATTGTAGCGATTAGAATAAATGGAAATTCGATGGCGCAATCTTGGGCAAGTATGGTGGCTGGAGATGAAATGGGTCCTCTACGATGCGCCAAAACGCTAAAGGCAGTGGCTCTCTCCAAATGAATCGCCACGAAGTACACAGCTAAGCCAGGTCTACACACCCCAGAAAGACGCTTTTGTATGTTTGGTGAAGATTTGCGGGGTCGTTCATTTTTAAGTGCTGTCACCTGGACATAGTGTAAATTTCAGACCTTTTCTGTGACCAATTGGACCGAGTAAATCAATCTTTAATTGTGAGAGCGGGGGGTACTGCCTCGCCCACCATACTCACCTGATACTGCGCCATCGGATTTCCATTTATTCCGATCGCTACAACATTTTCTAAGTGGCAAAAAATTTGGATGAAGTCCAAAATGCCATCTCCAAATATTTTGTTCAAAAAGCAATTTGTTTTTATCGATCTGGAATTGAAAATGTGCACACTAGATGGCAAAAAGTTGTGTAAACCTCTGTAAAAAATAATAATAATACTAAAATAAGATTATTTAACTCTGTTTAGCAGCTGTATCGTAGATAGTGTAATGTGATTTTAAAGAAGGGTTATTTTATTATATAAAATATTAAATAATATAAAAAGTTAAAACCCAAAACAAGTAAATGTAACAGCAGGAAGTATGTCAGTAATTGGAACAGCTGATAGAAGTGCTGGGACTTCAGTTGTTTTTAGTTACTAAGAGGGTAGTTGTTTATATTTGGTATAAAGGAGAGGTTGACAGTTTGGGAATTGGTTTGAGAAGAAAGATAGATGCTGATGACGATTTTGTGCAGTTTGCAGATGGTCAAACATATTTGATGTGTGAGGGCCATCATACTCTATATTTCTATGTAAAACCTCATACCTCTTATTTCTTGGTATTACCTCCTATCATACCATGCCATCATATTTCCATATTGGTGGAATCAACTGGAGGCCATTGAGGCAGCATTGTAATTCGAGCGTCAGGATAACAATACCCGTTACTTGGCTGGAGCAAGGCAAGCCTTCGGCGGAAAATTTGTAAACAACTCAAAAACTGTATTAAATTTTTATTTTTATATCTTTCATGTATGTTTGGTTTTTAAGGTCATCCCCCATGAGATTTAATAAATTATAAGTTTAATTAACTTTTTTTAAAATAAATTAAAGATATATTACAGTATAATGTCACTGATAGCTTCAAATATTAACATAACAAAAAAAATATGAAGAAGTCTGTAAAATAGGATACAACATTAAATGGAACCATTAAATTGATACAGAAAAAAAAAACCCGGTAACATACAAACTAAATTTAAAATAGTAAAAACCAAGGAAGGTGCTATCTGTATATAGTATAATAATAAGAGATAAAAATAAATTATAATGAGTAAATTGTTCCCAAACTAGCAAGCATCTGTTGTAATAGGGTGGTTTTGAAGGTTCCTGAGGATGCAGCATGGCAGATGTTGGGAGGTAGAGGATTCCAGAGGTTAGTGGAGCAGGTTAGGAAGTAACAATCCTATGCTGCGAGTATATTCAGAGGGGTGGGGCATGATTTTGTGTTCCGGGAGAAGAGATTTGAACTGTTGAATATTGTATATATAAAGAGAGTGATGAGATTTGATGGTTTGGGAAAGGAACAAACTCAGGAAATATTGTGCACAGAAGGAGGAGAAGAGCCACCCTAACTCTGTATTGAGGTCGGAAATATGGGCGTGCTGGGAAGTCCCAAATTCGTTTATATCTTTTAGCAAATTTTTTTTATCGACGTCTTTCTTGTATTCCACTTAATTGAAAAATGAAGGAGGTAAAAATTTTGAGCAATTTTTTTTTCTCAAAAATTTGTTGTTTTTTGGGAGAGGGATGCTAAAGAACAAATATCAAATACTTTATCCGTTCTATTTTTTTGTGGATAGACAATATATGTGATTAATTTAAAAAAAATCAATACACAGCCAACCATAACACAGAATATTTACTTTGTTTTCTTGAAAATATTTTTGCCTACTTTGCTTCGTTGGTCATTTCTTTATTTACCAATTTTTTCAATATCTGATCATACTATATCAATTTTTTTTTTTTTATTAACTGACTTGGTATCTAAAAGAAGAGTAAGTGCATAAAATCATATATGTTTCTTTGATTCAATTAAGAAAAAACAAAAATGCACATATACAAGAGAAAATGAACACATCTGATGTTTTTATTTTATTAAATAAATTCTATTTACATTCACTCATTTGTATCGTAAGAACTTGAACACAAGGTTGGCAATATGTTGTGGAATGTGATAGAATTATTTCAAACTTTGCTGTACAGTAGCCATTCTCATTTTTGAATAAGTGTTTTACTAATATATCATCCTTTTGCCCTCCCCAAAAATAAATAGCATAAATTTTGAGCGAAAAAAGAGAAATAAAAGAAATGATTTTACTCCTAACATACCCTGCTCCTAACAACCATCCTTGCTACACATAGGTCAATGAATAACTTGATGCCTACCTAAATGGACACTCCAAATCCTAAATCCATGTATTACTGACTACATATTCATTTTAAAATTAAGTTAGATTGATCGTAAAAATGTAGTTACAGTGAAGCTGTTTAGTTATGATTTTCACAATTTCTTTTTTCTTTCTTTTTCATATTTTGTTTTTACAATTTCTCATCTAAGAGAAATATCAGAGTTTTTAAAAAGATTAATACTAATCTAATTTTTTTAACCAGATTTACTTGACGCTTATCAAAAATGGTTACCAGAAACATTTCAAAATGAGTCTGCAGTGATGTGGCCACCAATTGACTAAGCTATACTTTGCAAACTACCATAAAATGTATTGTTACTAAATTATTTTAGTTATGATTTATGTTAAGTACATCATTGTATATTATTTAGTTATGAGTTATGTTATGTACACCATTGTAAATTTTGTAGATATTTTTAAAAGTAATTGCTAATATTTAATGTTATGTTATATTAGTTTTATTTTTAACTTGAAAGACAAATAATTGTGACAATAATTAAGTGTTTTGTATATTCAAATGTATAAACTTTTAATTTAAAAGTTGTGAATTAAAAAATATATATATTTAAAACAAGTTATCTGTATACTATCCATTCTCACCATTATTTTTTTCCTTTTCAAAGTGTCCCTAAAATTGCACATAGGGTTGATTTATTTATACATAAAACTAGTTCGAGGAGGGTAGCTGATTCAAAAAAACACCCCCCGGCTACCTTAAACCTGATGCTGAGCGCAATAAAAATAACCATTAGTTTATGGGTGGAACTTCAGCCTAAGTCCGGAAGAACTAGGCCATCATAATAATCATTCGTAACTTTTAGTTGTTACAGAACTAGTTTATTCCTAAAACGCCCGCCCTAGTAAAAATATTTTTTAAAGTGATTTTAATCGTTACTTTTTTATAAAACATGCGAATATCCAATTTGTCCTTAAAAATCTTTTAAAACAGGTTTATGTATTTACAGTAAATTTTATGCATCATTTTTTTCTAAAGTAAATATTATCAGCAAAAATATCCGCAATGTATTGAAAAGATATTAATTTTTTGTATGCTTTATGTATTTTGCTCTTGAGTACAATTTGCCTAACAAAAAATTGATGAAATAGGAAATATTCTTGAATTAATTTTCATTTAGGGCTATTTTACCAAAAAAGAGACGTTCTAAGTTATTTTAATTGCCATTTTTCCACCACAATCGTGAATATTTTGTTTTGGTCATTTATCGTTTAGAGGCTTATAAATTATAAAACAAATTAATTTAGAGTATATTTCATATAAATTATCAAAATCAATTTTCTTTAAAGTACATATCAAGGAAAAATTATTTCAAATACAAGAAATCTCGCTTGATATTGACAAGTTTGTTACAACAATACAAAATACATTTTGTACACTAATATAGTTGAGCTACCTTAAGTTGAATGATAGGAAATAATCATCACTTTATTTTGTTATAAAACTATTTTCATCTCAAAATAAATCCTGATTAAAAGTATTTAGCATGTATTGTAAATTATGGTAAATCTATTAGTACGTATTAAGTACATTTGCGTGCATATATTTACTATTCAAAATTTGTAACCATGGTGAAAAGAAAGATGGATAGTTCTTGCTGACGGAGGTTGTTAAAAATCCCACTCGTCAACCTATGCATTCTGTTGAGGTGTCTGACTATGTTGTTTCATCCAGTCAATTTTTGGGTTCTAAAAGCGTGCTTTCAAATTCCTCTGCCATCAATTAGCATCCTGTTGTTCAGTGTGGCAGACTGCAAGGAGTCCTAACCCATTAAGGTGATGTTAATGATAATTGTATTGATAAACTATTATTAAAAAAATAAAAATTTATGTACATGGCTAAGTACAAAGAAGAAGCACTGTAATGACCTACTTAACATCAACTGCGGAGACGCCCGCCACAGACTAGGGTCACTACAACCTCTTAGCCGCCGTCCGGCGAGCGCCCAGAAAGAGATAGAGCAGGTGGACCAATGGTCTTTCACCCTAGTCGGCGGGCAGCCTAATTTACTTTGATCTGACTCCATAAGATCTTTAGAAGGTGTGTGCCCCGACAAAGGTCTATGTTCAGGAGAAGAGGTACAGGGTAGGTTTATAGGTAGTTTATGTGGTCTTGGAATGACCACGAATTCACACTCGGTATTTAAGGGAAGCCGAAAACCGTACGGATCCCAAAGGCGAGTGTGAACCGGGGAGAGGCAGACTGGATTTTGCCATGGGAGATACTGCTAGGTAACTTTCCAGGGGCCACGGCAACCGTCCTGCTCGAGGGAGAGGTCTCTCCCAAGGAGGTGTTAGTTTTAGCGAGACGAAGGCAGAGATTCCCACTAGGAAGGTGGGGGTCTGACAACGCCGGACTAAAACATAGCGAGGTTAGGAGAGAGAGATGCAGAGATAGTTAAATGAGAAGACCATGGTTTAGAGTAAAGCAGCAAGCGCTATTGATAACATATAATATTGTAATATTTTCTTAATTACTCTATTAATAATATTTATTTTAATTATTTATAAAAAAAAAAACTTTATATTCAAACTTTTACTTTAATCCAGGGTTCTGTTAATTTATTTAGGAAACTTTTGGCAAAAAGAATATTGATTTTATTATTACTAACATTTACAAACAAGAATTTACATACAAATATAATCACGTACTTTTAATTTCTTCTTTTGCTGGCCAGCGCTTCTTCGCGTTTGTATCCTCGTTGTTCATATCACTCTTTGCTCGATCTGACTTATCTTCATGTTGGTTGATATTAAAGTTGTCCTGATGTTGATAAATGAAAAAGGACTATATGGTGGCTTGGGTACGCCACACCGTCTCACTCTGTGTCTGCCCAACGACTCACTTCTACCAGTCAGGAGGTTCATCCCCCCACTTCTCACTACTTACTCTATACGACCAGTCAGGAGGTTCATTTCCTGTCCGATGCCTTCTTGACTTATAATTTCGTATTTTTCCGATATTTTTTACATAAGCACCATTTAAAAAATATCATAACATTCGGGTCCGCTCCGATTTAAAAATTGTTTGAGCTTGTCGATAAAAATTTTTCATTCCACTTTACTTTTGATTTCACTTATTCACTTTTTTAGCACTTTGACAGTTTGCATTTTCTTATTACTAATTGACAAAATCAGATTATGTGTCACCAAAATTTTACATATTTCATTTCAACCATTTACATCACAAATGTAATTGTACCTTACAGACATATTAGCTTTTTAACTATAGTGCCATCAATTTATAATTTCCCAGTTTTTACATTGCTGGTTTGGCAATATCTTTATATTAAAGTATTAATTACTTTTAAATTTCAAACTTTGCTATGCCTTTCAACATTTACCAATGTGATTGTACAAATTAAACACACCAACATTTGAACATTAGAATAAACTTCAATTTTTAAGTTTTTACATGTGTCTGATTGACACTATTTTCATATAAGGTTTTAATGAATTTAAAATTTCAATTTTTTCTATAGATGTTAACATATTTGATTGTCCAGATAAACACCATACCATTTTAATACAATACAATAACTTCAATTCAAGTTTTTAGATAGATTTTAACATATTGACAAATTTGATTGTACAAATAAACACACCAAAATTTAAACATTAGAATAAACTTCAATTTTTAAGTTTTTACATGTGTCCGATTGACACTATTTTCATATAAGGTTTTAATGAATTTAAAATTTCAATTTTTTCTATAGATGTTAACATATTTGATTGTCCAGATAAACACCTTACCATTTTAATACAATACAATAACTTCAATTCAAGTTTTTAGATAGATTTTAACATATTGACAAATTTGATTGTACAAATAAACACACCAACATTTAAACATTAGAATAAACTTCAATTTTTAAGTTTTTACATGTGTCCGATTGACACTATTTTCATATAAGGTTTTAATGAATTTAAAATTTCAATTTTTTCTATAGATGTTAACATATTTGATTGTACAGATAAACACCATACCATTTTAATACAATACAATAACTTCAATTCAAGTTTTTAGATAGATTTTAACATATAGACAAACTCGATTGTACAAATTCTTACACGATCCTGATTGATGTTATTTTAATAATAAATTATTTCAATTGATTTTACTTTCAAGCTTTTCAATGTCTTTTACCATAATTTCAACTTTGATTTTACACTATAATAAACTTTAATTTTCAAACTTTACATATGCCTATTTTCCAATTTTTAATAATAGATTTTTCTATTAATTTTAAATTTTTTATTTTATTTTTAATTACTTTTTTATATTTATCCGATTACCATTATTTCGTAATAATAAGGTATAGCTATTTTTTTTTTTTTCTTTTTATAATTATATTCGATTGTATTAAAAACATCTCTGGAGCTATTTTTGCATTCTTTCCATTTGTTTATTTTTATGTTGTTCCTATTGAACTCGCCAAAGGAAATTTCACTAGCATGATATAAAATGTTAAATTGGAATCTTTTCCAATTCAAACTTTTACCTATTATACTTTTTACTTTACTTATATTTTTTACTGAATCAGAATTTCTAAATTGCTGAATCTCTAAATTATCATTATCGTTAATTATTTGTCTTACATCAGGATTAATTACCGGTTCATTATTTATGCCCGTTTGTTGTTTCTCAAATTTAATTTCCCTTTTTAAAGGATGTATTTTTTCATCCAGTTGTACATCAGACTGTTTGAACGAATTTTGTAATTTTTGTTCACTGATTTCTTTTTTACTGTCATTATTATCATTAATATGTGTATCTAAATTATTTTTAATTAGTTCCCGTTCATAATCTACGAGTTTACTTTCGGTTTCTAATCTATCTTCTTTGAAATCATTTATCTGATTTCCCAGTTCCGGTTTTAAATCCGTTTCTTTATCAAGGTTTACATTAAATTCTTTGAAAGGGTTTTGCAATCTTTGCTCACTGCTCTCGAATCTATTATCAATTTTTACAAATTTTTCGTTCAAATCAAGTTTATTTTCTTCTAATTTACGATTATTTTCGTCAAATTTTTTGTTCGTACTATGTTTAAGATCACTTTTAATTTCGTCTAATTTACGATTATATTCGGCAAATTTTTCGTTCATATTTTCCATCATTAACCTAAACAACTTTTGCATCTCACTTTCCTCCCGACTTGCCTCATCTACAATAAAATTTTGACTATTATTTGATACGCTCGTACTAGCACGTGGTTGCCTATTGTAAACCTCATCCTCTTTATTATCTACGTATCTATCTATTATAGTTTGCTCATTTGGATTAATATTTACACTATGCTTATCTTTTTCCATGACTGAATTCTATCAATATGAATCTTAATCACAAATACAAATTTTACCTAACCTTTATATCAAATTTAACACAATTTTCGTGACACTATCTAAACAATCCTTTAGCCAGATTTCCTATATTAACATGTGCCTGTTCTCGGGCGCCAAATATTGTAATATTTTCTTAATTACTCTATTAATAATAATAGAAAAAAAAAAACTTTATATTCAAACTTTTACTTTAATCCAGGGTTCTGTTAATTTATTTAGGAAACTTTTGGCAAAAAGAATATTGATTTTATTATTACTAACATTTACAAACAAGAATTTACATACAAATATAATCACGTACTTTTAATTTCTTCTTTTGCTGGCCAGCGCTTCTTCGCGTTTGTATCCTCGTTGTTCATATCACTCTTTGCTCGATCTGACTTATCTTCATGTTGGTTGATATTAAAGTTGTCCTGATGTTGATAAATGAAAAAGGACTATATGGTGGCTTGGGTACGCCACACCGTCTCACTCTGTGTCTGCCCAACGACTCACTTCTACCAGTCAGGAGGTTCATCCCCCCACTTCTCACTACTTACTCTATACGACCAGTCAGGAGGTTCATTTCCTGTCCGATGCCTTCTTGAATTATAATTTCGTATTTTTCCGATATTTTTTACATAAGCACCATTTAAAAAATATCATAACAATATATTGATAATATATATACAAATACAAAAATTTTTTTTTTTCAAAACCTCAACATACAATTTACAAATAAGAAATATAACAAAATATTTGGATTACATATTTCTCCTCTTTCTGCATTTACATGCATTTGGGGGAGTGCCTAAATATAATAAATTTTTATTGTCGTTAATAGTTCATTGTTCTTATACAACACTAGGTGATGAGGCTCACCTTCTATTTGTCACCGACACCAACACTAAACACTAGGAACAAAACAAAACAAACTAAACAAAACAAAACTAAACAAAACAAACTAAATCTCTACCGAGAACCTAGGACTAGAGTGTTCCAGCCGCGACAGCGTCCTGCCATCGTTGGGGGAACGGAGCGGGGGTTATAGTGTTAAACACCGGGTTTGTTAGATATTGTAATGAGTCGAAAAATTTGATATGTCTACGCTGGATGAATTCATCCACCGTAGGCAGCTCAAATATCTCATGCAGCTCACTGTTTCTTCGCTGCTCGAATGAAGTACCTCTGACCACTTTCATCAGTATACCGTTTTGGAATTGTTGGAGTGCCCTCTGTCTGAGGACGCAAGGTTTATATAGCCGGCTAGTCGTGGTGGGGGGGGCCATCCCCACCAGCGGCTGTTCTCCCCCCACTCTCTGACTGGCGTCATAAGCTTTATTTATTAAACATATGGAAACAGTGATAGATATGACCTGATCGAGAAGAGAGTGACTTATAATTATTTGTAATTAAGAGGTGGCCACAACACCCATTATTTACCAAATTAATTTTTTGTTCAACTTTTTTATTTTTTTATACCCCAGGTGGCAGCTCACGAAAAGGGGGAGTTACCTAGCAAAAGGTTGTCTTGTTTTGGATGTGTTGTATGTACCTAGTCCCTTATTAAAAATACAAGTTCTCCTCTGTCAGTACGACCACTTTTTTTCAATTTTTCTTCAATAACTCTTTACAAGTGGGCCCTACAAAAAAATACTCAAGCAGTTTTTTGTAGACCACAAAAATGTGTTGTATATTTCACGAATGTCATTACCATTGATAATTTATTCACCCTACCTCAATAGCAAAGATTCTCTTCTCCAGACCAAGAGTATATTGAATCTAAGGTGCAATATAAAATTAGTGAAAAATTTCATACTAGAGAACATAGGGAAATCCCTAACGAGCAAAGATAATCATAATATTAAGGGGAGACATTTAACTACTGCTTTGGTTAGTCACGTAAAGTGAACTTGAATCCACAGTCAATAATTTAAAAAGTATGAACAATGCACATGTGGAGGTATTAGTAGATGGGAACAAACTAGAAGGAATATTTTTCCAGACTTAAAGAATTGAAAAGGTATTCACTAATTTATAAATTAGATATTATAAATATGCCACTTTATATTCTTCTGCCAATAAATGGAAATGGCCAAGGTAAAGGTGGTATTTTCTATTGGCAGATGAAACTACCAGAAACATCAAAGGGATGTTCAACATTTTCAAAACAAATAATCCAGAATGGATCAAGATTCAGTTCCTAATAACTGATTGTGAGTGATATGAGAGAAAGACAAGCTATTAATTATTATTGTTTATTTTGTGGATATGCAATATTATATAACAGATGGGCATTTACTAATTCCATATCTATTATTCTTGTAAAAATGCACCAGTACTTTTTGCCATGAAGTTTTATGTTGTATTGTGATGCCATCCAATTCTGCAAGTATATTCTCCTTCCCTCCCCCCCACAATACCTTGAAGTGCTTGCAAGAGGCTCGATTCTATTGTGGTTAGTAACTATAGTTACAATGCTGTTGTCCATCCACTTAATAAACAATAAATTGTTAAAAGCAATATACTTGAAATATAGGAGTCTATGAGCTTTAAGGAGCACTTTTTAGTTCTATTTTGTCGTATTGTCCCCACAGCATGAAATCCCATCACCCCCAATAATTATCGAAATAAATTTCATTACTAAGAGGGTCTTCTACAACAATGAATAGTTCCTCAACAGCCTTGTCCCAAGGAAGACTTCTGAAGGTCTCCCTTCCTCCTCTTCCCGCAATATAGGTTAAATTGAGAGCAATAACCTCTGGCACCACCTGTGGCCCACAGTTGAAACCGAAACGAATGGCATTCCTCTTATAAATTGCTTCAGAGGATTCTTTCTCAGAGGCAAAAAAGTACAATAACTTTGATTAGTTAACCATTTAGGTTTATTATATGGAAAGTAGTCATACTTTTTACGTTTTGTTTGATCTGGTTCAGTTTCATTTCTCATTACTTTATCATACTCCAAATTTTCAAAATGTAATTCTATACAATCTTGTTAAAGATGTAAATACAGTCTTTTAATGAAATTTAAATACATATTATTATTTATAAAATTAAAGTTTTTTCATTCCTTGATGTTAATTTAACCCATTTAATACCACTGATCTTTTAAATTGGTCAGCATGACAATTTTTCTCACTAATGATTAAACCTGAATATTTGCCAGTTATTTTGTATCTCAGAAAACCCATGAGAATTCATTAAAAAACAATTTTATTCGAAGGTCATTTTTACTTATAGATAAAAGGTAAAATATATTTAAAAATAAAAGGGTAAAAAATTATTAAGTATGCTCAAAATTTGTAAAAAATACTTCTTTTTCATTTTTAAATCCTGGAGTACAATTTTATGGTGGAGTATATTCTTATATCCCTTTATAACGCAATATGATGATACAATTATGGGTTTTTAATATTAACGGACAGAAAGCTCAAAAAAAATTAATAATTTATAAATAGGTTAGTGGTTCAACATAGACGGAAACCATTTTGAAATTCAGGTTCAGGCATGTTTATTCCCCTCCCTTACTTTTCATTTTGTTACCTGTCACTTCTTTGGGATGAATGTCACATCTTCAGCCTTCATCATCAGTTAGATCCTCAACTTTGTCTGTAGGGAGAACAACACAATCAACTTCAGCTGATAGTAATGTTTCTTCTAGGCTCAATAAGCCTCATGCAATTCTTCAAGTCATATAAACCATTTAACTCATTTTGTCTAACAGTTGCTGATAAATTTTAGGAAGAATGAGATTTTATGAGGAGGCTATAGATTATTAACTTTTTCTAGTTTTCTGTCCGCTAATATTAAAAACCCGTAATTGTAGCATCACATTGTGTTTTAAGGGCTATAAGAATATACTCCAACATAAAATTGTACTCCAGGATTTAAAAATGAAAAAGAAGTATTTTTTACAACATACTTGATAATTTTTTACCCTTCTACTTTTAAATATATTTTACCTTTTATCTATAAGTAAAAATAACCTTCGAATGAATTCTCATGGGTTTTCTGAGATAAAAAGTAACTGGAAAATATTCAGGCTTAATCATGAGTGAGAAAAATTTTTATGGTTACCAATCTATTTAAAGATCAGTGGTACTAAATGGGTTAAATTAACATCAAGGAATGCAAAAACTTTAATTTTAGAAATAATAATATGTATTTAAATTTCATTAAAAGACTGTATTTACATCCTTAACAAGATTATAAACATAAATTTAGTCATATCTACAGGTAATCAGTTTAAGGGTTACAGTATCGAAGGCTAGTAATAATGAATTATGATTGTTTTTATTTTGGATTAGTATATATATATTTACAAATAGTTCTAGATTTTGTTCTTTAAATTGCAATTACAATTTCATAACAGGTGTATGTCATATATATTTCTTTTCATATTAAATATTTTTTTTTTTATGAAAATCACTTATTTTAAATTATATACAAGTCAAACCTGTCTTACATAGTATATTTCTCCTATATAAGTCTCTTCCCTTCAGAGAGACTAACAATCACATCAAACACCTTCCCCAATGTTATATTAAAACAGCTGTTTTCAAAAAATTTAGGTTTGGTTCTAAAAAATTAAAAAATATCCGAGACCACGTCGTAAATGCAGTCGACTCGGACTGATAAATGGAAGATGCCTTCCAGCTCATTTTAATAGTTTTCATTGATTAGCTATTGTATGCTTGGACTGTAAAACATTACATTTGGACGGCCTATTACTATTAAAGGACATTTTGCACAATACAGTATTTTGTACTACAATGATATAACATGGATCAATATTAATTTTATTATACACCGTTTTATTAAAAAATAATTATAGTTTAATTTATATTTACTTTTCTAGTTAAATGTGCTCATTTTTATTGAATCATAAATGCAAAAGATAAAACAAAATCAATAAAATACTACAAATTACTCTAATTTAAATTATAATCATGAGGGCTGGTGCAGCTAGTGATAAAACAATTTATCAAATCTAATAAACCCGCATTGTAACATATTTATAAATCTAAATTAAATAACAAATAAATTAAATTGAAACGATAGAATTAAAATAATAAATTTATAACTATTCATAACATTATATATAAATACAAACTGCACTTGATTCAGAATATATGGATAATAATAAATGTTCAGCTATTTTTTTAAACGTCTAATCTATCTAAAACTCTAATCGTGTCTAAACCGTCCTATGAGTGACATAAAAATAAAATATTTCTTTACCCTATTTATTAGCCCCACAGATCTTTAATTAGTTATTTAAATATAATTTATATATCAGTTCGACGAAACAAAAACAAAATTATTTTATAAATATAACACCCAATAGGACGGAATGCAACACAATAAACAAGTGCAACATATTATAACACTACGGCCTACGTTCGACTCCATTGCCACTAGGGTTCTTTAGGAACTGTAAACAGAAACTCCCGTTTCTTAATAACTATTTGACACCTGCTCAATCAAAAGAAAAGGCACAATGTCCCCCACATCCATTTTACGGACCATCAGGCAGTAATTCATGTATATTTGTTGTGGAGTTTAGTTCAAGAATGAAAAAATAATATCAATAAAAAAAAAAACGTTTATATTATATAAATGTTGAAGAAGGATGGCTAAATAAGTGTCTTATTTTTTATATAGTTCCCTGAAATTGTTGAGGGACTGTCCAGAATGCATAGGAACTACAATTTAAATAATACAATAGTAAGCCAAAATCAAGTCCGCAACATTAAATAATAATTGTTATGGCATTTAATTCATGTAATATTACAGGTATGGCACTGAGTTTTCACTAAGGTTCGATTTCTTACAATAGATTTTTGATTTAAAATAAGCTCGCTAACAACTTTTCCTTAAACCTCTCCTCATGACCAATGCTTTAGAAATAATACAAATCTAACAATTTATAAACACTTATCAGTACAACATTAAATGAGTATTTAAGAACTTAGCACAAATATGGGCACAATTAAAATAATCAACCACTGTATAATGAAAAAACAGCTAAATTTCACAATGCTATGAGAAATAAAATAATTTTAGAGTACCTTTTACGGTACATGATCACCTTTTATACACATCAAAAAATGACTTAAGACATACAAAACTATTATAGCTTTAACCCCAAAGCATTCCCACGTCATTTAAGCAAGCACCATTTTTTATTTACATTCTGTACAATTAAAATTTAACATTAACATATTAGCATTAACAATGCCATTTGCTCTGTTCAGATTTAACAAATAATCATTTTAGCATCTAACAAGCAGCTTTCTTCTCTTTACTAACTAAGTATTGTGTTTAATTTTTTCCTAAATTCTAATCATTTATTACTTACTTAAAACCTATAAATTTTCATGTTCACTGGGTGTATACACTCACTAACCTTTCAGCAAAAAAAACAACTATTTCATAGCATATTAAAATATGAACTTGGTTTCTTATTATAGCAGTTCAAATGTAGATTATTTACAATATATAAAAGATATTTCTCTGTCTTAATTAGTTCAATTGGGTAGTATAATTTTTTTTTCAACACTAACAATCTAATGAGGTATTTGTTACTAACTTATTTTGATTTGTTTGAAATAAGTTGATATATCTGCTGATTAATTGTTGAAAAAATAAAAATGAATTACTGTGTTAAGGGAAAAGAAATATATTACCCAGTTAGAATGACATAACATACCACAATAATCAGTTTATTTCTACGAAGTGAACCAAGACTGACAGAAGTCAGCTATAAAATAACAAGTCATATCAGTCTCATAGTCACTTCTAAATTCCTAGTTCTTAAGATTCCCTATAATACTAGGTGGGTTAAAATATTCAGCTAAATTTAATTACATGAAATATTGTATCTGTAAGGCTAAATTCAAATCAGTCTTTTTCATATTTCATGCCATTGATTTTAGCTGCGATCAAACGTAAATATAATGTAAAAATATTTGCATTCAAAATTAAAATGAATGAATTAATAGTCTTGGTTGAGATTACAGTCATTGGGAATCTACAGAGCAAGGAATGATATAGATTTTGTACTTAAGGTAAATAACTAGAGAACTTTCACAAAAAAATACAACTATTACTTGTATACTAATTACTATAATATACCTGTATTTGAAATGTACATAAATGCACTTTGAGGTAAGTAAATGTAAAAACTGCAATTTTTTTGTTTTTGTTAGATTTAGAGTTCATTTGAATATATCTTCAAGAAGATATATTATCAAATGGGAAATTTTGGAAGCCTTAATATAAATATATCGGAAGTTTTTTAAGGAGCCTACAGTCTAAAAATAGCAGTTATTTAACACACAACAATGGACGATTGTATTATTATTTACATATATGTGCTATTTCATCCGTTATTGGTAAATATCCTATAAAAGCTCACACTTTATTACTTGCACCATTAATTTCACTATTTTTAATGACACATATTTCAGTACAATTTATACCTAACTAATGACTAATAATTAATCATAATAATATTGAAGGACAACTTAGCTCAATAAGTACAAACCTGTGACATTGGGCTCATAATTTAAAAAATATTACAACAAATAATAAATTAAATAACCAAAAGATACAGACAGCATTATCACATTTTTTTTTTTTTTTTTAACTGTTTACTGCTTTTCTTTTGGTTGAATATAAATTATATATATTAATGACAACATTTCATTTCATAACAATAAAAGAACACAATAATAAGCTCAAACTATAAGCCAAGCACTAAACTATTTGTTCATAGCCTTAAGATTTAGTATTTAGGTGGTGTATATCACTTTATTCAATGTATATCAAGGTATTATGCTAGAAGTTTATTTCTGAGTTCTTTATAATATATAATATACAATCATTAAAATAACAATTTATATTGCTTTTATACTACTAGACATAAAATAAACATTAACATTAAATCATTTATGTTAACACCTGTCATTATCGTTTTCCTATCATAATCTGGTATACATTTACAAATATAAAATTAAAAATAAAATAAAGCTATGAATGTTATAATGCTTTGTACTCAACATCGTTTGATTAACTTTAAAATAATATAATAGTCTTGTTCAATAACAAACTTGTTCAAATTAAGGCGTAAATCTACAAAACTCTTATAAAACTATTAACACCTGAGATTGTCATCTATAGCTCTTGTAGAAAATATAATAAATATATCATTAAATTGTATATATGAGGTAGAGAGCTAATTATAATATGGCAACAATACATATATAGAAAATCAACTTAATTAACTTTGTAATAATACCTGAGGTAGATAATGGAATATTTTGTCATTATTATTTCATGAAATGTAAAAAATAATGACTTTTATAAAATACAATGTATTTTAGTTGTAGTGTATCAAAATTCCTGAGGTAGATAAATCTGATCGAATATGAACCTTATTACTAGAGAGTGAACCCGTTTATTGCGCCTGATTCATCTAAAAAATCCTAAACCGAAACAATTTGGCTAAAAAAGTACACTACATGGATCTTTTTGTTTATTTTAGAATAGAAAATTACAATCATTAGATTAAAACTTCAGTTATAGATTTATTTCTGCATAGAATAATATTCATATGTATATTTAAGGTATGAATGAGCTCTCAAATCACAATTATTAATGCTGGATAAGCAAATTGTAATTTTACAAATAAAGAAAAATATGTATATATCTACAGATATATACCTGTTTTCCTTTAAAATTAGACTAACAGCAACTAAAATATCTGTTTGATAATTATTTTGGTACTTTGGTATTAAATAGGCCATAGCATCTTGGCAGCCATATTATCAGTGGATAGCATTATGTTATTAATAAATAAGATGTATTGATGTGCTGACAAATAAGAACACAATAATATCAAAGGAAATAGAAATTATGAACTTTTAAGTAATCTATTATTATACATCTGATTATTTTTCCGACTTGATTGTGTGACTCGGCTGACGGAGGAGCGTGGGGGACTTCCCAAGACTCCACTTCCTCTTTCACATGCGAGGGAGGTGACTGACAACCATGTGGATTGAGGAGGCCTCTGGGCTGTTTGTAAATATTGTATGAATGAGCGAGTGAATGATGAATTGTAAATGTGGTATGAATGAGAACATTTATCTCAATTACTTATTGCCTAACAAGGCAGATTGTAATTTTAGCACAATAAAGAAATTATATATATATATATATTTAACCTTATTTTCCAGGGTGTTGATGTTTGATAAGAGACATTTAGTTTTTAAAATTTTAAAGGTTTTTTATAAAATAAAAAATAAATATTTTTTTAAAAATAAAAGTTTGAAATAGTTTATATTAATTCAGGCTTTAAAATAGGTTTACTATCTATTCAGACTTCGCTCTATGACTGGGCTAATTTATTTTCTATTAATTCTATGATGTAGCAAGGCAACTCTTATGTGATGCATCATGATGCCCCTACCTCCTGTAGATGCCGGTAGAATTGGCTTGATTTTTGTTTCAGATGTTCTTTGCATCTAATTGATAGTTTTCTATTTGTTCTACCAACATAAGATTTATTGCATTCCCCATACTCTCTTCCATCTATACACGCCTGATCTATCTTTTAATTGAATCAGGTCTTTAGTGTGGGAAATTAACTTTACTTATAAAGGCTACACCGATGCCCATTTTTTTCAAAATATTCTCGGATGGACCACTTGGTGCGATTAAGCACTGTTAATATCATTTAATGCTTTATTGTTTCTGATTTTAATGATAGATTTGTTTGTCTACATATGCACAGTCGAGATTTTTATCATGTGACTTTTCATTTTAGCAAGTTTAGATTAGATTGCAGAGATTAAACTGGCAGTGGCCTCGTGACCTGCTATAAATACGTGATAGTGGGAGTCCTGGCAATGGCCAGTTTCTCCAATCTTGCTTTAGCGTATATTTTAAATCTTGCGCTCTTCGTCAGCCTCCACTGGCTCGTATCCGGTGGTGCGGCTGACAAAGGAGCGTGGGGGACTTCCCAAGACTCCGCTTCCTCTTTTGCATGCGAGGGAGGTGACAACCATGTGGATTTGGGAGGCCTCTGGGCTGTTTGTAAATACTGTACGAATGAGCGAGTGAATGATGAATTGTAAATGTGGTATGAATGAGAACATTTATCTCAATTACTTATTGCCTAGCAAATAATTATTTGATGATCTAGGTGTTTTACGTCAAAATAAACCCAACCAACCAAAACCTGGAAGTTGACTGTGCCTTGAATAGTCAACAAACGGGCAACTACAATATCAACATACGGGCAACTACAATATCAACATACGGGCAACCGCTATATACAACCAAATCTCAAAAAAGGAGAGCGTTTGGAAAAAAAAAATGAAATATTTACATTTTATACAGTATAAACATATATACAATAGAATAAAAAGAAGTGTCATTGGTTGTTTTTTTTATTAGATGTTACTTTGTTTTGTTTTAGACTAGATCCATTCCATATTAGCATAAGTTAATTTTTTCATGTAAATACTGGAAATAAATTGATTTGAAATGAAATAAAATTCATAGTTTACTAGGAAGAAGAAACACCGCATGCAGAGGTCAGAGTTAAGGGCTGACCAATGGTTGTCATAGTTGTAGTTGTTGTAGGTGGCACTGAGTTCTAATGTTAGCAGAGTAGTAGACCTCAAATTCATTTTTCTTAACCGGATTCGTTACATCTTTATTCAAGCACTCACTTATATTCTGGTTATGTCCAATGCCTGTAAACTTCTCTCTTGGCTTCCGTTAGGTCAAGTGTCCACCATGGGTTGTGTGGAGTGTGTACATATCAAGAACTAAAACAGGTTTTTTCTCCACAACTTAAATAATTTTAGTTCCATCCAAACGACGACGGACTATGCCTTCATTCTCAAGGGTTAGGGTTGATAATAGCTAGTACTTGCTGGCTTGGCTTTCAAATGATGCCTCTAGAGCCACCTCTGTTGTAGGCACCATTGCCACGATGTAAAACGAGATGGAATTATGGTCACTGCTGGTTTCTGCAAAATTCTCCAGTTCTCTATGCATCTTGACAGTGGGATTGAAGACATGGTAATGTCAATCCAGCTACTGCCTTCATTCTCAAGGGTTAGGGTTGATAATAGCTAGTACTTGCTGGCTTGGCTTTCAAATGATGCCTCTAGAGCCACCTCTGTTGTAGGCACCATTGCCACGATGTAAAACGAGATGGAATTATGGTCACTGCTGGTTTCTGCAAAATTCTCCAGTTCTCTATGCATCTTGACAGTGGGATTGAAGACATGGTAATGTCAATCCAGCTACTGCCTTCATTCTCAAGGGTTAGGGTTGATAATAGCTAGTACTTGCTGGCTTGGCTTTCAAATGATGCCTCTAGAGCCACCTCTGTTGTAGGCACCATTGCCACGATGTAAAACGAGATGGAATTATGGTCACTGCTGGTTTCTGCAAAATTCTCCAGTTCTCTATGCATCTTGACAGTGGGATTGAAGACATGGTAATGTCAATCCAGCTACTGCCTTCATTCTCAAGGGTTAGGGTTGATAATAGCTAGTACTTGCTGGCTTGGCTTTCAAATGATGCCTCTAGAGCCACCTCTGTTGTAGGCACCATTGCCACGATGTAAAACGAGATGGAATTATGGTCACTGCTGGTTTCTGCAAAATTCTCCAGTTCTCTATGCATCTTGACAGTGGGATTGAAGACATGGTAATGTCAATCCAGCTACTGCCTTCATTCTCAAGGGTTAGGGTTGATAATAGCTAGTACTTGCTGGCTTGGCTTTCAAATGATGCCTCTAGAGCCACCTCTGTTGTAGGCACCATTGCCACGATGTAAAACGAGATGGAATTATGGTCACTGCTGGTTTCTGCAAAATTCTCCAGTTCTCTATGCATCTTGACAGTGGGATTGAAGACATGGTAATGTCAATCCAGCTACTGCCTTCATTCTCAAGGGTTAGGGTTGATAATAGCTAGTACTTGCTGGCTTGGCTTTCAAATGATGCCTCTAGAGCCACCTCTGTTGTAGGCACCATTGCCACGATGTAAAACGAGATGGAATTATGGTCACTGCTGGTTTCTGCAAAATTCTCCAGTTCTCTATGCATCTTGACAGTGGGATTGAAGACATGGTAATGTCAATCCAGCTACTGCCTTCATTCTCAAGGGTTAGGGTTGATAATAGCTAGTACTTGCTGGCTTGGCTTTCAAATGATGCCTCTAGAGCTGCCTATTAACAATATATATAATATATTGGAGATCTTGTGAACTCAGTCAATGACAACTCATCTAGATATAGTCTTGCTAATAATAGAATTAAAGAATACTCCATTGCCAACCTTTTGTCTGTGTTGAAGTTATATTAGTTTTGCCTAAGGCATATTTTAACTAATGTTACATTGTTTTTCTTTTGGTTCTATTTCTTGCATTGCATGATGTATTAAGACTTTGTGCCATGTACGGTTTGAACTAGTACCATAACAATTAATGAAAATTTTTTCTTTGAATGTTTATAGAACATTTAAGCTGTGGTGATGAATTCCCATGTTCACTATCTTTCAAATGATGCCTCTAGAGCCACCTCTGTTGTAGGCACCATTGCCACGATGTAAAACGAGATGGAATTATGGTCACTGCTGGTTTCTGCAAAATTCTCCAGTTCTCTATGCATCTTGACAGTGGGATTGAAGACATGGTAATGTCAATCCAGCTACTGCCTTCATTCTCAAGGGTTAGGGTTGATAATAGCTAGTACTTGCTGGCTTGGCTTTCAAATGATGCCTCTAGAGCCACCTCTGTTGTAGGCACCATTGCCACGATGTAAAACGAGATGGAATTATGGTCACTGCTGGTTTCTGCAAAATTCTCCAGTTCTCTATGCATCTTGACAGTGGGATTGAAGACATGGTAATGTCAATCCAGCTACTGCCTTCATTCTCAAGGGTTAGGGTTGATAATAGCTAGTACTTGCTGGCTTGGCTTTCAAATGATGCCTCTAGAGCTGCCTATTAACAATATATATAATATATTGGGGATCTTGTGAACTCAGTCAATGACAACTCATCTAGATATAGTCTTGCTAATAATAGAATTAAAGAATACTCCATTGCCAACCTTTTGTCTGTGTTGAAGTTATATTAGTTTTGCCTAAGGCATATTTTAACTAATGTTACATTGTTTTTCTTTTGGTTCTATTTCTTGCATTGCATGATGTATTAAGACTTTGTGCCATGTACGGTTTGAACTAGTACCATAACAATTAATGAAAATTTTTTCTTTGAATGTTTATAGAACATTTAAGCTGTGGTGATGAATTCCCATGTTCACTATGAATTAGAGAAAATCACTTTGAATGTTTATGTTAGTCTAGAAATCACTCGAGAAGGAATAATTAGTAAGATCAGCAAAACCCTGAATTAAGTGATGCTTCACATTTAACTAACTTTCGGGATATCTATAAATATAAATTAAATGTCTGAATTTATTTTCTTAAATAGCTTATTTTACTGACTTGAGATAGTTTAAAAGTTGGGATTGGTTTTGCAAGTTTACTTCTTAGTTGGTGCCCATTATTAGATTTCAACCAAACCAAAATGTATATTTTGTCTATCAAATTTTAGATGTATTCGGTAAATTTTATGTTCACTATTTAAGTATAATCACAGCAAATAAATAATATTGGAGTTAAATTATAAAAACAGCTTTATTGTCTTTCCATAGCTGATAATTTATTTTTCTTCTTTAATAAAAAAGTGCTTTCGACAGCTTTAAGCTTTCATCTTCAGTTATCTCCAATTAATTATGTAGGATTTTTAAATCATCTAAAACAATAGTATCTTTTAACAAGGTCTGCTACATCCACGCTCCTCTATCCCTAAATACGAGTTCATAAGAATATAAATAAGCAAAAATACTTCAGCCGTTTGTACTTAATAAAGGCTAAAAATACTCAATGGAAAATCCCCATTTAGGAGATTGTTTGAACCCAGAATGTTCTTAACATGAACCCGCATTATTCTTTTTTCTCTTTAATCTGTCTACTCAATAAAATTAAGTAAAACTCAAGTTGACATGCGGCAATAGGCTGGCTGCCAATATGATTAAAAGATCCTTTTAATACCTCAGTACCATTATATTGCTATATCATTGATTATCTGACAATTTCCTATTTTGTTTTAGAATTACAATTATTTTTTAAACGAATGCTATGTGTAATTTTCCTAAAAATATTTATATCCGAGTACCGTTATTAACAATTAATGATAAAATTAATAAATAATTAATGACATCAGTTTTATTGAGCGATATTAACTATTTCTATGATGTGGGTTCTATATTGTTTAGATTCTTTTAATGCATATTAACGACTACCCCCTGGATCTGTGAATACCCACAAATGGTTCAATATTCAAATAAGGCTTAAAAAGAATAACCAACAATGTGGAATGAATTTGTGTTACTCTGCTTTGATGGGTTCCGGCTCCCTTTCTTCTTCTGAATAGTCGTCCTCTGGTTCAGAAGATTCTTCCATCGTTCGATCATCCATGATCGCCATTCTTCTTTGGTCTTCGGATACCTTTGCAGCCACTTTTGCGGCTTGTTCCGAGAAGTGATTCGAGTTCTCAGCTATCAGTTGGAGATAAGTATCCAGAATAGCCGAGCCAGTCAGAGGTTTGTTCTGTGGAGATTGGGGTGGTGGAGAAAGAGGCCTTATATCGACAGAACAAAACCTGGTCGCATGGTGGCTGTTCATCGTCAAATCCTCAGGGTCATCAGAAGATTTCAGTTCTAGTCTCATATCAGCCCTTGGTCGAGGAGGGCCAGTAGGAGATGATCTTGCCCTGAGTTCTGCAGCAGAGATCTAAAATTATATTTAAATTGATATTAATGACAAACATTTTTTTTCTTTGAGAAAGTAATGATAAACTGTCATAAGTGATAAACTGTCCACTGAACAACGATGTTTTAACTTATACATTAACCACAACCATGCCAAATGCCTTTGAAATTATGAAAAAGACTAGGTATACTGTATTTTTTAAAGGAGTAAATTTGTTTTTTCATCAAAATCAATTTTATTTTTAAATTCATATAAACAAAATTCGGATATAAAAATTGAAGAAAAACTATCAAGAGGTACTTACAGGACAACACATTAGTTTTATCTTACTAAATGATTGTGAAAAAATGGAGGGGGGAGAAATTTTGAATATCCGACTGGAAATAAAATTGCAAATTAAAATCTCTCCATTTCCCCCCTCCATTGTAGGCTTGGATTTTTTTCTGTCTGGAAAATTTTTTTGCACGGGAAAAAAAAGGAAAGTGAAATAAAAAAAATCAAAGAATTTTCTTGCTACCTTGAATTTAGAGCTCTCAAGCCAATTCTCTAATCAATTTGTACCCTCACCCTCCTATTACAGCTTTAGTGTAAGAAGAACAATTGATGGTGCATCATTTTCCATTGTCTTCCCGCAATTATAATGTATACTAGCACTTTTGGCAGCTGACAATATGCTAGTGATCAGTGATATTTTATAGAGTATTGTATTTAAAGAATATAACAATTTTTTTTTAAATTTAAATCCAGGGTCGAAAGTATTTTAGTGTTGTTTTTTGAGTAGAGAAACTGAAGTATAAACATGAAGTAGTCTCATACACCCAGTGCAAACTTTAATTAAGAAGGGAACGCCAAACGCAAAGAGAGGGAAGAAAAGGAAGACGGACCGACCTCATTAGGGAGACATCAACATTTCAAACAAGGGCATGATTCCAGATATATCATGCAGGAACCAGCTAGCCATATATTGCCATTGTATAAGTCAGGGACCAAAGCAAACAGATTGTAAATTATGTAAGTTCAACTGATTTTTTGGGATTCAAATTAATTATTGTTGTTAAGTTAGTAAATCAAATTAACAAAATTTTTACAGCACAGACAGTCAACAATTTGTGAAAATATTCTTTCTTTATAAAACAAATGAATGTGAATAAAAAAATATTATTGCAATACATGACAATCCAATTTTCAAGCCGATTATCTTATAGGAAAAAAATATACCCATATCCAATGATAAGTACTTTAACATATTTCATTTAACTATATGATTTATTAACTAAAGGCTAATTACCTTAACTCCAGCTTTAGCTAAGAGACGAGAAGCCATTTCTGGATCGAACGGTGAAGGCATTGGGAGAACTGGGAGATCCTTGGTTGAGATTCCTCGGTGCTGCCGGCTCATGTGAGAGTGGAGTGAGTTGCGTGACTTTGCAACAGTTCCACAAAGTACACACCGATAGCCGGGACACACTGTGTGCTTGTCCTCGAGATGTGTGCGGAGGGTATGGGCGGACCTATAGATCTTGCCACATTTAGGGCAAGGCCTAGGATCTGTTGCTCTAACACGCATCATATCCAGTCCACGCCTTGAAGCTGTAATAACAGTTTAGTTTTCTAATATAACATGTGTGAAATAAAATTGGATATTAACTTAAAATACCTCTTAAGTTGATTAATATAATTATAAAATAAGAATTAGTAAGTAAAGAGCAAAGATAATTAAACCATAGTAAGCACTTGGAAACTGATGAAAGGTTAAATGTATTGGAAATAGAAAAAGTGAGTGATCTATTCAAGAAATCAATTGCATGTTGTCTTTCACTTAGATGTTTATTTAAATAGAGAACAGTTCTTTTTAAAAAAAAACATTAAAAACATTTTTATTTTAAATATAGTTAAATTTGAAAGTAAATATTACGTATACAAAAACAATGTTTTTCATATTACTTCGATAAACATGAACAAAATACTGTTAAAATATAATTTCAACATTCGAAATGTATAAAGATTTATCAAAATATATGATATTAAAATAATTTTACAAGCTATAATAAATCACAGAATTTAAATTAAAAACTAATACAAAATTTTCAAGAACATTTCTAAAATATACAGGACAAAACTCACTTGAAAAAAATATGTTTGTATTTACAATTACTTATTTAAAAATAAAACAGTTATTTTATTTTAATCTTAGCAAACTTGGAACTTTAACCTAGAGTATTTGAATTGGAATAGACAAGAGAAAGGAATGTCGATAAATTATAATTATTTAAAATTTAAAAAAATAATTGGTAGAGTTAGTTGTTTTCATAAGAAATTATTTGTATACTGATAATAAATGCTCTTGTCCATTCTTAACAACAATTACAAAATTGTGACTAGATAAAAATTATTACTATATTGATATAAATTATTACAATGATCTCTCACACTGATTCAATGAAAAATAATTATCAATAATAATAAATAATTGCTAAAACAGAAATCATTACATTTCATGTTTTACTTTTAAAAGAAATTAAATTTCAATAGCGTAAATCTAAGAAAGACCAATCGCTATTCTTAATAAACAAGAGCGAACTCTTTGTAATTGTCCTTTCTAAATAGTTATGTCTGGTATCCTTGTAATTTACAGGGTTATAGTTGTTAATATAAATTAAACATTGCATACCTTAATGAAAACAATGTTACCAGTATGAAGCTTAAAAATGTACGTTGTACGCCAAGGAAATAATTTACAAGAAATTCTAGTGAAATTTTCAAAAACATAATACTTTTTTAAATCGAAACTGACAAAATCATGATACATTTTTATCAAAATTATGACTAAGATAAAAAATTTTTAACTTATAAAAATATAACAAAGCTCCCCCTTTTAAATAATTATTTTAGTCACAGCATATCTTTAACATATACATTATCATTTTTTGTTCGAGATTGTGGTATTACATGTGTCCATTTAAGACTCTTCATCTTAAGCCAAATGTGAGAGTGCTTCTCTCGCATGTGATTTCTTACTGAGTTAGGGTGAGAGAAGAGACGGGCGCATGAAGGAACAGGACACGTGGGGGAATCACGCGGGTAATGCATGTCGATGTGATTGCGAATTGTGAGAAGGTCTGGGCACCTAGCCTCGCACAAAGGGCAACTGTAGCCTTCATCTGCAACCCCACGTATACGAGTCTTATATAGACACATCCAATACCAAAATAAAGGTAATTTACAAAGTTAAATAAGTTTATAATATAATATCAAGGTTAGCTATTTTATGAAATAGGAACTGTATAACTTTATAATAATTTTAAATTAATATGGAGTCAGATGTATGTAAAATATATATTGATTAATAATAATTCAACGCATATATCACATGAGAAAGCAAAATAAAAATGGTTCAATTTGTATCTTTCTAAATTAATTTCAATACTCCCTCTAAAAAAAGGGTATATATTATTATAATACATATTATATATTACATATATAATACATATTATGTATATATAATTCATGAATATTTTACAATGATGGAATTGTATAATACATAAAATTAGCTATAATATTTATAGCAGATCAGGAACATTTATCATACTATAATTTTAAATTACATTACTAACACTAGTATAAAAATAAAAACCAAATTCAAGTATTAGTACAAATAAAAAGCACTTTATTAGTAGGCAAGCAAGATAGTTTACTTGCTCTGATATTATTCTTAAAGCATCAATATATCAACTTAATAAACTGAAGGGAAACTAAAACAATGCATATTCTATCATGATCATTTCTTGTAAAAGAAAAATGGTGGGATTTCATGTACTATGTTATCTTTCTCTGCCTGACACCATGAGCCTGGAGTTGATGATTGATGAGATAATGTTTAGTTTTACACTGTTTGTGACATATGGAGCATATGTAGCAAGAGCTTGGAGGCGCATGGACGTTGATGATGTGCTGCCTGAGATTTGAGACATTGCTGTACGCACGGGAGCAATGCGGGCAGGCCGGTCGGTCAGGAGGGGGTGGTCCTGCAACACCACCACCCCGCTCCATTAGAATATAACAAACATATTACTTTAGTCATAACTTGTATTCATGTTGTAATAAAAAGTCTTGTTTGTTCTCTGCCTAATTCCATGGGTCTGCAGGAGATGATTGTAAAGATACTGGCGAGTTTTGAAGTACTTTCCGCAGATGTTGCACTGCACCCATGCCCCTGGAGCATGGACATTAGCAACGTGTTGTCGCAGATTGCTCATGCTTGAATAAACTCTTCCACAATCCCCGCAAAAGGGCTTCTCACCTCCTGGAAACCCATTACTGTTTTCACACCACATTTCACTATCCCAAAGTTCCACTTTTCCATTATACATTAACATTTGGATTTTTGGTAGCCTTACATTTAATGAAATGATTATATAGCACATTTTCTTTATAACAAATAGTACTTATTAAGGAAAAAAAATTAGAAAGACTAACTTCACAACAATAATTAATGAAAATAATCCTAAACATTTCAACCAACTCAATTACAAAATTAATATGGCACAATGTGAATTCACTATATGAATATCTCCAAAACTAATAAGTAATATAAAATAATATACACCATAATAAACCCTATAAGTTCCAATTAAATGAATTATTAAATCTACAACTAGAACTACTTTCAAAATTTATAAATTGGTTTTGTTCAAAGTACTCTCCATCTCTCTGTGACTGTTAAGAAGGGGGCATTTGATAATGAGTGTAACGCAATGACTGACTGTAAGACTTCCTCTGTCGTATTCCATGAGTAGCTAGCAAATGGACTTGAAGATACTGCTTAGTTTTGAAGCTTTTGGAGCAGACGTGGCAAGTTTCCCAACTTGGAGCGGTGGTGTGGACGTTGGCTATATGCTGCTTGAGGTTGCTGTTGTTGCTATACTCCTTGCCGCACTCAGGGCAGATAGGCTTCATCGGCCGGTCAAACCCATCGATCCCTGCATCGCCCACATACCGGCTTTTACTAAACAGATCCCCGCACACGTCTTTTCAAAGAAAGAGCAATCAACATAGAAATACATAACAGTTTCTCTTGGTGGATAATTAACCGCCAGCATTGTTGTCCTTCAATGAGAGGGAGGATATTATGTAAAAGAAAAATATTTTTGAGGTGTAATAAACCAAATTTATAAAAAAATATAATGCCTTTACCAAAATATGAAAATAAGTGCTTTTTTCCGAATTATTAAATGTAAAATATTTGTTGTAGAAAAATAAATATGTACATACATATATATTTAATTGCTCCTTCCAAAGAAATTAATAATCATTAAAATTAAAAAAAAAAATGATAGTTGTAGTACACTATTTATAACCTTCTTGCAAAACAAAAAAAAATAAGTTTACACAGCAAAGCTTTTTTGACCTAATTAAATAAGAATTGATAATAGTAAAATCTATTAGCTAATTGTATATAAGATAATAAAATAAGCTTGATTTGTTAATAGTACATTTTAATAAATTGTAGACAAATGAATTTTTAATATTGACTCGAAATATGCTGGTGGTGATTACAATTATAATCAATGTAGCAATATAGTTATTTCATAACTTTTAAATGCAAATAATCACAGGTATAAATAGTGTTGAACGAATGAGATGAGGCTATAGCAATATCCAAAAATATATATATATTTTTTTTATTGCAATAGACTCCTCTCAAATTTGTTTTGATATTTAATACCACTTACCACCATAACTGTTGTCAACTACTAATCCACTGCCGTGCATACCAGAAGGTCCTGGAAGGATTCCTGGAAGAGCTGCAATGAAATTGAAATAAACAAATTATAGTTAGGACTAATAGGTTAAATAATTATTTAAATTGATTATTGTATAATACATACATATATTATCTTATTAATAGCTAATAGATTTTACTAAGCACAATACTAATTTACTTAGATCAAAAAAACCCTTGATGCTTAAAATTATACATATATATATTATTCGCTACTTCACTATTCACTTTCGTTGAAGTGGCTAAGTGCAGGTGGGTGGCCCTTTCTGAATTTCAAAACTAGAAACTTGTTTCTCAAGTGTGTCTGTCTATTAAGTCTGCTCTAGTTCTAGTGTTTATTAATTCCTTCTTTGAACTAGACAGTGAATTTTTATAAAATCTGTATATAATATGAGTAGGTGTCATTAATTAATTAGTTAATTTTTTTGAAGTACTATTACAAGAAGACATGACAGTCTTTATCAATATGAAATTAAATAAATTAAAAACTCTTTATTCTAGGACATTGTCCCTTAAGAATAACAATAAACTCCAGCTTTCAAAAAATATATATAATTAAATTAATCTGTTTTCGTTAGATTGTAAATAATATTGGACCTATGTGTATATAGTAACCTAAATAAACCAACAGCATAATACTGAACAAAAAAAACATAAATAAATGTGAATTTGCAAATAGTTGTAACTAGGAATATAAGGTAAAATAAAGGAATTATTACCTGGGGAAAATAAAAAGTTGCAAAGGTATATTTTAAAGGGAAAAGGAGTCAAGAATGCACTAAAGTGGGGAATGAATAAAATTAATGTCAAATACAAATAGTAACTAAAAGGAATAATAATTACAACTACAAATTGTTAGATTGAAGGGAGCTAAGGAACGCGTACAATCTAGATTTAAAGATCTATTAAGAGATGGGGATCTACAAATATTGATGAGAATACAGATCAAAAGATTTGCGGCATGCATAAGTCAACGGTCAAAAGAGGCAGATTTGTGGGAAAGGGAATATAGGTCAGATAAGTAAAATCTTATGTCATGAGCTGATTTGAATTGGAGGAAATGTGAAGGATGGTAAGGAGGTCTTTTAGTTGTGATAGTACTAGTAGCAGTCTTATAGTCCATGGAGGGATCCAAGGAAGTATCCCTGATGAGCAGTACGGTACAGCAATCCCAAATCGGAGTGGCGCTGTGATGAAACAACTTTCAACTCAACCCTAGTTTTTAAACCATGTACAGATAGTTCTATTCAATACTCTTAAAAAATTAAAGCAACTACATAAAAAATAACGAAGGGTCATTAATTAATTGCTAGGTAATTCAAAAATAGAAATTTTCCTAGCAGTTAAAGATCCCTCAAAGATCTCAACATCCTGGTGATGACTTGAAGCATGAATCGTATGTTGCTACAGGAACCATAATCATAAAATTCATTAAAACTGCTATTATTTAAATTAAAATTAATTAGTTTTTTCCTAGCCACAGTTTCACTCCCCAGGAGGGGGGAGGGGATGATATATTTCATAGAATTGTTAATAATGGAGATTTAAAGATCTATAAATAAGGCAATAAGACATTATTGTCCCAATTAATAATATGTGTATTCACTATCTCGTTTTTTTGTGGGCTTAACTATATTGTGGAGAGACAGAAGATTTGTTTGTTTGAACTGGGACCAACCATTTTAATTGTTTTTGTGTGGATCCAAAATTAATTATTAAATATCATTTAGTTAAAGACTAAAAGTACACAGATTGACATAGTAACACTAATTATTAAAATGTTTTCGAATATTATATATATTTGCGGTTAATGCAATAAAAAAGAAAAATATAACCTTACATTTAGACTATCGCTGAATCAATTTAATAAACACCATTATAATATGCTGGGATTATAATAACAAAAATAATTTTTTAGATGTAACGAAACCCCTAATTGTGTATAATAGATCATGGTTGACTTAAATTTTAAAAGCATTAAGCTATAGCTACCTTGGTGGAGACTCATTAGAGCAGCAGGAAAATTTGGATTTCTAGAGGGATCCATTATCATGCTGTTGTTATGGTGGTCTTGGCTGTAGTCGGCTGGCTCAGTTTTCGGTTGTATCAAATCCGCCATTGAGTGAGGACCATTTCCTCTTTCACTAAGACCTGTATCTGAAGAATTGCTGTCTTCACCAGATGAATGTGCATGAACTGAAGAGTCTGAATGTCCTTTAGACTGAAACAAATTATTAGATTTAAATGTCAAAGAGCTGAAATATATGATCTAGAAACTTAATGAAATATCGAGGAAGTGATTATATGTACTTCAGAAAATTGGGGGATAATTATTCAATAGATCAATTGAAAATAAGATTTGCTAACACTCATTTACATTTGAACAAAAACATGTGCCACCCCTAGAGAATATCTACGTAGAAGGAGAATGTCTATTCTAGAATTTGTTCAGCCATAACAGATCTTTTCAATTTGTAGTTTTAGATGCCTAGGTGTTCGCGTCGTATTCGTTCATAAGCAACACAATGGGTGCTAATGAATTTCAATTCATCAGTTGAATAATTTTATCATTGTCGTTGTACACTGTTTAATATCGCCAATAAGAACAAACAAATATAAATAAATAAGATTGCACTAATGGTGAAACATAAAATCATATAGAATAGCATATAATCACCCTTTAAACAATGATGTATTGGAATATATAACAGATAAATGATGCCTCAATACGCTAGCCACTACCAACAACATTCATAAAGATCTCTAAACCACTGGCAAACGAATGTTCATAACAAATGGTTTGTTAGGTTTTTTTTAGTTTTATTTTCTTACTCAGAAATGTGCTTTTATAGTAAGTGAAGTACTTGGTGGTACCAATTGTATTTTCTGGAACTATTTTTTTTTCTGAAATCTGAAAAACTCTCTTAACTTGTTGAAGATTATCTAAGGATTTCTCTTTGTCCTCCATTTCCGACATTTTGAGAAGTCAGATGTCTGTTTTAGAAGTAGCCAACTGCTACGTATAACAAGTATCTTCAAACATTCCAAACTTCCCAGAGTGGTCATTGCATAGTGATACAAGCTAAAATACTGATAATACCAATTCATTTTGTGTACAACAAATCCCTGTGTTATAGAAAAATTTTTCTTTCAGATCTAAAGTCAGCATAAATAATTCAAAAGAATAATGATCTACCCATCAGTGTTTCTCTTGCAAAAACATCTTTTTTTGTCTAGTATTATTTCAATAATGTCCCAGTTTAATATATTTTATACTATTGCTGAACATACAACATACACACTTTGAAATTTCAGCTTATCAGTACATTGACTAATGTAATTGATTTCTATACCTGCTGAAGTATTATTTAATATAAATTCCATAGATTTGGATCCATGGATAATCCTTATAATATATAATTCTATAAATATAACTAGGTAGTGGGGTTGGCGTACTGACTTCTAACTGGGAAGACCCGATTGCGATCCTCGACTCGCCCAAGGATATTTTCTTTGGGGGGATGGGTCTGGTGGGGATTGACCCTGTGAGGTTTGAATGAGGAGCTACTTGAATAAATAAGCGAATCCTAATAAGAAAACAATTCAAGGTTGAGAGGTAACACCTAGTGCTGATCACCGCACCTTAGAGGACTACAAACTGTGGTGACAACCTTTAGATGGCCATTACCTCTACATGGATTTATATTTAGAAATATAAATAGAAGTAGATAAGGTGTATCTCAATAAGACAGCCTACCTTTCAGCCCTAGGAGAATTCATAAGGATGCAAATAGATAATCAAAAAACAATGCATGGGAAAAAATGAACTACTAACTATTGAAATTGTAGGTTACATACCAGGTTGTTATTGTTGACAGGCATATTGTTTTGTGGAGTAGATTCGAGAGCTTGCGACAGGAGAGATTCCCTGTTGTTTTCTCCATGCAAGACACTATTGTTGGTATGACTGTTTGCAGGAGACGGTGAAAATCTTGCTAAGACTGGCTGACAAATGTCGGACGTTCTTATTTTTTTGGGGGGAGGAGAGCCACCCTCACTGTCAGCTATGTAAGGAGAACCATGCTCATTGTTATTGATCCATCCTGAAGTAGGACCACTCTGAAAATAATTAATAGGATAAAAATATTCGTCCCCTAACTTTCTCACAATCCTTTTTATTGAAAAAACATAATATAAATAAATGAACAGATATCCCTTTTACTGCGGCTAAGGTGCCTTTTAAGGAGATGGTGTCCGAATCTTGTTTGAATGAAGTTGAGAAGTATTTAGTTTTCAATAATAGGGAAACTTAACATTGGTTTCCTTGATGACCACCTGCAGCTCTGCAGTATAAGTGTTGTCTTAGTGAACAAAGGCATTTGAATTATTCTTAGTTGTTGATCAATTACCGTAAAAATAATACATCCAACTATTACAATTTAACTAATATAACTATTTTTTTTTAAATTTAACTGGATATTGAATAATAAAAAAAATTGTTGTCTAGTAACACAAAGTTTGTTAAACATGAGCACTTCTGACAGAATGTTATAGACTAACGCTTAAACTATAATTAATCTTTAAAGGCCTTAGACCACCTCATCATATATTTTAATCAAGTTTTTACAATGTTTTGAGAACCCTATATAATAAACAGCTTCACCATGCTAGACAACATTTTCAAACATTGACAATGGCGATGATTGAGTGGCTATGATGAAGAAAAGGGGGGTATAAAAGAATGAAGGTCTCAGTTTAAAAACTAGCAATATCCACTTTTCCAAAATTTACAGAGAAAAGTTAAAAACCTTCCTAATCCTGATAATGCTGACCTGATTAAAATCGTAAAATATATTTTATTTTTGTTCTTGTTTGGTATTTACTTCAAAAAGACTAAAAGTTAAAGATTAAACAAGTTTACCACATTAATAGTTAATAATTTTATAACAATTTACTCACAGCAATGAGTTTTTGATGTTCTTTCGCAGGAACATCAGCAAGTCCTTTAATTTGCAGAGTTTGTGCTGTTTTAAGGAAATCATTGAGCTGTTCATGCCCAATGTGCACCTCCCCGTTGTACATAAACCTGAGAAGGGCTTCCATGTCTTGTTCCCTTACATCTCGAAGGATGACAATGGGATGTTGACAAGGGTTAGCCTGAAAACATTTTTTTTTTAAAACTAAACATTTTTCAAGTCATCTGATATGACTTAAACATAACTAATACTCAAATACAATATATTCTTGCCTACAAATCACTTGTAAAAATAAAAATAAATCCAAGTAAGCAAAATTTTGGTAAATAATACAGTTTCATATACACAATCAGGTACATATAGTCTACTTTTTAACTTTTAGATGTTTTCCCAACGGTCTCCATCGATATGTCTACATACCCCTCCCCATCTTTTGAAAATGACTATTTGTTATTGAAGGTACTGATGACATTAAAAATTAATAAGCTATTGGGTAGCAAACATAAAATTTCATCAATCCATAAAAATCACCAGAAACCAATCGGCCATTGACAGAAGTAAGTAAAAAATAGTAATGCTAAAAATATGCCATTGAGCATGTAAAACACATGAAGAACATTATTATCAATACTTAATAAACACCTCTTTATAAAAGAATATTATAATTAAATAAATTATGTTGTATTGAATCATAAATAATTAATAAATAAGATATTCTAAAAAAATATTCTTTATATTCAACATCATTGCTTTTTAAATGAGTTATCCTTTAGCAAAATAAATATGAAAATGCAGTCCTAGTAACATTAAAATAGTCAATTAATGTTTGACTATTTTATTAACAGACAATTTTATGCTTATAAAAATCTGTATAATTTAAGTTAAAAATTAATAATAATATGGAACTCTTTAATTGTTCATAGATTAGATATTTAACAAATGATCAATATAAAAGTATGGTTGAGGAAAAAGAAACAGTGTTGAGCAAGAGATTTCATAAACGAACAACAATGAATAATGAGCTGTTTGGAAATTTTATGAAATACTTTTGAAGAGCTCTATGCACAAAATTTCTGTTCTAATTTAAATTGTTGGACCTAATGAAGTACTTGAAAATACGTGCCAAAACATTCAAAGACTGAAATACCACTATTTATTTTTGCATTTTTGCAGTTTTTTATTTGATTATTTGTTCACTAATATAAAATTTGGCTGTTTAAAATAAAATAGAAATAAATTTGATTACTACAGATGAGTTTAAAGAAAAATGAATATCTGGTCAAAATTTGGATCATTTGGTTTCTCGACACTATTAAGACTCTGAAGTGTTAATATGAACAAAACTAGAAAACAATGCTAAATTTATAAACTAATTTTTTATGAAAAGACAAATAAAAAACTTCCTAACTCAATATAGTAATAATGTAATTAATTCTAAAAATAAATTGTAAATATTTACCTTAAGCAAGGCGCGGAAATAAGGGCTGCATGCCGACAACACAACTTTATGAGCTCTAAATGAGCACCCACCATCACAGGCTAGGGTCACATCGACAAAATCTTCCTGGTCTCGAAGACGTCTGAATGAGGAAAGAATACTTGCCTGGAAATCATTCCAGCGAAGGGAATATTGCTGTTCCGATCCACCGAGCCCCCCCATCACTGCACTTAACACACCAATAAACGCACGATAAAAAGAAATGCACTAAAAGTTACTGCGAAGGTTTTTAAATTTAACAAAACGGTTAACAGCAAAAACTTTTCGGTCTTTAGGATTTGTGTTGAAAATTTCACGTGTCTTGAAAATGAAGACAACTCTTTGAATTTCTTGTAATATCCAGTTGTAGCCTGTTGAAATTGTTGGTCATCTTCTGGGGGGAAAAAAAAATATATAAAAAAAATTGAATTAATATGTATTTTAAATTTAATGCTTAGTATCAATATAAATTATAAGTATAAAAGTTATTTTTTATTTTTGTAAAAAAGAAAAAGTATTGTCTTTTAAAAGTGTCCTAGTAAAACTATTTTTGCTGTAGGGTCGATAACAAATCCCTGAATAGTTGGCAATTAATAATAAGTTACGAACTGCCATCTGATAAATTGTTTAATGATTTTAACTTAGTGCTAAATATGGGATGAAAATATAGCAATAATCATGTTGACAAAATTATTTAGTGTAATTTAGTTTAATAATAAATTAATAAAAATAATTTAGTTTAATGGAAAAAAAAAAAAAATTGATTTCGAGTTATTTACTTGAGTATTGACTAGTTAATTCATTTTAAAGGTAGACAGTTATTTTATAATTATTATATTTTTTTTAAATAAGTTTTTGTTTGTTAGGTCTAGTAGAAAAAAAAAATTACTGCATATAGTGTAAAAATTATTGAAACGTAAATTATGTATATTAAAAAAAAAAAATGTATAATTCATTGTACACGAACAAATATTGTGTTTCTGTAAGAGATGTAACAAAAGTGCTCTAAGACATATACGTGGAAGGGTTGTTCTATGCCGCTAAAGGGTAGTTTGACAGGGGCGGCCTAGCCACGGAGAGACCAGCCTATGGCAAAACTATCAAAGACTAGTTACTCACATATCTGCGTGTTGCTGTATATCAGCTGCTGCCGGAGCGTGTACCCCCTGGGCAGCCGATGAAAGTCACTAGATAAAAACCGTTCCAGGAGATGCGTAACTACTATCGAAGTGAGAGGAGCGAGTGGCGATCACTGATTGTGACTTTGCGCCCCCCCTGCTTGCTGGTTGCCGAATGCCCGGTGGTGGGAGTGGGGGGGAGAGAGATAGTTGACACCACAGGAGCGAGCGAGAGCGCACTAGAGAGTAGAGAGAGCGGGGCAACTGATGGCTCGTACTTGTGCTTTTGCGCACACACTGCCGACTGCCAAACCAGCGGGCCCGATTGATGCTCAATACGCTACCCCCACTACACCGCCCCCCTCCACCCTACCCACCCAAATTACATTTCCAAATGTCACCCCCCCACCACTTCTCTTACTTCCCAGTATTTTTATTTACATTTTCTATCAGGCTCAGCCGTATTATTACTCATTGAGTCATTCTCTCCGCTCGCTTTACAATAATTTATAGACAGCAACTGTTGGGCAATTTTAACTGTTCAAACAATACTATTATTTTGTTATCACTATTGGGAATAGTGGGCCCCCCCCACGTAAATGTATCTGATATACTCCAGTATAAGAGACATAAACAGAAAAAATGCCGAAACAAACAAAAATAAGAGGTAGAGAGACTAGTTTACAGAAGAAAAGAATTAAATAAAACAAACAATGATACATTTTTGTATCACAATAGAGATTTGATTTGACTCATATAAAAAAAAAAAGAAATCCCAGACATTAAAAAAAATAATTTATAGATAGGAACTGTTTGACAATTTTCACTGTTCAAACAATACTACTATTTTGTTATCACTATTGCCTTCCCCCCACGTAAATGTATCTGATATAATCACTCTACTATAACAGGCAAACAGAAAAAATGCCAAAACAAACAAAAATAAAAGGTAGAGAGACTAGAATTAAATAAAACAATAGGTACAGAAGAATAAAATTAAACAAAACAAACAATGATACATTTTTGTATCACAATAAAGATTTGATTTGACACATAAAAAAAAAAGAAGATATCCCAGACATTAAGAATAATAATTTATAGATTTCCAACCACCCTAATCCTGTAGCACAGTCAATGCACTGCGCCACTCATCCCTATAATCCTCCTCGGAGACTGAAACGGCAGTGGCCTCGTGACCTGCTATAAACGCGTGACAGTGGGAGTCCTGGCAATAGCCAGTCTCTCCAATCATGTCCTGAGCGTCTGTGGCTCTCGCGCTCTTGGTCAGCCTCCACTGGCTAGTATCCGGTGACGCGGCTGACGGAGGAGCGTGGGGGACTTCCCAGGACTCCGCTTTCTCTTTGCGGTGGATTTGGGGGGTCTCTGGGCTGTCTGTAAATATTGTATGAATGAGCGAGTGAATGATGAACTGTAAATATTGTATGAATGAGAGCATATATCTTAATTACTTATTGCCTTATAAAAGGCAGATTGTAATTATTGCACAATAAAGGAATTATACTAATTTATAGATAGGAACTGTTGGACAATTTTCATTGTTCAAACAATACTACTATTTTGTTATCACTATTGTCTTCCACCCACGTAAATGTAACTGATATAATCACTCTACTATAACAGGCAAACAGAAAAAATGGCGCAAGAAACAAAAATAAGAGGTAGCGAGACTAGAATTAAATAAAACAATAGGTACAGAAGAATAAAATTAAACAAAACAAACAATGATACATTTTTGTATCACAATAGAGATTTGATTTGATACATAAAATAAAAAGAAGATATCCCAGACATTAAGAATAATAATTTATAGATAGGAACTGTTGGACAATTTTCATTGTTCAAACAATACTACTATTTTGTTATCACTATTGCCTTCCCCCCACGTAAACGTATCTGATATACTCCACTATAACTGACATAAACAGAAAAAATGCCGAAACAAACAAAAATAAGAGGTAGAGAGACTAGTTTATACAAGAATAGAATTAAATAAAAGAAACTATAATACAATCAAATGATACATTTTTTGTATCACAATAAAGATTTGATTTGATACATAAAAAAAAAAGAAGATATCCCAGACATTAAGAATAATAATTTATAGATAGGAACTGTTGGACAATTTTCATTGTTCAAACAATACTACTATTTTGTTATCACTATTGCCTTCCCCCCACGTAAACGTATCTGATATACTCCACTATAACTGACATAAACAGAAAAAATGCCGAAACAAACAAAAATAAGAGGTAGAGAGACTAGTTTATACAAGAATAGAATTAAATAAAAGAAACTATAATACAATCAAATGATACATTTTTTGTATCACAATAAAGATTTGATTTGATACATAAAAAAAAAAGAAAATATCCCAGACATTAAGAATAATAAATTATAGATAGGAACTGTTGGACAATTTTCATTGTTCAAACAATACTACTATTTTGTTATCACTATTGCCTTCCCCCCACGTAAACGTATCTGATATACTCCACTATAACTGACATAAACAGAAAAAATGCCGAAACAAACAAAAATAAGAGGTAGAGAGACTAGTTTATACAAGAATAGAATTAAATAAAAGAAACTATAATACAATCAAATGATACATTTTTTGTATCACAATAAAGATTTGATTTGATACATAAAAAAAAAAGAAGATATCCCAGACATTAAGAATAATAATTTATAGATAGGAACTGTTGGACAATTTTCATTGTTCAAACAATACTACTATTTTGTTATCACTATTGCCTTCCCCCCACGTAAACGTATCTGATATACTCCACTATAACTGACATAAACAGAAAAAATGCCGAAACAAACAAAAATAAGAGGTAGAGAGACTAGTTTATACAAGAATAGAATTAAATAAAAGAAACTATAATACAATCAAATGAAACATTTTTTGTATCACAATAGAGATTTGATTTGATACATAAAATAAAAAGAAGATATCCCAGACATTAAGAATAATAATTTATAGATAGGAACTGTTGGACAATTTTCACTGTTCAAACGATACTACTATTTTGTTATCACTATTGCCTTCCCCCCACGTAAACGTATCTGATATACTCCACTATAACTGACATAAACAGAAAAAATGCCGAAACAAACAAAAATAAGAGGTAGAGAGACTAGTTTATACAAGAATAGAATTAAATAAAAGAAACAATAATACAATCAAATGATACATTTTTTGTATCACAATAAAGATTTGATTTGATACATAAAAAAAAAAGAAAATATCCCAGACATTAAGAATAATAAATTATAGATAGGAACTGTTGGACAATTTTCACTGTTCAAACAATACTACTATTTTGTTATCACTATTGCCTTCCCCCCACGTAAACGTATCTGATATACTCCACTATAACTGACATAAACAGAAAAAATGCCGAAACAAACAAAAATAAGAGGTAGAGAGACTAGTTTATACAAGAATAGAATTAAATAAAAGAAACTATAATACAATCAAATGAAACATTTTTTGTATCACAATAGAGATTTGATTTGATACATAAAATAAAAAGAAGATATCCCAGACATTAAGAATAATAATTTATAGATAGGAACTGTTGGACAATTTTCACTGTTCAAACGATACTACTATTTTGTTATCACTATTGCCTTCCCCCCACGTAAACGTATCTGATATAATCACTCTACTATAACAGGCAAACAGAAAAAATGCCAAAACAAACAAAAATAAGAGGTAGAGAGACTAGAATTAAATAAAACAATAGGTACAGAAGAATAAAATTAAACAAAACAAACAATGATACATTTTTGTATCACAATAAAGATTTGATTTGATACATAAAATAAAAAGAAGATATCCCAGACATTAAGAATAATAATTTATAGATAGGAACTGTTGGACAATTTTCATTGTTCAAACAATACTACTATTTTGTTATCACTATTGCCTTCCCCCCACGTAAACGTATCTGATATACTCCACTATAACTGACATAAACAGAAAAAATGCCGAAACAAACAAAAATAAGAGGTAGAGAGACTAGTTTACAGAAGAATAGAATTAAATAAAAAAAACAATAATACAATCAAATGATACATTTTTTTGTATCACAATAAAGATTTGATTTGATACATAAAAAAAAAAAGAAGATATCCTAGACATTAAGAATAATCAAATTATAGATAGGAACTGTTGGACAATTTTCATTGTTCAAAGAATACTACTATTTTGTTATCACTATTGCCTTCCCCCCACGTAAATTTATCTGATATACTCCACTATAACTGACATAAACAGAAAAAATGCCGAAACAAACAAAAATAAGAGGTAGAGAGACTAGTTTATACAAGAATAGAATTAAATAAAAGAAACTATAATACAATCAAATGATACATTTTTTGTATCACAATAAAGATTTGATTTGATACATAAAAAAAAAGAAGATATCCCAGACATTAAGAATAATCAAATTATAGATAGGAACTGTTGGACAATTTTCATTGTTCAAACAATACTACTATTTTGTTATCACTATTGCCTTCCCCCCACGTAAATGTATCTGATATACTCCACTATAACTGACATAAACAGAAAAAATGCCAAAACAAACAAAAATAAGAGGTAGAGAGACTAGTTTATAGAAGAATAGAATTAAATAAAAGAAACAATAATACAATCAAATGATACATTTTTGTATCACAATAAAGATTTGATTTGATACATAAAAAAAAAAAAAGAAATCCCAGACATTAAGAATAATAATTTATAGATAGGAACTGTTGGACAATTTTCATTGTTCAAACAATACTACTATTTTGTTATCACTATTGCCTTCCCCCCACGTAAATGTATCTGATATACTCCACTATAACTGACATAAACAGAAAAAATGCCAAAACAAACAAAAATAAGAGGTAGAGAGACTAGTTTATACAAGAATAGAATTAAATAAAAGAAACAATAATACAATCAAATGATACATTTTTGTATCACAATAAAGATTTGATTTGATACATAAAAAAAAAAAGAAGATATCCTAGACATTAAGAATAATCAAATTATAGATAGGAACTGTTGGACAATTTTCATTGTTCAAACAATACTACTATTTTGTTATCACTATTGCCTTCCCCCCACGTAAATTTATCTGATATACTCACTCTACTATAACAGACATAAACAGAAAAAATGCCGAAACAAACAAAAATAAGAGGTAGAGAGACTAGTTTACAGAAGAATAGAATTAAATAAAAAAAAACAATAATACAATCAAATGATACATTTTTTGTATCACAATAAAGATTTGATTTGATACATAAAAAAAAGAAGATATCCCAGACATTAAGAATAATCAAATTATAGATAGGAACTGTTGGACAATTTTCATTGTTCAAACAATACTACTATTTTGTTATCACTATTGCCTTCCCCCCACGTAAATGTATCTGATATACTCCACTATAACTGACATAAACAGAAAAAATGCCGAAACAAACAAAAATAAGAGGTAGAGAGACTAGTTTATACAAGAATAGAATTAAATAAAAGAAACTATAATACAATCAAATGATACATTTTTGTATCACAATAAAGATTTGATTTGATACATAAAAAAAAAGAAGATATCCCAGACATTAAGAATATCAAATTATAGACAGGAACTGTTGGACAATTTTCATTGTTCAAACAATACTACTATTTTGTTATCACTATTGCCTTCCCCCCACGTAAATTTATCTGATATACTCACTCTACTATAAGAGACATAAACAGAAAAAATGCCGAAACAAACAAAAATAAGAGGTAGAGAGACTAGTTTATAGAAGAATAGAATTAAATAAAAGAAACAATAATACAATCAAATGATACATTTTTTGTATCACAATAAAGATTTGATTTGATACATAAAAAAAAAAAAAGAAATCCCAGACATTAAAATAGACGATAATTATCTCTCGGTTAAGAAATAAAAAAAAGACGAAGAAAGAATAATAATTTATAGATAACAACTATTGGACAATTTTCACTGTTCAAACAATACTATTATTTTTTTATCACTATTGCTCCCCCCCCCTCGTAAATGTTTCTATGCCGAAATGTATTTGAATACCACTATAAATGTATGTGAATACCGAAACAACATACCCTTTAGTAAAATAAGAGACTAGTTTATAGATGAAAAGAAACAAATAAAAAAAACATTTTATTCGTAGCAACAATAATACACTATAAAAAAAAAGTTTGTAACATATTGTATATTCACAAAAAGCCCAGAGACCTCCCAAATCCGCATGATTGTATGTGATTTCTTTTAACGAGAAAATTCACGAGATTCGATATATTGCGTTTTACACTTGCGATGAAGTAAAAAAAAAAATTGAAAACTGTTATTTCCCGTGATGTTTGTTACAGGACATTCTTCGATCTATTGAAAGCGTGTTTTGGGCCCCGATGCGCAATTTTAAATAACCAATTCCTCATTGTTCGTAAAAAAAAAATCCTCACCTCCTAATCCTAAAAATCCTCGAAACCTATCCTCACAGCTTCAGCTGACCTCCGGTCAAGTTCATGTCTTTCTCCGACTGTATTTAAGTTATATATCACTGATTTTATAATACATCAAACATTTATTATACGCAGACGATACTGTAGCATACACAAATTCATATGGAATCGACAGATTACAAGACCAACTAAACAAAATACAAAAATATTGCAAGACAAAAATAAATGCAAGGAGTCTCAGTAGTCGACAAACATCTTCCATTAAATAATACCACGAAAAAAGTGTACACGCAAAGAAAAGAATTCAAAACATATTTTCATATTTTAATAGTTCAAACCTATCGCCCAATAACATACCAGTTCGGTAGAAAACCACAATCCCCTGCACGGAACTGCACTTAGAACAAATTACAGAAAACCTGAGCAAAAGTCATAAAAAAAAAACCTATAGGTTTGAGAATAACAACCACAATGCAAGCGATTACATTTACCGACTTAATAAAACCACAGACGTCAATAAATGCAAATATTTTTGAAAAAAAAAATATTTTTTTCAAATTTGTTTCTTGTAAAGAAAGTTCCCAATTTTTTTCGACCTTTTCATAATTGATTTAAAAAAATTAATTTCTTACTCAACACGGTTCGAAACTAAACTGACCTGAATTAAATTTTTAATTTGTAACCCTATTATTTATTTCAGGAAAAATATATGGATTGAAATCGACTCATTGTACTGCATCAGAGTTGAATTGCCATGAGGTACTTACAATTACTAAAGGTTTATGGTTAAAACTATGGTGAGGATCAAATTCGGGTTACAAAATACAAAAGCCGGGAACAAACACACCCTCCTGCCGACTACGATGGAAAAATCATGATCTTGAACCCGTGCGTTTTTTAACTTTAAGCACCTTCTTACTATCCAACTCTGACGGAGTAACAGGGGTAAGTTTCGATTGTAAATATTTTATTTTAAATAAATAAATAAAGGGGCTATACAAGTAAATAAAAAAGTGCAAACTAACGCAATATTGAGAGACTAAATAAGAGAGAAATAATGAGAGACTAAAGCTAAACAGGCACTAAATAAAAACTAGTAAGAACTCAATTGTTAACATTTAAGGAGGGACCCCTTCCTCAACAGTTCGCAGGTTTTTAGGTTTTAAAAAAAAGAAAAAAAAAAAAAAAAAAAAAAGCGAAATTCCACCAACCAACCAAGAAATAAGATAAATTTCGTACCTGCAATACACACTTAGGTAGATTGTACTTGTTGATGTTAACGATCGTTTCAACACAACTGTCGCACTCACTCACTGCTGTTCAAAACTACACTGACTTTTCTGGAGGGAGACAGCTGCAGTGCACCTGAACTAAGAATGTGAAACGGCCAAAATCCACCTTACTTTAAGAGTACCATCCCCTCCTCTACCCACCCCCCGTAAGGTCCTTTTGAGCACATGGCCAGGTATTTTTTTGCGATGATTTTTTGAAGAATTATTTTCACAAGGAAAAAAAAAATAATGGACTTCACTTTAAGTTCCGTCGTGTCATAATTAATTAAAAAATATGTTTTCCAACAATATTGAGTGGGGTATCAAATTAAAGATCTCGTTGCTCTCATTAATAATATGGAACATCGATAGTTATCGGTAGTGCCTAACTATCGACTATCGGTCCTCGGGGGCTCTAAATTTAAGTTGGACAAATTCATTGACTGGAATATTCTCAGATTTTGAAATTGCGCTTTCGTTTACTCGTATTTGAGCCGTACGATTGTTTGTTAATTATTTTTTTCTCTACCCGTGCTCATAAGTGGAACAAAATTGCGCACTTTTTTATAGGACCCCTTTCCAATTCAAAGACTTTTATTATTATTATAATTGTTATTATAACAATTTATAGACTTAAAATATTTAAAAAAAAAATTTTTTTTTAATGATTATAGGCATAGAAGAATAAAATATTAATTTAAAGAGGGGGATCAATATCAAAAATAAAAATTAATATTTTTTTTTTCTTTCAGCCTTTACTTCTTCTTCTTCTTTGTCTTCCTCCTGCACCTTGTTATCAGCGTCGAGGAGGAGCCTAAATAGCTGCTTCATCTGCTGGAGTGTTTGGCCTTTTTTCCCTTCAATCCTCCGGATGTTCTCCTGGTAGGAAATTCTGGGACGTCCTCTCGGTATTTTCCCAGATGGTCGGGCTTAGTTAGCCTTTACTTTAACCTTCATTTTTTTTTTTTTTGTTAAATCCTAATATGGTATCTTCCTTTTCTTAAAAAATAACATTTTTCTTAGGCAAATAAAGGAACAGTGAAAAGTAGGTTTCGGTAATTAAAAAACTTGGCAAAAGGTTGTTAACAGACCTAACTGAGTATGTGAGAAATGGTGTATGACAATGTCTACGAAGGTTATAGGCTGAGTCATAACGATTTCTTCTACTTCCTCGTCTGTCTCCGGGGTTTCCCCGACATCTAAGTCAAATACTAATTAAGCCGTAATGGGGAAACGGGGAAGATGCCGGCCTCAACGCCCTTGACATTTCTAATGGAAAACATAGCAATTAACAATTAACAATTAAACCTAATGCACAAACAAATACCACTCACGTGAAAAACGTCCATGGGGGGGGGGGCCGGGGGTCCTAGTTGCCAAGAAAAACTTAAAGCTATTTAAAACTAAAAAAAATTTTCAACATAGTATATTCATTTTTTTTCTCCACAAACGATAAAGCGACTTTGTCGGGGTCTAAACTTGCCTCTGTAGCAGGAAACTATTCTGAAGGCTGTCACCCCAGTTACACTCACAATAAATATTGACTTACCTACAAACCTACATGGTTGAGCACTAGGCAGTATGACAACAAAACCTTCATTATCACTTAGATAACCACGGCACGAAAACGTACCAACAGCAAAAATGGTAAAGTATGGTGCAATATTGTCGTTATATTTTTGATAAGAAATTACAACTAAAAATCATTTTGAAATTGTTTTCTCTTTAATTATGTATACTAAGAATAAATGATCTTATTTTATAAAATGTCTGCGCTAAATTAGAATTTTGACAATTCTCACCCCAAGCAGTAGTCACCCCGTTTGACGTTACTAGTTAAACTAATAACTAATAAAGCTAAGTTGAATAGCAAACTAACTTGAAGAATGAGTTGTTAATGCACCTGAAATGCTGCGATTACAAATCCAATTTTTTTTTGGGGGGGGTTTCCGCTCGAAAAACCTGCGAACTGTTGAGGATGTGGTGCATCCTTAAATGTTAACAATTGAGTTCTTACTTCTTTTTATTTTGTGCTTGCTGTAGTCTTTTAATATTGTGTTTGTTTTCACTAACGTGTCGAGGTTTTTTTCTGAATGCTTTTTCGACAAAATGTTTTTTTCAAATTAAATTTCACAATATTTTGCTTTTATTGCTTCTTTTTATCTTACGAAAAAGTACTGTTAAGTAAATATAAATTATTTATTAATTAATAATAATAAAAACAATAATAAAGTTAGTATTCAATTATTTATTAATAAAGTATTCTGGTACCTGTCATAGTTTTCTACATATCCCCAATTTCCTAGTAAATTAATGTTTGCGAATTACAAACTCTCAGCAGTAGTTACGCCGTTTGACGTTACTAGTTAGACTAATAACTAATAAAGCTAAGTTGAAAAATAGCAAACTAACTTGAAGAATGAGTTGTTAATGCACCTGAAATGGTGTGATTACAAATCCGAATCGTATCGATTGATGGCTACGCCGTGGCCGACGTCGACACGGCAGAAGGACTAATGAAGTCGAAAAGTTGATCAGGCAAGGGTGAATTAATTAGAGAGACAGACACGGGACATCTATCCGGCGATGTGCAAACAAGCCCTATGTATATTTAAGGGGGGGCATAGGTACAGTAAGGTACAGGGGGGGGGGGCACTGCCCAACGGAGGAACAATTAATTATTTAACTTATTATTAAGGGTACGGGTCCGATAACTGGATTCATTAATTAGCAGTTTCGTGGGGCGAAACTTTGTCACATTATCTGAATAATTACTGCACTAGATCAATAGGCTTAGCAGTGGACTATTTACCCGAGGTATTTTTCGTCACCTGTGTGGTTAAACAGCTCTCGAGTCCGATAAATATTCATGGAGCAGATTAATAATAAAACTTGAAAGGTTTAATTATTTCAGTGTAGCCGTTTACTCACGCTGCAACGGAGGAACGGTAAGGTGGTGTTTCAAAGATTTTTAGAAATCTGAATAATTTTGTATACCTCATTATTTTTTGAATAGGTTTAAATAAGGTTTTCTATGTTTGCAACATTCAGTAGTCTCTCCTAGAAACACATGGCTATAAGTTAAAGGGGTTGAGATAAAGGAGTCTGATAACTTTTTATGCAACTTGAATTGAACCGTTGAAACATAACCGTAAAACACTTGAAGAGTTCGGGTCGCTCTTCCCCTCCTTCCGTGCACAATATACCATAAATTCGTATGCATACAATATTCTACAGTTCAAATCCTCGCTTTATTGTAACCCCTCAAGGTGAGCCCCATCATCTAGACCCTTTTACATTATATATATTTCTTTAAGAGATGCACTCCTTAAAATGCATGCAATGTAGTAAAAGGAGAAAGACTCATTTGTGAAATTTTTGTGAAAATAATTACCCAAGGAGTTAAGGACAAAAAAAAAACAGCTGCAGCATATGATCGTTCCTTGCTTCCTCATTCCACTATCTTGTTCTTGTTTTCCCTACCTCCTAAAATCAGCCGTGCTACATCCCAACGAGCCTTCAAAACCCCTCCTATTTCATCACCGTCCAGGCGGACGCTTGCTAGTTTTTGGAAGGTTTTAGTCATTGTATCATATTTTCATTTCATTCTGCCAATATATATATTTTTTGTGTTAATTTAATGTCGTCAACAGACTTATCCTTATAGTCGATTTTTTTGTGTATGTTAATCCAGGTTAATATTTTAACAAGGGTTTACACATTATTTTATATTGTATCGTTTTTTCATTCTCTTTGTAGCTGTTGTTATGTGCCAGAATGAATTTATCACCTGAACATTATTGTTATTTATACTTCGTCCCGGAATAATTCTTACTTTCTATTCTATTTCTCTAAAACATTTTTACAACTGCAATATAAATAATATTTTGGAGCCATCGCATGTGGCATGTCATGTGCAAGGTTTAATAAATGTACTGTGAAGAGCGAAAAAATTGTTCAAGCAATATCCCAACAATAGCCGACCTCGAGTAAGCAAGTAACATCCCAAAATGAAGGTACCGTATCGAATGTGCTTTGTGCTGCGACAATTACTTAGGCCTGGTATGTCGCTAGGACCTGAAAATGTACCTGCTCCTGGTCCGGACCTACAATTGAAAGACATGAGAAAACAATGAAGTAGGTAAGATTGCAACCTTGCCCTAGCACAGGTATACATCCTTTTTCTATATAAGAAGTGGATTGCGTTTATTTGAACTTCAGTCGAGGCTGGAACGTTATAGTTGTAAGTTAGTTTGTAAGTTCAGTTTTACTTATTTGTATTATTTGTAGTATTCACCGAAGGTGAGCCCAATCACCTAGCCCAGACTATGTCTTTGTAATTTCAACTATTGTGAGCTCTTGTTAATAGTAAAGTGTTTTAATCCTTTACCGTTAACTATGCTATTATTGTAAGTTGTTTTTTGTTAGTAAAGTGTTTTAACTCTTTACTGTAAAATACAGCTTTATTGTGTGTTTTTATTTTATTACTAAAGTGTTTTAATTCTTTACTGTTAACGACAACATTATTGTGAGGTACATTTCATAGTAAAGTGTTTTAATTCTTTACTGCAAAATACGTCCTTATCTTGAGTTGTTTTTATTAGTAAAGTGTTTTGTATTCTTTATTGTGAACTATGCCATTATTGTGAGTTGTTTGTTTCGGTAAAGTGTCTTAATGCTTTACTGTTAACTATGCTATTATTGTAAGTTGTTTTTTATTAGTAAAGTGTTTTAACTCTTTACTGAAAGATACAGCATTATTGTGTGTGTATTTTTATTACTAAAGTGTCCTAATTCTTTACTGTTAACGACAACATTATTGTGAGTTGTTGTTATTAGTAAAGTGTTTTAACCTTTTACTGTTAAATATGCAATTATTGTAAGTTGTTTTTTTTGTAAAGTGTTTTAACTCTTTACTGGAAAAGACAGCATTATTGTGTGTGTGTATTTTATTACTAAAGTGTTTTAATTCTTTACTGTTAACGACAACATTATTGTGAGGTACATTTCATAGTAAAGTGTTTTAATTCTTTACTGTAAAATACGTCCTTATCTTGAGTTGTTTTTATTAGTAAAGTGTTTTGTATTCTTTATTGTTAACTATGCCAATGAAGTAGGTAAGATTGCAACCTTGCCCTAGCACAGGTATACATCCTTTTTCTATATAAGAAGTGGATTGCGTTTATTTGAACTTCAGACGAGGCTGGAACGTTATCGTGTGTAAGTTAGTTTGTAAGTTTAGTTTTAGTTATTTTTCCCTTATTTCAACCCGAAGGTGAGCCCAATCACCTAGCCCAGTCTTTGTCATTGTAATTTTAACTATTGTGAGTTGTTGTTAATAGTAAAGTGTTTTAACCCTTTACTGTTAAATATGCAATTATTGTAAGTTGTTTTTTATTAGTAAAGTGTTTTAACTCTTTACTGAAAGATACAGCCTTATTGTGTGTGTATTTTTATTACTAAAGTGTCCTAATTCTATACTGTTAACGACAACATTATTGTGAGGTATATTTCTTAGTAAAGTGTTTTAATTCTTACTCGAAAATAGGTCATTATCGTGAGTTGTTTTTTTAGTAAAGTGTTTTAACTCTTTACTGGAAAAGACAGCATTATTGTGTGTGTGTATTTTTATTACTAAAGTCTGTTAATTCTTTACTGTTAACGACAACATTATTGTGAGGTACATTTCATAGTAAAGTGTTTTAATTCTTTACTGCAAAATACGTCCTTATCTTGAGTTGTTTTTATTAGTAAAGTGTTTTGTATTCTTTATTGTGAACTATGCCATTATTGTGAGTTGTTTGTTTCGGTAAAGTGTCTTAATGCTTTACTGTTAACTATGCTATTATTGTAAGTTGTTTTTTATTAGTAAAGTGTTTTAACTCTTTACTGAAAGATACAGCATTATTGTGTGTGTATTTTTATTACTAAAGTGTCCTAATTCTTTACTGTTAACGACAACATTATTGTGAGTTGTTGTTATTAGTAAAGTGTTTTAACCTTTTACTGTTAAATATGCAATTATTGTAAGTTGTTTTTTTTGTAAAGTGTTTTAACTCTTTACTGGAAAAGACAGCATTATTGTGTGTGTGTATTTTATTACTAAAGTGTTTTAATTCTTTACTGTTAACGACAACATTATTGTGAGGTACATTTCATAGTAAAGTGTTTTAATTCTTTACTGCAAAATACGTCCTTATCTTGAGTTGTTTTTATTAGTAAAGTGTTTTGTATTCTTTATTGTGAACTATGCCATTATTGTGAGTTGTTTGTTTCGGTAAAGTGTCTTAATGCTTTACTGTTAACTATGCTATTATTGTAAGTTGTTTTTTATTAGTAAAGTGTTTTAACTCTTTACTGAAAGATACAGCATTATTGTGTGTGTATTTTTATTACTAAAGTGTCCTAATTCTTTACTGTTAACGACAACATTATTGTGAGTTGTTGCTATTAGTAAAGTGTTTTAACCTTTTACTGTTAAATATGCAATTATTGTAAGTTGTTTTTTTTGTAAAGTGTTTTAACTCTTTACTGGAAAAGACAGCATTATTGTGTGTGTGTATTTTATTACTAAAGTGTTTTAATTCTTTACTGTTAACGACAACATTATTGTGAGGTACATTTCATAGTAAAGTGTTTTAATTCTTTACTGTAAAATACGTCCTTATCTTGAGTTGTTTTTATTAGTAAAGTGTTTTGTGTTCTTAATTGTTAACTATGCCATTATTGTGAGTTGTTTGTTTCGGTAAAGTGCCTTAATGCTTTACTGTTAACTATGCTATTATTGTAAGTTGTTTTTTTGTTAGTAAAGTGTTTTAACTCTTTACTGAAAGATACAGCATTATTGTGTGTGTATTTTTATTACTAAAGTGTCCTAATTCTTTACTGTTAACGACAACATTATTGTGAGGTACATTGCATAGTAAAGTGTTTTAATTCTTTACTGTAAAATACGCCATTATCTTGAGTTGTTTTTATTACTAAAGTGTCCTAATTCTTTACTGTTAACGACAACATTATTGTGAGTTGTTGTTATTAGTAAAGTGTTTTAACCTTTTACTGTTAAATATGCAATTATTGTAAGTTGTTTTTTTTGTAAAGTGTTTTAACTCTTTACTGGAAAAGACAGCATTATTGTGTGTGTGTATTTTATTACTAAAGTGTTTTAATTCTTTACTGTTAACGACAACATTATTGTGAGGTACATTGCATAGCAAAGTGTTTTAATTCTTTACTGTAAAATACGTCCTTATCTTGAGTTGTTTTTATTAGTAAAGTGTTTTGTATTCTTTATTGTTAACTATGCCAATGAAGTAGGTAAGATTGCAACCTTGCCCTAGCACAGGTATACATCCTTTTTCTATATAAGAAGTGGATTGCGTTTATTTGAACTTCAGACGAGGCTGGAACGTTATCGTGTGTAAGTTAGTTTGTAAGTTTAGTTTTAGTTATTTTTCCCTTATTTCAACCCGAAGGTGAGCCCAATCACCTAGCCCAGTCTTTGTCATTGTAATTTTAACTATTGTGAGTTGTTGTTAATAGTAAAGTGTTTTAACCCTTTACTGTTAAATATGCAATTATTGTAAGTTGTTTTTTATTAGTAAAGTGTTTTAACTCTTTACTGAAAGATACAGCCTTATTGTGTGTGTATTTTTATTACTAAAGTGTCCTAATTCTATACTGTTAACGACAACATTATTGTGAGGTATATTTCTTAGTAAAGTGTTTTAATTCTTACTCGAAAATAGGTCATTATCGTGAGTTGTTTTTTTAGTAAAGTGTTTTAACTCTTTACTGGAAAAGACAGCATTATTGTGTGTGTGTATTTTTATTACTAAAGTCTGTTAATTCTTTACTGTTAACGACAACATTATTGTGAGGTACATTTCATAGTAAAGTGTTTTAATTCTTTACTGCAAAATACGTCCTTATCTTGAGTTGTTTTTATTAGTAAAGTGTTTTGTATTCTTTATTGTGAACTATGCCATTATTGTGAGTTGTTTGTTTCGGTAAAGTGTCTTAATGCTTTACTGTTAACTATGCTATTATTGTAAGTTGTTTTTTATTAGTAAAGTGTTTTAACTCTTTACTGAAAGATACAGCATTATTGTGTGTGTATTTTTATTACTAAAGTGTCCTAATTCTTTACTGTTAACGACAACATTATTGTGAGTTGTTGTTATTAGTAAAGTGTTTTAACCTTTTACTGTTAAATATGCAATTATTGTAAGTTGTTTTTTTTGTAAAGTGTTTTAACTCTTTACTGGAAAAGACAGCATTATTGTGTGTGTGTATTTTATTACTAAAGTGTTTTAATTCTTTACTGTTAACGACAACATTATTGTGAGGTACATTTCATAGTAAAGTGTTTTAATTCTTTACTGTAAAATACGTCCTTATCTTGAGTTGTTTTTATTAGTAAAGTGTTTTGTGTTCTTAATTGTTAACTATGCCATTATTGTGAGTTGTTTGTTTCGGTAAAGTGCCTTAATGCTTTACTGTTAACTATGCTATTATTGTAAGTTGTTTTTTTGTTAGTAAAGTGTTTTAACTCTTTACTGAAAGATACAGCATTATTGTGTGTGTATTTTTATTACTAAAGTGTCCTAATTCTTTACTGTTAACGACAACATTATTGTGAGGTACATTGCATAGTAAAGTGTTTTAATTCTTTACTGTAAAATACGCCATTATCTTGAGTTGTTTTTATTACTAAAGTGTCCTAATTCTTTACTGTTAACGACAACATTATTGTGAGTTGTTGTTATTAGTAAAGTGTTTTAACCTTTTACTGTTAAATATGCAATTATTGTAAGTTGTTTTTTTTGTAAAGTGTTTTAACTCTTTACTGGAAAAGACAGCATTATTGTGTGTGTGTATTTTATTACTAAAGTGTTTTAATTCTTTACTGTTAACGACAACATTATTGTGAGGTACATTTCATAGTAAAGTGTTTTAATTCTTTACTGTAAAATACGTCCTTATCTTGAGTTGTTTTTATTAGTAAAGTGTTTTGTATTCTTTATTGTTAACTATGCCAATGAAGTAGGTAAGATTGCAACCTTGCCCTAGCACAGGTATACATCCTTTTTCTATATAAGAAGTGGATTGCGTTTATTTGAACTTCAGACGAGGCTAGAACGTTATCGTGTGTAAGTTAGTTTGTAAGTTTAGTTTTAGTTATTTTTCCCTTATTTCAACCCGAAGGTGAGCCCAATCACCTAGCCCAGTCTTTGTCATTGTAATTTTAACTATTGTGAGTTGTTGTTAATAGTAAAGTGTTTTAACCCTTTACTGTTAAATATGCAATTATTGTAAGTTGTTTTTTATTAGTAAAGTGTTTTAACTCTTTACTGAAAGATACAGCCTTATTGTGTGTGTATTTTTATTACTAAAGTGTCCTAATTCTTTACTGTTAACGACAACATTATTGTGAGGTATATTTCTTAGTAAAGTGTTTTAATTCTTACTCGAAAATAGGTCATTATCGTGAGTTGTTTTTTTAGTAAAGTGTTTTAACTCTTTACTGGAAAAGACAGCATTATTGTGTGTGTGTATTTTTATTACTAAAGTCTGTTAATTCTTTACTGTTAACGACAACATTATTGTGAGGTACATTTCATAGTAAAGTGTTTTAATTCTTTACTGCAAAATACGTCCTTATCTTGAGTTGTTTTTATTAGTAAAGTGTTTTGTATTCTTTATTGTGAACTATGCCATTATTGTGAGTTGTTTGTTTCGGTAAAGTGTCTTAATGCTTTACTGTTAACTATGCTATTATTGTAAGTTGTTTTTTATTAGTAAAGTGTTTTAACTCTTTACTGAAAGATACAGCATTATTGTGTGTGTATTTTTATTACTAAAGTGTCCTAATTCTTTACTGTTAACGACAACATTATTGTGAGTTGTTGTTATTAGTAAAGTGTTTTAACCTTTTACTGTTAAATATGCAATTATTGTAAGTTGTTTTTTTTGTAAAGTGTTTTAACTCTTTACTGGAAAAGACAGCATTATTGTGTGTGTGTATTTTATTACTAAAGTGTTTTAATTCTTTACTGTTAACGACAACATTATTGTGAGGTACATTTCATAGTAAAGTGTTTTAATTCTTTACTGCAAAATACGTCCTTATCTTGAGTTGTTTTTATTAGTAAAGTGTTTTGTATTCTTTATTGTGAACTATGCCATTATTGTGAGTTGTTTGTTTCGGTAAAGTGTCTTAATGCTTTACTGTTAACTATGCTATTATTGTAAGTTGTTTTTTATTAGTAAAGTGTTTTAACTCTTTACTGAAAGATACAGCATTATTGTGTGTGTATTTTTATTACTAAAGTGTCCTAATTCTTTACTGTTAACGACAACATTATTGTGAGTTGTTGCTATTAGTAAAGTGTTTTAACCTTTTACTGTTAAATATGCAATTATTGTAAGTTGTTTTTTTTGTAAAGTGTTTTAACTCTTTACTGGAAAAGACAGCATTATTGTGTGTGTGTATTTTATTACTAAAGTGTTTTAATTCTTTACTGTTAACGACAACATTATTGTGAGGTACATTTCATAGTAAAGTGTTTTAATTCTTTACTGTAAAATACGTCCTTATCTTGAGTTGTTTTTATTAGTAAAGTGTTTTGTGTTCTTAATTGTTAACTATGCCATTATTGTGAGTTGTTTGTTTCGGTAAAGTGCCTTAATGCTTTACTGTTAACTATGCTATTATTGTAAGTTGTTTTTTTGTTAGTAAAGTGTTTTAACTCTTTACTGAAAGATACAGCATTATTGTGTGTGTATTTTTATTACTAAAGTGTCCTAATTCTTTACTGTTAACGACAACATTATTGTGAGGTACATTGCATAGTAAAGTGTTTTAATTCTTTACTGTAAAATACGCCATTATCTTGAGTTGTTTTTATTACTAAAGTGTCCTAATTCTTTACTGTTAACGACAACATTATTGTGAGTTGTTGTTATTAGTAAAGTGTTTTAACCTTTTACTGTTAAATATGCAATTATTGTAAGTTGTTTTTTTTGTAAAGTGTTTTAACTCTTTACTGGAAAAGACAGCATTATTGTGTGTGTGTATTTTATTACTAAAGTGTTTTAATTCTTTACTGTTAACGACAACATTATTGTGAGGTACATTGCATAGCAAAGTGTTTTAATTCTTTACTGTAAAATACGTCCTTATCTTGAGTTGTTTTTATTAGTAAAGTGTTTTGTATTCTTTATTGTTAACTATGCCAATGAAGTAGGTAAGATTGCAACCTTGCCCTAGCACAGGTATACATCCTTTTTCTATATAAGAAGTGGATTGCGTTTATTTGAACTTCAGACGAGGCTGGAACGTTATCGTGTGTAAGTTAGTTTGTAAGTTTAGTTTTAGTTATTTTTCCCTTATTTCAACCCGAAGGTGAGCCCAATCACCTAGCCCAGTCTTTGTCATTGTAATTTTAACTATTGTGAGTTGTTGTTAATAGTAAAGTGTTTTAACCCTTTACTGTTAAATATGCAATTATTGTAAGTTGTTTTTTATTAGTAAAGTGTTTTAACTCTTTACTGAAAGATACAGCCTTATTGTGTGTGTATTTTTATTACTAAAGTGTCCTAATTCTATACTGTTAACGACAACATTATTGTGAGGTATATTTCTTAGTAAAGTGTTTTAATTCTTACTCGAAAATAGGTCATTATCGTGAGTTGTTTTTTTAGTAAAGTGTTTTAACTCTTTACTGGAAAAGACAGCATTATTGTGTGTGTGTATTTTTATTACTAAAGTCTGTTAATTCTTTACTGTTAACGACAACATTATTGTGAGGTATATTTCTTAGTAAAGTGTTTTAATTATTTACTGGAAAATACGTTATTATCGTGAGTTGTTTTTTAGTAAAGTGTTCTGTATTCTTTATTGCTAACTACGCCTTTATTGTGAGTTGTTGTTAATAGTAAAGTGTTCTAACCCTTTACTGTTAAATATGCAATTATTGTAAGTTGTTTTTATTACTAAAGTGTTACATCTCTTTACTGGAAAATACAGCATTATTGTGAGGTATATTTCTTAGTAAAGTGTTTTAATTCTTTACTGTAAATTATGCATCTTTACTTATTTATGCATCCTAAATTTTTATTTGTAAAGTGTTTTAAATACTTTAATATAATCTATGCCATTATTATGATTGGTTTTTATTAGAGATGCATTTTAAATTCTTACTTGAAGCTATAGCATTATGGTGAGTGGTTCAGATCAATAAAGTGCTTAAAATTATTTAATGTTAAGCAAACCTTCACTGTGGGCTGTTTTTATAAATAAAGTTGTTGTTAATAGTAAAGTGTTTTAATTCTTTACTGTAAACGACACCATTATTGTCAGTTGTTTTTATTATTAACGTGTTTAATTAATTATTTTTGTGATATCGCTAATTAATTAGTTGGGGATCCCAGTTAGGTATGAGTGCAGTAGACGAATGAGAGGACCGAAGGGGGAGCCAAATACCGCTAGAGGTAAGCAGGCAAATTTTACTTTAGTTAATGGTTAGCTAGCCTTCAATTGCGTTTTGAATGATTTTAATGTATATTAAAATTATAACTGGGGTGCTCTTATCACTGCCATGATCTCTCGGATTCATAAGATATATAGTTGCTATGGTTAGAAGTTTAGTCCCCCCCCCCCAAAAAAAAACAACAAATCTGTTTGGATTCTCAAACTGTAGAATAATAGTGAAAATTCAAATAATTTATAAATTACTGTTCTAAAACTAAACCAAGACAATAATTTCGTATCTAAGATGGCATTAATGACCCTTATGGTTCCTCTTAAGCAAACAAAAAAATTGTTCATTACAAAAATTCTAACTATCCAACGCAAAAAAAAAATGGAGATGGGGAGGAATTTTTTTTTTCACTACATGAACTATCAAAGATAGGATTAAAACGAGTAACATACAATTTTTTCTATAAATAGTCAACTCACTGATATTTAGCTATCATTAACTAAATGATATTTCGTTTCACTGAGATAATTATTAAGAGGCCCTTGTATCTGTGATGAAACAGGATACAATTATAAATAGCAGACCCAAATAAACAAAATGATTTAAATGTTATGAGAATTACAACTTTCATTTTTTTTAATAGAAATTTCATACGGCCTACTTGTCGATAACAGAAAACCAGAATTTCAGGTGTTGCGTATCCACGCAACATAACGCAGCGCGCATTAACTGAAACGAACATTATAGATTCGGCCTCGTTAACTCACACAATTAAGGAGGGAAATTTCATTTTCTCCTTTTACCCGAGCGAGCTTTCAGTCGTACTGGAATGTCGGCGTTTCACAACGTACCGTTCAGCGGAATCGATCGAAGAAACCGCCTGAATACATTTTAATTCTTTTCTGATACAAAAAAAAAATATGTGTATTAGGGGCACGTTGTAGACCACGGGTGATCGCGCTCAAAATGTATAAACTTCGCCCAAAATTTTAAGCACACTGTTTATTCGTAACTTCAAATACGTTACACATCCCTTATCTTTATAGGGGCTTCGAAACCGGCACAAATGAGAAAGTTATTTGTCGGGATTTAGGCTTCGTCAATTTTGACCGAACTTATTAATTGTTCTTTCTACAAAATTCCTGTGTAGACAATTTGTTTCAATCCTTTAACTGTTTCACACCAGGGCGTCTCTCATATGCCCAGTAACTTACTACAAAAGTTCTCTCTCAGATTCTTTATCGTCTCTTGATTTACAGAAAACAATTTTTTATAATGAAGTTATCGGGATACTTAAATTCTGGTTTGAAAAATACATTTTGTAAATGTCAGATCCTTGGTCAAGATATGTAGTTCGATTCTGCTTATTCGGGTGTTGTGCCATTGGGCCATAATTATAATGGCCGTTTTTTAAAATAATATATTAATAAGTATATAAAAAGAGTATTTGTTGAAATTCACGGAATGGTGACTGTATGTACTCTTAATTGCTTATATACCTTCGCAATAAGATAAATTTTATTCTAATTTTTTTTTCTCTAAACCCCTTGGGTAATTATTTATAAATTAATTACAATTTCGCAAATGTGTCTTTCTCCTTGTACTGCATTGCATGCCTTAAAATGCATTCCTTAAGAACTAACAATATGTTTGTGGTTAAAAGAATTATGTAATGTAAAGGGGACGGGTGATGTGGCTCACCTTTGGGCTACAATCGAAACATATGAATTGTTTTATTCAAAGTATCAATAGCAACCGTAAGATTATATTTTAAATTTCTTGATTGAGAATACTTTCAATCATGTACTGCTGTGTCTGTCAAGGTACAACGAAGTTAGAACAACACACCTGCTATTTAGTAAATGTGGTTAAGGTAATGGGTAGTGGCTAAAAAAGATTACAGGTGAAATTTTTAGGTCCTAAAGAAGAATGGATTCATGCAAAAATAGTATCGGTCTAGCGATGGTAATTTTATGGGGGGGGGGGGAGAATTTTTTGGAATAAAACATTTCGGAACTGCCGCAATAAAGAATTACTATGGTCCAAGTAAATTTTCAAAAAGTGTACTCAAGATCCCCCCTCCACGAATCAATTGGTGTTTTCTCCCTGAAGGAAGGGTTGGACTTCCATGACAATTGGAACCGCAGAAGAAAATCATGAGTACGATGCCATTCACATATGTATTGTCATGCTTATTTTTGAATTTTAAGTTTTCTCGACTCATATGTGTATCTCTTTTTAGAATTTTGCTCAAAATTCGGCTAAGCATCAGTGTTGAATTGAACGTAGCATTGAAGGCAGTGACTCAAAAAGAAAAAATGAAAGTGTTTGACAAGTTTTGAAAGTTAAATCGCGAAATGTAATTGAAATCAATTTCAATAGGTTTTTGATTTGTTTTATGGTTATTTACAGTTTATTTTGTTTGCTCAAAGTGCAAACTCCTGGAACCTAGATAGATTTTTTGGACTAAACTGTCGTAGTGTACTTTTTGATAATCTTGAGCGTTCTTTCTCAATTTTTCATTTCTTCCATTTTGTGTATGCATTCCATAAACATAATTGAGGTCATAATTGGAAAAATTATTTTAATTATATAGTTGTATTTATGAGGAAAAATATCTGGGCGCCATTTAGAAATTCGAACTAACCTAGTTGGCTCAAGCGCGAACGCTCCGATACTTACTGTTCCGTTCTGTTCCTTTTAGCATAACCGCTTTTGTCCGTTTGACGCTTACAGATAAGATAACTCACTTATCTGATTATTCACTAACCTTTTCATACCTCGGCCTTTCCTCTTCACCCTGCCATTGTAATACAACAGAAATAGTAGCGGCTTACTATGCCACCGTTGAGCAAGCCAATAATGTCGCACGGTTAATTTATATTTACTCATTAATGGCGGAGGATTAATTGAGAACAATGTGAGGCGTTAGTTTCGGCTAGATATCACGAATATGTTTTCTATAAATGTTTACCCAGTTTATTTAATGGTGACGTCAATATAATATTAAGCCCCAGACTGGATTTGAGCGAGATCCTGTCTGTTTGTTGCCCAATACTGATAGATTGCTAGGTATTCTGCTGACCTTGAAACTTCACACCAGACTTAAGAGACAAAATTTGAACAAAAGATTTGGACATACAGACTACTTAACAGAAACTCTAACCTCACAACAGAAAACAAACTTCACATATACAACCAGTTGTTAGCACTAATTCGGACTTGGTTGAACCTCTCCTACTAAAGTATCTCGAGCTAAGGTATCTAAACATTCCAATCAAAAGTCCTTACAACTTTTTGACCCCTTTTCCATTACAAACTCATCCCTTCATAGTAATCTACATGTGCCAACTGTCCTTAAACATAAAACCTCAAGATTTTTCAAATTCCTCTCCCCATCTTTACAATCTTCCACGTCGCCTTAAACGGTGGTGACCTAGCTGACTATAGTAAATAGAAAATGTATTTCATGGGGTACCGGACATCATCTCCACCTCTAGACTCTGAGTGTCTGTGGCTCTTTTGTCGTCTCTCTGGACTTAGCCACTTGGCAAAACGATAGGAGAGTGCTCCGCTTCTGGCCCTTATAAAGAGTGTCCCAGAATTAACGCAAGATTTGAATTTGCCGCCGTTTGTGCAGTAAAGTGCTGGCAACCCTAAAAGAAAACAATTTGACAGCTCACAGCTTAGGGTTAGTAAAAATGGATCGTTACACGATAGAAGAACGTGTCTTTATTGTTCAACATAATCTCTAAAATAATAAAAATTAGGCGGCCACAATTCGAAAACATCATAAAAAATATGGTCGGAATAGTGTTTTGACTTCATCAACTGTCAAGAGATTTATTGAAAAATTGAGGGATCAGTTAGAGACACTAAACGCACTGGTCATCCAAACAAGCCGTTCAAATGTCAATATCAAAGCAGTGCGTGAGAGTGTTGTTGAAAATCCAGGAACATCAATTTGGCGTCATAAACACAGTTCTTTGTGCTGAAATTGGATGATATTGATGTGGCCAATATGTGGTTTCAACAAGATGGTGCCACTTGCCATAAAGCCCATGAAACAATTCAAATACTGCATGAGACATTTCCAGGTCGTATACTCTCTCGTTTCGGTGATCAGAATTGGCCCCCTAGATCGTGTCATTTACCACTTTCAGATTTCTTTTTATGGGTTTATTTGAAGTCAAAGGTGCATGTCAACAAGCCCACATCCACCCGTGAATTAAAAGAGGAAATTCAACGCTGCATAAACGAAATTCAACCACATATATGCCAAATAGTCATGGAAAATTTCGACAAAATATTGCGTATGTGCCAACAAAGTCGTGGAGGCCATTTGCCCGATGTGTTATTCCATAAATAACCCTATCCTATTTACTTTATAATTCAATAAAAAAATGACAACAAAAATACTAAAAACTGTGTTTAGATTTAAATCAAATCTTGCGTTAATTATGGGACACCCTTTACCAGCACCCTGAAGGGATTACCTGGGGCGTGGGGGGGGGGGGGTCTACTGGGCAGAATGCTTTTGTATGTATTCTATGAATGGAAATTGTACATAAGTATGAATGTATTCTTACATACCAATTAATGCTGTATGAGCGAATCGTAATAATATTTGTATAGTATGTTGCCTAATCACAGGTCTCTCATTTTACACAATGACACACACAAATAAAAAATAACCAGTTTTATTCAATTATGAAAATATATATCGATGAAAATAAATACCATCCGATTTCCTTTTTGGCCATCCATTATTTACGTTTGGCTGATTGGATTTATATAAATGATCGATAACTTTTAAGGCAGTGCATATAAATTGAACCGTTGGGAGAATAACATGGGCCCTGTTTGTCAGCTAATTTTTTATTCATACGCAGGACCGGTTCCCGCCTAATTGAGGACCAATCGTAAAGGCGCTGTGGTATTTTTCCTAACTATATAATTATCAAAGGCGCTTCCTGAACCTCAGCTGTATACAATGGAAGAGCAATGCTCTGGCAAATGATTGCCCTGTGTACTTCAATCATAAGTGGGTTCTCGGAACATCAATGGAGGGTGGGCTCTCTTATTAACTCTTGCCATGTACATAGCTTAGTATGTCATACTACAAAGAATCCGATAAAAATCACAATTTGTCTCATTGGGCAATAAGTAATTGTGCTCAATGTTCTCATTCATGCCATATTTACAATTCTTCATTCACTATCTCATTCATACAGTATTTACTAACAGCCTAGAGACCTCCCAAATCCACATGGTTGTCACCTCCCTCGCGTGTTAAAGAGGGGAGAAACTCTACCATCTTGGATCCGACTCATCATGAGGCGTTGTAAGACGGAAGTAATTTTACTCCATCAAAACTTGTGACATTTTGTAAAATAAAAGAGGTGACTTTGGTGTATAGGTTATAGAGGATGGGACCCAGGACACTGACCTGTGGAACTCCTGCTTTTATGGAATAGTATTTGTAATATTATAAACCATAGCGGACTTGGAAGAAGCGGTTTGAAAGGTAGGATTGTAGGATTCAGAAAAAGGTCTGTGGTAAATATTTTTTGAGCTTGTAAAATACTATATTACGGAAAATACTTATATGCAGATATATAATCCTGCTTATGCGTACTCTAAATACTTATTTCTGCTCCAAACCTTGACACCGTACAAGAGTTTCGAAAGCTTCCCTTTGGGCTTAAAGGATTAGATTTATACAAGTAGAAGAGTTTGTCGGGAGATCGGCTTAGGCCGTTGAAAAGTAGTTATCAGCTTTTTATAAACTATGAACGTTTAGACATCCTCTGTCTAAATCTCTGCATGAAGCCCGGACAACAGGAAACAAACGTATGTATATGATTGGTAAAAACGAATAAGAACAATTCAAAGTTAGATATCAGATGAAAGAGGTATTTGTATAACAGACGACTACAACAAAAAAAATACAAAACAGAGTAATGTATAATAAAAGTAAACAGAGTACGCTAGTTTTTTTTATAAAATATTCAAAGTATCGTAGGTAATATCGAAATCGATACAGTTGGGACGATCGATACACAATAATAGTTACAAAAGACTTTCTTCATATTATCTTTGTTTGTCTCCGTATATTCGATTGTTCACAATAAATAATACACTCTTATGCCACTTACGACGTATTTATAACGGCATTTTTGTTTTACATAAAAAATATTTTGCTATCTTTATCGATCATATCATCTGTAATCATTTCCCCTTGGGAGAGTTTACCTACTTTATTTTTTAGGGATATTTCATAACCAAACAAGCAGGCATACGTTAGCATTTTGTCATATATTTTGTTTTTTACTTAATACAGTTTTATCTATTGTTTATATGCTGGTTCATAAAACCTACCAACTGCTACATGTTAATATCAGATCCTTAGATACTCAAATAACACATATTTTGTTTCTTTTCTTTTGTACGTAACCGTCGTTACTAAATATTACCAATCATGTTTAACGCCTAGCGTATTTTCTTTTGTCGTCCAGGATCTGATGCAGACTAGCGTTCGAATGGTTGTCCATGAATAACCATAATGAAAAAGTCTTCAACTCATTTAAATGGAATCCATCAAGTCCAAAAGAAAGTTATCGAAACGCCTGTACGGTGTCAAGGTTTGGAGCAGAAATAGGAATTTAGAGCGAGTATAAGCTAGGTTAAGACCACTTTTTCAAAATTGTGAAAAACTCTTATTTCTGGAGAGATAGCCATTTTTTCATGTTCTTCAAAGTATGGAAATTAAATGCAAACGGTATGGGATTTTTTTTTTGAGATCGACTTGAGTCGAAGTCTAGTTAGGTTTTTATCTAGTTTATTCATGGACTATGTTTGGCAATGATCTTAGTTGTAAATAATCTTATTCTTAGTTGTATATTCTATATATATAACTGATATATATATTGTGATAAAATTACAATCTGCCTTATTAGGCAATAAGTAATTGAGATAAATGTTCGCATTCATGCCATATTTACAATTCATCATTCACTCGCTCATTCATACAATATTTACAAACAGCCCAGGGGCCTCCCAAATCCACATAGTTGTCACCTCCCTCGCATGCGAAAGAGGGAGCGGAGTCTTGGGAAGACCCCCACGCTCCTACGTCAGCCGCGTCACTGGATAAGAGCCAGCGGAGGCTGACCAAGAGTGCGAGAGCCACAGACGTACAGGACATGGTTTGAGAAACTGGCCATTGCCAGGACTCCCACTGTTACTAATTTATAGCAGGTCACGAGGCCACTGCCGTTTCAGTCTCCGAGGATGAGTGATGGAGTGCAATGACTGTGCTAGGGAATTAGGTTGGTTGGACTATGGAATTTCATAAGTTCGAGAATGTAAGGTATATTAAGATCGTTATGAAGGGTTTTGTTGCTGACGTAATAACGGGCGTTTACTATTGTTCTCAGGACTTTTGATTAAATGGATTGAATACGCTTGATGGTCGACTTTTTTGCTGTCCCCCATAGTTCTATTCCGTATGTCCAGATTGGCTTAAGTATAACTTTGAAAATTAGTAATTTATTGAGAGATGGGATGTTTATCAGAAGGTATTTGGACCTCAGAGGGGTTAACGGCTTTTGGTGGAATAGAGAGAGGGATAGGTGAAGTGAGGAAATATTCAACACTTAGCCACATTATTATGATATGGGACCACTGCCGTTTAAGTCTCCGAGGAGGATTATAGGGTTGAGTGGAGCAGTGCAATGACTGTGCTAGGGATTAGGGCGGTTGGATAGGTTACTATTGAATTTCATGAACTAGTCGTATATTCTGACAGCTGAGATTGAACTCACAGTATAATGATTACATTAAAGTTCTAAGGATTTTAAGCCAGGTCGATTATATAACCAGTTAACATTCCTGGGATAATCCCATATGAAAAAAGTATACATATTCCAATCAATAAATTATAGCCGGCTCTTGAATAAAGGCTTGGACAGCTGAAGCTGCCTGTGAAGCTTGAGGCTTGGCCCGGGTGCTTAGTATTCAGGGAAGTGCTTCCACTGGCTGGGCTGTGTAAATAGAAAACAATGCGGCAATAAACAAATTTCGTGGCCTCTAGTCATTTCAACGCCTCCTGCTCAGTGCGCTTGCTCCGTCGAATCCTTTCAGACAGTCTTGCGGATCACGGAATCATGACCGCTTCATTGCTATGGACAATTGGCTTTCAGTAGCGTTAGAATTTTATTAATAAGTATAATTTAGCCTCAATATGCAATAGTCTCATCCAAAATAGCATTTCCTGCAAAAGTCACTTATTGACTGTTCAATTTCAAATGGGATTTGCACATAAAATGTTTGTAGACTAGCGACTTATAGCGACAGGTGAGAAGCAAGGGTGTCTGCGCAAATCATTCAGCAGCTGTACCTGCGCAGTACTTCCAATTTATTTATACTTTTGTTTTTTGCCCCATTTTTTTGGGTATGACCTCGGACTTGTAATTTTTTTGAACGGCTCCTCTCGTCTTTTTTTCTTAAATTGCGTTCTTTTTACGAACTGGATACAACGTCTCATAACTTAAATGGAATTGCCATTGGAAGAAAATAATCAAATTACAAAAGTGTTTGGTTTTAGATTAAATCAAATTATGCAGCAACATCCAACTTGTATTAACAACCAGTTAAAAGATAATTAATTATCAATTGACTTTTTTATAGTTTTTTTTTCAGAACTTTTCTGTAATATTATTATTAGAATAAAAACAAAACACAGAAATTTTTCTTTCACGTAGTTTCTTATGTATTAAAGATATCGTTAGTTAACAAAAATAATTTTGTAAGCTGTTAACATAGCATCGACATTTTTTTTTCTAACAAAACATTATCCATTGAATGAAAGATTTGTTTATCAGTTCAACAATCAAAAGATTTCCGATCAAATCAGTAAAATATTCTCGATAACTTCTGTAAATAACAAAATAATTTTTCAAATATTTTGAAAAATTGGGTTTATTTCCGCCTTTGAACCACACTGCACCCGTTACCTCTCGGACGAGTGTGGTTGGGCCATAGCTCCCAATCCGAAGTGTTCCTTGAGAGGGTGTAACCCAGGTGTTTAACAATGTGTTGTGCGCTGCGTACCATTGGGAACCGGGAATGGTTAATACCTGCTACTTGCGATATTGATGATGTATATGAACTTAAGAGAAAATTGAAAAAATAAAATCACTTTCCCATGAGTCGTTATGCTTACTCTCCCGGGTTCGAACCCTGCTCGTCCAAGGACATTTCGGGGATGGGCCTGGTCGACTCGATCTCTTGAGTGTAAAGGAGGTAAACAAAAAGGTAGCGAATCCGTTAAAGAAAGCGGAATTTAAGACTTTCAGGTAAGACGCCTAGTCCTGACCACACTAGTTCTAAGCCAAGGTTTTCTCTATTGACAAAAAACCTATTGAAATTGTTAAAAGTCTCATTAGTCACGGGGGGTATCAGAACATTACATCTAAAAATCCCTTCTGATAAGGGACAGATTATTCAAGTTTAATTCTTATTCACATAGTTTCCCAAATATATTTACTTTATTGTAACCAGCGTAGTCTATGGAGTTGTTTTATATGCTTTCAGAAAGGGTGGATCACTACCGCCATGGTGCTGAAACGCACTTGAGTGAAAGTAGAACCTCTCCCTTCGGATTCGGCAATTAATAGTTCTCCTCTTGTCTTTTTTTCTTAAATTCCGTTCTTTTTACGAACTGGATACAACGCCTCATAACTTAAATGAAATTGCCATGGAAAAAAATAATCAAATAACAACAGTTATCGGTTTTAGTGAATCAAATAATGCAGCAGCATACAATTTATCGCAACAGGCATATAATTATAAAAACATATTTCAGTCAAGTGATTCTCATATTCATCAGTCATAATGAAAACGTCACGTGAGTGAAATATTTACAGTAGAACTATTAATTGACGAATCCGAAGGGAGAGGTTCTACTTTCACTCAAGTTCGTGCTTGTCTATCGTATGTGGCTGTTTGAGCACCATGGCGGTAGTGATCCACCCTTTCTGAAAGCATATAAAACAACTCCATAGACTACGCTGGTTACCATAGAGTCAAGATAAGAGGGAAACAATGTGAATAAGAATCTTGAAAAATCTTGAAATTTCCTACGCCGGCGAAATGAAATGACAAGGTCGAATATGGATAAGAGAGCCTCGGTGAAGTACGAGAGAGCGAATGAGCCAAAGGAGGGCAGAGGGCCTAGAGTGCTAGAGTGAAGGGGGCGTTAGTGATTGTAATGCTGGCCCCTCCCTATATACTAGTATCGATCCTTAGTACTTTTGTAACTTCTTACTCGGCGGCGCCTTGAGGCCTCTATGCCCCACCTCGCCTCTTACACTTCATAAAAAAAGGATTCCGCCCTTTCGCCTTCCTCAAAGCCACTACCACCTTTTCTATTTATGCCATCGCTGTCTCTGGCTAAGGGGTGGTTTTTACCCTCCGTCGTTTCTGGCTCTTAAGGTCTGTGAACCAGTTATATTTAGTCAAGTAGCGAGTAATTTAGTAGCTCTACTAAATTCGAAAATGCTAATTGCCTGCCTATTACCCACATCACAGGATCGAGGCCCACTAAACTTCCGATGCAGCTAAGTAGAATCGATTGTTCGTATCTACCCGCTATGAGTTACCATGACAAGTTTTTGTTTTCACTATATAGACGAGGCTTCAGTTAGTCATTTGACAACTGTTTTGTGTGATACACGTTACGTTAAACTATTTTTTTTTAACCTCTGAAATGGAGAGTCAAAAAGTACATATTCGTCATGGGAATTTAAACAAGGCAAGGGCGACAGCTGAAAAAATATCCAGTGTATATGGTGAAGGACTAATAACTGATCGGGCAGTTAGAAATTGGTTCATAAAATTCCTTTCCGGACATACGATCTCAAAAGACGAACCGAGGACGGGACGTCCTTCCGACTTTGACAACAACCTTTTAAAGGCAATATTGGAGCAAAATCCACGTCAATCAACAAGAGGTATAGCAGAAAGGTTGAATACATCACAATCAACTAGGGTAAGTAAGCAAATTAGGAGTGTGGGTACCTCACAATCTCAGTGAACGGAATAAAGAAGATCGCACGTCAATCGCCACAAGTCTACTCTCGCGAGTAAAAATTGAGCCTTTTTTAAACAGGATAGTTACCTACGACAATATAGTCCACCAAAGACTACCAGACCCGAAAGCAAACATCTATGGCAAAAAGATTTCATTGTGGGTATGGTGGGATTGTCAAGGAATAATTCACCACGAGTTGTTGAAGTCAAATTTAACTATTACTGAGGATAGATACGTTCAGCAGTTGCAAAGAGTGCAAACGAAACTCCATGAAAAGTGTCCTGCACTCGTCAAAATTAATATAATTTTGTTATTTAATGAGAACCAAATAGATGTCTGATAAAAAAAAACGGAAGTTACTTATGACTCGACCTAAATAGTTTCATTTTTAATCATTTGTAACAGTAACTATCATAGGATAGTTTTTCGTGCAGTTAATGATCTCACAACAGCAAAAACACTTCAATAGTAAGCAACTCACAATAATGACTTCTCACAGGAGTCCTGTAGCTGAGAGGTTGAGGTATGAACCCCGAATAGGTGTTCTTCAGACTCAATATAGGACCGTCTGATTCTACCTGAAGCACTGAGGGTAGGCTTCTATGACTCTTACTTCTGTCGTCTGCAAGATACCCAGAAACAAGGGATCTTAGTTAAATACCGGATCAAATGCTCGGGTCGCCATTGCCTCCTGCGGTCAAATCAACTACACACAAACTTACTGGCTGAATTTGCCACCATTTGTGCAGTAAAGTGCTGACAACCCTAAAAAAAAAAGAATTTGACACCTGACAGCTTAGGGTTAGTAAAAATAGAGCGTTACACGATAGAACAAAACAATTAGGCACATTGCTTGTGATTACCAATTATCTAATGTCATTGATTTACGCCAAGCAGAGCTTTGATGGGATTCAGAGCCTCTCTGCCATAAATTGGGTGCATTGGGTACATTTGACAAATAGCTGCAAATTAACAATTTTATTTATACGGACTAAGGAAGTGCGAGAGTCGTGAGTAATAGAATGGTATAATAATTTGTTTAAAGAAATTCCAGTTAATTGACAACATAAGTGGGTATATGACATCTTATATACAAAATTATTTAATGAGAGCAAAATAAATGTCTGATAAAAAAAACGGAGTGAGTCCTACCCCAGTAGCATCGTGAGTAAAAAGCCTCACCTTTATAGCCTCATCCAATTATATTCAGGCCTTGCCACATGTCTTTGCAGAGTACTTCGACTTCAGCTTAATCGTACTCTATGTCCGAGATCTATTGAATCAAAGTAACAGTATAATATCATATCAAAGTATAATATCAATAATCTGACGCATATGGTGTCTCGCTACTGAGGTATTAGCAAAAACGCCAGATTAGTGACAAATTTAAAAAACAAATTCAAATAGATAACAAAGAATATGAAAGAATAATACCAAATAATGATCGAATTTTCTTAAGTTGCGTATATTTTGAGCTTCATACTATAACGTATGTGCGTTTGTGTGTGTGTTTGTGTGCATGCAGCCATACAGAACAAAAACCTAATAAAGAGTGTTCCAGAATTAACGCAAATTTGAATTTGCCACCATTTGTGCAGTAAAGTGCTGACAACCCTAAAAAAAAAAGAATTTGACACCTGACAGCTTAGGGTTAGTAAAAATAGAGCGTTACACGATAGAACAACGTGTCTTTATTGTTGAACATTATCTCAAAATTAATGAAACTATGGCGGCCGCAGTTCGAAAATTTCATTCAAAATATGATCGGAATAGTGTTTCTACTTTATCAACTGTGAAGAGATTAATTGAAAAATTTAGGGAGACTGGATCAGTTGGAGACACTAAACACACTGGTCTTCCAAAAACAAACCGTTCAAATGTCAATATCGAAACAGTGCGTGAGAGTGTTGTTGAAAATCCAGGAACATTAATTTGGCGTCGTAAACACAGTTCTTTGTGCCGAAATCGGATGATATTGATGTGGCTAATATGTGGTTTCAACGCGATGGTGCCACATGCCATACAGTCCATGAAACAATTCAAATACTGCATGAGACATTTCCAGGTCGTGTACTGTCTCGTTTCGGTGATCAGAATTGGCTTCCTAGATTGTGTTATTTAATACCTTTAGATTTCTTTTTATGAGGTTATTTAAAGTCAAAGGTGTATTTCAACAAGACTACATCCACCCGTGCATCAAAACAGGCCATTTGCCCGACGTGTTATTTCATAAATAACCCTATCCTATTTACTTTATAATTCAATAAAAAAATAACAACAAAAATACAAAAAACTGTGTTTTCTATTTAAATAAAATCTTGCGTTAATTCTGGGACACTCTACTTTATGCTCGGCAGTAATTTAAAATGTTTATACTTTGGTTTCGATTAGTATAGTTACGATTTTACTCTAGGAATTAACTGATACAGTTGGAAGTCAACCACCTCTAATAACTGCTACAGCTTAATTACTTAGTTAAGTGCTATCAAGGTAAAAAAAAAAATATTGATATGCCTAGGACAGACATGTAGAGGGAGCATTGGAACTAATGGAAAGCATATCAATTATGCACAAATCCGCTTGCTGATTATATAGGCCCTGGTCAGTATTGCGATCTATTTATTAGTCAATATTTATACGTGCGCGTGCATTGCATCAGTGATTCACGGTCGCTGTTAACATCCATAAAGGTTTTAGCCCCGTCAACGGTGGCACTTGTCAAGTTAGCCAACTGTCGGAATAATAGCCTAGCCTCATAGTCTAATGGTAGCTAGTGTCACATCACTAATCGCCATGTGCGCAATGGGTACATCAAATGTTCTGAATAGGTTATGATTCGGATGTCAAATGCTCAATGACTGCCAATGCCACTTAGCTGTTTATCACTGATTAATGGGAATCTGTTTCTAATTAATTCACTGGTTTCCATATGAGATGTGAGCTGTCAGTTTTTGTAGTGACTACTAAAAGCCCCACATAGGACAAGCCAAAATAGGGCATTTGATCAATAAATGACGTTTGCAAATGCATTAATAGTTATAATTCAAAGTGGGATGCAGAACATAGTATTTTCTCCTTCTCTTTCACTAAACTAATTAACCCACAAAGCCATGACTAAACTAACAGACTACTTTACGCATCGATTCTTTTGCAACAATCTAGCGGCTCAGTTTACCTTGAGACCAGTGATGTTACACATAATAGGCCCACATAATGTTTGTTTCGGCAAACTTATAGGATAATTAGCAAGTGTGGGCAAGTGCTTAAGGGGCGTGGGAGGTTTGGTTACAAATAGTATAGCCTGGCACTGCTCGTCTTGATCTCTCGGTGCATATGATCCAGGCAGCAAAAGACAAACGAAGCGGATCCTCAGATGTTTTCTGAAGATCGTCTGAAGGATTAGCCAGATTAGTGGAAAATTTAAAAAAGAAAATTCAAATAGATAATATAGAAAATGAAAGAACAATACCGAATAATGATAAAATTTTCTTAAGTTTCGTATAATTTTTGAGCTTCATACTATAACGTTTGTGTGTGTGTGCATGCAGTCATACATAACAAAGTCGATTCCTCTCCTATCTGTATCGTAGATAAAAACCTAATAAAGGGTGTGCCAGAATTAACGCAAGATTTGAATTTGCCGATATTTGTGCAGTAAAGTGCTGGCAACCCTAAAAAAAAAAAATTGACAGCTGACAGCTTAGGGTTAGTAAAAATGGAGCGTTACACGATAGAACTTAGAATTCCAGCTTTCCCGGCTCTTTTATTTTTGATTAATTTACTCAAGTCTTCTCCTTTTACTAGTGAACTGAGCCAGCGGAAATAAGAAATGGACATTGAAACGGGAATGTCCATCAGCGACTGGGAAAAACGGTTTCAGTTTACGAAAGCAAACGACTCAAAGCTAGTGTGTTCCATCTGCGGTGCCTACAAAATTTGGAGAATCATTTTGATTTTGATTCCAAGTATCCGGTTGGGTCAGCCTTTGGAAAGGTTGTGTAAACTACGCAGTGATGCCTAAAAGCAAACAAAAAACTTCTTCAAATCTCTCCACTATTTGTAGACAATGAAATCTCGGTTTCCTTTGTGACAAAACTGCACATTTTAACACTCGATGTCACTCATGTCTCATGTTGCCCTTAATGTGACGAATTTTGTTGGACCACCCGAGCTTCTGTAAGGACGAATTTAGCCTCCCCTGCTATAAACCAATGAGAAGTTGCAAGACTAAATATCTAAATACCAGCTGCTTATATACACCAACTATAAATAAACTATTACTCTCTAAATAACCCATTGGTTTTAGTTGTTTTTTTTAGTTTTAGTTTTTTTTTTTAGTGTTTTCACGGTAGTGTTGTAGATGTGTTTTTTGACTTTTTTACTACAAACTGAAATGTATCATATTTATGCACTCCTTCGAATGCATCTGCGTATGCAGTACTAGGAGAAAATTGTAATCCAATAATTTTTTGTTCATTGTATATATAAAATAAATAGGTTTTGAAAATTTGAAAAAAAAAAAAAAAAAAAAAACCCATTATTTAACGTTCTTCATTGAATTAGAAACACAACAGCAGACTTGATACTATTGCAATCATCCAAAAATTCACCTATCTGCCATAATTTCCATTAATTTCCTTCTTTCCTTTCTTTATGAATTTGATCCTGTAGTTGTGTATTTGCAACAACCACGAGAGAAAAAAAAATACATCTTCTTTATTACTATGAAGTCACACGAAATTAAAACTTATTTTTATCGTCTTTAGACGATTTTGAAATCGAAATAGATTTGTAATAATAATACTAAAGCTCCTATACAATAGTAATGACATATTATTAATCAAGACGTAGAGGTATTTAATTGAAAACCCGACCTAATACGATGGAAAAATATTTATTTTTTAAACACAATTGATTCGTTAATTAGTAATGCAATTGACCTTTCAATATTTTTCATGGAGTGAAACTTTCCTGCAAAATGTCATCCATGAGACTGGTGTTTCATTTGACAAAAAAAAGTGAATAAACTTTTGTTGACAGTTATAACGAAACATATTAACGATTCATATTCGATGGAGCTGGTTTTATTGAAGCCATCGTCGGGGCATGCATTCCAACTGCCGTGCAAAATAATATATCTCAAAAAAAAAACCTGGTGAAGTTAAAGTTGTGAACACGATTCTAATGGTAATTGTAATGACTTATTTTTATTGGGGACGTTGAGCTCTTTAATTTAATACCTTATACAATACCTATAAATTTCATGTCGATTGGTCAGGGGTCCTCAACCCTGTGCTCCCGGGCACTTCGGCACACGGTGTCTGACGGGGACTCCACCCACCACTGTGCGACTCAAAAAAAATTAAGCTTTTATTAAAATATTTTCGTAAGATTGGTTTAAAAGTTTTTATATTTAATGATTGCTTCTAAATTTAGAGACATATACGCATAGTTCTTTATAAGTAATTATTACCAACAATTAATTACTTCAAGTTTGAAAAGCGACTTCAACTGTTAAATATCACATAGTCAATGGCAACCTTTTTCATTAATCGTTTTACTTTCCAAGTTAATGTAACTGGAATAGATGCATCATGACTGAGTTTGTCGTAGCAAGGATAGAAAAACTGGAGCTAGAAAATGGGGATCTTCAGAATGTCATTTTCCTAAAATCAAATTGTTTTCCTGTGCCACAAACTTGCGGGTATCACCATTTTCAACCTAAATTTAAAGAATAGATCTCAATTTACAGATGAAAAATCTTGTTGATTGCTAAGGAGCTCATCATACTCTCCTGATTATGGAACAATGTCCAATGAAATACAGTGCAAAGATCACATTAACTTTGATAAGTACATTTTTTTTTAATTAAACTTTTTTTTGACATATATAAAAGCTAATTTTCATATGGGAACATTATATTTAAAAAAATAAATATCGTGCCTCCGGTGGACTCTCGCACTCTTTATTTCCTTCGCCCAACCTTCAAATAAGCCCCTCCTAGAAAAAGGATACACTTATCCCAAATAATTTCCATTTTATTAGAAAGCTTTGATAAAAAAATTGTTTTTGTATCCTATATGTATTATTTACAGTGTCTAAGTATAAATTTACCTTGAGCCAATAACTGCTGCTCACCGTTCAACCGATGTTCTAAAATGGTTGGAGAAACTCAAAACAGACAAGCCGACGCCCGGCTGAATATAGTATCACTTCTAGTTATCACGTGTCCAAATGATTCCATGTCTCATGAAAATATTCTCGTAGAGGAAAATTCTAAAAAAGTATATATATTGCAAATTTTGGACATGCGGAATAGAGCTATGGGGGACATCAAAAAAGTCGAACATCAAGCGTATCCAATCCTTTCAATCAAAAGTCCCGAGAACAATAGTAAATGCCCCTTATTACGTCGGCAACAAAACCCTTCATAACGAACATTCTCGAACTCATCCCTTCCAATTTCATAAAATTCCATAGTAACCTATCCAACCACACTAATCCCATAGCACAGTCATTACACTCCGCCACTCATCCCTATAATCTACCTCGAAGACTGAAACGGCAGTGGCCTTGTCACCTGGTATAAATGCGGGTCAGTGGGAGTCCTGGCAATGGCCAGCATGTGAGGGAGGTGAGAACCATGTGCCTCTGGTCTGTTTGTAAATACTGTATGAATGAGCGAGTGAATGAAAATTGTAAATATGTCATGAATGAGAACATGTATCACAATCACTTATTGCCTAATAAGGCAGATTATAATTTTAGCACAATAAAGAAGTTTAAATATATATTGCTAATTATAATAGTATATTAATAATATATAACAGCTTCCTGACTTGTAACTTGGAAACAACAAGTAAGGATCGTTATAGAAGCTTATATATATAATATAGACGCCATTACTAGTGACGTGTGATCCTTCGAATGTAAGGCAAGGAGGAAAACACTGTCCGCGTGGGAGGGTTTTTCTCGTTACACTATAACAAGTGTGTTTGTCTAAGAAGCACTTCTAATAGTCGATTCAATGGAAGCTGAAAAACCAGTGGCTATTTCTAGCTAAGCATGTGCTTAAAAAGGTATGGAGCCAACGTTCTAAAATGCTTGGCAGTCTGACCACTGTAAATCTCTCACGGGCGTAGTAAAATACAGAATAAAAAAAGGAAAAAAAAAAAATTGAAAATTCTTTCTATGGGAATAAAATGCGTCGAATACGTTATGTTTTTTAAGTAGTATACCCTATGTAATTCTAGGCGTATTGAAAAGTAAATCCAATGAAATAGTTGTCACATTTATTGACCCGCCACCCGCTTTTCATTGACAATTATTTTTGACAAAATTTCAATTTGAGTACGAAGCCAACTGAAATAGGTCACGTGGCCTCCTTTCGATGAGTCTCAGCATGCAAGAACGTAGACTATGAAAAAAAAAATATGGCGATTGTATTAAATTACCGCAACTTATCGAAAACCCAGAAAACGGTTCAAGTAAAGTAAGTAAACCCAAATTTTAAGGACACCAACGAGTTCATATTTGTACCCCTGAACACTTATAAATACGATTTTTTTTTGCAATCAAATATTCATGTTTTTAACTTCATTCGCAAAATTTTGTGTCAATGTCTTTTGTTCGACTTAAACCTTCGTAATTCGTCTAAGTTGTATACAACAGCTAAGTTGTTTCTTGATTTCTTCCTCACATTGATTTATTTCATCTGGCTTGGTACGCTAAATCTTGTACATAAATGTATTTGAAGAAAACATAACAACTCTGTTTCATTCACCCAATTAGACCTCCCAAAAAAACCTTCAACTCATTTATATACTCACTCTTAGCAATGAACTCAACAACAATACAACAAAATTATTCCGAAACACGTATTTTGAAATGGTAGCGTGGACCAGTTGTCCACGTGTTGGCTCGACATCTAAATTTGTCTGAAGTGCAGTGACTATTATCACATATTTAAAATTTGCCCCTGGGGCAGAGAAAATTTTTAATACATTTATATTTGTGTTTCCGGTTGCGTTAGATGATTTTAGTTTTAAAATTGCAATAAAAATTGTTTAACTGAGATACCGTTTTATATTTATTATTTATTTTTAATTGATTTTTACGAGATCGTTTATTCCCTTCGTACATTTTCTCAAAAATATTATATAATTATCATTATAAAAATTCTCATTTTAGAACCTTTATCATTGTCTTTAATGATTTTCTGATCCTTATTAAGTCTCATGATCGTTTGTACTTTTATCCATAATATTTACTCGTGTTTCAATGTACTTAACTTTTGGAGCTACAATCCTTAGGAGTATTAGTTGTGATTGATAATGTGTAAGTACCTTCAGTGGTACAATCCGTAATCCGTACTATGTAATTACATTTCGGGATTTAATTCTAATTCTTCTGAATCATCTGTACTTCGTCCCGTATCATTTACTTCATTACCCGTAATTTCTAGAATATTTTATAGAATAAAATCTACGTCCATAATTATATAATTAACGGTTATTCACTTTAGTTAACTAATTGATTTTTTTTTTTTAATTTTTTTTTTTTTCGAACATCCTCTAAATTCAATATTACCGTAATTTTTATTAACACCGACTAAATTTAGTTCAAAATTATTTTCTCGCTCAAATTAGCATTCATTTCTTTCGCACTTTCTACTGTGTTTTTAATTATTTCAATTTCTTCTAGCATTAATATTTTTTTCTTTCATAGCCCTTTTACATTTACAGATAGTTATATATAATTATAGATCCTCAGGCGAATCTATTTACAAATTATTTTTGTATATCCTGTAGCATCGCTACATTATATGCAGCTTTTGTTATTTTATAAAAATTGTATAGTGAATAAACAAGTATGATGTACATTATACGCGACTGGACTAAATTGACTAATTAAATGAGATGGGGCTCACCTTTTTGATCAAAATTAACTAACTTCACATAACAGTAATAAATCATGCAAACATATTTTTCATATTAGTTTAGCTATGATGATCGAAATTTCAATTTGTTGTTCCTTAGTAACTTTTCAAATGAGGAAACATAAAAATCCTTAATAGAATAGCCCATTAAAGGAGTCTCACTAAGTTCCTTACAAATATTTTTCTTCATAAAATTACGAAAGAACCAATGCATAAATTACGGGTTAAGGCGGAACCATGGATGTGAAAAATCTGATCCTGCTAATTGCAGTGTAAATATACTGCTCTGATGTAATATCGAACATAGAATCGTGGATTGTAGGTATATTGCAAGTTGAACAAAAGAAAAACGACATCTAGCAATTGCAATGCTAGCAAGGCGCCCAGTTGTGATCTCCCAATAAATAATAAATTAAGAATTACAAGAAGAAGAATTCAGTATATAAAATTTCAAATACAGAGCAAATGGACGATCACCTAAATCACTTAATAAAACCTTTATTAAATTATATAATGAAAAAAAAAAAGACATAGTTACCTTGCTTTAGCGTAGGGGGCGGCGAGTCAGGTCGCGTAGTCAAAATGGGCCGAGAAAAGTCAAGCTTAGTAAGTCCTGGACTAGGAGGGGAAAGAAGGAGTTTGATTGGTCCGCATCGTGACACCAACATCACGTGAACTTCAATTGCACGAGTATTATGGATTAATGATCCCAAAACATAAATCATTTCTTATAATGAATATGTCTCTACCATAAAAATGTAAAACTTTATCGGTAAGCCATAGAAAATTAATATTTATATCATGTTATTAACATTTAAATATTCTAATTATTTATAAAAAAAAACTACCTTTTTTTAACGTATGTTTTTTTTTTAGGATTATTTATTTGCCTAGGACTTCAAAAAATATTATTGCTGCTTAAATAGTATTATAATATGTAATATAAACTCGATTGAACTAAATATAACCTAATTACAAGTATTGTTTTTTTAGTATCTTTTAAATAAAATAACTAACCGATTTCGATGAAACTTATCTCGGAAATATTAGGTCAAAAAATATTTTAACAAGTTTTCGAGCGTTCTTACCGATTCACTGTTTAAAAACTCAATGTTTTGAGAATGGTTTCTATCCTTCTAAAGTTGCTGCTTGTAAAAAACATTATTTGATTTGATGTATTTAAAAAGTAGATTACAAGAACACAAGTTCGGATAGTATGAAATGAATACAGTTTGTCGAAAAGTTCAAAAAGCCAAAAAAAAGTATATATGTTTAGAAACAAGCAAGCTCATGTTCGTTTCCAGTACTCCTAAAAGCTTATACGAATTTTACTGCCATTTAACAAAATAAACGTTTTTCTGTTAGGTTCGCCGGAGGACCAAAATTTTGTTGTGAAATATCCTATTCTACATTCTTCACGATGAAGGTTCTTTCATCGAGCAAAAGCGCATATGCAGGTATCCCTCAATGGTCTGTCATACCTGCATGCAAGCAATGAACACCCTCAACATGGACTTTCCCCACATATCAGCTTGCTGATAATATTATAATACTAAATTTGTATGTTAGCAGTAAGCTGATTTGTGGGGAAAGTCTATATGAAGGGTGTTCATTGCTTGCAGTCAGGTATGACAGACCTTTCGGGCTACCTGCATATGGGCTTCTGCTCGATGAAAGAACCTTCAGCAATGACCGTTTTAAGTCAAAATTAACCAGGTGACCGTTGAGATCACATCTGTATAGTACAAGATAGTGTTTTTGTTAAAGTGCTTTTTAGAAATCAAAAGTGCCTTCTTTTCTTTAATAGTCACTCCCTGCCTCCTATATATCCTTCTATCCAATGACTGCCACAGGTAGGAGATTGCACTATAGTTATACAGATTTTAACGGAAGTAGATTAATTTCACATTGTCTAACTTGTTTTGTTCTTGCATATATGATTTCATATTGCTTTAATCCTAATTACCCGTCCAACAACCGCTTGTCCACACATAAACCTTCATAACCCGTCTATAGTCAAAATCTAACATTGTTACTACCATTGTAAAGCTATAATTATTCTCTTTCATTACAGCCCAACAACCATTTGTTTCATGTATTTATAAGTAATAAAAATAATGATGAAATTCAAAAGAAAATTTCTAATTTACGGATACTTGGCTGGTCCAGTAAATAGGCCTCTATGTCCCTGTTAAGTCAGGCGTGGATCTGTAACGTCGTACCGTAGTTCGTGCCACTTTGTGGCTTGAAAAAAAATACGAAGAAATAAATAAGAATTTCGAAAATTCTTTGCAATTTTGAGCTGAAAATTAAATTTTTGAATTTTCTCTAATATTTTTATTAAAGGTTTTTTTTTTTGAGAAGGGTGAGAGGCTGGTAAAAACAACACAATCTATTATTTTTTCCCCAGTTATAACAGTACGTGATGACCATAATGTGGCTATCTGGGTTCCATAAATAATTATAAATGCGGATATAAAATAAAACGTTATAAAAAACAAACAAGGTGTTAGAGTTCACTACGACTTTACCGATCCAGAAGCATATTTACTGCACCAACCAGGTTTCCGTTATTAAATTAGAAACGAGAATATGAAAAAAAAACGTTTTAGGTTTTTCTTTTAATTGCGTCATTATTTTTCTCTCTTCTAAATGAAACAATTGTAATTGCTGTTGGGTTACACTGTAAGTTGTAAAAAGGGGAAACAACATTGGATTTGAACAAAATTTAGACGAGTTATGAAGGCTTAAAACGGAATAAAATACATTGACGGGAATTTTTTGTTTTCCTCCCCTGTTAAATGTAGAAATGGAAGGTATGAATTTAGGTAATAAAATTAAAAAAAAGCATGTCTGGTTCAAGAATCAAAAATTGAAAGTCAAGCAAGCAGCTCAACTGCTTAGTAGAAACTTAGGCGCATGCATTGAAGTCTTGTGAAGCAAAGAACATTCTCGGATTTGAAGACTGTGACGATACATTTTTTTTTTTTTTTCTTCATAGCCCCTTTAAATTTACAGATAATTATATACAATTATAGCTCCTCAGGCGAATCTATTTACAAATTATTTTTGTATTTCCTGTAGCATCGCTACATTATAATGTATATATACAGGTTTTGTTATTTTACACAATCGAACTGATTACAAATTTTAATGATTTGTTTCACGTTCTGAAATCGAGAAATGTCGGAAGAAAATATTTGAAAAATACTATGAAAAAAAAAAAAATGAAGTTTTTGTCTCATGTTAGAGAAGGCGAGAAATTATATTTGATGTGTAAGAGAAAATAATTAGCAGACTGGTACTCAATGGCCCCCGGAAAACTGGTTTTATGGAATTTCTTATTTGTTTCTACAATATGCGCAATATATATGACAGACTTGTAACACAGGACAAATTATCGAAGTATAAATAAACCTTGTACAAAATAAGTCAAGATCATTTAGAAAGATTGTTTGGTCATATGAGAAGGAGAGGAGGTAATATAATAGTGAAATAGGAAGGGATAGCCCAAGTGCTTTTGAGTTTTACCACTTGTTTTAGTAAAATAATTGTTCATTAACAGAGACACGAAAGTGAAAGTAAAAGAACAATACCATTTGGCAAAATAGACCAAATCCAAGAATTGGGCTTCCGAAGTACCAAGAGAAAGCGATGAAGACAATCTTGAACCAATGGAACCAGTTTTTTCAACTTCAGTTTTGGATGTTGTGTAATACATTCCAAAATAGAAATAAAATTAAGGTTTAATGGCTATCACCATCGACAACGAGAACAGTCCTTTAAATGTAACTATTTTGGTCTCGATTATAACCCGTGGTCTTGATGCACCCGTCTTCGGATCTTGTCCGAAAACCAAGATTAAGTGAAACCATTTTTAAGATGACCACTTTGAAACGCGAACTCAAAAGCAACCTCCGACAAATTCACTTAGCCATTGCTCAAGCGTGAGTATCTTTGTTGAATCGCCCAACTTCTCAAATGACGAAAAAGACAATCGCAGAAACTATTTGAGATAAAAACAGAACAATTTATTAGAACAAAGAAATACATCCATGACCGAAACAAACAAACAACAAATTAGGCAGAAGCAGAAAAAAAAAAAATTTCATTTCAAAGGTCAATGAACAAATGTGTTTAATAATATTTAAATGTTACATAATAAATTTTAGGTAAGTAATTACGTTAATGTTAAATAAATGTTCAATGATATCAGGATTTAAATTTATTGAAATAGTGAGATAGTGAGACAGGAAGAGGCGTTGAAAATTTATTACTAACCACTGTTTAATTAGTTTCTTAATTAATTAAATATAATAGTGATATATTGGCAATTTGGGTTTTTGATTCTGTATACAAAAATTTAACTTACTTAACAGTGTACTTAACAAAATAATATACATTATATGTGTACTTGTTTGTAAGATTTTTAATAAATATAAATACTAGTTCCTTTCCTGCCACCAAGGGAAGTAGAGAGGATTTCTTTCTTAGCTCACTTGGCGTGACCGTATATATGCAAACTTATTTATAGCAGGTCACGAAGCCACTGCCGTTTTAGTCTCCGAGGAGGATTATAGGGATAAGTGGTGCAGTGCAATGACTGTGCTAGGGGGTTAGGGTGGTTGGATAGGTTACTATGGAATTTCATGAACTTGGAAGGGATGAGTTCGAGAATGTTCGTTATGAAGGGTTTTGTTGCCGACGCAATAAGGGGCATTTACTATTGTTTCAGGACTTTTGATTGAAAGGATTCGCATCCAATCCTGATGTTAGACTTTTTTGCTGTCCCCCATAGCTCTATTCCCTATGTCCAGATTGCAAACAATAAACCCTCTATGTATAATTCCTTATACTCGGCTTAGTTACAATATTTAAATAATTATAATAATTAATATACAAGGAATTTAATTGCAGGGAACTTCTCACTCAATATTCAGATTTCTTAATTCTCCTGTCATAAGTTATTTAGAATCGCATTAGTATGGGTTTGTGCTATTTGTACGGTTAAGAAATAAAACGTATTGCCACTCCAAAAAGATATATATTTTTGCAAAGCGATTTCAAATAGTCATCCTCAGTGCTTCAATTAACAATAACAGCATTTATAATAATAATAATAATTATAATAAAATAGTTAGAAATATAATAAACTATAAAATAGGAAACATTAATAAAACCTATATAGATAACTTTGAATTGTATTCATTATTTTCTTATTCGTTCTTCAAGGCCGAGGACACATTTAAGAACGTTACGCAATAAGCAATTCAAAAATAACCCCAAAAATAATCCTTCCAGCAGATTAGAACAGCACTTTTGTTTTTGATTTTTTTTGCATATTTAGAAAAAATTCAATTCGAAGAAGATTTTAGTCGTTACTCTAACCACTGTTCCCCACCATCGAGAAGGGATTTTTGAACCTGTTTGAATCACTTCAGAAACAGTTAACGTTCCCAAAACCAGAGCCCCTAACTGTATACGTCGTTTTTTTTTTGACCGCTTAACCTTTGTTACAGAATTAATTCTGAGCCTGATTGCGCATTATGAAACTTTTTTTTTCAACCTTCGATTTCCGTTTTGTAATGGAAATGAATTCATGAATAACCGGAACTCGAAGGGGGGCATTTGTTTTTTTTTTTCTTCGAATTCCCAGTGTTGGTTTTCGATTAAAAAAATGACATTTGGAGACTTATTTAATTGATATTTGCCAGCTAGAAGACGTTAACCGAAGCCTGTTCGCAGACCCCTGGCCTTGGTCGGGTGCATCGAGGATCACCCGTCAGTCAAGTTCATGCGTCCGCCATTTTTAATTACCATTGACAACGCTATTAGCCTGATCAGGAGATAGAAATCTGATTACTTAACGGAAAAGTTTTTATGATCGTACTTTGTAAATTTGGAAGGGCGTAAAATTATATCTGTCTTCATGCTTATGTTTTTTCCCCCCCCTTAACCCTTTTGAATTTTACAATGTGAAAATATGAACAAGAACTAATACAATTTTTCTCCTCATTCTCCTATGCGCAGATGCATTTGAAGGAGGTTGGGTTACATATATAAGATTGAAGTTAAAAGGAAAAGACATAAATACATTACAAGGTGATGGGGCTCACCTTCAGTTTAAAAAAGTGGGAGAAAAACTTACAAACTAAAACCTAAACCTAGAACCTAAGACTAAAGCGTTCCAGCCGCGACAGCGTCCTGCCATCGATGGGGGAACGGAGCGGGGGTTATCGTGTTAAACACCGGGTTTGTCAAGTATTGCAGGGAGTCGAACAATTTGATATGTCTACGTTGGATGAATTCATCCAAAATCTCGTGAAGCTCACTGTTGCTCCGCTGCTCGAATGAAGTACCTCTGACCACTTTCGTCAGTATACCGTTTTGGAATTGTTGGAGTCGCCGAGCTGTCGTATACGTCAGATAATGAAAAAGCGGTGCACCATACAGCAGAGTAGGCCTGAGAACACTCTTGTAAATCATGAGCTTGAGACGCAGTGATAGATTGGGGGAATACACCATGCTTATGTTTGCGCTGGTATGTACTTTAAGTTTGTTACTGTGTGGTACATAATAAAATTATCGATTAATAATTTTCCTATATATTTTATCATTATTGAGAAAATATATAAATGATTGATCGGTGTACCGCACAGTTAAAAACTTAAATTATATATCAGCACAAACATAAGCATCATGACAAATAAAATTAAACGCCTTTCCAAATTTTCAAAGCAGATTAAGTAAGCAGATTTCTATCTCCTGATCAGGCTAATAGCGTCTCCGGGTTTTGATTAAATAGGAGTTGCTCGGTAAATTATTGCGCCAGTTGGTTTTATTACGCTGATTCAAAAACCGTCCAAAAAAAAAAGAAAAAGCTGACTCCTAATGGAGAGGCCGTTGAAGAGATGGGCTGTTGAAGATGATGACCGGCTTGTTTAGGCCCAAGTATTCCTTTAATTAGAAGCAAGGCAGTCGAAGATGAGCCTATCTATCACTGATGCTAGGAGCAGTAATTGCTGGCCATCATTAGTATTGAAATGATCACGTGTCAGTTCTTGCATTAGCGCGTACTCAATTTTTCCAGTTGCACTGCCTCCAGGAGAGTGAGGGCAAGGAAGCACTGATTGAAGGTAAATCCCTCCATAAGCATACCCCCCCCCCCTTTCTTTTGCTGAACCCTTTAAAGTTGATGATATGATTTTATTCCAGTCGTAAGTAAGAAGGAGTAAATTGACTAATAGATCACTAACCCAGCCATTTTAAAGGAGCACGCATTGTAAGGTCACAATTCCTTGGTTTAAACTATTCAATCTCATAACCTCTCTCATATTGTGATACAGTTTAAATCTGTAAGTCTGTTCTCGGATTCCGTCTTTCTGACAGAACTGTGGCATCCGGCCATTTTCTTGCTCGTTTTACCACTCTCTGGAAGTCTATCTCTCTTAATGCCGTGCTTCATTTTTATGTACTTTTAAGACCCTCCTAATTGAAAAATTCTTTACCAATTGTGGAGACGCCTCCTCACCTAGGAATCAAGGAACCATTTTAACTATTATTATTTTTATTTTGTTTTATCACAATACGGAATATATACGATTATTATCATTTGACTTAGTAGTATGCCCTGAGCGCTTGTGGCTCTCGCGCTATTGGTCAGCCTCCACTGGCTCGTATCCGATGACGCGGTTGGCGGAGGAGCTTGGCGGACTTCGCAAGACTCCGCTTCCTCTTTCGCATGCGAGGGAGGTGACAACCATGTGGACTTGGGAGGCCTCTGGACTGTTTGTAAATACTGTATGAATGAACTGAATCGCAGTTTTATTATTATTTTTTTTTTTTTCCATAGCCCCTTTAAATTTACAGATAATTCTATACAACTATAGATGCTCAGGGGAATCTATTTAGAAATTATTTTTGTATTTCCTGTCACTACATTGTGCTAAAACAATGGAATCGCAATTATTTATTGCCTAATAAATGACGTATTGTTTTTTTAATAGCGAGAATTGAATTTATTTATTTGTTCCATGTCCCCTTGTTACAAATTTATATATGTACAAAATATATATTCTGCAAAGGAATCTATTTACGATTGCTTCATTGTATTTCTTGTAGCTCGGCTACATTGTATACTAATTCTAGTACACAAAATAAGTGATATGCATTGTAAAAAAATATAATGATGTACATTATACAATACACGACTGAATTTATTAAAAGTGAATGAGGCTCACCTTATTTATTTATTTTATTTTTTTTTTTCATAGCCCCTTTAAATTTACAGATAATTATATGTGATTATATATCCTCAGGCGAATCTATTTACAAATTATTTTTGTATTTCCTGTAGCGTCGCTACATTATATACAGGTTTTGTTATTTTATAAAAATTATATAATGAAGAAACAAGTATAATGATGGTGATGGGGCTCACCTTTTTGATCAACCTTAAAACTAACTTACATACTAATTCTTAACCTAATTTTTCCCGGACAGTCTGTTGCCATCGATGCGGGAGGGGTGGTGGCGCCATAGTGTTAAACACTGGGTTAACAATAATAAGGCTCACTTTTTTTTTTTTTTTTTTTTTTTTTTCTTCATAGCCCCTTCAAATTTACAGACAATCATATATAATTAGGCTCACCTTTTTTTGTTAAAATGGAAGGCTCACCTTATTATGGATTTCTTTATTTGTACCTTGTTGATATTTATAGGTGTGTGAGAATGAAGCTTTTTTCTTTCTACAATCTATAAGAATTCCTTGGAGGAGACCAGAAACGAATCTGTGTTTCCATAGTTAGATATGAGGCTTGCAAACCTGTGGAGGCGGTTGATCATTATCATTACATAGGAGTTTGACGTTTGCGTGTATTCCGTTATTAAGTTTGAGAATATTTAGAATTTATTAATATTTAGCATTGGGGAGTATTACAGGAGAGGCTCAGAAGAAATAAATTATCGATAGGAAAATACTAATTTAGGCACAGGGGTTGTGAGATGGCGACCTCGAACTTGGCCGGGCAGCCAGCCCCACTGCCAGGGCCGCAGGCAGTTAATGACCGCTGCATGAAGAGATCGCGCTGACCCATATCCATTAATTCCCAGGGACTCACTCCCCCCAGCCTCCAGGAAGGTTAGGTAATTCGCAACGGTACAGATGGGACTGTCTGCCGCCTGTCTGTCTCTCCAGTGCCATTCCCGTAACTTTCCGCACATTGCATTCCTAGTATCCTATCAGCCTTCGAAACTTGCTAAGTATATATTCCTACCTAATGAGCATTGATAGTCAAATAAACTAGTGGATATAGATGGCCAAATAGAACAAAACAATACAAAGAGAAATGAATTACGGCTAACAAAAAATAACTATTAAACGACATTAGAAGAATGAAAAACTAAAGCTAAAAAGTGTAAACCTCGATACCCCATTGCACTAGTTCATGCATAGAACGTTATAAAAAATGAATAAACTAAAAAAATGTCATTGAAAATATATAAAATTAAAAGAAAACCTTAAAACTAATAGATAAAAGACAACATAACAGATAAATAAACAATGTTAAAAACAAGTAAACATGTAAAAATCTGGATAGATTCGTTGAAAAAAATTAAAAAAACATAATAGTAGCAGGGTTTTTATTGATGTTACGTGTGGATGAACCATGGTTAATATTAGGAGTGAGGGAATTCCAAAGAATCATTCAGATTGAAATTAATTTTTTTTTTATAAATTATAAACTAAATTGCATTAAAAACATACTCGTGTATGTATAGATATGTATATATATATATATATATATGAATGAAATAATGACATAGAAGGTAAAGAATCAAAATGTAGATACTCATAAAATTTGACAGACTTATCAAACTCATTATAACACTTAATGATGATTCTGAAAGAAATAATTACTAGTTAAAACTGTCTTGCAATGAATAAAATTTCATTTCTTACCCTCAAAATTTTAATTTTTTTTTATATATTTTAATTTTTTTTTTTATTATACTCTACATATATCTACAGATCTAATAATAATTTTTGCCACTGCAATCACAGAACAAACAGAAGTAGTACGTTATCAAGTGCGTTTTCTGCTAGGTCAGCCGGAGACACATCAAGTTTTTTGACTCGTTGCAGCACCTGTCAACCCAGTGTTTAACACTATGACCCCACCACCCCTCCCTCATCGATGGCAACAGACTGTTGGGGAAACATTAGGTTGAGAATTACTATGTAAGTTAGTTTTAAGTTTGATCAAAAAGGTTAGCCCCATCACCTTTATTAGTCAGTTTAGTCCAGTCACGTATATATTCAATATATCCAGGGGGGTGGCGCGGGGTGAGCAGCCGAGTCTTCGGGAAGGCTCACTCGAAGCCAACGATGTATCGGCGGTTCCAGAGGAGTCACTGTAAATATGTATATATAGATATAAGGTAGGACTGAGAAGTATATGGTATAGACATAAGTTTAGTTATAGGGGGATAGAGGATGCACACCCCTTGTAAATATAGCACTTAAGTATAGTAGTAAGATATTAGTATAGTTAACGGATCTGTAAATATTGAAAATAGATTAAGAATACTAGCTATAAGGAAAAAAAAAAAAAAAAAAAAAAAAAAAAAAAAAAAAAAAAAAAAAAAAAAAAAAAAAAAAACCAGTATTACTCAAGGTGCGCTGACCGGTGCAACAATCCCATTGTACCGGAATACGCGCACCACAGGCTACAAAGCTGTACCATGAGCTCGCTTCACGGGCTCGTAGGGTAAGCCCGTTTGAGGCTCAGCCTCAGGAAGGGCATAAAAAAAAAAAAAAAAAAAAAATGTGTGTATAATGTGTATCATTATACTTGTTTATTCATTATATAATTTTTATAAAATAACAAAACTTGTATATAATGTAGCGTCGCTACAGGAAATACAAAAATGATTTGTAAATAAATTCGCCTGAGGATCTATAATTATATATAATTATCTGTAAATTTAAATGGGCTATGAAAGAAAAAAAAAATTCAATATATCTCATTGTCTACTAATGGTTTTAATATATCCAATTGTTTGCTTAGAAACGTAGTCAAGTCCAGAACGCTGACATTTTTACTAACTGTTCTGCAGTCTTATTAAACATAGCCCTATATGGTTCTTCCTATGGTCTATATTAGCTCGGCCTGTCATAACATACCCTTGATGTAATGATTTACTTTTTTTTTTTTAAATATCGCAAGAACTGAATTAACCATTTAAATAAACTAGGATATAATTATATTCAAATGACTGGACAAAAATAAACATTTTTAATTAATGGTCGAGGAAATACAATCACTTTGCCTTATTTATAAATTCCTTTTACAGCTTTAAAGGCTGACAACTTGAGTGGACTTTGATTTAAAACGTTTTAGTACAGCTAACTATATATAAATGTATAAATTAAAAACTAATTATTTTAGAGTGTATTTATCGACGGAAGAATCGATTGGCCCTGTTCATAAGGTAATGGCCGGGAGGGGGGAGGGGGGTCGGTAAGAGGCAGTTAAGATGGACCAGTCTTTAAAGCACTAGGTCATCTGACCGCTACGAAGCATCCCAAAATTCCAGGTCACTTAGACAACTTTCTTTATCCCATGGCTGCTTGTGCTCCTTAAAATTTCGTTCCTTCAAAATAATATTAGTTATGTGATATTTTCATAAATTAACTTCTTTTCGAATAGGGAAAATATTGAATTTCTGTGAGGTGTGAATCGATCTAACAGTGGTTATAATATTGAAGAATGGGCAGTTTTGCAATTATATTCTCAGTTCTACAGGATACTTAAGAACTGATAATTTCTGGTTCTCTTGAACTTTTGTACAGTGTAAAATACACATACAGGTTCATTATTAATTTTGATATTTCTTATTTCGATTATTATATTGACTGTATATGTATCTCGATTACATGTGCATGTTGTCTTGTTTCGTTGTGGTATGGATCCCACTATTATTAATAATTATTAGCCATAAAAAAATATACTGTCAGTGTTCGGGATTTGAACCGGTGACCTCCCCTGTGGAATGTAAGTCCCTTCATGACGATCTTAATATACCCTACATTATTGAACTCATCCCTTCCTAGTTCATGAATTTCAATCGTAACCTATCCAACCAACCCAGTCCCCTAGCCCAGTCGCTACACTGCGCCACTCATCCCTATAATCCTCCTTTGAGACTGAAATGGCAGTGGCCTCGTGGCCTGCTATAAATGTGACAGTGGGAGTCCTGGCAATGGCCTGATCTCCAATCATGTCCTGAGCGTATGTGGCTCTCGCGCTCTTCGTCAGCCTCCACTGGCTCCTATCCGACGACACGGCTGACGGAGGAGCTTGGTTAAGGCTCCGCTTCCTTTTCCGAATGCGACGGATGTGATAACGGGAGGTCTCTGGGCTGTTTCTAAATAATGTATGAATGAGCGAGCGACTGAAGAATTGTACATATGGTATGAATGAGATCTTTGATTTCAATTACTTATACCCCAATAAGGCAGATTGTAATTTTATCGTAATATAGGTTTTGATTTGTAAAAAAGGATTATTTAATGCTATCATATTTAGTAGTAGTTACGTCAAGTGAAAATTACTATGATTTTATTCTCCTTTTCTTGAATAATTGAGCCGTGTTTAATGTACACAATAATGACATCGAATTTCTGTTTCTTACGTAAAAAATGAAAAATAATCACACCATATTGATTAAAGTATATAATTTAAATATCTGAGCATCCTGATGAATAAAGTTATGATTTAGGACTTTAGTGGGCTATTATAATTACAAGGAGTGGTTCACAGCACAGCATAGACTGTGATTGTGCTTGTCAAATTACAAATGGATCGAATTGTCAATTCTGCATAGTTTTTGTGGTTTCTACGTATTTCTCGTTCTAATGATAGATTTTATTGGAGTAAAGCGTTGGTAAAGCTGGTAAGTTTATATACATACTACCTAATACATACCTTCATGAACTCATTAATCACTTATGAATTTGAAAGAGAGAAAAAAGCTGCGAAAGACGAGGTCCAGTCGTACATGAAGTGAACCACTATGGCAGATACCAGAAGAAAGAAGCCAGGGGAGTGGGGACATGTTGACACGTACACAATCGCAGTATCTCTCGGAAGCACCTATCACACTTCTCGGCTGAAATATCTCCTTCTGCCGGCTACGCTGCCACCTGCAGTCTGCCGCATCCATGGGCCTTGTCACCTACCCCTGTGGTATTTAGGAGGGTTTAAATCTCCACCCATCAATATTCTTATAATCTTCATTTAATTCTCTTTACACCAAAATTGAATTGAATATTACTTTTTTTATTCATTCATTTTCTCATATGATATAAATGAGCAACAATCAGCTGGTCTATGGAAATTTGTGAGATGATAACTTTGTGTCCTCCGGCCAGCTCAGCTGTACGGTGCCCCACCATATACTCACATGACTGGCAATACCGCTAAAAGTTTCTAGGAATTTTAAAATGGGATCATAGGGAAAGTGGTCCTACATATCTCTCTCGAGAGGTTTTTTAACTCGTTGCAGCATCCCACAAAACCAGGGTTTAACACAATGACCCAACCACCCTTCCCGCATCGATGGCAACAGACTGTCGGGGAAAAATTAGGTTAAGATTCTGTTGTTTGATGTAAGTAACAATCACAAATCGCAATGTAAAATCATTAAAAATTCTATAAAATGTAGCCAAGCTACAGGGCATATAATGACTTACTGTAAATAGATACATTTATGTAGACTCTGTACCGATTTCCATAATTTATAAGAAGAGGATATGAAGAAAAAAAATTCTGTAGTTTCATGAGAGTTTCAGTTATCGATCATGAGAGATAGTAAGTAGTTCACTTGATTTAATGTTCAGTTTTTTAAATTTTCACCCTACAATTATCAATTATGAGTTAAATGAATTAAATATATATATATATATATATATATATATATATATATATATATATATATATAGACAGACTTACATGACTCCGCTACTTCTGAAACACCTATTATACGATTGAGAAAAAACCTACGGACCATAAATGAGTAAAAATACTTCAGTGTATTTGTTGAAATATTTCAGTTGATCATTTTTAATGCGCTTGTCATAGCCCACACAGAATGGCTGACAGGTAGACAGACCAATTTCCCTTATCCGTTTGATTCCACGGGAGCTCCTCTACGGGAATGCCCCGGGTAAAATGAGACCCATCATTCCACATAATACAAAATATCAAGCATGTGTGAGGTCATTGAGACTAATTATACCTTAAATAACATCTTAATATTCAATATGTGTTCACACATTGAAGCATTCATGTGCGGTATTGTCTGTACTCGAACACACCGCTGTAAAGCAGAAACTCTGAGCATTTGGTCACTAAAGGTCACGAGGCTTCGTGTCACTGAATCTTGCCATTCTGACAGTGACTGTTAGATGTATTTAGCAGAAATTCAGAAAAATTGAAAGGAATCTTTCAGCGAATAAGGGGAGCAGTGGAGCCTGACAGAGCTAAATATTTTTGAGGAGTCCCATTCCACGGTGACATTAAAGCCCTAAGTGTCTGCTCGAACTACTTCTATCCTCAAAAAGGGAGTTGGATGGGAGAAAGTTTGGCGGGGCCTGCTTCCTGTTTGTTACCCTTCGGAGACTGTCTAGCGACCAACTCTGGCCTTCGTCATCTGTCGGTTCTTAACTTGTCGCTTTATGGCTCGGACGAAAACATATAAAAATAACATTAGCGGCGAAATTGAGACTTATCGTGAAGTTCGGAAACTTAACTTAGTCAGCACTCACGGATAATATCACAATCGATATAAAATCCTTTTATTTAATTGAATTGCAACAAAAGCTTTGTATTATGACGTGCATTGTAATTGTGAATTGTCTAGAAATAAAATATCAGCTAGAGTTCTTGAACTTAAAAGAGGGTGTTCGCTGGAGGTTGCACAGTTAAAGAAGAAAGTGACGGATTGATGTTCCCAAAAAGAGAAGATGAATTTTTTAACGGCAAAGTACACGATTCATTCCATATGGCGAGAAAAATCGAGAAAAATTGGATTGGGACGATTCTCCACCGACTTTAATCAAAGACCAATGGGTCAAATATGGTTCGAATAAACATCAACATTCCTCGTTGCGACCATATCGCTGAAGGAATGTTGAAAATATTTGGATTCTGTGACGCTTCAGAAAAGGGATTTGCTTGTGGTTGTGTAAGTCGTGACTGCTGACTTCAAGAATCAAACATTCCTCTTGACCGCCAAGACTCGAGTTGCTCCGTTAAAGACTGTTTATAGGACGTGGGCTCCATAGACAGTAAATACGTTTTGATTAGAAGGGTAATTCAAAGTAAGAGACTTCAGTGTTATGCTTAAAATTAATTTTTGTTTGAGAGGATTTCAGCAATATATTTTTATTTTTTTTTTTATGGTAATGATTTTATTCAAAGCAAATTTCTACATATTAAGCATCTTAAGGCATTTGGAAATATTTATGAAGGCTTAAGTTGCAAACATAAACAAGATCTGAAGTGAATTATGAAAGCAGTTTAAATTTTTGGGCCCCAAAGCTCTATCCCCTATGTCCGAATTTGTTTATAAATGTTCTCGTATATTATTTAGTCTTGCTTAGTGTTTAGGTTAAAGTTAATTAAGTTGTAATTAGATTCTTAATTATCTATCAAAAGAAAATTGAGTATAGGGAGTGAGATATGTGGGTTGCAGGACACCTGAACCCTCTCACGACCAAGTAGGTTGACGTTATGTTGGCACTATGCGCACTAACTTAGGCCTCCATCTAGCTACCAGAAACGAATTAGAAATTAATGTTTATGTTAATAGTGATTTTCAGACATCAGAATTGTCCGTACGCGACTTACGGAGGAGCGTGGGGGACTTCCCAAGACTCCCTTTCCTCTTTCGCATGCGAGGGAGGTGACAACCATGTGGACTTGGGAGGCCTCTGGGCTGTTTGTAAATACTGTAAGAGTGAGAACATATATCACAATAACTTATCGCCCAATGAGGCAGAACGTAATTTTATCATAATAAAGTTGTTGTTAATAAAAAAAAAATTAATGTCCATATCATTTTTCTTTCAATATTAACCGCCTTTTTGTTTTAGATTCTCTTCTATCCGATGATTGCTAATGGTAGGAGATCACACTAGACTTTTCGATTTTAAGGGAAGCTATTATTTTTACGTTGTCTAACTTGTTTATTGTATGTATCGATAATTCCATATTGCAAAATGACTTCTCATACTAGCAAGCGCACATTTAATATTTTGTTAATCTTTTATGTACTCTCCAAGTCATTTATCCGCGTACAGCTCATAGAATCTGTCTTAGAATAATTTTTGTTACTTCTGCAGTATCATCAGCGAAAGAGTGATTTAAACATTGTATAAATCGTAAACTAAAACGGGTAGGACATGAGGATTAAATAATATAAGTCTTTGGTACCGTACATTGTTTAAAGCCCTTTTAACATCTAGAAAGCTGATATTGGTTAAAGATTGTTTGAACTATTCCGTGTATGGCAGTATGAATAATCAAAATATTGAATATTACATATAAGGAAACTGCGCTTTTTATTATTACATACCACGTATGTAGAAAAGAATCTCGTCAATTGCAACACTCGGCCGTCATGTACTAATATAAATGAAGGAAATTTCTTTGAGATTCCGTGACAAAAATAACCCGGACAAATGCCAATGAATTCGAGTTCATTGTTCCTTAGATCAATTAATAATTGATAATAATAATTCCATCATATTTTGTACATTTTTTTTTAAAAACACTAATGACGGAAACGTCAAAGAGTAAAGAATTGTTATCATTAAATAGATAAATAGTTGATAACATTCATTGTTCTGTCAATACAGCACTGAAGGTCATGGATCATCATGACTCGTATGAAATGTGGAAATTATTCATCTGCAATTGTTGAGCCCAAAATGAGAGCAACTAATTTCAAACAGGTATGGAACAGTGTATTTCATCTGTCTATTTTGTACGATATAAAGATTAAGTTCGTAAAAATGATTGAATCGCTCGGAAATTTTCCTGGTGTAAAAGGAATCGGCAACTCTTTAATAAAATATTAACTAACTATTAATATTATTTATGTACCGGCTTGGAGCTGTTTAAGCGTTAATTTTTAGCTGTCCTTGAAAATTGAGTGAGTATGGAACGGTGAAAGAATTCAAAATGTATTCGCAATAGTAACATTTTGAGAGAATACAAATTGCTTATTCAATGGGTCCGAACCGGTTTTAATAGGGTTTTCATGTAATTTTGTTGAAAATTGAATTTCAATGAGCAAGATTGTTTTTATAAATAAATTGAAGTAAGTTTGATTATAAATTATAAGTATTTTTTTCCCTATATAACTATAACCAGTATATCTCAGGGTCTTGTTTCATCTTTTTCTAAGTACTTTATTTTTTTATTGTTTGCACAAATGCAATATAGCTTTTAACTGATGAGAAAAAAATTGGGTCGGTAAAAAAATCTTTGATCTATCAGAGAAAGAATGACGAGGCTACTTGTCTTATGATAAACAAGAGAGAGAAACCATATTAGTTCTGCCCAACTACAATTGGTTGCTACAACACAGTATAAAAACAACAAAAAATCATTATTAATATTGAAATAACAATTGCAATAAAGTTTTAAAAAAATTCATGACATAAAAATAATAATGAGAATAACAATTAGATGTGATATTGAGCTCCGACTCCTCAAGAAACACACATATACGTTTTGGAATGGTTCCTCTGGCACCAAACCACAATCATCCAAAGGAGAACTGTATTTTCGAAGTGGAACACTGGCCGTTCTACAAAGGGTTCGAAGGAATCATCTTATAGTCTGTACACATAAATACTTTTACTTCACACACAATCATTTTTTTCCCTTCGAGCTTCAGCTGGAAACAAATATTGACGTGAATATATAAAATTTGTGAAATACATTGCGATTTGTGATTGTTACGAAAGTATAATGTGCATGCTACATTCATTGTCTTAACCTGTTTAAAAGTGATGGGCCTCACCTTATGAATCATAGACTTAAAACTAACTTACATCTAACAACTAAATCTTAACCTAATTTTTCCTTGACAGTCTGTTGCCATCGATGCGGAAAGGGTGGTGGGGCCATAGTGTTAAACACTGGGTTTGTCAGGTGCTGCAACGTGTGATGTGTCGCCGTTCTTTAACCTAGGTCTGACCACTTTTCTCATGATCCCATTCTCAAATTGCTTGAGAGTTTTAGCTGGATTGTCAGTCAAGTAAGTATATGGAAATATACAAAACAAGATTTGAGCACTTGATAAGTAGACCGCTTGTGGCTAGAAACCCTTCGATGACTGAACTATTTTAAACAATTGCATTTATTAGGCTCCAACGTTTTACATATTTCAGGTCACGACTCAAGTCGGCTAATTGTTACAGGTAACTGTAACAAGTGCTATTTTCACTATTAACTTGTTTGTATCTGGTTGATTCGTAATGTACAAATAGAAAGTTCACTAGCCATTTGCATAACCGTTGTTAACTTAGCCAGCCGTTGGGCATAAATTAAATTAAGGCCGTTTCATTTGACGGCGAGGCGGTGTAACTAGCTGACATTGGGAATTCAACGGCTCATCTCGATGTCTTCCCGTGATCTTTAAATATCACTACTATTGGCCGACGTGTCCTGTGTAGCGGCCCTATCTGAATATAAATACGGCTGATCAATTCAGGTTGGTTCCTCTATTAATTACTTAGAGCGCTTCCCTGGCATCTCTCACTGCCGTGTACTCTCGTACTAACGCGCCCCTACAGCCTGTGATGCTCGGCATTATATTCTGCTCAGAAGCCTGGCCTAAAATTAATGGTAAACGCCTGCCCCTTGGGAGACCGATTGTATGTTTCTTCCCATCAGTCGTTGGATTGCCATCATTATTGAAGTGGATGCCGCGAGATAAGATCTGTTGGGCGGAGCCGGGGTACTGAAGAAGTAGTGAGATTTACTCTTGGCAATTACAGTGCATTGAGATAAGGCCTATGGCTTTAGTGGGCAGTATAGCAGGCCGTAAGTGGTCCCACTCCTTTTGGGCCGCCTTCAGTCCGCATTTCTTACGGCCCTCGTCCTCAATATAACCATCAGCGGTTAGTTCGGCTTTCTGACATTTCGGTTAGACCTAATCACCGATCATACCACAGGAATATGACATTCGCTCGTGGAAGTATCAAAACGGATCACCAGTCTTATGCATTCTTACATGTTGTACTGTTTTTAGTAAATCCATTGCTTTCATGGCACAAATATTTTACTGGTTGGAAGAATCACTCATCTTGGAAGAAATCGATAAAAACAACTATACTATGATAAAATTACAATCTGCCTCATTGGGCAATAAGTAATTGTGATAAATGTTTTCATTCACTCACTAATTCATACAATATTTACAAACAGCCAGATACCTCCCAAATCCACATGGTTGTCACCATACATGCGAAAGAGGAAGCGGAGTCTTGGGAAGTCCCACACGTTCTTCCGTCAGCCGCGTCACCGGAGACGAGCCAGTGGAGGCTGACGAAGATCGCGAGAGCCACATACGCTCAGGACATGATTGGAGAAACTGACCATTGCCAGGGCTCCCACTGTCACGCATTTATAGCAGGTCACGATGCCTCAGCCGTTTCAGTCTCCGAGGTGGATTATAGGGATGAGTGGAGCAGTTCAATGACTGTGCTAGGGGATTAGGGTGGTTGGAAAGGTTGCTATGGAATTTCATGAACTTGGAAGGGATAAATTCGAGAATGTAAGTTATATTAAGATCGTTATGAAGGGTCTTGTTGCTGAGGTAATAAGGGGCATTTACTATTGTTCTCAGGACTTTTGATTGAAAGGATTGGATACGCTTGATGTTCGACTTTTTTTCTGTCCCCCATAGCTCTATTCCGTATGTCCAGAATGGCTTAAGTATAATATGTAAATTAGTAATTTGTTTTCTATTGAGATATGGATTGACTTTTGAAGTAGTCTGTCCAGTTGTCCAAAGCGTCTAGTTCTTGTCTTTTTAGCCTCGTATGTGGGTTCCAGTTCAGCCGTTTGTTGAGATGGAAGCCTAAGTACCCTACAATCTCGGATACAGGGAGAGGAATGGAATTATAAACTAGTGGACAAGACTTGCGACAGAGGGTTGGGAAGTTATTAGACCAATCATTCATCTCTTATGCTCATCAATTTTTCCTCAAAGTCCAAAGGAATTCCTCTTTGGCCATTGAGAGGGAAAGTGTGACCATCAGGTGGGCGTGCCCAAGCTAGGCAACAAGTACTAATAAAATGTTATGGGCCCCGACTTACGTGGAGGAGAGTTAAAGGCACCATAGCTTTAAAGCGGCAGTAACCATCCTCTTCACTCAAGAGTTAACAAATAGGCGTTATTGGTTCTGGGGTGTCTATAAAATCGAGTTTTTATTTCCTTAAAAGAACTTTTAGTTACCAAATTTATGGTTTCAAAACATTTCTCAATGCTTATACAACTTAGAGAGCCTTAGGGGTGATTCCTATGGGTTCTTGCTTTCCTATTAACACTTTTAAGCGTTTATTTAAAAAAAAAATACAAAATATACGATATCGCAAAATGAAAGGAGGAAATGTTTTAATGATTGATATTAATTTAGAAAAAAACAACTCTAGGCAGATAATTAAACTATAGTGAATGTACATTTGTTATTCATCAGCATTCTCTCACTCTCGTGAGATAATCATAGGAAAAAAATAGTTCATTATAACATCTTGCCTAATTAGAAAAAATAATTGACCATTCTTAATGTCTGCAAACTAATCTAGCTATATATCTTGAAAAACCTGTTTCTATCTATTCGTTTTTTTATTTTTGGCTTGTTTGTTTATTCATGTATATATATATATATATTCCACTAACTATTATATAGGCTACCTTGTTGGCGGCCACCCACTTCTATTTAAGAAACTCAATACAGGAAATTCCCTGTTTGCTAAAGGATTCAAACCCGAGACCGTTATTTCATGAACCTGTTCCCGTGACCACTACGCCATTTTCTACTATTTTTTGAGGCTCCCAAAAATTTACAGATATCCTTGGGTGAAAATGAGCTCCTAGAGTCTAATTGAGAGTGTGCTCATAACGGATAAATGTTTTAATGAATAGTAATAGAAATTATTTTGGTGTTTATTATAATGCCATTGTAGCATACCCCATTATCCTTTAAGCACTGATACATAAATTAACTTGATTTGTTTTTAATTTTACAAATTATGTACAAAGTGTACATAAACCTTTAGTACTTGATTGAATGAGCTCGAAACCGCCTTTCCAAAATTTAGCGACTGGATAAGTCCTCTTCACTTAAGCACGAAAGTGCTCTTTCAAATAAGAACTTTTAAAATCATGAACACGAAGAGTTTTACTGAAACAAATTTATTGATAGAGTAACATTATATCAACAAAATAAATAAGTTAAATTGCAACAAATTTCATATAAATAATTTAAGAAAGAATTCTCCAATGTTTTATGATTGCGTTTCCAGTTCTAGACAAAGTGTCTTAAGGATGTTATGCTCATTTAAGGAATCGATCTCAGTTAAGCACATTAGAAATGTGACGTTTTATTTTATAACTTTCTTTATTGATTAATCTGGTAAAAAACCAGTTACTGCTCGATTTTTGAACTAAAATAATTTCAGAGCAATCGAGGAATCATGAAGAGAAAGAATAAATATTACCGCTTGGTCTAGTGATGTGTTTATTAATAACTGGCAAAGGGATGTTACCAGAGACGCTCCTGTACGAAGATGATTTGGCTCACGACTTGGAACGGAAATAAGGCGTCTCCTAAAATCATAAAAGAGTAAAAAATAGCATTTATCATCAGTACAACCTTCGCTGTTTCAAATTTTACAATGAATTTTCATGGTTTTTAATCATCAATGTTTTCAATCTTCATACATTGTTGCACTTTTGACAGCTTGTATGTCTGCCTGCCGCCATCAGTTCAATCTATAACGAGGTAGCTTGCTCCCCCGCGGCAGCACCAGGTCTTATCTGATAAATAAATAAATCTTGAGAAGGTAATTTACATTTTAGTTGCATAAATAAAGTTATCAGATGTCTCATATAAGCTGGTCCATTACACGTACACGTAACTGCGTCACGGTGGATCTGAGTTCTAATATATTTTCTGTAATATATATATTCCCAGAGTTAATGTATATATGTTGTTTGAATTGAAATTTATATATTGTACATTATACATACAAAATATATATACAACCTATTCAAAGTTACAATTTGAGTGGCTTGTTTTTTCACAGGTTGCAGTGTACTATGATTTTCATAATTCGTATGATAACTTGATTATAAATGATAAGTATCATTAAATATCCTTGAAAGGATAAGAAATCGAACTTTATTTTTCCTGAACCAGGAAGATGGTTATATTATACTAAAATCAATAAATAATAAAATTCATAGCATATGTCAATTAAAAATTGTGTTGATAAGACAAGGCCTTAGCTAAAAAAAAGTGAATTTTTAGGGCTTCATTGAATTAAAAAATATATACATATATATAGCTTACGTTCCATAAATGAGATAAAATCCAAAAATAATAAATACAAATTTTTTTGGAGGGGTTTGGCTCCAATGTCTTGAGCTATTTTTGATCTATTGCCAGCTTTCTAGACTCACTTACAGCGAGTCCAGTCTTCTCAGCTAGTTTTATGATGAGTTCCTCAAACTTATCAAATACACTAAACTAAGATTTTCTTCACAAAAAATACTGCTCTAGAAATCAATGTACTAAATGAGGCGATGAAACTATTTCAAAACCGATTGTCCGTTACTGAAATAAAAGAAATTCCGACGAAAAAAATAACCTCCTCTTCCACACAGTGGAAAAAGTCATCCAAATTCAAGTACTCGTTCCTTTTCTTCTGAAACTGGTCACTGAAATTGGTAACGGTAACAGTGAAGGAACAGCTAAAAAATTGCTTATAGCTAGCTATAAGTTCAATGAAGCTAAAATATACATCGATGTGCATAAAGAGCTAAAACTGTTAAAAGGCTAACAGGTTTAGGAGAAACCACAAAAAAAAAAATGTGTACTCCGTAACTGGTTTGAAGCTCATAATCCCATCGGATCGCCGTGGGAAACACGTGCCCGTCAACATTGAGTCTACACCGTCGGCAAAACAGAACTTTTTAATTACAGATTGCCTGTTGAAGTAACCTTTGTGTTTGAGTTGAACGAGCCGGCTTCAAAATTGTGTTGGTAAGACAAGGCCTTAGCTAAAAAAAAAGTAAATTTTTAGGGCTTTATTAAATTAAAAAAAACAAAAACAGAAAGCTTTATATGACGAAAATTTAAGGTTTATTAGGGCCTTGTACTTAATTCTTTTTCCTGCAGTTATCAGGAATATACATATATATTCGGTATATACATACATACAAGCCAATAACAAAAAAAATGAATCACGCATAGAACTCTTGACTTCCCTAATTTAGAAGTATTCTGGTGATTCCTGTTTGCCAGGACACGGCCATTTTTTCAATTGATGGCTTGATGACTGAAAAAAAAAAACTTTTACCAAATCAATTAAATGCTATATTATTTATAGCCCGTTTTATTGAACATTGAACTAATGAGTACGGATAAAAATATCTGGTTATAAACCACATAAATGTCAATAGGCTTCCGCACTATTTTATTACTAATATATAAACAAAATAACTAATTTACTGATCTAACTAACAGAAAATAAACAAATTGGTATTTTCAATTAAGAATTCTGAAATTGATAAAATCCTTGAATAGCCCAAAGGTATATAACATCTTAAAAAATAGGCATTGAAGTGTACAATCAAATCAGTGGTCTTAACACAACCTAATAATGAAAGGATGCTAAAAATTATTAGAAATTGTAACAAATAAATAATATTTAGATCCTTTAGTAGAATTTATATTTTCACCGTCATATTAAAAAAAAAAAAAGTTGAAAAAACTTTTGAGGTCAGTACTCGTTAAAACAACAAACAAATGCAAGTGAAATTTTTATTATCAATGATAAATGACATAAGACGTGGTAAGGATCATCAAGTGCCCTTATTATACCATCTTCAATTGCTGAGGATTACATATGAATAAACAATTTGATTCGCAATCATTAATACAAAGTTCTTTATAAATATGCTGTATTCAAACAAATAAACATTATAAACAGTTTCATGTGAAAGCTGTCACATCCCAACTATAACGAATTCACCGTAGCATTAACAAATGAACACCGTTAAATGAAAAACAAAACAAATTCTTCACAGCAGAAATTGACATGATCTAATAAATATTTTTTGTATTCCGAACAATCTATTTCGATAATTTGAAGGGTAGAATATATCATGAATATATTGCTAGAGAAAAATACGTCTTATTTGTTTGTATAATCGCTTTATGAAATCTTCAGTAATCATTTTACAGTGAATACATGTAAGAATGAATTAGTTTTCTATTTACATGAAGAAAAATAAATTGTATATCACGATTGGAGTTTGAACGGTGAGTACATTATAATGCCATATGCTAATGTTTACTGACGGCATTTAATGACAAATTTTATTTGCTCCTTCAACTCAGTAGTTGTTTTAGAGTTTTGAAATTGTGAAATCCCATTGTTACTTTACATATAGTCTTGAAATTTCATGAAATTATTCAATTAAAGTGCTAGTTTGAACGGCCTGTGAGCGGGCCCTAGTAGAAAGAGCTGAGTTAGCTGCGTTGAAACTAATATGCCGGAATCCCCAGTGGCGCAATTGGTTAGCGCACGGTACTTATACGTCAGTGTTCGTGAGCTATGCCGGGGTTGTGAGTTCGAGCCTCACCTGGGGAACTAAATTTTTATTGTTCTCCACCATAATTTTATAGCGAATTGAGTTTTTACAACCGAGTTTATTAGTAATTATTTACATGCTGTTAGTAAACAATAGAAACTAGATCGATATTTTCTTTACTTACCTTCTGATATTTATACCATATTTTTCTTTGCACTAAAATTTCGGGTATTTATTTTTTATTTTTCCAAATATTTTTATACCGCTTTAAGTTCTTAGCGATATTAGATTATTTTATTTTTTTACGACCACACCGAATATTATTTATTTACATTCTGTTGGACAATGGAATTTTTACTTGACTTACCTTGTGATATTTGATCTGTATACACAAAATAGTAGAGCTTATAATATCATATCCACTTGTTATTTCTACCACTAAAATTAAACAAAATGTTTTCAGATTTATTTACACATGAAAAATAAAATATATTCATTTACAAAAAAAATAAATTCACCACACTCACTTATGAAGATAATGAGCGTTGCTTTTAAAAGGGACTTCCATACAGTAATTCCTTAGCAGAAGGAAATAGCAGTGCCGATTTCGTAGCACCCAATCATCGACTGACAAATATTTGGGTCGATTCCTGAATTTATAATTATGTAACATAGGATTGGTAATTATCACATTTTTTTTTTCTAATTGGAATAAATATGACTGGATGCCTCTGAATAGCACTTATATAATTATCAATCAGATTATTTTAAATGAACCAAAAAAAAAAAATGTTTTACGTCATGAACTTACTGTAGATTATTTTTTTATATTTAGGTTGACATTTTGAATAATCAAATTCTATAATAGTAAGTAAAAATAGTTTTCTTCGACATCAATATATTATTATTGGGGGGTTATTTGTATGACTATTATCAAATTGTTGGTTTTAGAAGTAACTTTATTTCTCCTTTATTGTGCTATAATTACAATCTGCCATTTATAAGGCAATAAGTAATAAGATAAATGCTCTCATTCATACCATATTTACAGTTCATCATTCACTCGCTCATTCATACAATATTTACGGACAGCCCAGAGACCTCCCAAATCCACTGCGAAGAGAAAGCGGAGTCTTGGGAAGTAACTACTGATAAAACTTGGTTTCTTTTCTTTATTTCTTTAATTAACCAGCATTTTCTATGGATGAAATAGGTACATAAAATTTCACTGCTTCTATAGAAGAAAATGTTGCTTGAAACAAATTTGTGTTTGATAAACGAACAATTATTTACTACACAGTGAATATATATTATTTTAGTTGATGTTAATTTATTACTTGTATTTAATGTTTTTCAACATTTAATTCAATCTATATAAACATTATTTTTAAATAATCAAGTACAAACAAACTTTGTTGTTTGAAAAATGTTTTGTGTTGCTGTAGCCACCTAAAAAAGAGAAGTATTTTGTCAAGAGTAATAGTAAAAAAAAGTTATGAGCAGGCATAAATTATATTCTCTATTAGTAGAGACAATTTATAAAAATAAGGAATGAAAGGATATTTATTTAAATTGTCTGCATTATTTATTGAACATTTTAAAGTCGTTTAGGATAACACATCTAAGGTGTGAATAAGTTTTAAGTATAGACTGGTAGTTGGGAGATGTTCAATGCTAGGCTGTTTAATGATCGTAATATATCCTAACTGTGAAAAGGTGAAGTATCTGTGTAATTATAGTGCGCTGGCATTTTATCACGAGCAAGAGGCAGCCATTGCGGCTTTCTGGAACATGAAATCATTTCTTCTGATTGCCTTTTTCATTAAACTGACAAGTGCGCCAACACCGGACATTAGCGCAGACCCTGTGCAATCCATTCTCACTAGCTGATCTGTAATTTAGTCCCCGCATGCCAACAGATAAAAATTCCACTGGTTCCAGCTCACATCCAGACAAACTCCAAGTGTTCCAGTTCTAACATCTCAGTCTGAGAAAATTAACTCAGACATGAAAATGAAAACAGTTTTATCCATGAGTTAAAAAATTAACCGCTTTTTCACACCAGTAAGGTACTTTGTGGCAAGGTACACTTAACCTTGCACATTAAGTAAACGGACCCTGCGTTTGTTTTTCGGTCGCAAATAAGTTTTAGTTAGAGTTTCTTAAAAAATGTCACGCCAGTTAGGTTATGTTTCACACCAGTAAGGTACTTTGTGGCAAGGTACACTTAACCTTGCACATTAAGTAAACGGACCCTGCGTTTGTTTTTCGGTCGCAAATAAGTTTTAGTTAGAGTTTCTTAAAAAATGTCACGCCAGTTAGGTTATGTTTCACACCAGTAAGGTACTTTGTGGCAAGGTACACTTAACCTTGCACATTAAGTAAACGGACCCTGTGTTTGTTTTTCGGTCGCAAATAATTTTTAGTTAGAGTTTCTTGAAAAATGTCACGCCAGTTAGGTTATGTTTCACACCAGTAAGGTACTTTGTGTCAAGGTACACTTAACCTTGGACATTAAGTAAACGGACCCTGCGTTTGTTTTTCGGTCGCAAATAATTTTTAGTTAGAGTTTCTTAAAAAATGTTCGTTAAATTTTAAAATTAATAGATATTGATATAACTGTCGTTAAAATAACTTCGTATACTTTTGGTACCTAGGGGTTACCTAAAAGCCCTTATGATAGGTTTTTCTTTGCAACTAAAAATATATTTCATTAATAGATTTTTATAAATCAAAATTGTTCTTTTGTATGTTACTGTAGCTATGCTACATTTTATATAATTTTTGATGTTATACGATACGAATCGTCACTATACCAATGCATTTATAGAATACAAGCTATTTTCGTACTTGACGGTTCCTTCACGAAAAAAGACGTGTATATTCATATTGTGATCCTTTCAATTTTTAGTATTGATGGTATTGAAATATACAAAAAAGCTTTTTTATATTTTTATTTCTGAATTTCATACTCTGCTAGCAGGCAATAGACTGGACGGGTTCCACTTAGCGTAGTAGAGTTAAGTGAGTAACAGTCTGGGAAACATAACCAAAGATTATCAATAATTAACAATTCTGGGACCAAAAGCTGCAGTAAAAATCTCTTATAAGTATAGGTTGTATGTTGTATGTTGATGATGATGAGCAGTGTGGGTCAGTGGCCATTCCCGACTTATATCTGTCTACTACAGGGGCATCTATGCATGACCTAGAAATGGCACTTGAGATTTATAAAGAGATATTGATATTTGAACTGATACTACAAATATGACGTGAGCCTTATGTCTTTCTTAATTATAACTTTAATAATAAGTTCTTTATAAACTTTTTTTTTTTTTATATTCTTCGTTTCAAACGTGATTGGTGATTTACTATTCTTAAGCTTACCTACTGCTTTTGGTTTCTCCGAATTCTCTTGCCGGCATTCATTAAGCATTCAGTAAAGAATGCCAACGAATTTCCTGATGCTATTCAGCAGGTTTTGAAAACCTCTTTTCTTGCTCTCAAAATATATTTTTTTTCTCGAGTTGTTACTTTTTCATTAAAAAAAGATGATATTTTTATTTAATTTCTGTATAGATCTATACACATACTATAATTTATGACGTTACCATGCCATCATACCACAGTTAATTTATTTATGGGTACAATTAAACAGATCACATTCAAAGTTTAAAAACGCAAACGTTGAGAAAGTTTTTAAAGTTACTGAAACCTAAGCAGCATATCCGTTACACAAATATGTATTTCTCTGATGTTATTAAAATTAATGATGGATTTCATCAGCTTTATTTCTTGAAAATTCCTAGAAATTTGAAAGGTAGTTTTTGGCATACGGTTCTGCGCGTACTTACGCATCAGATGGTAAAACCATTTATTAACATGTGGCCTAACAACAACAGTACGTGCGGTACTAGCTCCAGGGTTTTGGAGTATAAGATTTAACTATTCATCGAATTTCATTTTGTAACGTATTTCTACGTAACGTACCTAACGTAACCCGTATGTAACGTATTTCCCATTTCTACCTGAAGTTATTCGATAAAACTGAATTATTTGATGTGGACATATTATCTTTTATTTAATAACTTTATATGTAAAATAATCAGAAACGTAATATTTTTTATACTTTAACAACTTTATTATTATAAAATTACAATCTGCCACATTGGGCAATAAGTAATTGTGATAAATGATCTCATTCATGCCATATTTACAATCTCCATTCACCCGCACATTCATACAGTATTTACAAACAGCCCTAAGACCTCCAAAGTCCAAATGTCACCTCCCTCGCGTTTGAAAGAGGAAGCGGAGTCTTGGGAAGTCCCCACGTCTCTGGATACGAGCCAGCTGACCAGGGGCGCGAGAACCAAGAAACAAAAATAACTGTAATTATATATAACTATATACTTTATATAACTGTTATAGCTAAGTAAAAAAGATCTCCAGTCATCAGGGGCTCTTCTATGTGAGCTGTATTTTTTTACACAGAATGAATAAAGTTTAAACACAACTTAATTGTGAGATAATTAAGTATCTTACAACGAGTTAATTATATTACATTAATTATAACTGTTGTAATAATAATATATGTGAAATCTGACGATCACGGAAGCAGCTACGGTTATATGGGGTGGGGTTTCTACCCGCTTAAACCTCAAGTAAACGTACTGTGAGAAGCTGTGGTGAGAACTGTCAGAGCCAAATATTTGCCTTTTTTGCTTACTGGGGTAAGGTAGGGTCCAGATGTGCTAAGAGCGGAAGTCCGTCCCACAGGATGGACACGCATATGGTCAGCATGGGGGATATTTGAATCACCCGTTGGGTAATCAGGTAGTGGGTTCTTAGTGGTCTGCATATGTGCGTTCTACCGTTTACACACACAGGGAAAAATCCGTTTACAAATATATTTTTTCCAATATCAAAATTTATGAAACTTTATTCAAGAAAGAACAAAATAATAAATAACATTATGGATAAATATATATGATATGAGTACAAAGAGCGTTAGATTGAAACAAAAATGAGTTAAGGCGAGAAAAAAAAAAGGAATTATTACAAAAAAATCATGTCTCCAGTGTCATCTGCAAATGTTGCCAAGAAGTAGGGGTAGAGGGGTCATGATCGAGATGACATGACTCTAGTGTCATCTGCTAATGTTGCCAAGAAGTAGGGGTAGAGGGGTCATGATCGAGATGACATGACTCTAGTGTCATCTGCTAATGTTGCCAAGAAGTAGGGGTAGAGGGGACATCAGCGTTCAGGAATTATTATTATAAAGGGTAAAATAGCAAGGAAGGTGGATCTAACCCTTTAGTCATCACAGGAATGAAAAATAGTTGAACATCATAATAGTGATGAATTATTAGATTGGAGATCAGTAAATGGTAAAGTCTACATTCAAAGATTGGGAGGTTTGATGAAACGATGAATATCGACGGGAGTAGAGTTCCAAAGGAACGAAGTAGATTTGTAGAGAAGGGAAATATTAGGTTGGTGCGTATGAAATGTCGGATTTTCTTTAGATGTGAACGTTTGTCTCCCTGTTTTTGTTATGCTTTTGTTTTTGACATAACCTGGTTTATAGTCGTACTGTCCATTGCCAGAGTCACATTTTAGCAAAGAAGATTTTCTCAAAAGTGTTCCCTTTTGTTATATGCTTTGAATTTTGCACCGATATGAATTCAACCGATTTTCGTGTAATTTTCTTATATGAGTATAAACTTGGTAATAATCCTGCAAACGCTGCACGCAATATAAACCAGGCGTTTGGGGAGAATGCTGTGAACGATCGAAAAGTGCTGCGTTGGTTTGAAAAGTTTCGGTCTGGTGATTTTTCCCTGAAAAAATGAACCGCGTGGAAGACCCGAAACGTCTGTAAAAAATGATGCTCTGAAAGCATTGGTGGAAACGAATCCAACTGTTTCTTCAAGGGAACTTGCTGACCATACAACAATATTGCGACATCTTTCTAAAATTGGCAAGGTGAAAAAAATGAATAAGTGGATACCGCACGAACTAACCTAGCGAAATAAGCTGGATCGCTTGAACGTATGCTCATCATTGCTAACCCTTTTTTTTTTTATTGTTTTTACGGGCTAAACTGTACGAAAATGAAGACAGTCTGAAAAATGCCATATCAGAGTTCATTGATTCTTTTTATTGTGCAATAATTACAATCTGCCTTTTATAAGGCAATAATAATACAGATAAATGATCTCATTCATACCATATTTACAGCATCATTCACTCGCTCATTCATACAATAGGACATGATTGGAGAAACTGGCCATTGCCAGGACTCCCACTGTCACGCGTTTATAGTAGGTCACGAGGCCACTGCCGTTTCAGTCTCCGAGGAGGATTATAGGGATGAGTGGCGCAGTGCTACAGGATTAGGGTGGTTGGAAAGGCTACTGTGGAATTTCATAAACTTGGAAGGGATGAGTTCTAGAATGTAGGGTATATTAAGATCGTTATGAAGGGTTTTGTTGCTGACATAATAAGGGGCATTTACTATTGTTCTTAGGACTTTGGATTGAAAGGATTGGATACGCTTGATGTTCGACTTTTTTGCTGTCCCCCATAGCTCTATTCCGTATGTCCAGATTGGTTTAAGTATAACTTTGTAGATTAGTAGTTTATTTTCTATGAGAGATTGGAAAAGTGTATTGAAGTAAATGGAGCATATTTTGATTAAATAAACAGCTTTTGGAAAAAGATATGCAGTTTAATATATTCACTTAAGAATCCGACATTTCATTCGCACCACCCAATACAATTCGGAAGGGTGGAATCTGTTAGCTAATTTGCATCGGAGAAGTTTGTGAATGTAAGGAGGCTTTTTAGTCATAATATCACTGAAGAGGATTGGTCCAAGGAAGTATTGGCAGAAGGGCACAGCCGTCCTAATTCGGAGTATTGTGGTGATATGGGAGTCCCTGGGGTTTCCGAGAACACAATTCATCTGCCGCTTTAATTGTGGGTATGTGTACGAGTAAAGCAACGTTAACTTTCACTATATAATGGCTCTCTGTATGAAACTACCAGCGAGAAGTATCAAGTTACTAAGTCACGGCAAAATACTGGACTATATCCCTCTTAGTTTTCAATTTACCACCATCTAACTATTTTGAGAGTTATTCCATTGCATCAAGAATTTTTAATGCATTTTATATTTTTGTTTTTTATCTAATACATAACATTAGTGTAATGTGTTGATATGCCTAGATGTGAGCTTATACAATTATTTTTCATTAATTGTCATTTATTCATTTCATTGTCTATTAGAGAAAAATGATTTCAGGGGTTCTGTATGTAATTTGTAGATTACATGTAGTGCATACCAGGAAGAAATATGGAGAGATTCTGGGGGGCCGATATGTTTTATATTTTTGTCAAAATTATATACAAAAATAAAAACAAGCAATATATTACTGTTTTAATCAACAGAATCAAAGATTATAAGTGTGCAATTTAACTAAATTTCTGGCTGACCTCAGCCACCAACCCACTGGACGTTGACATTTTTCCGAATTAATCAGAGAAAAAAAGTAAACATATGAGCCGTAAATTTGGAATCGCTTATGACCAAATAAACAAACGTATACATTTTGGAAATGTCATTCAAAAATTTTCTAAAAAACAATCAAGAAAAATACAATATGTAAACACGCTCACATATTATCATTATACAATCTGTTCATTAACAAAAGACATAAAATAATTTATTTATTTATGTTGAATAATTATTGGTAACCACTCCTGATTTTGATTTACTAAGAAAGGGTGGCAAATGCTCTACGTACATAACTGATTACATGACTAACTAAGACTGGTAATAGTGCCTTAGTTACTAGTAGCTTACATTCAAGAATGCGAATAATTGTTAGTAACCACTCTTGATTTACTTAGAAAGGGTGGCAAATGCTCTACGTACATAACTGATTACATGATTACTAAGACTGGTAATAGTTCCTTAGTTACTAGTAGCTTACATTCAAGAATGTAACACCCATGCAGAAGTAATGAAGTTTATTTTAATTTTATCCTAACTAAGTCTGTTCTCCGACAAACTTCTGAGATTCTTATTTCTAGAAGGTTTTAAGACCATTTACTGCCCTCTATAAACTCAGAAACGCTTGACGCATACCTTTATAGTGTGTCATATTACGCACTAATAAATATGATGATTTAACATATTTATTTTTTATCAATCCGAGAATGCTGAATTTTTGATATGTGTTGAATATTTGGCTATGTACAAAACCTCTTGAAAGGAGACTTAGCCAAGTTTGAAGCTGTGAAGGAAAACAATGACACTGTTCCTTTAGGAGACATCACACATGAATGGGCGACTTACCAGTCAGGGTTGAATGATACCATCCACGCGCTTCGTAAGACCACAAGGTCTAGAAAGCAAAGTGCTTTCGTACCTTTTTAATAATTTATGGTCGAGTTAGTACGGAATATGTGTATTTAAATAATATTTCGAAGTGTTTCTTAGAATGAGTGACATTGTGGGAAAGGGTTACTTAAAAAGTTACCAGTAAATAACTCATGTTGTATTTGTTTTAGTTAAAGTACAGTAAAGTAGTTTGCAGAGAAAAATTCAATGTTGAAAAACCTCTCTGTGAAAAGAGGTAGCGAGACTGGGAGGTCTCTGTGACTTTTAAGCTTAATGAAGTCCCAGCCCAGAAGCGATTTAATATTCCAGATTTTCTCATCTGTTTAAGGATAATTTAAAGGCAAAGCAAAAATAAATTTAAATATATTTAAAAAAAAAATACCAATATAGTTAAGCTATATATATTATGTTTATATATACCTCAAAAAATAAAGTTCATAATTGATTAAAGAACATTGTAGTCATTAAAATACAAAATAGGTAAATTAATTGTTGATAACATGCTACTGCTCAGAAGATACTCAATATTTGAAGCTCTGATTCCCTCTTGTGTGTTTGAACAAATTATATATATAACTTCTTTATTGTGCTAAAATTACAATCTGCCTTATTGTGCAATAAGTAATTAAGATAAATGCTATATGTATTTACAAACAGCCTAGAGGCCTTACAAATCCACATGTTTGTCACCTTCCTCGCATGCGAAAAAGGAAGCGGAGTCTTGGGAAGTCCCCACGCGGCTCGTCAGCCACGTCACCGGATACGAGCCAGTGGTGGCTGACTAAGAGCGCCGGAGCCACAGACGCTCAGGACGTGATGGAGAAAGTGGCCATTGCCAGGTCTCCCACTGTTACTCATTCATACCAGGTCACGAGGCCACTGCCGTTTCAGTCTCCGTGGAGGATTTTGACTAATTAAGCTCAGCAAATAAGACATTCCAAAAAATAAAGTAATAGATAAATAAATCGAAGTTCCCGTATTATAATTTAATTTAATAGGTTATTTTTTTAAAGCCAATTTTCTAAAAACCGAAATGGTTTAAGAAATAAAATGAAGTATTTGTGTCATAAATGGCAAGTCATTTTTATAGCATTTTTTTTTTAGATTAGAATATTGTTCCATAATTTCCTGCAGTCTTTATTTCATTTATATGTATTTGAAAAATATATTTTAGTTCAAGATTGGTGAAAAAAAAATTAATGATGATTTTTTTGAGAAAAAATATATCGTGATCCCGGTTCGTTAGTGTATAAGTTTAAAGAAGGTGACATTTCTGTAAAATACTGCTAGCTTTGTATAAGGTGGTAGATTTCATAGCTTCAGACCCCTCCAGACATACCTAAAGACGCCTGATTGTTTACAATCCCATACAATTACAAATCCCCCAATGTAAGCGGCCTAGGGTTCAATACCTCGCTGAGGGAAGTAACCATTGCTGCCTAGGTGTAACTGCTATTTAGTATCAGGTAGCTGCTGTAAACACAGGCACGGACCAAGAGAGGCGTGTTGCGGTCACTCTACCCTGACTACCTAAATATACCTTTATGCCAAGGGTTGCCATTATGCCATTAGTCTTCATCGGTATGCTTCATTGCATTTATCATCTATAGTGCTCATATACGACTCGTTATCCCTATTCCTGGTATTATCACATTTATATTACCTTTGAGTACATATTCTTCACCTATAGCCATTTTTCTAATGCATAGAATGCTTCGGTTAAACGTTGTGAAAACTAAAACTGAAACTAAAAAAAACAACATTCTATATTATTTCTCTTTTTACAATTGCCTGGTAACCAGAAATGCATACCCTTTTACCCTTCTTCAATGTCTCTGATGGGGTTTGCGAGTCCTCTGTTGAAGCTATAAACATGAAATTTTCCATGCAAGTCCTATTTAATATTATAAAGACATAAACATAGGTAGGTATATTAATGAAAAAAAAATAGGACTAAGTATCATTAATTAATAAAACACATCTCACTAGGAAAATACAAGGGATTGTAACGCAGGTCAAGAGGAAATAAAACTACCAGCTCTTTAGCGTGGGCAGTAAATTATGTATAACCCATTTGAAGACATATACAGGCGTATGTATGTATATTTATATATTTGTAATAAATAAGCTTTAATAAAAAAATATTTTATACAACAATAACATATAATAAAAAGCATCTAAAACAGTAGACAGTCAATTCAGGTTTACTCACTCAGCGTACTCACTTGACTATCGTCACATTTATGTTAATTCTTCTTTAAGGATACTTTTCTAACAATATAAATTGTTGATTTCGTAATTTAATCCATGACCAATTCTGTAAATTTTTAAAATTTATATTCCTTCGTCAAATTTTAGTGTTAAAACCCTCGATTGAGGGGTTGATATAATTTCAAATTTATGATTTAATGTAAACATACATATTTAATAAAAATTTTTTTGATTTGTAGTGGTTCGCTGTTGAATCGATAATGTTTTGAAGTAAGCCTTTCTGGATGGAGCAGCAGAAATGTTCAAATCACCTTGTGAAATGGTCAAAGAACTTGGCGATAAATCGATTTTAACGTAATAACATGAATTTCCGTATGCTATTAATCACACCCTAGAAAATATGAAATAGTTTTAACGACTAGGTTGAGTGAACTAACTGTGTGGCTGTTTATTTATAAGGATGCGTTTGAAGATTTTTTTGAAGAAAGCGTTTGAAGACATGTAAGACGGGCATGAAGTGAAGATAAATGAAGAGAGGACTAGCCGACGAAGAGAGGAATGAGAATCTGAGTAATTCCGAGAATGGACTCTCATTTGGAGGAAGAGTGATTTCAGCGTTTAAGCCAAATTGCCAGTTGTTATTTTTGAAGGGTGTGAAGAAGTGACCACTAATCGCTCCGACTCTCTAGGGCAACTCCCAGAGATCTCGTGGCTCAGAGCGAATGGAAACCTAACATGCCATCCTTCATTATCTTCATCTGCGTACCCAATTGTACCGGTATTATTCAATCTACACTCTTCTCAGTCATTACTTCAATGCACTTCGTGGTGACGGTCCCACAGTGCTTGTCCGTCTTAATCCCGCGTGGGAAGGTGGAAAGTGACTTCATCAGGCATTCTGGGATCATACGGCGTCATTCGGTCATGTTATCTCCTTCCGTGTCTAAACGTTCGACTAGGAACATTTGCACATTTTCACTTCATTATTTTTTGATATGAAACTGGAAAGATCAAAGACCTGACGCTGTCTGTGAAATGACTGATTAACGAATTGCCACGCAACGAAATCTCTTGAGATGATCAGTTCTAGACTAAAACACAAATATCGAGAAGATTTTCTAGTATTGGATTTCAAAATCTGTCTGTAAAATGTTTTTGTTTTTTTCTCTAATCTGTCCTCGAGTTGTCAATCAATTGTTCAACTGAAGGTGATCTATTACTTCAAAGTTTCATAAACTCAAACATTCAGCACCTTTCAGCTCGGGTTTCCTTTACAAGATATCATTTAGTCGGTTCATTTAGTTTAGTTTAGTTAAATTATCGTCAAAAAATACTTACTTTAAAAATTGAATACCGACAAAATGGCTGTGTATGGACTCCATGTTAGCAAGGAAGTCCATTTTAAACCACCAACACACCCTAAGAGCTGCGCAAATGATTCATTTAGCTTCGATTGAAGAATTTCCCAATGGTAATGTGCTACCAATTTCTTAGGGAAGTTTGTATATTAAAGATAGAAGTCTCGTTATTTATCAGACAGCTATTTGGGTTGGTATTATTTTTCTTTGTTAGCTTTTTCTTTACTGAGGCAATTTTTGTTAGAAGACAACATCATTCTTCTAACCAAAGGTAAATGAATCATTTACGCAGCTGTTAGGGTGTGTCAGTGGCTTAAACTGGAGTCCGTACACAGCCATTTTGTCGGTATTCAATCTTATACAAGTAAGTATTTTTTGACAATAATTTAACTACACTAAACTAAGCCAAGTGGTGAGGTGAACTATTTTCTTAGACTCGGCATCCTTAAAGACAATCACAATTCGAAGGACTACTCCGAGTTGGGATGGCTGTACTTTGCTGCTCGCCATCAATACTTCCTCTTCAGTACCATCAAAAACTAAAAAGCTCCCTAACCTTTACAACCTCCTCAAATTCAAAACAGCTATCAAATCGCGATCCCGCCCTGTATCCCCCTGAACCACTTCTCACCAATCACCTTCCTTCGGCCGTTCTTTTCTTATCGTTGCCGCAAACCTTTGCAATTATATTTCCTCCAATCTAACAATTTTTAATTATTATTCCTTTTATTTATTTTTTATTAATTATATTTATTTCGTGTTTTAATAATCGTAAATTTTCTTTCTTGGGATTCTTAGCGCCAGTCATGCATGACTGTTGTTACCATTTATGTTTTTATCTTTAAATCTTTGACCGTTGGCTCATTGTAGTCCTCACATATCTACATAGGAATAATGAGTTTTTTTCATTGACAACACCATATTCGCACTAGTAGTAGCTGACTGGGAGATCTGGGAATAGAATTTTGTAAATGAGTGACTTATGGTGAATGATGAATGACAATGTATTTGTAAAGTAAGCTGCCAGTGATGTTGGAATTAAGCCCCCATTTTTTTTATCTACCTAGGGCCTATTAAGGGATAATGGTCACTAATCTAGCAAAATGCGGCAAGGGTTGATGTAGGTTATCGATCAAGAGAAGGTTACGAAATGTGTGTGTGACCACGTGGTTCAAAGGCGGAATCGATGGAGCTCACGAGCGGAGCCGAGAGGCGGCGGAGAAAGCCGAAAGGGCGTCCCGGGCCTAGCCAGTGCATCGCCGTCGATACTTACCCACTGCAAACTGGCGAAAAGGCCTTTAGGAGGCCTTTGGCTTGCCTTGCCAGTGTGACAGTGTGACAGTGTGCGACTGCCGAGTGACGAGACCCGATTGCCGAGAGCCGAGAGTCCTGACTGCAAAGGGAGCGGTCACGCCCAGCCCAGCCTTGCCTGTTGCTCGCCGCATCCCTCGATCCGAGGTCGATAATCAGCTGTGAGATGTCGGATTGAGGATTAGGTCGCCTGTCGACGCTATGGCCTAGCTACGGAGCCATGGCAACGCCGGAGGCTCAATTCCGAGACTTCCAAACAGTTCTGCATCAGAGCCAGGAAGAGATTTCGTCTGTGCCTTCATCCAGCCAGGTAGCTACCTTATCAGTAGACCAGTTATCAGTAGTTAATGAGATGCCACTTGATGCAGTCTGGCTCTTGTCATTCTGTCACCCCTAATTCCCCTCACACTTCCACTTCCCTGGCTGTCAGTATTTCTCTTTTCATTAGTCAACTGTAAAAAATAAATTATATCATATATTTAAATTTCTACACAAATTTAATTAGTATAATTCAAAGTATTGCTGCACTGGTTTATGCAATGAGCCTGTCTAACAGAAACCTGACTCCATAGAACGATATCATATTAATCATGCACGCATCTCTCTGAGCACAATAAATTAGTCAATGAACTACCTAAATAAATTAATATTTTTGCTCTAAAATATTTTATTTGATGATGTTAATGTTAATGACATGAAAAGATTTTAATGCCAAATGTCCAGTTTTCAATGCACCCTTTCAAGGTCACATGAAGTGCAGCTCAACCTAGTTTTATATAGGTCACTTTATAGGTCAGTTTTAATTGAACGATCTAAGTAAACTGAACGAAATAATTTAGCCTGATTACATAAGATGACAAATCTCCTGCGATTTGACCTATATACCATTGTTTGTTTTGATTTGAGCCATTCCTACCAAGTAAGGTTAGGTAGCTGATTTGACTCTAGATAAATACGAATTAAATTCACTTGTTATTTATTGATGGTTGGGGATAGGATGCATGCATTGATGTTATAACATAAACAAACTGTTTCATGTATAATTAACAATTGCCTAACTTCCAATTAACAGTAAATAAGTAATAACAGAATTGAACACACCTCATGTACAATGAAAAATTGGCCATAAACTATTTTTAATTGATGATTCATTCATCAAAAATGCCTATTTATGATGTGATATAAATTCATTAATTATAGGTTTCATCATAATTCTCCACCACTAGAAACTTTTCATAATGAAGTATGGGCTGACTAATTACCAAAAACAATAATTGTTTACGTTAAAAATAAATTTTCTGTCAAGACAGAGAGAAAACCCATATCTCTAGTGTAAAGCACGATTTTGATATCCGGCCATTTCGCAAGATCATTTAAATACTGGAATAAGTTTAGGCAATCTGCCGACAATTTATAAACATTGGAATTGATGGGTCATAACATTGTATTTCTATTTACTTCAATAATTTTTATGGTTTAAAATAAAAATAAAGGTTTACTAGTGAAATTGAATTTGTAAAGCATTACTCGTTAAAGGAACATTAGCTTACAAAAGTTGTATAGAAAACACTATACGCTAGGTTAGTACATCATAAGTTTTTCGGGGCGAATGCTTGATCCTGGATAGTGCGACAGTCAAAGTTGAAACTAATACTTATTTGTAGTCAAGGATTACTTTACAGTATATCTTTGAATAATTACTGTAAAATAGCTCAGGTGAATTAAATAAAAAATACATAGGCCGAAAGACATAATGGCACTGTAAAATGCCGCCATTTTGCCTACCCTTTCACAAATATGTACCTTACTCAGGTAGTAAATGTAAGGTAAATGTAAATGTAACCCATTTTTCACTTGTTTGATTTTTCTGAAAAACTTCGGAACTACCAAATATCCACATTATAAAATTTCCTATACGTGTCTTGTTAGTAAAATCGCAGTGTAAATTTGGTTTATGAGCGCTGAATTAAATGAAAATGAAATGATTGACCGGTTCAGCTATTAACTCAAGTAAGGCTCAAGTAATCGTTTGCTGTAAGGGAATAATGACAAAAAGAGGCGAGATTGGAACGTTTGTAATTAGTGGTTTGAGTGCACCGTCTCTCAGTGAAGGGTTTCGTCTTGCAATTAACTTCTGCTTTGTACACACATCGATCGGTTTCAATTTCTCCTCCTTTGGCCTATCTAGCGATTTTGGCTTTATTCGAGCGAATTTTTATATAACATTAAAATCAAGTAAGAAGTATTTAAATAATCATTAAATTTATATTATTATTAAATTACATTTTGTTTTTGCATATAATTATCACACTATGTAAATTTGTACAGTTCAATAGATCGGCTAAAATCCTTTACAGTTAATTACTCTATCATGCCTAGATTTCATATATAAAGGTTACCAACATTCCATACAAAGTGTGAAAATACGGAGCCTATCCCGAGTGACAAATTAAAAAGGAACCAAAATCAAAGGATACTAAATATAATATTTATATACAGTAATGCAAAAGGTAGATCCTTACAGTCTTTGGAGGAGCTCATCTTGAATCCTGTCACAAAATGGCGACTAGATGACTTGATGCGGTGAGGGTGCCACCAGGCCTGCATTAAGCAAGGAGACATTGGGCTTTTGCAGGAAAGTGTAGTATATCACCATTAGTATAGATACTGATTCGTAAGAAGGTTGCCAAGGAGGACCACTTTTATATTTACAATGAATAAACTATGTTATTATTCAAGTGAGTTGTAACTCATTGCGATCTTGATAGAAGCCAGTTGGGTCTAAATCGGTTCTGCAATTTAATTTTTTTGTTGAGCATGGGTATGCAAGTCCCCGAATGCTCTTGGCATTCTTGAAAATAAATTTGAGTGACAATAGAGTATTTGAGTGAGTCCCCGCCCTCCTGTTGTAAACACTTTGAAAAACCTCTAAAAATCCTGAAAGAAAAACTTATCCTACAGCAACTAGAATCGCTGCCTGCACTGATTCCGTGCACCTTTAGTCGATATCGTGTGGTACATAATAGATAAACGAGACAAAAATCTCTTCTTCGCACCAAAACAGCTTGCAACAAAATCCCTGTTTAACTGGGTGAGCTCAAACTCACAGTAAACGCCGGAAGGATGACTGGGTAATATTTTTCCCTTCCAGAGAGCGAAGAAAACCCTGGGGACTTCCTACATTGTATGGAAGAAACGGAATTCCCCTGCGATCAGCGTTGTCTGCCTGGGCATTTAAATGTACTGGTACCTCCATTTTGTGCTTATTTCCATAAAAAAAAAGTCTCACCGGAAATCATCCATGTCTTAAGTTATAAGATATTTTACAAGAGCATTCTCCGTCCAGCTGAATAAACCAAGAAACCAACACCTTCAGAAAGGAATACTCATGAATGTGGTCCAGCGTACATCATTCCAAAACGGAAGAATTCGTGATTTCCATGAAGTCTTTGATCTGCCAACGTAGACACATCAAAACGTAGACTCCTTGAATTCCCTTACGCCAACCTTGTATGTATATCAAAAGTAACAAATAAAGGGGCTTAGAACTTGTGACTGGGCCACCACCAAATAGTACCACAGAAACTAAAGCGGGATCGCCACTGTATTTTGTTGAACGTCCAATGTGAATCAATCTTGTTGATACATTTCCATCAGTTTCTGGGTTCTCCACTGTACTGTTTCTCCTTTCGTTTCGGTGGTAACTCAAAATTACACCTCTTAGAAGAAGAACTACACCAGCGGGCGTTGAACATATTTTAGATGGGCTGATGAACTGAACGCAATTATATTGACGGTAGCTTAAAGCAGAGAAAATATGGGAATAAAAGGAATGTTCAGAAGAAAACTCTGATTATGTTAAGACCGTTCGGGTCTGAATTGCAAGTTGCAAACGACCGCTGTAAGGTAGAGAAGCTATACGACATTGAAGGGCGTGGCTGGTTAGCTGGGACAGACGTTCTTGTAATTTTATAATTTACTAGCTTTTTTGCAGGACAATCTAGAATATTGTGGATTTTAGCTCGTTGTCTCAACGTCTGCTGTTTGTTGTTTGCCAGAAGGTCTTCAGTGGAGTCCAAGTCTTGGAAGAGCTTGAAACAATATTCTGAAAGTTAAGATGAAGGATTAAAAAATATTCAAGCTAAGGTCTTTTCCCACTTTAAAAAATAGAAATAGAAAAACATAAAACATTGAAACACACCTTTTATCTTAACGTCTTATTATTTACTTAACTTATTTGAAGATGAACTATTTCAACAACAACTTTACTATGATAAAATTACAATCTGCCTCATTGGGCAATAAGTAATTGTGATAAATGTTTTCATTCATACCATATTTACAATTTTCATTCACTCGCTCATTCATACAGTATTTACAAACAGCCCAGAGACATCTCCAATCCACATGGTTGTAACCTCCCTCGCATGTGAAAAAGGAAGCGGAGTCTCGGGAAGTCCTCTACGCTCCTCCATCAGCCGCGTCACCGGATACGAGCCAGTGGAGACTGACGAAGAGCACGAGAGCCACATACGCTCAGGACATGATTGGAGAAACTGGCCATTGCCAAGACTCCCACTGTCACGCATTTATAGCGGGTCACGAAGCCACTGCCGTTTCAGTCTCCGAGGAGGATTATAGGGATGAGTGGCGCAGTGCAATGACTGATTTAAAGACTAAGTTTTTGAATTCTTCAATTTAAACGTGATTTAATAAAATATGTAAAATTTACTCCAAACATAAAAGAAAAAAAACTACAGCCATTACATAATGAAGTTGTTATTATTATAATGCACCTTTCCCCCCTTTCCGGGGATCAATATACCATTAGAGCTTTCCCCACAAGTCCGTGAGGTGGGCTCATGGGGAGCACGAGGCCTGCTGTGACCGGTCGGGTCATCTTACGTTTATTATTTTAAACCGTCTTTAAAAATAAAAATAAAAATTCCTTAAACTCTATTTACATAGATGCTTACAATGTACAATTAGTAGTAGATTCTCTTCTTTAAGCACCAAGATTCGCTTAGAGAGCAGTGAGAGCTTGATTCACCTTGCATCCATAAAATGTTGGTTGCTTGCAACAGGTTGTAAATGAATAGCAATTGTATGTACAACAGTAAATAATAAAAATGTTAACCTTAAAACTACTTATGACATGGTTTAGACAAGTGAATGAAGATATTCAAAGAATTATTAATGAGAAAACAAACATATATTTATCTTAAAACTAACAAAAGAATGTTATGACTACAGGTTGCTAGGATTCCCAAATTAAAGACTACATGTTGCTAGGATGACCAAATTAAAGACTACATCTTGCTAGTTTGCCCAAATTAAAGACTACATCTTGCTAGGTTGCCCAAATTAAAGACTACAGGTTGCTAGGTTGCCCAGATTAAAGACTACATGTTGCTAGGATGCCCAAATTAAAGACTACATGTTGCTAGGATGACCAAATCAAAGACTACAGCTTGCTTGTTTGCCCAAATTAAAGACTACATCTTGCTAGTTTGCCCAAATTAAAGACTACAGGTTGCTAGATTGCCTAGATTAAAGACTACAGGTTGCTAGGTTGCCCAGATTAAAGACTACAGGTTGCTAGGGTACACATACCTCTGACCTGACACTGGCATTTATTTACTGTTAAATTAATGAAATGGAGCCGCAACATACACAGAAGCAGCTTTATCACCATAGCAGGATTGGGAAAAAGCTGAATATCTCCATACTGTGGACATTCATATCCCGCACGCTTCTACATGATCACCATCAAGGGATTACAGCTACCCCATATAAGCCCATCTCTTGTTATTTTAAGGAGTGACCCGTGTTTTGGTTTCTTTGGTTTTCATCGAACAGTTAAACGACTACTCAAGCGACATTGATGAAAAAAGGAACAATCAAACATGTCATTTATCCCCCCCCCCCCCCAAAAAAAAACACTGTAGAAAAATGGAGATTCAAAACGCTATACGAGTCTGAAAGACGAATAGGTCCCAGCCATGTTCAAACACGCTTCGATCTTTGTACTTACCAAACAAATACGGGTAAAGAAATCAATAACACTGTTATGAATTTCGAAAATCGGTCAAGAAATATAATTTCTAAAAAACAAATAACCTACGCTTTCCCCCCGACGAGTAATCAATCAGTCACCTGACATTTATTTTATGTTCTGTTATTAGTTGTAGGGTACAGACCCATGAGGGGACAGAGTCGGTACTTGGGTGTACTTTGAGAGAGGGAAACCTTTCTCACGCTGAAATCGTAGATTTAAGATAGCTACTCAGGTAAGGTTGTCAGGTAGTACCTTTACAGTAAGGTACCTCCAATTTTACCTTAGGTACCTCTCTTTTACCTCAATAGGTACCTCTCTAGTTCTCAAATGATTTACAGGAGTACTTATACATGGCGCCTTAACACTTACAAAGGTTTTGTTACATTATAGTCGGTACACTGTCGAGGCGGGCTCGGCAATGCATTCCTGAAACCCGTGCGTGTAAAATAAGGTTATCATATTTTATCCGATTTGTTTTTCCACTGCAACTGAGGTTGGCAGCATTTCTGAAATTAGCAAAGTTTTACTTCGAGAAATGACATTGCATACCTAGGACTGTGATGAACAGCTACTGTAGTTTGCTTGCAGTAGTTTTCATAATAAGCATTAACAGTAATTCCACTTGGGAAAACAGTAGCTTAACACAGAGATATCAACAAGAGAACAGAGATGATCTTTGCTTTGTACAGATCTACCTTTAAATTCTCTGTTATTCTACCTTTACCTTTCTATTATTCTACTATTATCTTCTGTATTATTCTACCTTTATATTTCTGTTATTCTACCTTTATACTACAGCATGCCTTATTCTAGATCAAATGTGCACATATTAGTATTAAGTTTCAATTGATTATCTTTATTAATTTTATTTGATTTTCACCTTATGTTTGTCGTTAAATCTTTTTGTAAAATGTTTGTTGTCTTATTTCTTTATATATATATTTTCTCTGCTTGTTCTCCCCTGAACTAGCCTGGATTTGCACGATTTTTTTTATGGCCTTACTTGGGTACGTAGCCCCCCTCATTGGAAAATCGGTCTAAGCCTCGTGCTCAACATAATTTTTATTTTATTGAAATCCCATTTTAAATTAAATTAAATATTTATCGTACTACATATAATATGAAAAAAAATATGCCTCGTCGTATGAAATGAGCTCACCTTATTGTTACAAAAACCAGGAAACACAGCAGCTAAAGTAAGTAAAAAAATATTATGAAAAAGCAATTTTAGTATAAATACTTCTAAATTTTCTACTTTTGATGGGTGAGCGAAAAAAAGTTTTCTTCGATGTATTCTATTCCACTTAAACCTTCAATACTCACCTAAATCTTCTAAACATTATTACCTCCGTTGGATAGCTTAATTTCTTCTCTTTCAGTATCAGTGAACATAAATTATGTTTTATGCATTGAAAAACTGGGCGTTTCTAGTTTATTTACGGAGAACTGGTCTGTGTCATCACCTGCAGTTAATAAACCTTTACAGATTTAAATTATTACCTTTCCTTATTTTGTAAATATTTTAATAGAAAAAAAACATTAATAGCATGAGATGACTATGACGGAAATTGAACATATATTCGTAATAAGCACGGTGTCAATTTTAGATATATTACAGTAGTTACATGTCCTTTTTAATCAATATCTGTATCAGCAAATTAATGTTTAATGTTAAGATTAAAATTGCGTTTAATTGAATAATTGTCATTTATATTATAATACATAATTACATTTTTTTTTATCCGAATGTTTTCAGTTATTTTTGACTTTGTAATACATTCCGCCATAGCTCCTGCCAGGTTAACTCCTTTTATTAATTTGCTTTATTTCCATCTTGTTTTTAGTTGTCTATTTTTCAAGATGGAAAATTTAACTCCTGAGAAATATTCTGCCCCCACCCTTATTTGTTCGCATAAGTACGATTTTACTAGGCTTTGTGATTATTCTTGAATCTCATTTATACAGATTGAACAATTGATTGCTTTAGACCGTGTCTTGATTCACTTTCATTTCCCACCCCCCACACGTTTAAAAATAAAATTAATCAAAAAATAAAAACAGTACCGGACACGGTACCTTGTACTCATTGTGGGGTATCGATTTTTGATTTAGTTAAAGAGGTATCGATTGTTTGGGAGATTGGGGTGGAGTAACCCGAGGGGGAGGTTATTGTGATGGTTTTTTGATGTAGAAATGTTCAATTTGTCCAATAAAACTTATTAGTTTTTTTTTTCATTAATAGCCCCTTTAAATTTACAGATAATTATATATTCCTCAGGCAAATCTATTTACAAATTATTTTTGTATTTCCTGTAGCATCGCTACATTATATACAGGTTTTGTTATTTTATAAAAATTATATAAAGAATAAACAAGTATAATGATACACATTATACGTGACTGGACTAAACTGACTAATAAAGGTGATGGGGCTCGCCTTTTTGATCAAACTTAAAACTAACCTACATACTAATTCTTAACCTAATTTTTCCTCGACAGTCTGTTGCCATCGATGCGGGAGGGATGGTGGGGTCATAGTGTTAAACACTGGGTTGGTTAGGTGCTGCAACGAGTCAAAAAACTTGATGTGTCTCCAACGGATGAACTCAACATATGACAAATAATAGCGTCGAGAATGGGATATGTTAAGCGAAAGTGTTTACGTGAAAAGTGCCGGAAGTCAAGGTAACTGAATCTAGTTTCAACTGAAGGTTGAAAACGTTGTAAGGTGGGTGAATATTTTTTGTTTTTGAAAATCCCTTGTAAGGTCGTATGTGTGTTTTGTCAACACATGACAATTATCTTAACAATGAAATCGCATGTTTCTTCATTCATACCCCCCCCCTAAAATTCTGAATATAACTTATTTAAGCGTAAAGTTACATAACATAGGAAATAGTCAGTGAATTTTGTTTTCATTCCGTAATCAATTGTGAATAGTTCAACCAACCAATCTATCCTAGTCAGTCGGGTTTCGGTTTCACCAACTTTGAGTTTTCTCTAGTCTCCCATAAAAAAATCATAGATTTCTAAAATCAAAGTTCTGATTTTTTTCATATTTATGAACACTTCAAAGAAGGTACAGTTGCGTACCTAGAGCTCTTGCCATCTAGGGCGGTTTCCGATTGCCTTCCCTTTCTAAGTAAATCAAAATCGAGAGTGATTGTTGACGACTCTCATAATTTCTTTATATTTTGCATTTAGTATTATATAGTATTAGTATAATTGTTCTATTTGTATATTTGCGCGAATGGAGTGTTGTTCTCCCACGCTGGAGGAATACCCCCTCTCTCATTAACTTCGCCCTCTCCCAAATCCTCTCTGTCTAGCCTCATACGTCATGACTCTCGGCTAGACAGTCAGACCTAGAGAGAGCATCATCGATGACTCCCCTAGGTTACCTGGGCCAGATTCCTTTGTTCTCTATACCAAAGACTTAAGTTCAGAGGATATAGACAACATAGTTGTTTACAAACTACCATAGTCCAATATTTAGATATAGCTTCGTATTTCAGTCTTAATTCTTTTTTTTGTTTACTTTATATTGTGTTGTTATTCACAATGGTTTATACTACCTGCCTATAACAAATAACCCGATTTTTTTATTGTTACAGGTTCATAATTATTTTTTACTTGTTTATTGAATTGAGAGATACGCGTTTGATTCAGATAATCATCGTTTATTATCAATTAGTGAACAGATTTTACAAAAATAAATTAATGTTAAAATACAAGCCTCTTTCATTGTTCCGATTGCTATTTTTTTTTAAAAATTATTTTTGAAAACGTTTGAATCTTACCTGTTTCAAGAGAGCACGCCATTGAAAAGTCTTTACCTTGCTTGTACTCCCATTTGCGTGGTTTGATGAACATGGTTTAAGGTTAGTCCTTCAGAAAATTTAACCATAATCCTCATTATGCGAGTAAGGTGATTATAGGTCCAGAAAGCGTTAATGTGCGTCCAGCGTGCTAAGCGTTTCTGCTACTCGTGAATCACCACAACGAAGAGTTCTTCATTTGTGCTAAACACAAGCGCAACCCAAACTAATACACAACGTGTTGAAGTGCCTCGACATCGAGGTGTGGGATCCACCAGCCGTGGCCAACAGCGACAAAACGATCTGACCACAGACTCAAACAAGAGCGCTATTCGAACTCACGTGAGCCCTACCTGTGTACACAACTCACCGTGGTTAACATCAGACTAACTGTTACCTCCAAACATGGAGAAAAGCGTCCGAGGCGCGCTCTATTGTCAGCATTCTTAACCTCCGAAAGGTTGGCGGGAAATATATACTTGAATTTAAATAATAATTTACCCTCGAAACGTAAACAAAAAATTGATAAACAGTTAATGTTGCGATGTTCGACTAGTTTTTTTTTTATGAATTCGGTGGATACGTGTTTAAATACATCCATAATGTCGAATATTCCCGGCAAAGAATTTTGCATTTGCAAGATGTCCTAGAATATATTGCAAGAATTGAATTTAGCAATTGAGCTTTAAATCCATCTATACCATAACTCCATTGTTAAGGAGCCATTAAAATAGTTTTGTAAATCACTTTGATTTCCTGAGATAAAGCAGATCGCCGCCTTGTTTCCAAATACCTAATTTCATGTGAATGTGATGCCTTCAAGTCTTTTTTCTGTTAAAGGCCTACTGGCGTCTGAAATTGGGTCAGGGTGAGGATTTTTTATAGCAATCGTTACTCGATAGCAAGGTTATTTCCGCCACTGGATTGTTTTTTTTCGGTAAAAATGGACGGGGAGACATTTTTAAAATATAGAAAAGAAAGCAATAAATATAGACAAAATGTATTGATTTACGAAAGATAGTGGATTAGACAATATTGTACTTATTTTATTATCCATTTCTTTTTTTTCGAAGGCATGTTCAACTTATTGCGGTCATCAATACTGTACAATATTGCAGCAGGGTGTGTACGGGTGATATTTTTCCGTTGGAAATCTAGTCTAGTTATCTATTAAATGGAAGACGGTCGGTGCTTCTTTGGGGATGAAGTGAATGAGACTCTCATACCGTTAAGAGCTTTACTGAGTTCATGTTGGTTACTCTGCGATGTTAGTAATCCTTGTTTACTGGCATGCTGGTGTTGTGGCGAAGCGTAAATGTAACGTGTCTACATTTGAGTTCATACTCTTGATGAGAAGAATGTAACCGTTAACCCAACTAGTAACTACGGCGACAGCTTTAAGACATTAAAAACGATAATAAATGCATATCAGTTGATAAGTTATCGCTTTGTAACTTAGCGGAACGTCTTCAGCCATTGTGGCGCTGGCCAAGAGAGAAACCCAAGGGGTATTACCGGGGAGATGAGATGGGAGCCGACAATCGATGGTATTGCCAGCCTGTACCAACGGTAGCTGCTGGTTGTGACCTTCAATACCGTATCGACTTCCAGCGAACACACCAGCAGCCTACGGCCTCACTATAGTCACTCACTGACGCAGACAAATGGTAAAAAGTCTATTGAACGCTGGCTAGAATTATGATTGATGACTCGGGCCGGTGCACAGCTCTTAATGTCTTCACAGAACTGGCGTTAAAATTTGTATAGCGAGCGATCCGCTGTCCTAGTCCATGTCCTACTCGCTCTTATAAATATTTAAACAGCTTACCGCATATAATACATTATAGAACCTTTAAATATAAACAGTCGTAAAGATTCAATATCCTGTTCGACGAATGAGCTGCGGGTCTTCGAAAATTATGCAAATATATTCGAAGAGTTTGGTGGAATCTATTATTAACAAAAGTACAAGCATCATACAAGTATGATGTAACAACCCCAGCCAATACCCAGGCTATAACATTTAAATCTTAACTACTCGGCACATATCCTGGCAATATCCATTGATTTATTTCCTTTTTACTTTTCTAGCTTTCAGAAATTGATGTGTGTTTGTCGGGTCGTCACGAGGGTGCCAAGTTACCCTAGCCCTGGTGACGAAGTGAGGGTTGATTAGGCTATGACCTGGGCAATCGTTTCATGACGGTCTTACTATCTGACTCCATATTATATAGACATGTGCCCTGCCAATGCACTATGTTCAGGAGAAGAGGTATAGTAGGTAGGTAGTGTAGGTAGTTTGTGCGGTCTTGGAATGACCACGAACTCACACTCGGTATCTGAGGGTAGGCCAAATCCGTCCGGATCCCAAAGGCGAGTGTGAACCGGAGAGAGGGAGACTGTATCGCCGTGGAACACTACTCGGTAAGTTTGTAGGGCCATGGCAACAGTTGTCAGCGAGGGAGAGGTCTCTTCCAAGGAGCTGCTAGTTTTAGCGAGGCGAAGGCAGAGAATCCCTCTAGGAGAGTGTGGGGTCTGACAAGGCCGGACTAAAACATAGCGAGGTTAGGAAGAGAGGTCCACAGGTTTTCATAAATGAGAAGGCCAAGTCTTGAACATCAGTGCAGCCGCAAGTCATCAGCTAGAGCGTCGTCGTGAGAATAATTTACAGGTTTGTTTTTGTTTTTTTTTATTTCAAAACCTCTTTATTGATAAGTTTTACAAAGAAACAAAAATTTTGATTTACAATTTTCTCCTCTTTCTGCGGTGCGCTGATGCATTCGAAGGAGGTCATAAATATAATACGATTTCAGATTGAAGTTAAAAAGTCAACATATATACAATACTAGGTGATGAGGCTCACCTTCAGTTTACAATTGGGGATGATTTACAGCCCCAAACCCCGGGTCTTATATACGCAGGTGGCTTCGTTACTAGCCAATCATATCAGGTTTTATTCTACCCAATCCCAGCTCAGTATGCTATGGCCCTTTGTTCTTGGCAGCCGTAGGCCTGGCCTGGTCTGGGTCGCCACGTGCTATGGGTAGCGGGCGAGTTAGACAATTTCTATTAAAAATGCTAAAAGATTGTTATAGACAGAATTATTCTTAACAGATTCACTCATACTCGTAAGTGACAACTAAGGTAATGAAATATACTATTACTTGATTTTCTCCTGCCAACCTCAAAAATACTTGGAAAAATTATGGCCTATTCTGCAGAGGCCTGAATGATTATCAAAAACAATCACTGCCACTCTTAAGGAGAGCAAATATAGCCCATCTCCTTGGGCGAAGACAGCCTTTTTCAACAAATGAGAAAGCCTCAACGACGACCGTAAATGTCAAACGCTCATTCAGCGTTTACTGGTCGAGAGAAGGCGTTGTTTTAGCACTGAAAATCTGGAGAAATATTTAGTTTAATGTTTTAGTTTAAACTCTTAAAAACCAAAAAAATCTTTTTTAGATCTAACCGTTATCGCCAACTTGACTGCAGCTATGTTGAAATATCAACTCTATTGATGATATTCGTTGTTTCAACTCCACTGTGACTATTGGCACCCATGTAAGAGGGACGTTGGTAGGATGTGCTAAGGTACGTGTAACGCCTGTGAGAAAGCGTTGCTCAAGGATCCCACCTTAGCTAGTTCATGTTTGACATTTACGATATCTCCGTGAGTAGTCAAGTAAACGTCAGCCACTTCGGAGTTACAATTAGTATTGCGGCATTTTACATTTATCTGCAATCTTATACACTATTATCATATACCAGTAGCTGCTTGAACATAGTAGTAGTGAATTTAAGGATTCCGAGTAAAGCAATGAGTGGTACCCGCTTCAGTGCCACCATGTATGCTGACAACTTCGGCCGGCCAGTTTTGGAAAAAATTAAAATTAAGTAAACACCAATAAAAAAAAAAAATTGGAATACCAAAAAAAGTTATGACTGTGTCTGCGAATTTAACAACCTAAAACTGAATTAAAAAAAATATATATTGCGATTGAAACTAATGTAAAAAAAAAAAAAAATAAGCTAAAATTAAATTTAACTAACGATAAGTGTGTTAAGTGGGTGAAATGTTGAAATTCATTTTTTCAAAAAAAAACAAATGCTTAGGGGAGTATTATTATTAGGCCAGGCAAAGATCACTAGGAAATTATATCATGCCTTTAAACATTGAAATTCCTGAAATTATTTGAGAATATAATAAAGTATTCTCTTAACTAATTAATGAAATAACGCTCTGTCTCCTATCCGGTGACACGGCTGACGGAGGAGCGTAGGGGACTTCCTAAGACTCCACTTCCTCTTTTGCATACGAAAGAGGTGACAACCATGGGGATTTGGGAGGTCTCTGGACTGTTTGTAAATACTGTATGAATGAGCGAGTAAATGAATATTGTAAATATGGTACGAATGAGTACATTTATCACAGTTACTTATTGCCCAATAAGGCAGGTTGTAATTTTTTCACAATGAAGAAGAACAACAAGAAAAAAGTATTTTTTTTCCATCTTGTATTGGCTAATATATATATATATACATAATTTGGTCCAGAGATTTAAGATATTATAGTTTTTTGTTTGATGAAGTAAATAGGATCTGTTCGACAATGCGAGCAAGAGTACGGTACTTACAATCATTCAAACAATATTTTTAATACTTTTTGTCTATAAATCAAAATGCAATGTACAGTTATTTAAAATAAAAAATCAAGATTTATTTATTTGGAAGCATACTGCTATTCAAGCAAGAATGCGATTGATTAAAAAATTTAAACCTTCAAACTGTTCTGAAAATTTCAAATCCAACGTGTCGTAGGTTACATTACGTACTATCACAAGGGGATGGTTAATTGAAAATTCACATTCTTGGATCAATTTTCGAAGTTCATTTCAAAAATGATGTTCATCTTATCACTACATAGTTGCACGTGAGCTTTGTACATGAATATGCATTCGAATATTGCAAACACCTGAGCGCTATTTGAGGCCACACAATAGTCATGATTATTCCAAAACCGGTTTCAATGGCTGGGCAAAAAGTTTTACGAACGAAATCCGGTTATTGAGAATAGTTCCGATTCGAATTCATTTAGCGAAAAGGATTACACCGTTCCGTTCTTCAATGGCAGTGAAGATGAATTTCCTTTGGGAACGTAGAATTGTTCAGGGCCTTTAGAAACTCCACTCTCTCTCCATTTGGTGTGCATTGAATTCCTGTTTGACACTCGGTGTACGTGTCAAGTATTGCGGTCAGTGCAAAACACACCCATTAGCGTACCTCTGTGTACATTCTCAGAAAACTACTGTTGCCATCTAGAGGTTTGGAGTCGCAGTTACCACAGAGTACCGTCGAAAAAAAAAATCTGAAGAAAAACAGTGTGGAATTTTAATACGAAGTGAATCTGTTCTTCATCTTCAATGGTGATAAAATAACGCAATTGTACGTGTTTAACCTTGATAAAACTGATTGCTCATTTATACAATATTATTTAACTCTTTCTCTCAAAAAAAAATTTTGAACTTTTAAAAAACTTTTGGTGGTTAACCATTCGTTGGATAACGATAACCCGCTTGGACTATGTTTGGAAATTATATCAAATAAATTGGCCAAAATTGTCTAACTTTTTATCTGGATTAATTCCGCAACAGGCTAACCTGATGAAAATTACATTTTTTGAGAGCGTACTAGAAAGATTTCTCACAATTTGAACTTAAAAATGCTTTTATTCCTGAACACAAAAATATATGTGTCCTAAGCTAACAGATACACTCTTGAAAACTGTAAAATATTGAGGTCAATGCTGTTGAGTGCTAATAGTATTTATTTGAATTTCTTTTCCCCCAAAAAATTGGTAGAAAAGAAAAAAAAATCATATCTGTTAGATCTCTAGAGACAAATCTAAATAAAGTTGTCATTAATATTATTATTTAACAAAATGATAAATTAACAAAAATTATTTTGAGAGCTTATCATTTGACTTAACTTGTTAAATATGATTTTTTTTTTTTTTTTTTTTTTTTTTTTTTTTTATAGCTCTCAAACTTATAAAAAATTGGATGTGGGAAAAATAAAAGGAAAATTATTTTGGATTGATGGGTGCCTTTCACTAAGGGGAGTCCTATTTGAAGGATGTATATAGGGTGTGGAATGCCTAAAGGAGGCTGGTGGGTTCGGGAAGGTAGTGAGAGTCTACCTAGGGTGGGGTTTTTTTTAAACATATAAAACAACTTTATTACGATAAAATTACAATCTGCCTCATTGGGAAATAAGTAATTGTAATAAATGATCTCATTCACACCAAAAAATATGAAATTTAAATACAAAATTTGTTTTTTGGGTTCGGGATTACAGTGAAGAGCTATTTACAAACCTATTCGTACCCTCACGATTTTTGATAGCTTTCTCAATCATTACGTACATCCTCTGTTTAAAAATACTTTAGAATGTTCCTACGAGCACAAATCATCCCAACAACGTTTTATTAAGCGGAAACGTAATTACATCGGGTATTTATTTATAATTATATGTACACGTCCAGGAGTATGAAAATCCTAACGGCCGCTTCTTAGAATCTTATCCACTGCATAGTAATTACAGTAAAAGTACTTTTTCCAGGTGAGGTGGTGAATGATTTCTGTGGTTTTTCCATTTCAACCGCCTACCTGGAAAAACATTACTCAGATAGGAGGTTATTTTGTAGTCACCGTTGGTACGTATAAATTACATGTTATTTATTCCACGTACACATTGTGACAACATAACAATATCATTCTCTAGGAGAAATATAGGACCTATTATCAAATGTCAGTTTTATTTTGGTAAATATCGTCTAAATACATCGCCTCGGTAATTTGTTAAATTGAACCAAACCAGCTAACCATATATAATTCATTATATATTCAAATAGCCATAATATTTGCGTACATTTGCTAGGTATTACATTATCATATCCCACGGATGAGGATAATAATCAAAACCAGCATACCAATTTTTACAAAAATAGTTAAGAACGCTGTTTGTTCGCTGATAAGTGATCTCTATGAAACGGCTTGAATTTTATTGCTTATCCAGCTAGCAATTCTTGTTTTATTTATAATTTTAGCTTTAACGCGAGGTGTGGATATATGTATTGACCACATGCATGTTAATCATTCAGAAAACAATATATTAAAAATGTCCACAATGTCAAATATTTGTTTTTTGTACTTTTTTCATTAATTTTGAACGGAATGGATACGACAAGGAACAATTTCATTGCTGTATCGTAACCAAGCTTTCCCCGATCGATAAGACTTATTATGGTTAAAATAGTGTCCTAATTATACTTAAGCCAGTCTGGACATACGGAATAAAGCTATGGGGAACAGCAAAAAAGTCGACCATCAAGCGCATCCAATCCTTTAAATCAAAAGTCCGGAGAACAATAGTAAATGCCCCTTATTACATCAGCAACAAAACCCTTCATAATGATCTCAATATACCTTACATTATCGAGCTCATCCCTTCCAAGTTCTTGAAATCCCATAGTATCCTATGCAACCACCCTAATTCCCTAGCACAGTCATTACACTGCACCACTTATCCCTATAATCCTCCTCGGAGATTATTATAAATGCGTAACAGTGGGAGTCCTAGCAATGGCCAGTTTCTCCAATCATATCCTGAGCGCATGAGGCTCTCGCGCTCTTGGTAAGCCTCCGCTGGGTCGTCGGGTGACAACCATGTGGATTTGAGAGGTCTCTGGGCTGTTTGTAAATACTGTATAAATGAGCGAGTGAATGAAAATTGTAAATATGGTATAAATGAGAACATTTATGACAATTACTTATTGCCCAGTAAGGCAGATTGTAATTTTATCATAATAAAGCTGTTTATATATAATAATAATAATAGTGGTCTATAAGGATTGCTAAACTTGGCAAATAAACAGCGAGAACTATTCCTTTATAAGACTTATAAACGAAATTACTTTCCGTAACACCATTTCAAACCGTTCTGGTTCAACTATATCTATCACTCTCAAATAAATCAAACACTGGAGTGGTGCTCAATATGCTAATAAGGGTGCTTGAAAATAAATTTGATTAATTTTATGTGAAAATTAAATTATATTAAACAGTAGATGTTATAATAACCAATAATCAATTTAGATTGTTATTGGTAGTCGGTTTGTTTTAAATGCATAACCTAAATTAGACATTAGTGGAGATCTGTTGCGTTCTCGTTACATAAATCACATTTTAAATGTATTTTATTTTTATTGTATTATAAGAATGTTATACATTAGCACAATGTCCTTTTTGCTTTCAAACAACAGAAATGGCTATACTTCCATATATTCTTTGTACGTTACCTTACGTCTAACTTATCAGAAAACCGGCATTCGCAACAAACCCTCCACTATGTATGTTAATAATGAATTACTTTTGGTTTGTCCATTCCTTGCAAATATTTTATTTTTTTCATTTTGCCTACATTTATTTGTATTAACGGGAAACTCATTTCATGTATTATTTTGATAAAAATCAAAGTATTGTTAGCAATTTCTTCGTTCTTGTTAGCAGATACCAGGCATTGGGTTAAATATGCCACTTGACATAACTGACCATCCGACAATGGCTATGACAGTTCTATCGATTGAAATACATAAAGGGTGAAATGCACAATTAAGTTAGTTCACATGCATGTGTCATGGCCGTTAGAATTGATAATCAATATTTCGCTCATGCTATTGGCCCCTCTTCAAAATAGTTGCATAGAACTGTTTAATATTGATGGCTAATATGCGATGCTAAAAGCACGTCCTGTGTCACATGCCACCGATTGAATGTAGATGCATTGAATTATCATTTCGCCTAGCTGTCATTCAACAAGATGCATTATGACAAACAAACAGAATTTACTATGGCATCGATCTACCCGGTATATCTCTTAAATGACATATCCCATAATATTTTCTTTAACGCTACAAAAACATTACGTTAAAAGGAGACTGTTGCATTAAGCGTTCTAAGTTGAAGTCATAATGGGAATTTGTCAAAACCATAAAAGTGACGTTCTGATACTTCTTCTTCTTCTTTAGCTTCCCTCTTTAGTGCCTCTCAGCGTAGGGGAGCATCCAGCCAGGAATTCCATTCTTCCCTATTTTCAGCTAGGTTCCTCGCCCGTCGGAGGTCCTTCCCCCTCGCCTTACAGAGTCGTTCAATGTAGCTGAGATAGGACATCCTAGGGCGACCCTAAGTCTTCTGCCATCCGGGACATATTCCATGGTCTTTAGAGGATCTCTGTGGTCGTCCACCCTGATAAAATGGCCGAACCACATTATCTGACGAGTTTCTAGGAGCTCTTTCAGCTCCTGACGAATCCTTTCATTGCGAACTCGGTCTCTCCTTGTTTTTCCAATCGTCCTTCGCAGAAATTTCATTTCGGCAGCGGTGATTCTGCTCTCCTGTCGGTCTGTTAATATCCAACTCTCAGCTCCATACAAAAGTATGGGCAGATATACTGTCTTCAAGATGTGTAGCTTCTACACGTTCTAATACAAACAGAAGTTCACCTGTGGAGCTGTCATCGAACGATCGCATATAGTTATCGACTAGAAGAGAACTTATAATTACAGAGTTACTGATTAGCTTGCTGATTGGAAGAGGTGTTAATTTTACGAAGTGAAAAAACAGCACTCTGCCTTCACCATTATTTTTCAAAGTGAATGCTTTCTGCATTCTTCAACATCGTCTCAAGAAGGATTCGGAGCTAAAATAAGCCTGAAAATGATGTTTAAAGAACATTTGTGTAGCTTTTGACGTAAAGTTTTCAAGGTAATGTCTCACAGCAGTAAGTTAATGTAACCTTTCATTAGGGTGGACGATATCTATCTAATTTATGACGATCGTGATGGGGACGTGACAAATTAAATTAAAATTGAACAAAACATGACACAGATCAAGTCTAACATTATAGCCCCAGGCAATGAAATAAACGTTAACGTAATACAAATGGCACATACAGTTATATGAAATAAACAGTAGAAGGTGAGACCCATCACCTTATAGAGTTTTTCCAACAAGTGAAGTATAATGTGTATCATTGTACTGGTATTGAATTATATAACTTTTAAACGAAATTACACCTTGTATATAATGTAGCGACGCTACAGGAAATATAAAACTATGTGAATAGATTCGCCTGAGAATCTATAATTGAAAAATCGTTGAAAAATTTTTTAAGGGGCTAGGAAAAAAAAATATATATATACAGCAGATTCTGCCATATCTAGAAAAGCAAATCCATACAAAAAACGTAAAAAAAAAGTGAAAGTGTTCAAACTCATTGTCAACTTGAAATTCACGCTTCAAAAATGTTGGAACAATCTGTTCAATGAAATCCCTGAGACAAGAGATGACAACATTGATAGCGACCTAACTGCCATTGTTAAAGAGATAAATGGAAACATTACTGACACTGAAGTTGGAGATTGGGCGACATGTGATGTCTGACAAGAGTTAGCAGACGACGAAATTATAGACCTTGTTAAAGGAAAGAAAGAGAAGGGGAACGGAGTATTCTTTGCATTAGACATTATTTAGTTTATTTAATATTTATTTTAATTATAAGGAATATATCTAGTTTTATCATTCATTTTTATTGTTCCATTAAAATCAGTGGAACAGCACCATCGTTCCACACCTGCTGACGTCATACTCATAAGCCTCTTACGGATCACCCCCGTCTATATTTATCCGAATAATGGAGAGTCTATAATTATAATTAACAACTTCTTTATTATGATAAAATTATAATCTGCCTGATTGGGTAATAAGTAATTGTGATAAATTATCTCATTCATACCAATTTACAATTTTCATTCACTCGCTCATTCATACAATATTTACAAACAGCGCAGAGACCTCCCAAATCCACATGATTTTCACCTCCCTTGCGTGTGAAAGAGGAAGCGGAGTCTTGGGAAGTCCCCCACGCTCCTTCGTCAGCCGTAGGTGTATTATAATAATATTTTTAGAAAATTTACGAATAGTAGAAAATAAAAAAAAAAACCAACCGGATACTTGGAATCAAAATCAGAATGGTTCCTTGTACTTTGTCTCTCCAAACTCTTTTCTTTCTTTATTGTGCTAAAAATACAATCCGACTTATTAGGCAATAGGTAATTGGGATAAATGGTCTGATTCAAACCATACTTAAAATTTTCATTCACTCGCTCATTCGTACAGTATTTACAAACAGCCCAGAGACCTCTCATATTCACATGGTTGTCACCTCCCTCGCGTGCGAGAGGAAGTGGAGTCTTGGGAAGTCGATCACGCTCCTTCGTCAGCCGCGTCACTGGATAAGAGCCAGCAGAGGCTGACCAAGAACGTGAGAGCCACAGACGCTCAATCGGTTAGTCATTGTTATTTATTTGTTTCCTTTTTTCATTCGTTTGTTTAGGCGTAACGTGTTTATAATTATTCACAGGTCAAACGGAATGGCCGTTATAGTCAGACCGGAAATTGTTTCTTCGATTCATCACTTGGTGAGTATGGTTCCAGACCGCCACGCTTTGCGTCACGTTTATTTTCCCCTGGTCTTGTAATACGAATACTCTTTAAATTGAGCCGTTATCTATCATAAACACATTATCATATTCGTTGTAATTGTAGTTAGATTTGAGCGAATCATGGCGAGACTGGAGGAGAATCGGGGACGACCTTGCCGTGTGTACTGGCCACTAGAGGTCCTACGTCAGAGCCTGGCCCCTCTTTGCAGGGCTCATTTTTCAATCTGCTTTCAGCGTTCTCTCGTTAGCTCCTCTTCATACACTGCCGGCACAGAGCAGTTACTCAACACACAACTGTGAAACGTAGAAATTCCCTCTATTCGACAGAGCGCTGAATCCGAATATAGAACACACTCAGTTTTCATTTGTGATTTTTTTTTTCACTGGCACAACGGGGAAAAAAAGTTCAGATGTCTTAAATTAAACGAAAAACTTCCCCCGAGTAAATTTTAGACACAAAAAGTTTGTTTATTCAATAGAAGTCGAGGGAATTACCGGAAACCCCTGTAAAGAGTGTTCTGGCGTTATTTGTGGTACTGTGGTCAGGTACATTAAGGTACTAATTTAATTTACTAATAAACTTCATTTCGCATGTTAGTGGTCGCCAGTGACAGCTGACAATTGACTGCTGCTTTGAGGGGAATCACTTCATTAGAACAGTCAGTGCCTGTGATGTCATCGATCCGGTCAACTGCCAGCAGTCACCGCAAACCGCAACCGCGGGCAGTTCCAGCGAAATAGTACTTTTACAGATTACCCCAGAGTTGTTAGACCAAACCAGGGTTACTTCAGAAAACCCCCATTGGAACAGATGCGTCCTCGCAGTTGTATTGTGTTATTTAAAGTGGTTTCCAAACATCAAAAGAGTCTTCTTTGAACCTCCTTGATTCCTAAGAATCACTCGATCCAATGACTACCGCGGATAGGAGATTAAGCATATTGAGGTAATTTTTCATTACATAGTCTCCAATTTTGACTGTTGCCAATTTTAATTTCACATGGAAAAACCACTGCTCAAATACGCGCAAACAACTTTCATGAAGATTTCATTTATTTCCAATAGCGATGAAGTTTAGTTTCGTTTTGTTTTTGACTAGATACATTGCATGTTAGCACAAGGTTTTTTCTATCATGCAAATAGTGGTGGAAATAAATTGATTTCGGATCAAAACATTCTATGATAAGGAGCTATGATTTTGAGGATTGGTGTAGAATTGTAATGAACTGACATTCTATACGTGCAAGTTATGAATATTGTTTAGGCTATGCACATGCTGGCTGGATTGGAACTCGTACCCAGGACATCACCAGTGTCCAGTCACTAATTAAAAAGCAATTATTAATATTTATATCTTTAGTCAATTTGTAATATCTGTCAATAAAGAGGAATTGTCGAGCTAAGCACAGAGATGGGCTTCGTTTGGTTTTGATATCTTATTTGTATTAAATATTATTTGTACATTTTGTAAAAATGGTTTGTAACTAATGCACTCTCTGGTAGTAATTGTGCCAATACAATTATTTTAGTTATTTCTGGCAGTTTGAGAAATATTATACAGCTATTATGTTTGTCTAGAGTTTAGTTGTTAATTTTGAATTGTTCCCACAATTACCTTCACCCTCTGCCACAAGTCTTGTCCACTAGTTTCTTTAAATTCCATTCCTCTCCATGCATCCTAGTAGGTACGGTACTTAGGCTTCCAGCTTGACAAACGGCTGACATGGAACCCACATACGAGGCTAAAAAGACAAAACAGACGCTTTGAACAACTGTACAGACTACTTCGAAGGACATCCCATCTCTCAATAGAAAACGAATTACTAATCTACAAAGTTATACCTAAGCCAATCTGGACATCCGGATCAGAGCTATAGGGGACAGCAAAAAAAGTCGAACATCAAGCGTAGCAATCAAAAGTCCTGAGAACAATAGTAAACGTCCCTTATTACGCCAGTAACAAAACCCTTCATAACGATTTTAATATACCCTCACATTCTCGAACTCCTCCCTTGCAAGTTCATGAAATTCCTTAGTAACCTATCCAACCGCCCAAATTCCCTAGCACAGTCATTGCACTGCACCACTCATCCCTATAATCCTCCTCGGAGACTGAAACGGCAGTGGCCTCGTGACCTGCTATAAATACGTAACAGGGAGTCCTGGCAATGGCCAGTTTTTCCAATCATGTCCTGAGCGTATGTGGCACTCGCGCTCTTGTTAAGCCTCCGCTAGCTAGTTTCCGGTGACGCGGCTGACGGAGGAGCGTGGGGAACTACCCAAGACTCCGCTTCATCTTTCGTATGCGAAGTAGTGACAACATGCGGATTTGGGAGTTCTCTGGGCTGTTTGTAAATGCTGTACGAATGAGCGAGTGAATGAAAATTGTAAATATGTTATGAATGAAAACATTTATCACAATTAATTATTGTAATTGCCCAATGACACAAATTGTAATTTTATCATAATAAACTTGTTGTTATATTAAAAAAAAAATTTTTTTTTAGTGGACACGTGGAAAAACGTGTTTTCTTCTGTTTTGCTTCCACTGCTATGTATATACTATTTGAGTGATAAAAGGAAACACAATATGAATCTTCTAGACTAATATAACTTGTACTATGGCATGAAGTAATAATAGATATTGTATAAATACTATAAAACTAAAAATACTAGGACTGCGAAGTTGTAATGTTTCATGTTTTATTTTCCCCTATGCGTGGATTTTAATCTCACGAGCCGTGGATATCTGAATTTTATCGGCACAGAAGGAACGTGTTTGTCACACACTCGAGAAAGGATTGATTTATTTAAATGAAACCTTGCCGGACTTTGGCGTGGGCGCACTCAATCACGATACTACAGTGGAATTGAGCAATATAAAAAAGTTCAAATGACAAAAAGTCGTGTAATATATTTATTGACCCCGAGGGCACGTCAACTACCGACCGCTTTGAGGTCAACGCCTCCATGATTTCATCATTATTATTTTTTCGATTCCGGCTACGGTCCCAAATTTACCAAGTGCTCCTGTCTCTTAAGTTCGTCCCTCCGACAACGTTTCGAGGTGTGATGTCAGTATTCGGTCTTCAAACTGATGTACTCTCCTGATGAAATATAGTGTCGGAAAGCAACCGTCCCACAGCATGACATTGTAGTTAAACAATCGTGGAGATCAAAAGTGTATGAGTGATTTAAATGGGCTGGTGTCACTGTCAATTGTTTGCTATTAGCATGCTCTCATTGTCGATCGCTTTACAGGCGATTCTTGTCGGTCTTATATCCTGTATAGCTGGCCTTGTAACCTGCCATGTGTTGTACGGTATTTCCTCATCTACGACAAGTACATGCGTGCTTTTAGCAGTTCACCGCACCTCTATAACTAAATTAGTAGTCGTTTTTAATATATTTCATGCTGCCACCTCGGTGCTTGGCAGCGAATTGCTTCATTTCTGCAGGACTGTCGAAGCATAATTTTTACATAAGTTTAAATAATTGACGAGTGTCTTTTGATTGTAATTTAATAATGTTTTCATCTATTTTATTACGGTAGGGAAATTGGTATCGCTTTATAGTATGGACCACTCATCCCTATAATCCTCCTCGGAGACTGAAACGGCAGAGGCCTCGTGACCTGCTATAAATACGTAACAGTGGGAGTCCTGGCAATGGCTTCTCCAATCATGTCCTGAGCGTGTGTGGCTCTCACGCTCTTGGTATAAGTAGTGTAAATTAAATCTATAACTTTGATTATATTTAACACTTTTTTATTGTTTTTTAATTTTATACTATGTTTTAACTATTCAAAAAAAAAATTATAGAATTCTTTACGACGATGATATAGTTTAATATTCTAAACCGAACGTGAATTTATATAAATTCTTATAAACAATACTCTATGGCCAATTATCTACAGCATGTAATTTAAATTAATAAAAATCTACTTGCTAGCCGTTTTAATTCCAACAGCTGATTCAGCATTGTTAAAGCTATGTTATAAATATCAAATTAATTGTATTAAGGATGTTTGGCTCATTTTCTAATTACTATTGCGTTTTTAGTCTTAGCAGGTACAATGCCAATTGGGAACCCGTCCAACTATCCTATTATACACATAGATTCATTATATATATATTTTCGTTCATATGTACTAATATATTATTTGGCCCTCCCTTTAGCCTAGTGGGCCTACTATTGCGGAAAGTCGGTTTCGATTCCTTGCTCTCCTTTTTTCTTTCTTTTTTTTTTTTCTTTTTGGGAACGGACTGTCTACGTTGAATTAGCCTCGTGAGGATGAATATCTTCATAAAATGTACTTCCTGAAGTGTACTGCTTTGGACTTATTTTCTGTGAAAGAAAGCAATACATTTTAAACATTTAACAGTAGGTGTGTATATGATGCAATCATGATAATTACATAGGTATTGATTAAAACAGAGCAATACGTTATCTTTCAAAATCTTGGATTGTTTGGTTTATTTAACCATTAAAAAAAAAATTATATATATACATATCCTCTTTATTGTGATGAAATAGCCATCTGCCTTACCGGGCAATAAGTACTTGTGTTCAATGTTCTCATTCATACCATATCTACAATTATTGATTCACTCGCTCATTCATGGAGTAATCACAAACAGCTTAGCGACCTACAAAATCCTCATGGTTGTCACCTCCCTCACGTGTGAAAGAGATCTTTGGGTACCTTACGTTCCTCCATCAACCGCGTCACAGGATACAAGCTAGTGGAGGATGACCAAGAGAACGAGAGCCACAGACACTCAGGAATGGAGAAACCAGTCTCACATTGTCACGTATTTATAGCAGGTCACGAGGCCACTGCCGTTTTAGCCCCCAAGGAGGATTATAGGGATGGGTCACTGCACCTAGTGTAGGAGGATTAGAGAGGCTTCGATGGAATTTCATAAACTTGGGAGGGATGGGTTCAAGAATGTAGGATATATTAAGATCGTTATGAAAAGATTTGTTGCTGACGTAATAAGGGGCATATACTATTGTTCTCAGGACTTTTGATTAGGATTGGATTCGCGTAAAATTATTACAGAATCAAAATATATTAGTAGTTACTAATTATTAAAAGCTATCACCGATAGAATAATATATATTTAAAATATATGATTAAAAATAGATGATAACAGATAGAATTACGTTAAAAATGTACTTTTCCAATAAAAAGCATAATCAAACAAATGTTTCATTGAGATATGATGGAGAAATTGTTTAAATAGAATATTTATTACAAGCTTATTACATTTAGTAACAGAACTGAGCAGAATAATTAGGGAGTATTGAAACATTGTTTGGGGAACATATAAGAAAAAAGCGTTCTACCGAGTCGGGAACTATGTTTTTTTACTCGACAACAATTACGCGTTAGTGACATCAGATAGGTTATTGTTCTAAAGAGTGAATGCAACTCATTTCAATTATTGTTTTAAAATAATGATGAATGTATTTAACCTCGTGAAAATGGAAGAACAATGTAGGTTAAATTGTTTCATTACAATATGAATAATCTAAGTGAAACGGTTCTCTTTTCTAAGGGGACCTTACTCGATCAGTGTAAATGCCATCATCTGTAATGTAACCTTACACGATCATTTGGAATGACATTACTTTTCATCGGTAGGTAGAGAAGTGGTGAAGGGGTAATGATGAAATACTTTTGAAGGGAACGACACTGCATGTGCCATTAACACCGATCGTGTAAGGCCCGCTTAAAAACAAGAGTAAAACCATTAACTACTAAGATTATTTTGCACAGATCTATAGTAATAGGATAATAGTAATTGCAGATCATTATAGATAACACCATCGCTACACCAGTTTAACAATAACAGTGGAAATGGAATAACATTTAAAAGAGTGTAGATAAAATAAATGAATTTATCGCGCGAAGATTAGATGTTACCAGGCGAATAATTCTACGGTATTGAATCATGAGTTACCCCCGGGGTGTATTCATCGTTTATGGATTCTGTCTGCGGACATTGGAGTTCCGCCATTGATAAGCTGGTATGTCACTGGTAGACGTACAAGTGTCCTAAAACCTTACATACAATTCCTCTACAAAGGCGAAGAAATCCCATACATATGTTTCTAATGAAACGGTTAACGATTTTTGTCGATTTGTATTTTTCTAAACTTCCACTGTTTACTAAACATCACTGATTAATGTTTTTTTTACAATTCAGACTTGTTTTAGTAATTAAAAGGCGGCAGCTTACTAAGGAATTTTAGTTTATTGCTTTAAACTTCTGGCAGTTATTTACAGTTACATTATGCTTACTTGTTACCGAAATTTAACGCTCTTTAAAATTGATTCAATTTTATGTATCTGTCTAAAATGGACAGAAAGGGAGATACTGAGGAAAAAGTGCCTTTTTTTTAAAGCTTTTTCAAAATGGCGGAAAACGACAAGTGGGGGAGGTCGAATTTTTTCTTTATGTAGGAAGCAATGCATACAACATACATAGAAATGAAATCAGTCCCATGCAAGCCATTACTTTTTTTTTCGCTCATTCTACATGGGTCTCGCTAATCCACCATATACAATTCGTTGTTTTTCGACGTTATTATTCGACTACTCACAACTGGAAAAACAAGTGTGCTAAAGTATATTCGTGATCGTGCTGTTAATCGTAGAGGTGTCTGTGCAAAGACTAGTACTGACTTGTACCAATCATAGGCGAATGTATGGCCAGCGAACGATTTCCAAATTCTACCCACAGTCTGTTTTTCGGCCTAGTCTACTTCATCTTCAGAGTAGATTTGTTTCTAACGTGTCCTGTTATTTGTAGGTTAAAATCTAACTATTAGTTACCTATTTTACACAGTGCGATCTACCTTGAGAATCCGGATAGACAGTTGACGTACAATGACTACATTGAGTAATTGAGTGAACACATCACACGATTTTTGTTTTTTAAAATGGTTGTTTTCGCTGTACACTCACACTTCCCCCACCACTGGGCCGGTACTGTGGGGGGTCTATAAGTCTATACACAGTCCATCTAACAAGGCTACTACTTGTATCAATCCATATTTAATAATTTAAATAACTTATCAAGTTACATTCACTAAAACTGTTATTTCTCGGTGTCTGTCGGGAGTAACTACAAATGTTTTGTATGAACATTGTAGGAAATTCAAGCTTCTATATGATTGGTTGTTAAACGTTTTGCACTAAACCTCACTGAAATAAAGTAATTCGGTCGAAACCAACGACACATCTAACTTTTTGCGTTTTGTTTTTTGCTAGTATTTCACAGCCCTATATCTCAGTATCTATTCAGAATTTTCGAACATGTTGGATATAAAACTTTTAGGAAATTTAATGATCTTTAAAACTGATTCAATATGTATTTGTCTAAAATGAACGGAAAGCGAGATACTGAGGAAAAACTGAAAAAAGTGCCTTTTTTTAGCAGCTTTTTCAAAATGGCCGGAAAACGCATAAGTGGGAGAGGTCGAATTTTTTCTTTATTGAGGTGGTATGTTTTCGATTCGTAATTTTACTCGGGTATTTACATACCTTTACATGCACTGTTTCGTTGCAGGTACAATGTGTATTGTCTCGCCTATACACTGTGTACAATTTGTACCTGAGACTGTTTAGGGTAGAACACTCTGTCTTCTGCCTTTCTCAGTAATGCAGTTGTTTGGCGTTTGTTGTCCATCGTGTATCCCAGTTGTTGTCGTAGAATAGATTTTACGGTAAATTACGGAACCAATACCTCCAAATACAGCTAACAGGCCATTTTGTTTCATGCTAGTTAAAATTCGAGTCACCCTGCCGTTCGAGGTGTGTCCACTGCCCCTATTTTAAAGTAAACCTCTGAATAAATGAGAAATTGCTCTGGTAGATTTGTAGACAGAAAAGTCTGGTTGACCGATGCAGTTCAGGTTTTTAATGGCCAGTAAGAAAATGTTCGATTGTGTTAATTAAGTAAACTCTTTCTATCAATTTTCTAAATTTCAAAAAATATTCTTAAGTGACACAATTTTACCTAATTTACTAATAATATAACTTGTTTGTATTATAAACACTCTTATTACTCTTATGTAACCTTAAAACAACAAAAAAACAAACTCGCATTTTTACAATGTTAACAAATTTGAAATCGTCATATTTTATTTGATCATTATTAAAAAATAGCATATGTATCCTTCTTCTTTTCGGATGGCAACTCTGAAGATGCTAATGTACTGCTGAAAGCGCTGGGATTTTAAATATTTCTAATTTTATGTAGATAGATAGACAAGATTTCTTATTTCTAGCCCTTCAAATATTCTGACAATTAAGGAACAGGGACGCTTTTGTAGTACTGTTACCTGTAGTACAATTGAGTACCTACCTTAGTGTCCTCAGGAACGTAAGGAATGTGACTTATAATAGATTTTGTGTAACTCACATTTAGTGCTATTGTAAGTATAAGTTTCCAAGAGGAGTGCACCTCACAACTAAATACGTAATAAATAAATGTAGCTGGTTTCTTAAAACTAGTGGGAAACTTCGTGTTTAATGAGAATTGAAATTTACAAATAAGTGGTTGTATGAATAACACTTCAGTATCAAGCAATAGACATTGTGTTTTAAATTTGAAATTATTTTTCTGGGTATGACTCACAAATTGCCTGTGTATTACCGCAAACGGATGCTTGTTTTGTAGTCTATATTGTTACAACGACTGTCACAAATAGTTTTTTGAGTAATTGACGAATTTGAGTTGTGTTACTTAGCTCACAAGAATTTATAATTTTTTTTTTCTTAGCTCTCTATTTATAAGATTAAGGATGAGGGAAAAATAAAGGGATATTTGGGTTGAGCGGATCCTTGTACTAGGAGTACCTGCTTTAAGGTGGTGTGAGAGAATTAAGGAGTGTGGGAAGCCTCGGTAGAGGTGGAAATGTTGCGGTAAAGTGGTGAGAGTCCACTGGTGGCTGGGCCTAGAGTCTCTCTAGGCATGTAGTGAAGTCTTATCAGTCTTTAGTTGGATAGCAGTGATGGGTGCCCGTTAGAGGCTTGTTGTTGGTGGGCCAAGCGCCGTGATGTCCACCATTTGGTCTGCTTTACCAGATCTTGAGAGTTGCCATCTTGCCGGTAGCGGTGGGGGTGTCATGTCTCGGAATAGAGGGTTTTGGCTATGTTTCATCGAGTCAAGGAACTTGATGTGTCTTCTTTGGATGGTTCGGTGATGGTGGGAACTTTAAACTTTTCGTGGATGTCGGGAGCCTTCATATCACGAAAAGCGGTGCGCAATCCGTGCGCAGGATTTTGTTCTGGAAGCTCCAGAAGGAAGGAAGAAGCTCCAAGCTCCAAGTGGAGTTATTGTGCTGGTGTGTAGGAATCGGAATAGTGGTGTCCAAAACAGTAGAGCTGGCCTCAGGACGCTCTTGTATATTAACAGTTTCAGCCGAAGGGATACTGATCTATTCAGTATATATATCCAATCAGCGAGATTTTGCTCTGAAATGATTTTGTGAAATGTAGACCAGCCTCTCAACAAACGCCCTCTTGCTTGTTTCTGATAATTCAACTGGATTTTTCTAGATTGGGTAAAGCTTTTTTTTTGGTATTGAGCTCAATATTATTTGTGATTTTTCTCAATTATTTTTAGAGGGTTGTTTTGGATGTACCAAAGTATTTGAGTAATTTATTTTTATTGTTTGCCTTTTGGTTGTTGGTTTCTTTCGAGTAATCATATTCGGTACGATGGATATACCTAATAACTACTTTTTCAACTATAAGAAAGTTACTCAGTTGTATGGGCTAAGGAAAATCATCCAAATCAATCCCACCACCTATCTGTTATCTTTTTGCCTTAATTAAGGAGGCTATTGGTTTTTGAGGTAACAACTGTAATTTAATTTTGACTAATACGATCTATTCTGAGTAATGAATAACTTGTTTGATTCTGAACTTGACCAAAGGTCTACATTCGTAAGGATTCCATTAACGGTGGCCCGCTGATATTACATTTTACTAATATATAATGTTATTTAAAATGAACTACTTGTTATCGATCTCGTCACTTTTACCACGGGTCAATACGGCCTCATGCCTTAATGATCTCGGTGAGAGACCGCTGGTAAAGTGGGCCCAAATAAAGCAAGGCGCGGACCAAAGGACAATCTTAGTTCAAAGGAAAACTTTTAAAAGCGGTTTCTTGTGCCGGAGAAGATCTTTAATGATTCTCCGAACAGTTCTCATAAAAATATTCCAGCCCACTACTAACGATCTTCTCTTCTTTTTCCAGTTGGTTTCTCTCTGTTTTAATTATTGTTGTAGTTTTTTGTTTTTTTTACTTTAGCTTTACAACCCATTTGTTAGTTATAAAGGTTAGTTTAGGACTCTTATATTTTCAACGTAAATATTATATTACAATCATGTACATGAATGATGGACGTCTCATTCATGACACAGTAATCTTCCTGTTCAAGAGTATATTTTTTTTTTCGAAAAAATAAGAGGGATGTATACTCTAAAGGATCGCATGGAATCAATACAAATACAAATTGTTCTAAAGATACAATACTGCATAAAATAATTATATAAATACATCTTACATATTATTATTTTATTATCCATTGTACATTTTTACACGAATCATAAATTTTATTAAAATGTTTAATTATTTGTTTTATCTTTTTAATAATAATTGTATCAGTATTTGATGCAAACGACTGAAAAAGAACTTTCTCCAAGTACACAGAAAAATCTGATCTATTAGTTACATTATTGGACTGAATTAAGTTACCTTTCGACCTCCTAGAAACCAGATCTAAAGGTTGAAATGATTTTTTATTCCTTTATTGTGCTATAATTACACTCTGCCTTATTAGGCAATAAGTAATTAAGATAAATGCTCTCATTCATACCATATTTACAATTCATCATTCACTCGCTCATTCATACAATATTTACAGACAGCCCAGAGGCCTCCCAAATCCACATGTATACGAAAGAGAAAGCGGAGTCTTGGGAAGTCCCCTACGCTCCTCCGTCAGCCGCGTCACTGGATACGAGCCAGTGGAGGCTGACCAAGAGCGTGAGAGCCACAGACGCTTAGGGCATGATTGGAGAAACTGGCCATTGCCAGGACTCCCACTCTCACGCGTTTACAGCAGGTCACGAGGCCACTGCCGTTTCAGTCTCCGAGGAGGATTGTAGGGATGAGTGGTGCTGTGCAATGACTGTGCTACAGGATTAAGGCGGCTGGAAAGGCTACTTACTATTGTTCTCAGGACTTTTAATTGAAAGGATTGGATACGCTTGATGTTCGACTTTTTTGCTGTCCCCCATAGCTTTATTCCGTTTGTCCAGATTGGCTTAAGTATAACTTTGTAGATTAGTAATTTATTTTCTATTGAGATATGGGATGTCCTTTGAAGTAGTCTGTACAGTTGTCGAAAGCGTTTAGTTCTTGTCTTTTTAGTCTCGTATGTGGATTCCAGGTAGGTCGTTTGTCGAGATGGAAGCCTAAGTACCGTACTGTCTCGGATACAGGGAGAGGAATAGAATTAAAATAAACTAGTGGACAAGACTTGCGACAAAGGGTGAAGGTAATGTGGGAACATTTTGCTTCATTAACTTTGATCCGCCATTGGTGACACCAATACTCGATCTCGTCAAGGTGTTTTTGAAGGTTATGGGATGCTATGTTGGGATCTGGGTGGGTTTAGTTTTTTAATTCATCTTACACTGATCGCCGTTTAAAATGGCTTTTCAATTTCAAGAATTTCAAAGAATTATTGATGCCTAGTAGCACGGGATCTAACAGCACTGTCATTCTGGGCTTTAGCATTAAACCGTAGTATTTCACTGTTAGTTAAATGTTCGTAGCAAAACTAGAATGAAGAATTTGAATGGGTTTGTGTCACTTCACTTTCAAGTGAATTTTCTCCAGCGCGAATACCGCTTAAGATATTTGAGCATAAGCACTACTTGCATTTATTCTGGGTGTTTAATAGATGATACATAAGTTTGTATTTTCACATCTATCGTCACATCAACGTAGTTAATAACTAATAAGTGTCAGGAAAGTTATGGGGGATGGAAAGTATTCAGGGTAACCCTCATATTCAACCCCTTCCTGCTCCTTCAATATACCATACAAACATTTACAAAATCAGAGCGTCAACCCCTAACCCAAAATATATGGTTAAAATCGGATTTCCTTTCTGCGGAGAGACTTACGGCATAATATAGAAAGTGTTAATGTTGCCGTTGTTACGGATTCATATGCCATGTTAACGCCGACGAGCCTTCGGCAAAGTAAAGCATGTTGCATAGTGATGATTTTGCCTTGCGTTGCCAGGTTGTTTGTACAACATGTACTCCTATGAGTGGCTTTCTTAATATAATTTCGTAATTTTGCAATGAAAGAGAACACTTGTCCGGGTTTTATAAGTGGCACGGCTGCGTAATAAGACTGTTACAACTCGCGCTGCCGGTAGCACAATTCTGTGAGAAACGTTACGAGAACTGGCCAGTAGTACACGCCACGCATGCGTGTGAGCCATTGCATAAAGAGGGGTCTCTCTAATTAAACAAGGGCAGAACAACAAGGCTCTCTACAACAATGGCTAATTATTTCCATGTACCATCGGCCGCATTATTTCTTGTAAATATTATTCTCCTGTAAGGCCGGTGAGGCTTTTTGGTCCTAATTAAAAATCCAGTTTCGAAAACAATGAAGATCATGGCTGTGCCTTGGCAGGGCCGGGGGTGAGCAATCTTTCCTAATTATTCCTAATTATCCCCATTCCAATAATTTTATCTCCGAGGAGGGCCGAAGTGGCCACTCAATCAAACGCTCGATTTAGAACTAGGGAAGGAATCTATTTGTAAACAGCACACACTGACGTAAGTAAGGACCACGGCTGCAAAGTTGTCTTTCCTAACAGCAGTCTTATCCCCTACTGGGTTTTAACCATGATTTCGATGCCAGCAATACCATAAAACCATATTTATTAATTAAGTTTTTATGATGGTAGATGACTGAATACTAAGCCCTAAGTGAAAATACAACAAACGGAGTAAAGGGTTCTACTAGAAACCTATGGAATCACTTTCGCACTACGTTTTTTTCGCACTACTAAAACTCTATTCTTATTAGCCACTATTATTCTTCTCAAAAACCATATTATTATTCTCAAAAACCGTATTATTCTTCTCAAAAACCATATTATTCGTACATATCTACCTAGTATAACAGAGAAAGGAAAGGGCTAATAATATTTGAAGAAATTGATCAGAAAGGAGGTTAGGGGAAACTGGAATTATAGGTAAATAGTGGAGAATACAGGTGCCTCTTGGTTTTCAGGAAACAGCAAAGGGAGAATACACTCTGTCTTTGGAAGCCTGGGTAATATGCACCGAGAGATAGGTCTAACATCAAGCGCATCAATCAAAAGTCCTGAGAATAATAGTAAAGGCCCTTTATTACGTCAGCAACAAAACCCTTCATAACGATCTTAATATACCTTACATTATCGAACTCATCACTTCCAAGCTCATGAAATTCCATAGTAACCTATCCAACCACCCTAATCCCCTAGTCCACAGTCATTGCACTGCACAGCTCATCCTTATAACCTCCTCGGAGACTGAAACGGCAGTGGCCTCGTGACCTGCTATAAATGAATGGCAGTGGGAGTCCTGGCAATGGCATTTTCTCCAATCATGTCCTGAGCGTATGTGGCTCTCACGCTCTTTGTCAGCCTCCACTGGCTCATATCCGGTGACGCGGCTGACGGAAGTTCGTGGGGGACTTCCCAAGACTCCGCTTCCTCATTTGTATGCAAGGGAGGTGACAACCACGTGGATTTAACAGGTCTCTGGGCTGTTTGTAAATATTGTTTGAATGAGCGAGTGAACGATGCATTGTAAATATGGCATGAATGAGAACATTTATCTCAATTACTTATTACCTAATAAGGCAGATTGTAATTTTAGCACAATAAAGAAAGGAGATTTTATAAGGAGAACTTTGAGAGACAACTCACGAAGAACCATTCTGATTTTGATTCCAAGTATCCGGTTGGCTTAGGTTTTTTTTTATTTTCTACTATTAGTAAATTTTGTAAACATATTACTATAATATACCTACAAAATATAACATATAAATGATTAGGGAATTCTGTAAATACAAGACCTAATTCGATATGAACTGAACTAAGGAAATATGAAAACAAAGTTTTATCAAGTTTCCGACCTCAACATGAAGATGATAATAAAATCAATAAAAACTAGTGATATAAAAGCTTTGTTCGTTGACGTATTTCAAATTATTGAAATTTGATATATTTCAAATATGCAAATTAATCTAGGCAATACTGAAGGTGAATGATCCGACAGTGTTAAGTACTCAAGGGTCATTTTTTATAACGGCTTAACTATTAAAGCTTACATACATTCTATTTATTATTAAACAGCTTTATTATGATAAAATTACAATCTGCCTCATTGGGAAATAAGTAATTGTGATAAATGTTCTCATTCATGCCATATTTACAATTTTCATTCACTCGCTCATTCATACAGTATTTACAAACAGCCCCGAAGCCACCCAAATCCACATGGTATTCACCTCCCTCTCATGCGAAAGAGGAAGCGGAGTCTTGGGAAGTCCCCCACGCTCCTCGGTCAGCCGCGTCACCGGATACGAGCTACTGGAGGCTGACGAAGAGCGCGAGAGCCACATACGCTCAGGAAATGAGTGGAGAAGCTGGCCATTGCCAGGACTCCCACTGTACAGTGCAATGACTGTGCTAGAGGATTAGGGTGGTTGGATAGGTTACTATGGAATTTCATACTTGGAAGGGATGAGTTCAAGAATGTAAGGTATATTAAGATCGTTATGTAGGGTTTTGTTGCTGACGTATTAAGGGGGATTTACTATTGTTCTCAGGACTTCAAATACATTTCTAAGAATAATAACTAATTTATCTAGGCGTGTTGTCATCTCCCGAAGTGTTGTTTATAACGGATCAACTAGGAAGAATATATTCATTTTATTCGTAAAAAATATTATAAAGTAATCTTTTAGTTGTAGGATTCATTTACATTTTATTTGTATGTATTAATTTATAGTTTTCGTTGAGAGGCACTCTTAGGGTAACATAAAAGAAATTAAGTCAATCTGTTGAAGAATTGAAAAGAATCATAGCCATCATATTCAACTAAATAAGAAATTTTGAATGATGCCTCGTACATGTTTTGAATATGTTACTGGATTTGGATGTGTGTGGTCTGGTGAGATTTCTAGACAACCAGGATGGGAATATTTAGCCTCCAACCATTGAATAGTCTTCCAATAAAAACATCATACCACGTTACCGGGGAGCGTTTAGGAGTGCACCCGGTACCATCCGTGTGCATAGCAGTTATGAGAAAATGAGCGGTGATTATCCCAAGTGCCCAGTCGGGCTTTGGTAATAATGGAACTTAAAAACAAATGGAGGAGTGTTAAATTGAAAGCTGGCCTGGCTGTACATATTTCAACTTGATTCGAGTCACACAAAAAACAAAAAAAGGTGCACTTAACGAGGGGCTGACGTCAGCTAGTTGTCGGTAGTTGCACTCACACAGGAAAAGTGAAACGATTAAGATGAAATATCTTCGAGCAGCCCCCGATCAACGGATAATTACACAAGATGTGGTGCAATGGCTCCTCACACGTGCCCACTTTCCATTTGTCTGCCTATGTTGTACATGCTACATTCTTTCACAATGAGATGACTCCTAGATCTTAGATTTATTTTCGGTCACCAAGGGCACTGGAAATGACAGAACAATGTTGCTCAGAATCAGTAGTAGGACATGTTATTAGTAAATGAAATTTATTACGTCATGCACTTTGCTTACAAATGTTCTCTACTTTCTACTGAAATATGCTCATTTAGAGTTAGAACCAGTTATAGGCAAGAAAAACTCCTTTCGATTTTTTTTTATTTATTGAAATCTAAAAACTACATACTTATCTGTGGGTGGTTTTATCGGCGGGATATCTATCGCCATAGGTTCGTAGATTTCTATCTTGGATCGTTAATGGACAACGTTACGACATTCTATGTACGACTGGTGGTCCTGGGACAGAATCACTTTATTGTATGTAATATGTACAACTTATTGCTTAATACACACCACTCTAATCCATCCCTCGTGCAATCGTCAAGATGTAATAACTAAATATTTTCTGCAATTATTACTTACATAATAAATGCAAACAAGATATTTATAAAGGGTGTCCCAGAATTAAAGATTTGATTTAAATAGAAAACACAGCTTTTAGTATTTTTGTTGTTATTTTTTTATTGAATTATAAAGTAAATAGGATAGGGTTATTTATACACATCCGCCAAATGGCCTCCACGACTTTGCTGGCACATACGCACTCTTTTGTTGAAATTTTCCATGACCATTTGGCATAAATGCGGTTGAATTTCGTTGATGCAGCGTTGAATTTCCTCTTTTAATACACATGAATATCATCCATATTCGGCACAAAGAACTGTGTGTAACTGCTTCGATATTGACATTTGAACGGCTTGTTTTTGGACGACCAGTGTGTTTAGTGTCTCCAACTGATCCAGTCTCCCTAAATTTTTCAATTAATCTCTTCACAGTTGATGAAGTGAAAACACTATTCCGACCATATTTTGTATGAAATTTTCGAACTGCGGCCGCCAAACTTTCATTATTTTTCAGATAATGTTCAACAATAAAGACACGTTGTTCTTTCGTGTAACGCTCCATTTTTATTAACCCTAAACTGTCAGCTGTCAAATTATTTTTTTTTAGTGTTGCCAGAACTTTACTGCACAAATTGGAGGCAAATTCAAATCTTGCGTTAATTCTAGGACACCCTTTATGTATACAATTAATTTGACTCAAATAAAATTATGTAAATGCGATAAAAATAAATTAGACCTGTCTATTATGTCTATGCCGACATATTTGAAGAAAATCGCTGTTATTAACTGTACGGCTACCCTCGCTGCGAACCTCAGCCTTTGGATCTCAAAGCCAATTTCTTTTCAGTATTTCTCGGAGCAACAACGAATAAATGTTTGGTAAGTAGATATTAAGGTCAGGTAAAAAAAATAATAAGTACACAAATAAGATTGATGATAATAATAGTTATAAATATTAGTCTCTCTTTTGGAAGTTGAACTGTCAAAAACCTCAGCTAGAAAAAACATAATTGCAGGCAGACGAAAAAATAGTTTTACTCATCCAAAGTACCTCACGCTCAGCCTACAACCATCTCCAGTTTTTTAGAAATTGCCATTCATGTCAGTATATTTGGCTAGTTATACGTAAAATATTGATTATAGCTACACGTGAAAAGCGTTAACTTTTTTTTTTCATAGCCCCTTTAAATTTACAGATAATTATATACAATTACAGATCCTCAGGCGAATCTATTTACAAATTATTTTTATATTTCCTGTAGCGTCGCTACATTATATACAGGTTTTGTTATTTTATAAAAATATATAATGGAATGATACACATTATACGTGATTGGATTGAACTGACTCTAAAAAAGGTGATGGGGCTCACCTTTTGATCAAACTTAAAACTAACTTACATACTAATTCTTAAACTAATCTCCCCACAGTCTGTTGCCATCGATGCGGGAGGGGTGGTGGGGTAATAGTGTTAAACACTGGGTTGGTTAGGTGCTGTAACGAGTCAAAAAACTTAATGTGTCTCCGACGGATGAATTTACCCGCCGACGACACACCAAGCAACGGGTGCAGGTCAGCGTTCTTTAACCTCTCGAGAGAGGCATGTCGGACCACTTTTCTCATGATCCCATTCTGGAAATGTTGGATACATTTGGCCGTATTGTCAGTCAAGTGGGTAAATAGCGGGGCACCTTACAGCAGAGCTGGCTGGAGGACACATTTATATATCATCAGTTTGAGATCTATGAGAGTTTGGCATTGATAGGTTGGGTAAAGTTAGCAAGTGCGATAGCCGGTAAGACCTGTGTCGTACTTTTTCTATTTTATTACTAAAATGAGTAGAGAAATGGAGATGCCTATCCATTTTTATACCCAGATAGTACATTGAATAAGCCGGTTAATTTCATTCCCTCCTATACTATATAATTTATTTGAGCCTTCCGCCCTGGTTCTCGATTCTCAACACCATGATCAGAGAATTTATGTCCGGACTACAGACCGTATTTGCTCAATTGGCACGCCATGGGTAAGTACAAGATACTTAACTTCAACGTTGACGGTTATTATTGCCATTCTCTTAATTTACTAGAATAGCATTATTACCACCAGTAAAAACTTCTTCGCATCATATCTCTATTACATATGGTGCTTATGCAGCAAACAATAATTACAATTTACAGATTCCTTGCCCAGAATGTACACAGAGAAAAACATCATACAAATTAAGACAGATTTATGAGATTAATTCCCGGGTTCACCGCCCTGCTTTTAAGAAGAAGGGTCTTGACAGAAGCTCATTATCGGGCAAGGGTGAAGAGATCAAGGCAACCGATTCAAACCACTTTGTTTGCCTCTCCCAATTACTAACATTTTGATTTTCCCAGCAAACCTATGAGGAAATAGATCCATTTACCAATTATAGCAAATACCAGTCAGTAAATAGACATTTATTAGTAAAAATTAAATAAATTAATTAACTATTTAAACTCAAAACTAATTGGACATTATTATTTTAAAAATTATAAATTTTATCTAAATAGAAAACAATTGAATTATAATTATGTTTTTTTTTTTTTTTTATCTTTTTCGTAGTCAAAGCCATTTTCATTTTTAGCTCGGAGACATGGAGGTAATAAGGCAATAAAGCAATTGAATATTTAGTTTGAATGGATGAGATGCCTAAAATGAAAAATTGTACAGACGTTCTCAAGTAACTTAATACCTAGTTACTTTCATGTAACTTTAGTTACTTAATTAGAATTTGAATGTTTCTCGGCGGTAGGCAAGGAGTCGTCTATTAGTTTCTGATTGGCTGCCTGCTTCACGCGCTTATTCTCACATTTTCCAAGTTAAAATGACGGAGAAGGCGTTTTCAGTATTTCAGCTTGATCTTATAGATTTTCTTTAAAAATCTTTTCAAGAACATCTTCTTCGCCAAATTCATCACGTTAGGCCTTAATGCTTTTATCTATCTGTTCCTTTTATCTGAGTCAACCAGAAATTTGTAGTTTATTTATTTTTTCTAATTTATTACAGTAATATCATAGACGCGGATGCAACAACAACAAAATTATTTATTGGTTATCAGAAGATCTTTAATTTCATTCCCCCACTATATATTTTAGAGTGATTAATTATTTAATGTCGCGTATATGGCGTAGAACCCGGGGAAATATTACGAACAAGTGGAGTAAAACTGATAGACTAATAAGTGGAAACGTATTTTTTTGTTTTGAAAAAAAACAAAAACGAAATTCTAAAAAACTGGAGATGGCTGTAGGCTGAGCGTGAGGTACTTTGGATGAGTAAAACTATTTTTTCGTCTGCCTGCAATTATGTTTTTTCTAGCTGAGGTTTTTGACAGTTCAACTTCCAAAAGAGAGACTAATATTTATAACTATTATTATCATCAATCTTATTTGTGTACTTATTATTTTTTACCTGACGTTCGTTAATTATATTTACCAAGCTTCTTAAAATTTACAAAATGGGGAAAAAACATTTTTAAAAATAAGCCCCTTTACTATGTAGAAATAATTATTGTGAATGTGACATGGTATATGGGAGGGGGGCACAGTTGTGACACGCCTCGATATTGGGAACCCTTGGTTGAGGCACGGGGATCCCGAAGGTAAGGCGATCCCCATCCCTAGTCCAGTCTATTGATTTTAACTGTAAAACGAAAAATGTTTGTGATTCTACCCTCCTTCAAATGCATGTTATGCTATGCGGGAAAAGGAGCCATAAATCTTTAAATTGGTTCATTTGTTTGTAAAAAAAATTTTGAATAGAAGGGTTTTGGAAAATAAAAGGGTCTAGGCGATAGAAGGCTTTTGATAAAGGAGTTTTGACCTTCGGTTCGTGACCATATGTAGTCAATACCTTCCAGTTACCACAAAGTGTGTATTTTACTGGGTGGTATTATATTCATCACTTTACCTCAATACAGTGCGCAAGACAGCTCACGCGTGTCTTTACCACAATAATACTCCGTACACTCAGTCGTGTGATGATTTCGAGTGAGGCTTGTTAGGTTTTACCATAGCGAGGCCACCATGGTTTATCATTTGAAACATATTCTGTTTTAAATGAGCCGAAATTCATAGAGGCCTAATAGTTGGGAGACAGTTTACGTCACCGTCTCATTTTGGTGAAATTTTGTGTGAGATTGTGTGACTCAATGAGTTAATTTTCCAATTTAAAAAATGACCAATAACGATCCAGCAATAAAATAGTCAGACATTGTAAACTAGTTCACTCATCTCACAGCCGTACTGTATCATAGGATGGGTAGTTCGAGGAAGCAAGGAGTTGATAATTAACGAAGGATTAGAAAACTCTGATATATCTTTAATTTGAAACAACTTTATTGTGCTAAAATTACAATCTGCCTTATTAGGCAATAAGTAATTGTGATAAATGTTATCATTCATACAGTATTTACATACAGCCCAGAGGCCTCCCAAGTCCACATGGTTGTCACCTCCCTCGCATGCGAAAGAGGAAGTGGAGTGTTGGGAAGTTCCCCATGCTCCTCCGTCAGCCGCGTTACCGGATACTAGCCAGTCTGATATATCTAAACAACACTCCAATATCAGAATCAATCTAATCTACATCGAGAGTACACAAGTTCTAAGAGTCAGCCAAAGTGAGTGAAAACCTTTAGGTAAAATAAGACTATAAAATATATACATGGGCCTGGCATAAACACAAGCTAAGAAATGCCAGAGTACTTAAACACTGTGTAACCTACGGAATTGGAGGATCTTGTGGAATTGGTTATCACTGAAACCTTACACGGGCCATTCACCGAGCTAGAACCGATGATATCGCAGAGCAGTAGCCTGCAAATAAGAAATAATTTAAATTTAATTAGGGCCTGGTAGAAATAAATATCAAGTGTTACTCAACCCTGTTAAAAATTCCAGTCCGCTTCATCCTCTGAAGGAGCTAACAGGATCCGGGTAATGGTGAGCATTAATATCGCCACAAAACAGGCTCCATTCTTGAGCGGCTTCTTGTTTGTGTAGGGCAGCGGCCGTAACCCCATTATAGAGGCTTCCTCTTCTACCCATCCGATCAATGCCCTTTTTCTCAATCAGTACATTCCACTCAAGAGAAAAACTATCGATAAATTTCAATTAATTACAGTACGACATCGTAAGAGGAGGTGCTCTTATTTGCCCAAACAAATGCTGCTCTAGGGGGCAGCTATTAAACGAAATGTCCATTGAAGCTCCTAACATTGACTGTCCTCAGCAATAAAGCATACCCGTCCTGCCTTAGTCAGGAGTTCACGTGTTGACGACTAAGAGGTAATACAAAAAGGAGAATAGTGACTTTTTTAGGGGGAATTATAGCTACATACTCCTCACTAGTGTTGTTTCTCAAGGTTATAGATATATAAAACAACTTTATTAAGATGAAATTACAATCTGCCTTATTAGGCAATAAGTAATTGAGAAAAATTTTCTCATTCATACCATATTTACAATTTTTCATTCACTCACTCATTAATAGAGTATTTACAAACAGCCCAGAGACCTCCCAAATCCACAAGGTTGTCCCCTCCCTTCCATACGAATGAGGAAGCGGAGTCTTAGGTAGTCCCCCACGAACTTCCGTCAGCCGCGCCACCGGATATGAGCCAGTGGAGGCTGACGAAGAGCGCAAGAGCCACATAGGCTCAATACATGATTGGAGAAACTGACCATTGCCAGGACTCCCACTGTCACGCATTTATAGCAGGTGACGAGGCCACCCCCATTTTAGTCTCCGAGGAGGATTATAGGGATGAGTGGTGCAGTGCAAGGACTTTGCTACGTGATTAGGGTGGTTTCATAGGTTCCTATGGAATTTCATGAACTTGGAAGGGATGAGTTAAAGTTTGTAGGATAATATTAAGATCGTTATGAAGGGTCTTGTTGCTGAGGTAATAAGGGGCATTTACTATTGTTCTCAGGACGTTTGATTGAAAGGACTGGATACGCTTGATCGACTTTTTTTATGTCCCCCATAGCTCTATTCCGTATGTCCAGATTGGCTTAAGTATAACTTTGGAAATTAGTAATTTATTTTCTATTGAGAGATGGGATGTCCTTTGAAGTAGTCTGAAGTTGTCCAAAGCGTCTGTTTAGTTCTTGTCTTTTTAGCCTCTTGTGTGGTTTCCAGGTCAGCCGTTTGTCAAGATGGAACCCTAAGTACCGTACTAACTCGGATAAAGGAAGAGGAATGGAATTTAAAAAAAACTGGTGGACAAGACTTGCGGCAGAGAGTGAAGGTTATGTGGGAACATTTTGCTTCATTAAAGGTTATAGATAGTTGAAAACATTTCTCTATCCGCATATAATTATTGAGACGCACTAGATTTTCTATAGATTAATTAAAAAAGTGAACTTATCAACAGCCTAAAAATTATAATTAATGAAGTTGTTATTCATCAAGGAGAAAGATCTACTTAATTAAACTCTTACTAGGCGACTGGTTAAATTGAGGCTCAATGGCCTAAGGCCGTTTAAGAGGGCTTCCAATAGCTGCAAAACAGAGGGAGAGTGAGAAATGAAAGCTACCTACTTATACGTTATTTACTATCATAAAAAAAATTACATAACATGTTTACACTTTAATATGTGGTATTTCATTTTCAAGAATGTTAGAATGTAATTTCATCACTATTCATTAACTTAAAAAAACAAACAAAAACAGTGACCAGGCCGGGTTGGAACCCCCTAGACAAAACTTGGAAAGGGTAGAACTACATTTTAACAGTAGGAATCATTCCAATGATTTCGTTTTTAACCTACAATTCAACTTAAGGTTATTGATAATACATTCTGCTGTACAATAGCACATTACAGTAGGAGACAATCGACTCACCTGGAACACACACACGAGGCTAAAAAGACAAGAACTAAACAGACGCTTTGGACAACTGTACAGACTACTTTAAACGACATCCCATCTCTCAGTAGAAAATAAATTACTAATTTATTAAAGGTATACTTAAGCCAATCTGGACATATGGAATAGAGCTATGGGGGACAACAAAAAAGTCGAACATCAAGCGTATCCAATCTTTTCAATCAAAAGTCCTGAGAACAATAGTAAATGCCCCTTATTACGCCAGCAACAAAACCCTTCATAAAGATCTTAATATATTGTAGGAAGAATGTTTTTAAAACAATTTTTTAAAGAAATATGGCAGTAATGTCCCTAATTACTAAAACTAATATTTCAAAGGATACGGCGAATTGAGCAGATTTGAAATGGGAGGGGGGCTGGATGTCCTTAAACATGTCGAAGTCAGGATGAGCTTCCTTTATGTTATTGTGAATAATTTAAATTAATGCTCAGATACCAAATAAGTGTGTATAACAATACGGAAAAAAATAGTAGAAGGATAAGAATTATTTACTAAGCAAAAAATAAACAAGCGGTCAGAAGAACACTGTCCTAAAAGAGTCCTTTTTTTAAAGTTATCTATTCCCTGAAATTGGATTTGGAGTTGTTTGATCGTTAGAGTGGTAGTTTGAATTTATCCCACCCTAAAGAACATATAGGAGTCTCTTGCTCTTTTTGCTTTCCCGATTGAGTGGGCCTGTGGAAACTATCCCGACACATTGGACCAGCGATTGATAAAATGGCGAATTCATTATCCTGTACCACTAATGAAAATTTATTAAGGCACTTAATAGCTCGAAGGCTTTTCTAACCTTTTTTTTTTCTCTTCTAAACTATTCCTAAATACCTATTAGAATAATTCGAAGTGAGAAAGCAAGAAACATGTGAGGGAAAATATTCGTATTTTTATCGAGGAGCCGATACAAGAGGTATGCAATGGTTGGAATCTTCTGAAGAAACCTTTTAGATGGCTGGCTAGTCCCGAATATGATAATGGTGCTAACGACCTCGTAAATTCTTTACTTAGAGCTCAGTGTCTCCTTTTACAGCTTGTATCGCAACGGACCAGTTCCTTATGTCCATCTGAGGCGAACGTTGCCCTCGGCTCTTCGGCTTCAATGTTCAAAAATTACATCTCATTTTGGTTTTATGTTGATTTTGGTATCGTAACTAAATCGTTCCGTGAACGTTCTTTGTCATATATTAAGTATATATATATATAATACACAATTTCAATATTAAACCATTCACTTAGTATGCCTATATATTTGAATTCCCATTCTTTCCAAGTGATAATTCCACGAAACACAAATATGTGTGCATGTGATGCTGGAAACCTGAGAAATTCCATTGCGTATTGTTATACACAGCATCTGGAATGGATTACTAATAATGATTTAACCTAAGGATATGCTTGGAATACAGGTTGGCTTATTTGCAAATATTTTGTGGTTATGAACGCTTCTGAATAGGAAAGACAGCAAATTAATCCTTTGCTTCCAATCTTGGTGTAGCGACCGCTAACTACATAAGATAAATCATCCTATACTCTATTATATATATATATATATATATATATATATATATATATATATTGTAAATTAATTCAAACAAATGTAAATAACATAAATAAGTCATTGTGAATGTTGTATACAATAAAAAGTGCAGCTGCAAGTCAATTAGTTAGACACTAGGGACCCTCTCCCGCGCTACCAATGGCACGTAGCGACCCAAACCAGTCCAGGCCAGCCCTAACGGCCCACCACTAACTATAAATAGGGACAGATCTCGGCCTGTAAATCATTCTCTTGACGACTCTCTAACTGATGACTTTGCGGCTTCACTGATGTTCAAGACTTGGCCTTCTCATTTATGAAAACCTCTGTATCTCTCTTCCTAACCTCGCTATGTTTTAGTCCGGTCTTGTCAGACCCCACACTCTCCTAGTGGGATTCTATGCCTTTGCCTCGCTAAAACTAGCAGCTCCTTGGGAGAGACCTCTCCCTTGCTAATGATGTTTGTATTTTGAATTTGATCCGAAAAAATTATCAAATACTGAACTTTACTGAGCATTATTCGAAAATCTATCTCGGTAATTTTCACTTGAACTGCTCATGAATTCAAACATTAGTTTTTTTTCCCTAATAATAAATGGGTTAAAACTATTATAGCAGCAAGATTTCGAAGAAACTTTCGAGCCGACTAAAACTTAACTTTTTTTTTTCTTTCATAGCCCCTTCAAATTTACAGGTAATTATATATAATTATAGATCCTCAGGCGAATCTATTTACAAATTATTTTTGTATTTCCTGTAGCATCGCTACATTATATACAGGTTTTGTTATTTTATAAAAATTATGTAATGAATAAACAAGTATAATAATATACATTATACGTGACTGGACTAAACTGACTAATAAAGGTGATGGGGCTCACCTTTTTGATCATCCTTAAAACTAACTTACATACTAATTCTTAACCTAATTTACTCTACCAATTTTTACCTAATCCTAATTGTAATTGTTACAAAACTGAACAAATCTACAAGCACCGAGATATATCCAAGGGGGCTGAACAAGTAATACAGTGGCTAAAAGTGAACTCCAATTAACAAAGACAGAACTGAGTTTAACGAATTCATTGACTACACGAAAACGGTCTGGTACTTTCTTAAGATATATTTTAAAAATTGTATAGATGATTTTTCAATATTATTAAGATAAATTGAAACATGTATTATCGTTGTTGGATGGAAAGTGAAGGTTCAAATAAACTCCCAAGATACAGTGCTACTGTACAGCGGAAACGAATAAAAAAGTTAAGATGATTTACTAAAATTGTTCACATGAGAAAAGAACGTAAAGAAGCCCTGAATCTGTGTACACGAGGGCCTACATAATTGAACACAGAATTTTCATGGCATGTTGTATTTTGTTTCTTTTTCACCAGAGACGCTGGATAAAAGTTATACTTCGGAAATGGACGTCATGTCGTATTAATAGAGGAAGAGGGCAGGAGTGGATATGGAACGCCATAATGGCATAAAAGCACTATTGGATACAAGTGAGCTACAAGCAAATACAAGAGGTACATACCGAGAATTATTATTTATGCAATTCACTCATTTGGTATTCCCTATGGCTCACCGGCTTGATCATTTCGTTACTGACGTTTGACATCATGCAGTGCCGTTGTTTAAACCTTCTATTGAATAGCTGTCATACTCGCCCGGATCACACAGTCTAATAACCAAAACCTCTTTTTGTATGAGAATTCACATATTTAGCTCATAACGTGGATACTGCAAAATATCGCTAAGGGAAATACATCCTCAGAAGAACGTACGCACCTTTTTTCTCCTGTTATATGTATACAATTAAGAGACATACTATATGCATAATTATATTATATATAATACATAATGAGGTTATACAACTTAATTTTGATTTGTATAACAAATATCTAGTTGATCACTGATTAAACCAAGCTTTCGTATAGGCCACGTGACACATTTCAATATTATTTCTTCTATTACCCTTTTCTTGACCATCCCAGTAGTCTACAATAAAATCAAAAGTGGGAATTTGTGAGTTCTGTCACAGGTGGTGATAACAATTGTCGAATTGACTGTCATTAAATCTAAAAATATTAGTACTTCAGTACTAGTATAAATTTTCTTTCTATACGTTCATTGATGTTTCTCCTAAAACATCGATACTTTTTTATGAATCGATATAGAATATTTTCCACTTGCGACTTACAACTACCAGATGGTAGAAATATTTTGATTTTTAAGTACCACTAGGCGATGATACGAAATTATCTCCATATGACCAAACGTTTTCTATAGTAGGCCTCTGAGTATTTTATTATATATATATATAGTAGATTATTTAATTAACAATTCCTTTCCACTTACAAACGGATTAGTTTGTAATGGTTTTAAAGAAAGACAAAGTATAATATGTTCAGTTTTAATGTCAAAACACTCATTTATATTGAAATATTTATTATTTTCATGATCAGTCGCTTTGGTTGCGGTGTTTTCATAAAACGGCTTTGTTTCTTCTTAACCTATTGGTGTTTTTTCTCCTGAAAATGGGATTTTAACCTCTAAAAACATATGTAATTTATTCTTAATCCAGTGATAATACTGTAAAATCATAGGGTGAATACAACATTATTGTGTAGACCACAGTCTCAAAACGGCATATCGTAATGAGATTCAGAATCAAACTAAATTTATCAGTTAGATAAATTAGATCACTGCAAAACAGTGCTTTTTGAGCAAACCCCTCCATTATACCAGAGAAATCTATGAAGTAGATCAGAACCACGTCCAAGCGACGCGTAGGTTCTCTCAGTACAAGCTGGACTGTAGTGTTTATTTTAGAGTGGTTTTCAGACATCAGAAGCATCTTATCCTTCTAAATATTCACTTCCTGCTCCCTAAAAATCTTTCTATTCGATTATTGATTACCTCAGGTGGGATATTATAGTAGAGCTTCATATGTTAAGGCAAGAGAATGAATTAGACATTTTTTATTGCTGATTAAAACATATTGTAAAATGACTACCAAAACTAGCGCGCGTACAGTTCCAAATATGCTATGTTATAGAGATTAAAAAACAAATTGATATTTTTTTGCTAAATATTTTTCGTCCAAAATATAAATGTATGTTTTTTTCCCCAGGATGGATGTAATTCTGTCAATGTTAAGCTAGTTAAATATTGACTTTTATCTAATAAAATATTTTCACTTAAAGTTGGGATATTTTTGGGTTAAAACAATGATATGTTCCCCTTAAAATTCCCTTGTTAATGATCCGGTATAGGTATCGAAGTTAGCTTATGATATTACATCGATAAAAGTAGATACTTTGTTTAAACAAATATAAACTGGTAACATTTGCCCGTAAACAGAGAGATAGACACTGAAAGACCCCCCCCCCTTCCTCACAAATGGATTTAGAAGTGTTGGACTGATTAATACCCCTTTGTCACTTGCACTTTTATAGCATATTGTATTTAAATGAAGGTGGTATCCGTGCTGGCATTCTGAACAGGGCCCATTGTCAGCTGTGGAGCGAGCTCATTATCCTGACCGAGCGGTTTGTGGGCGTACTCCGGCAAGCCAGGGCACCACCAATGTCTGTCATCTGTGTTCCTGCTGGCTCGCTCGACCTGAACGAATCGAACCCTCCACAATGGCCAATCGTAAATGGGAACGGGCTCCTCTTCTGACAAATAAACTGTAATTAGGTTTCTGTTGGTACACGTGGCAATCGGGTGTTATCATCGCCACCAATCCGCTCGGCTAACCTTGTGGTTAATGCGCCGTCGTTTCATTAATACCAGCGGGTATTGTACAGATGAGGAATGCATTCATAGGTGAGCGTTTATGATGAATGATCAGCGTCGAACTTCAATTACTGACTTAATGATGTTTGATGCCGAAGTCACTGGCACTTCTTTCTATTCATTCTACATTAAACAAGTACATTAAACAAGAGGAGTTTTTTTTTCTTCCACTTTAATCATTTCAAATAATAATAACCCGTTTGTGTGGCCTAGTGCTCTAGATATGCAGACTAGGGTTCAATTCTCTGCACTGGATTTTCTGGACTGGTCTGGTCGGGTCTACTGCTTAATAGTTACTTGCACAAAAATGTAGTAAACCCTATTTAGATACGTAAACAGTTAAGGCAGGAACGCTTTAGTCTTAGGTTCTAGTTGTAGGTTTAGTTTTTAGTGAACTGAGCCCCATCACCTAGTATTTATTCATTGCATTGTAATTTTGACGTCAAACTGATATTGTTATGTAACCCAACCTCCTTCGAATGCATCAGCGCATCGCAGTGAGAGGAGAAATATTTAAATTGAACTTTGTAATTGCATTGTAAATTTTTAAAATTTTATTAATAAAGGGTTTAGAAAACAAATTACAAATACTCATATATTGGCATAAACGTTGCGTTAAAGAGTACTGCTGAGAGGTTTTCATAGGGTGTAGGGTGCACTAGCGTGGGTGAATGTCCCGTTTTTTGGTTTTTCTCAAATATCTCGGGAAATACCAACTTTAATATAAAATAAGACACTTTATATACAAAACACCAAAAATACCAAGCTAGGTCCCAAGAAGCCCCCCGGAAGATTTATAAGTATATGGTTGAACACGATGGCCAGTTTTCTATGGATGGACTGATGGAGCAAACTTCATAAAACACCAATGGTGAATACTATTTGAGCGAGGTTGACCCAGAAATGTGGTGAGCCTGTAATATTAAGCCAAACGAAAACTATCAGTACTGTTGCCTGCTTTCGTGATGTTGGGCACAAAATCTGGAACAAAGCGTGCTATCATCAAGATGTGAAAGAAAATAGTGCCTAAGACCTGCTGTCGTGTTCATATGAAACACGTATCCACCAATTGACCATTTTCTAGACCAAGTTGAGGATATGGTTCTGGAAACTCACGCTGTTCTTGAATCCGCTGCTTTCTGGTAAAAGAAGGGAAGAGAATAAAGGAAATTAAAACTAGTGTATATTGCTATAATTACTCCTATTCTAAGAAGAGGCTGGTGGTTTGGAAAACTGGCCAAACCACCCAAAAAGACCGATTTGTAAATTATTGTTTTTTAACTTGCACTCAACAAATAAGATAAACATAATTACTAAGTATTATTCAGGATGCCCCGATGGTTTGATACCCTGCTTAAGAAGTTGGAGAACAACTTTTTTTTAGTTTGGCAGGTAATTAAATATTATGTAGAAAACAAGTTCCAAACGACCCTTATACATTGAGTACTTGATAACACATTGAAGGGGCGTTTGATAATGTTATCCATTATATTGATAATATATATTTGATATATATTATTACGTTTTTTAAAGAAATTGCAATTTTATTTTTATATTTATCTTTTAATTTATATCTTTTATTTATTATCTGAGGTTTTTAGGTTCTGCTAATAAATAAATAATTCTGGAAAAACGTGAATTTAATTAAAAATAAAAAAACTTAAATTAATTATATGTAAATACTTGTCTATAAATTCGCTTCCTTTTCTTCTTCTATTCTCATCATTCATCTTCAATCAAAATTAATACTTTCAATCAAAGAAAATTCTCTTCTGTTCTTCTTTAAGTCCACAATCATTAACTAAAAGAAGTTTTTAAGTTTTTCTAACTCACTGGTTAAAACTAATCTGTATCACGGGCTGATCCCAAAACTAGAGTGACGTTAACGTACTGTGTTCTCTTAGAACAACAATAGCCATTTTGTTTTTCCTAACCTTCCTCTTTTGTTTTCATCGCCTTCTTGATACAAGGTTCGATTAAATCTTTATATTTCAATTTCTTTATACCCAAATTTTACAATATACATATTGATTATATATTATATAAAATATAATATTTGGAATCCCACAGTTTTACGTTATCACTCGAGTTACATTTATAACGAACACGGACGACGGCACACTTTTAGTTTCGTTATTTTACTCATTCTTAACGTAATTATTATGTAGGCATGTGGTCATTATGAGTTGCTTTCGAAGTGTCGTTGAATGTACGTTTAACATTTCAGTTACATGTTTTTTTTCTTCCTCTGCATTTCTCGTTTCCATGTAAAGGCTACCTCCTCGGGCAATAAACGACTAGTCCCTACCTGTAGTAAAGAGCGAGGTATGATGTTGGAAAAACTGAGAAATAGCACTGTTTGCTTTACGTATGTGAAACTCGCCAGGAACGCAAGGTCATTTTTTTTCGTCGACACGGCAGAGGTACATAGCTCAGAGCAATTGGCCTGTGTAAACATACATCAACCACGGGCGCACGTGAGGCCTTTCTCTGGTCGACGAGGAATAAGAAAAAACAAATAACTGCAATGCTGTTTGTTTGCTCTCCTTCGCCTCATATTATCCTGTTTCTTCCCGTTGGTCTTTCAGTATATTTTTTGTAGTGAATCGAAAATCAACACAATTTTTTTTTTTTTTTTTTCTGTTTGAACACTATTAAGATACAAGTATCTTAGAATTAAATTGATAAAATAGGAAATACCAGCTTAAATTATATCTCCTATTATTACGCAGTTCGATGATGTTACCTCTATAGCTCCTATTCTATCAATTTAATTATGAGATACATGACAACGTCTAACCGCAGAAAGTGCTTGTATCAGCGTAAATTGTGGGTACACCATACAAAAAAAGTAAAGCAAAGAGCTTTAATTGTTAAAATATTGATTATACGACCCATTTACTGGTAGTAATAATTGATAATTAAATGAGTTGATCTTGTTTGCTGGTAGTCCTAGTAGTACAGGTAGTATTCCGTTCTGGAGAGATAGCCCGAAAACTCCAGGTAATTCTCAAAAAATACTGAATTATCTGGTATAGGAAAATACCCCTAAAACTAGTAAAAACCGTCTAGTTCAATGATGCAATACGAACTGACCGGACTTAAACCGGAGGTGCGAAGTCCATACTTACGGGGACTTGTCCGTCAGTTTAATAAATATGTATTATGTGTTGAGACTATCCAAAATTATCCAATAAAACCATTACTTCATCACTCTTAGACGCTAAATGACACAGAATTATACCAAAAAATTTCCATAAAACTAGTGAGATCCATCGAGTTAGACGATGAAACTGACCGAACTTAGGCCAAAGGTACGTAGACCAAACTTACGGAGAGTTGTCCATAACTATGGCCCAGCTGTTTCAAAATGTGATATTTTGGTGATTGCTTTAGTTTTTAATATTTATAAGGTATCATTATCGTATAAGATTAGTGATTCAATTATTAGGATGAAATAGCCATATTTAATTGTTAAAATATTTTGTATAAGACGCAAATCTTCCTAATGGTAATAATTGATATTTAAATCAGTACTTACGGTTTGATGTTATTAGCTGGTAGTCGGAATTCCTTTTTAGAGAACTTGCTCGGAAACTGCAGATAATTCGTAAAAAGTACTTAATTGCCAATAAAACCATAAATTACACAGAGTTATACCGGAAAATATCCATAAAACTAATAAAAACCGTCTAGCTCAATAATGCAATAGCAACTGACTGGACTTAGGCCGGAGGTACGAAGTCCATACCTTCGAACACTTGTCCGTCTGTTTAAGAAATATGTATTATGTATTGAGACTTTCGTGTTATTCGTGACGGTTATTCCAAACAGTCAATAAACTGTCAAAAGGTAAAAGATGGTTTCCCCCACCCTTTTCTGTCCATGGATGAGATGGATTTTGGCTGTCCCTTTTTTATAGTCGTAGGATATTTCTTAATCATAAATGTAGTTTATTTTATTATGAATACATACTGCCTGATCAACACAAATTGTAAGGACTAACCACTAAATTAATTATTAAAATTAATTATTACAACCACATTCCATAAATGCAGTCTGTTTTTATGGATTAATTTAGAACAAGAATTAGTTACTTAGAATGTGATGTTAGATAATTAATTTTATCCGTCAATGAGGGTAGAGATATAATTAATTAGTTGCATCAAAATTACCCTATTTCATAGAGAGGGTTATTTCTTAATTTCCTACATCTGGGAGACATGATAACACCGTTATTGTCAGTTCCTCCTTCATGGGTTTGAACCTCCCCGTGTAATCAAGAGCTTGTCATCGGAGCCAGTTTAGGCTCAATTTATTGGACTCCTTTTCGTCCTGTAGGATGCATTCTAATTATGGACTTCTGAGATATCATCAACTAAATGCTATAGGCCTGTTAGCATGAAACTTTTTTTGTAAGGAGCAATTTTTAATAATTTATATTCATAATAATCCCCTCATTATGTATCAGGATGTAAAGATGGGACGATAGAACGCTTTTCCTGACATAATTAGTTAATTTATATCAATACAAATGAATATAATAATCATGAAGATGAATTTACATTTTTTTTTAACCAATTAGTACCTGTCTTCATATGCATAAGTTAACGAGCACTAACAAAGCGATTACTATTAAGCATGCGAGCATCATATTTTTTCTGTCTATATTTTTAATTTTTTAGCGATTCTAAAATTTTTAAGGTATATTTAACAAAAGGTATGTAATATAATGTAATATCGGCGAGTAAACGAAAAAAAAAAACTAAAACATAAAAAAACCTGTCTCAAGACTCATACATTTATGATTTCTTAAACCAGATCTCGGCACTTTTAAAATTCCTTCGACGGTGTTCACAGAGGACTACGGTGTTATCTTGTCAACGGTGTCCTTGATGCTGGTTTCTGAGGATTTAAATTCACTTCAGCTAGTCTTCTGACAGTTTCTGCACATATTGCTACTCCCCAAGTTGCACGAAGAAGTCTAGCTGTCTCAGTAGCAGTTGAAAACCGAATCCTAAGCGTACGATAACCAGGTCAGTCATCTCTTCGCTCTGTCACTCGCGGCCGACCCTGACCCGGATCTGCGGTAAACCCAATGAACGGGCTCCATTTGTCTTCCACTAAAACCACACGGGCTACTTGAGTGTCCATCAAACTCATTTTTTAAATTAAAACTAAAAAAAAAATATTATTTTTTTTTTTATTGGGATTTTTTTCATATTAACTGCACCTTGTCAAGTTAAGTATTAATTTAAATAGAATTGAAATCCGTAATAATTCTATTAGGGAGCAAATATTTGAATTTTTGTATGTGCTCTACTTTTTTTGTCGGGGAGTGTATGTATATTAAGGGATGGAAATCGCTGACTCTTGCTTGTCACGCCGATTTTAATAAAATTTCTATTTAAAGATTTTTCTATTTACAATTTATTTTCTATTGTGCGTCCAATCTAAAAGGGATTTTATGTCACCGAGGAGGACTAACAGATAAAACATATTCATAAGGTTTTTCGCAAATAATTGCTATTTACGAATATACTTCTATACCTTTAATATACTTCTATACCTTTAACATACTTCTATACCTTTAATATACTTCTATACCTTTAATATACTTCTATACTTTTAATATACTTCTATACCTTTAACATACTTCTATACCTTTAATATACTTCTAACATTTTAATATACTTCTATACCTTTAATATGCTTCTAACACTTTATAAGCTCTTAATTAAGTTTCTGTTTGAAAGGTCCTCCTCCCATAGCAAAGTGACTTTTCATCAGACGGGAATGAATCATTACCCGCCGCCTGACTCACAGGACTAAACCGAAAGCAAGTTTGCATCAAGGCTGGTTATCTCGGGATACTCTCATCTCGAGTAACTATCATTAAACGGTCTCATTATTCCATTAATGAAGGTCAACCACTACCATGGGGCAATTGATCTTGTAATCTCGGTAATTAAAATGATTTTCGTGATGAGGGAACTAATTTGTGGAGGCTGTGGTACATGGATTTAAAACGTAATGTGAATTATAATTGTGCATAAATTTCACAACTCTCTCACGAGTAACATTGTATCCTGTTTTATTTATTTTTTTAATTTCTTTTTGTTGTGGAATATCGAGTTTCTAGAAATAACTTTTACAATTTCTGTACTTATTTACAGCAGTACTATTTCATACAACGACCATTGACTCCGACATTTTTTTAATTTATACCATCAATTATGAACTAAATTTTATAATTTAAATTTACATAAATAAATTTTTAAAAATGTAGAACGGGAAGAAATAATACTCAGTGATTTTCCACTCGACTTTCTTAAAAACTCATTAATGAAACTACTGGGTCATTTCAACTAAACCAAATATAATTGGTGATATTTCATGAACCGCCTCTATAAATCGTATTAAAAACAAATAAACCACAATATTACCATGGTAATATGGACGATATTTGAATTGTAAGGTATTATAACAACCTTATTTGAATTAGTAACAATATTTGAATAACCAAATTAAACGATGAAACTACGCCAAATAAGATTACTAACGCTAGCTCATAAAATTTTGGGAAGGGAATTAGAAATCAGTTTGCTATCATTTTGCCCGTATTCTGTACATCAACGTACCTTAGCTCAATTATTTTTAACCTAACACAATATATACAATGTAGCTACGCTACAGTACATATATAAACACATTGTGCATTTATGTAAAGATTCTTTATTGTGGAATCTCCACTGATAAATAAATAAAGGGATTTGAAAAAAAAAATAGTGTCATTAACCATGCCTTTATGAGAAATGCCTAGAGTGTACTTTTAAAATTTAAGATTGAATTAATTATTTTTATTACAATCATGGAACATAAAAATAGACGAAAGACGATTAATTCGTACTTATTTGAAAACATAGCCTCTCCCTTCGTGCTCTAATATTTACTTCTGAAACGGAGACTAAATTTCTTATTGAAACACATATTTAAATATTCTTATGATATCCGAAGATAAAAAGTTATGTTATAATTATTTTATGTTACACAATTGCCCTATAGGGAACCTATGCTATCGAATTTTGATAGTTTTAGCTTCATTTGAAAATGTTAATATGAAATACAATATTATTATGAAGTTACATTAAAATTAACTGTAAACATAAAAATATATAATATTAAAATGGACTACATGTCTAAGTTGATGATGATTCATCTGGAAATATTCACGTTTAAGTTGCATGCTAAATCGAGACGAATCATTTGTACTCAAGGAAAAATAAATGTAAAATAATTCAGACGGGTCGTGCAAATAAATCTTTAAAAAGATCGTGAAAAACAGAACTATAAAAAACCAGTATTTTATAAAAAGATCATACTCGTGTGTTTAAAAAGGTCGCTTCAATACTGGCAGTAATCATTCGAGACCGTGGGATTGTTAGCACAACGATTCCCATCAATAAAATGTAAAAATAAAATAGCAACGAAACCAATCTTAATTTGTTTGTTTTGAACAAGTTATATTTCTTAAATTATCGTTTTGTTAATTAATATTTACGATAAGAAACAAGCTGAATAAAAATTTGAATAAATATGCTGTATATATATTATTACGTTTTTTGAAGAAGTTAAATTTATTTTTATATAGTCTTTAAATTTTTCTTATCTGATGTTTTAAGGTTCTGCTGATAAATAAATAATTCTGGCAAAAATGTGAATTTAATATTACAAATAAAAAAAAAGCTTAAATTAATTATATAAATCTTGTCTATAATTTTGCTTCTTCTTCTTTATTTCTCATTATTCATCTTCAATCAAATTAAAACTTCTTCTTTTGGTGAAATTTCTCTTCTGTTCTGCTTTAAGTCCAACAACGATCAACTAAAAGATGTTTTTACTACAATCACTATCTTCAGATAACATGTCTCACGGACTGACCATAACAAGAGTCGCTAACGTACTGTTTCCACTTGAACAACAACAACAGCCATTTTGTTTTTCATAACCTTCCTCTTTTGTTTTTATCGCCTTCTTAATATACGATTCGATTAACGCCCTGTTTATTTGAAATTCTTGATATATAAAGTTTATAATATCAAATATCACAACAATATATATATATATTGTATATGATTCAATATCAAGTATCAATATATATATATACATAAAAAATTGTTTCATAGACAAAAAAATCTCATCTCTTTACTCTTTTTTTTTCTTTTTCTTTCCCCCCGCCCCTTTTCTTTTCATATCACAAAATTGACTTATGAGTTAAAAAATTCTACTAACGAATCTATTCTCAGTGGTTAACATTCTCTCATTACTCCTGTGTAGTACCCAAATAATTAATCTATCTGGCATTAATGTTTTTATGGGTGTGTACCTAATGGATATTTACATTGGTTGAAGATCAGGTCTAAGCGTATACACGCCAGCATTATGATGAACCGTGGTCAGCCTTCTATCAACCACGCTTCTAAGTCAATCTTCTGTGTTTCTGCTAGCGTAGGGTCGCTTCACCTTCGAACGGCGTCATCTCGGGTAGTAGGAGTTGTCGGTTGAGCGGGGAGTAATTGACACTACAATTGTACGCCATGGATACGTTTGACCATGATAAATAACCGCTGATCAGTCGCACGTGTGCACAGTCGTTTACTTAACTCATCATTCAACATTGATCCCTCGTCATTAGACATTTTTTTTAATGAATGCTATAACAAATAAACCACTTCAGATGGAATTAAAAATATTGGAAATCCATTTTTTTAACAATTGAAATGTCTTTTGAGTACTTAAAAAAGCTGTTAAATTTTTCCAAATTAGCAAAAATTGGATACCGGAAATAGTTAATGTTGATTAATACCAAGGCTTTCGCGCTCTTGGTGAACCTCCGCTGGCTCGTATCCGGTGACGCGGCTGACGGAGGAGCGTGGGGGACTTCCCAAGACTTCCTCTTTCGCATGCAAGGGAGGTGACACCACGTGGATTTAGGAGGTCTCTGGGCTGTTTGTAAATACTGTATGAATGAGCGAGTGAATGATGAATTGTAAATACGGTATCAATGAAAACATTTATCTCAATTACTTATTGCCTAATAAGGCAGATTGTAATTTTAGCACAATAAAGAATATTATAAAAAACAAAAAAAATTAATACCAACTTGATAATACCTAATTTTTTTTTACAACATTTTTAATTTTGTCATTTGCTAAAGTCAAATCCTGATGACACACAGCATGTGACTAAATATTGCCTCGTAAAGAACCCGATCAAATTTATTTCTTAATTTTTATCAACCCAAGTCGATACATAATGAAACGTTCACATCAAATTTCACAGCAGAAAAGCTTTTGTAAAAATGTTTAGCAGAATTACCATTTTACCGCCGGGTCAAAAATCCAACAATACCTTTATCTCTTCTCAATACGCATTGAGGTTTTTGAACAGGTGAAGTGAAGCGGGATCACTATGCGTTGGCCCCGGGCAAAATACTTCTATTTGCTTCGAGGAAGAACGGTTGTTTGGTGTACAGAGGTCGGCAAAGAGTGGACGGTTGGCAGGTTTTTCACGACTGAATAGTCCTTTTCAAGGTATTTCTACACTAAGAGGAAACCACCTGCGAATTGTTCGCTGTATTCTCGTCTCTCACTTTCAAATTCACTAATGCTGTTTGATGTCTGTTACACGAACATAGTAGATACAAAGTTAGATAACAGAGAAAAAAATATGTGACAAACATAACTAATAATAACCAAGAGACTTTCACAATGCATAAAGCCTAAATAACTCTAAAGCTTTATATTTCAAAACTTAGTGAAGATATTCCCGCCAAGTTTTGCTCAAATTTGGTTAATTAAATGAGAAATGGCTCTCGTGCTCTTGGGAGATTTTGATAGTGATGGAGTAAAGACCAGCCATCCCCACTTATAGGAGTAGTGCTTCGAAATGTGAAGCAGTCTCTGGAGTCTAAATTACCATGGCAGTATCTAATGCAACGGGACTGTTTATCGTTGATACTTTAGTGTGGTTAAATAACTATTATGCTTCTTATTACGTCAGCAACAAAACCCTTCATAACGATTTTTATATACCTTACATTCTTGAACTCATCCCATTGAACACCCATAAGTTCATGAAATTCCATTGTAACCTATCCAACCACCCTAACCCCCTAGCATAGTCATTGCACTGCACCACTCATCCCTATAATCCTCCTCGGAGACTGAAACGGCAGTGGCCTCGTGACCTGCTATAAATGCGTGACAGTGGGAGTCCTGGCAATGGCTAGTTTCTCCAATCATGTCTTGAGCGTATGTGGCTCTCGCGCTCTTGGTCAACCTCCGCTGGCTCGTATCCGGTGACGCGGCTGACGGAGTAGCGTGGGGGACTTCCCAAGACTCCGCTTTCTCTTTCGTGTCCGAGGGAGGTGACAACCATGAATGAGAACATTTATCATCAATTATTTATTGCCTAATAATTTAGCACAATAAAGAAGTTTCAATATTTATGAGAAATATAACGAGAGCCGTAATTAAAATTATATAATCTCATCGATTATTCGAGCTAAAATTGTTATTATTATTACTACTCAAACAAATGCCTACCTACAAAACCTGTTATCAAAGTTAAATTCTGCCTAAAAGTCAGAAATAATGGGTCTCAGGCAGTTTATGACCGACTCAGGTATGACCACACAGGTCATTTTCCTTCGACCGATTTTCCTATTCGACGACATTGATCGAGTTACCAATGCTATGGGTGGTTCACTATCTCATTGTATTTGCTAAAGTACTCTATTGTACTCTATTGTATTTGCTTAAGTACTCTATTGTACTCTATTGTATTTGCTTAAGTACTACGCGGGTTTGTATTGTTGTTGCCTTCACGGCAACAGTTAAAAGAGGAAACCGGCATTTTTAAAGTACATAGATCACTTAAGTAAAAAAGAAGAAAGAAAGTCAGAGAAAACAAATTGCCATGAAGGCAACAACAAAACGATCCCACTCTGAATAGTTCAACAAATTAACGGACGTAACAATCCTAGTGCATTGAGAAACGGTTCTTACCTGAGTCGGCCTCTGACTCCATTTTGAGGTTTCCCGACTTAGTTTTTGAGCAGAAAATTTAATGGAGTTAACAGACTGAATTTGAGCCACTGCTTGCGGGATTATATTCACTGTCTTAGGAAACCCACCCACTCACGATATCATAGTCTCCTATCTGGTCTTCTGCCACTTAGACCACGGTTGCATGGTGCATGGTGCATGGTCTATCCAACGGTAAATATATCATTCACCCCGCTAGAGAGTAGTAATGGATTAAAAATGTTGGAACTTCCACGTAGGAACTCTATATACACAACCGTTTTGTTGCTTAAAAAAATATTCCTGGTATTCATTCTTTAAACTATGTAGTTGTTAATAGTTATTTAACTACTCTTGCTAAGAACAAGTAGAAGGGTCTTGAGCAGAACTGTATACCTGCCTCGTGGCTTCATGGAAGTCACTGATGGTTTTTAAATAAGCAATCGCGTCCCACCCTACTTCCCATAATCTTATCCTTTTCTTATACATATATGTCTCAACTTTAGCCCCAGACTCCACTTGTGCCTAGACATTCCACCTAGTTTGTAGTAACGCAACTCTTAATATTTGTATACACCAGTGTTTAGCTTGTACTTCATAATAAAGCTTTTCTTCCTTTTCTTTTAAAAGCCTCTCTTCTACAAAGATTTTTTAACTAAAGATAAACTGTTTTCAAGGCGTTAATAAACAGTCCCGTAGCATTAGATACTGCCATTCCTAGACTTAACTTAGATTCCAGAGATTATCACATTTCGAAGCACTACCTCTGTGGGGATGGCTGTACTTTACACCATCACTATCAAATATCCCAATACTTAATTCCGCTCAATCAACTTGTATTTTCCTTCACATTGATCTGCCTCCTTTGATCATTCTTTTCCAACTGGTAGAAACCGAGCGCCATTCCCCTTAATATTCGCCCAGATCAATCCCGATCTTTAAATCCAGATTTTACAAGTACCTTTTTTTCAGTTTAATAATTTTATAAAACTATTGAATTCAATCTATTCATTGCCCCTTTATTCTTCATTTATCTTCAGTAATCATCAGCGTTTTAACTAATGCTACTTCGGCATAATTGTTTATGAACGTTTTTCAGTATTTTCTTTGTTTATTATTATACTGTTCATTTCATCCTAATCCCCCATATATGTAAAGGGTATCCCAGAATTAACGGAAGATTTGAATTTGCCGCCGTTTGTGCAGTAAAGTGCTCGCAACCCTAAAAAAAAAAACAATTTGACACCTGACAGTTTAGGGTTAGTAAAAATGGAACGTTACACTATAGAAAAGCGTGTCTTTATTGTTGAACATTATCTAAAAAATAATGAAAGTTTGGTGGCCGCAGTTCGAAAATTGCATACAAAATATGGTCGGAATAGTGTTTTGACTTCATCAACTGTGAAGAGATTAATTGAAAAATTTAGGGAGACTGGATCAATTGGAGACACTAAACACACTGGTCGTCCAAAAACAAGCCGTTCAAATGTCAATATCGAAGCAGTGCGTGAGAGTGTTTTTGAAAATCCAGGAACATCAATTTGGCGTCGTAGACAAGATGATGTTGATGTGGCCAATATGTGGTTTCAACAAGATGGTGCAACATGCCATACAGCCCATGAAACAATTCAAATACTGCATGAGACATTGCCAGGTCGTGTACTCTCTCGTTTCGGGTTCAGAATTTGCCCCCTAGATCGTGTGATTTAACACCTTTAGATTTCTTTTTATGGAGTTATTTGATGTCAAAGGTGTATGTCAACAAGCCCACATCCACTCATGCATTAAAATAGGAAATTAAACGCTGCATCAACGAAATTCTACCACATTTATGTCAAATGGTCATGGAAACTTTCGACCAGCAAAGTCGTGGAGGCCATTTGCCCGATGTGTTACTCCATAAATAACCCTATCCTATTTACTTTATAATTCAATAACAACATAAATACTAAAAACTGTGTTTTCTATTTAAATCAAATCTTGCGTTAATTCTGGGACACCCTTTATATAGTCTGATATTATTATATCCGCAATTGCGGAATCACCTTGAATTGTAATTTTCGTGCACGGGTCCCGATCTTGCAATATTATCATGTTGCACAAAAAGGTAGTTTGAGAACCACTGGTCTGGTGGATACGAAACTACTGCGTGTAGCATTTTATCTTCTGGCTCAGTTACAAATCAACTGAAGTAGAGCCCAGGGACCTCACTCAATTGGTTGAAAACCTAGCGGTTGGAGAGGGATCATATCCTCCATATTGAACTGTTACGATCCGATGCGAATAAAGCGCGTGTTGAAATAGGCTATTGGCTAGAGTCAAGTGGTAAAAGCTAAGCCGTGACTATCGACCCGAGGGCTGAGACAGTGGTGGAGACAGCGGACAAATTAGTGCCTTTTGATTGATGCGGTCGACGGGCCACCAGCCAGGGGAGGCAAATTGCCTAAATCCTATAAACTATTTCACAGCCCACCCTTGTTTTTATCCCTTTAGTGTTTTTAGCGTCTCTTGTCAACCAATGGGCAGTTCAATGCGATCTACGCATGTCCACATAGACTGCAGTCTAATCCAATCTATGCTCCTGTTAGTTGAACAGAAGTTCAATTCCGTAAGGTCAACGGTTCATATCGTAAACGTATCTCACAGCAGTATTGACTTAAACTGTCACTTAATTAATAATTGGCAATAATGGCATAATTACAGAGGAGGGGTGTCACGGTAAAAATAAATAGTAAGAGGTTGACTTCCGATTGCTGGAGAGAACATTATTGTCCATTTTTTACTTCTTTGCGTTATGCTACACCATTGTTGGGATAAACTGGTTGGATCGATAACTATATATATTATAACAATATTCACAAATGGAATGATATTTATGATAAAGTTATTTCCGAATTCGCGGAGTTAGAGAAAAAATTTTGAAAGGACAAGACGAGGGAGTAACCGGAAGAGAAAAACAGAAAGATTTGATGTGGCCAATATGTGGTTTAAACAAGACGGTGCCACATGCCATACAACCTATGAAACAATTCAAATACTGCATGAGACATTTCCAGGTCGTGTACTCTCTCGTTTCGGTGATCAGAATTGGCCCCCTAGATCGTGTGATTTAACACCTTTAGATTTCTTTTTATGGGGTTATTTGAAGTCATAGGTGTATGTCAACAAGCCTACGTCCAACCGTGCATTAAAAGAGGAAATTCAACGCTGCATCAATGAAATTCAACCGCACTTATGCCAAATTGTCATGGGAAATTTCGACAAAAGTGTGCGTAAAAGATTTTGTTTGCAAGTAAAAGAACATTGGTTGAATTGCGAACCAGCTGAAAGGAACATGCTACATGCTAGGAGCGTTGCACTGACTGTAAAAGGGAACATATTTAATATAAAATATAATCAAGGCTGAGCTATTATTAGAGTATTTATCTATTGGTGCCTTTTTGGACGTAGCTCAAGCTTAGACTGAGTATGGTACCTACTTCAACCCTATCGATTAAACCGGTTCTTTCGGGTCCGCTGTAGCTCATAATATTCCAACTATTACTCCAGGAGTTCCTCAAGGCACCGTCGTCCGCCCTATCCTGTATACTCTGTACTCTGCTGACATTCCTGTGACCCCTGGCACCTTCCTTGCAAATTTGGCTGACGACGCAGTAATTCTTTCGCCTCGTCCCAATCTGTCACCGACATTCACCGTCCTATAAAATCGCCTCATAGAAGATAGGAAACTGGCGCAACCAACGGCGCATCAAGACAAACTGCGTTCAAACCGACAAGGATCTTGTCCATCCGCAACCTTCAATTCAATATCGCATCTCATCACCGGAATTGGCAGTGGCCTCGTGATCTATTGTGAATAGATATGTAAGCCATGAGATCCCTGATATCGGCCATCATCCACACTCATGTCCAGAGCGTCTGTGACACTCTTATCCTCTCTCTAGTCTTTGGATCATGGCGAAGTGGCTGAAGAGGGAGGTAAGTGGAGTTCCAATGCTTGTAGCCCGGCCATCGGCTTTTTGGGGAATTGTCTTTGGAGTGGGGGGGGGGCAGAATTTGTATGTATATATTGTATAAATGAAATTGTAATATACATTGGTATGAATGGATTCTTACATCATAATTAATATTGCTGTAAAAGCAATTTGTAATTTGAAAATAAATATTTTCTGTAATAACAAATTTATCTATTGATTTATGTGGACATTTCTTGGTCACTAAAATTAAAAAAAAAACCGCTTCAATATAGAAAAAAAAGAACTTAATACCTCCACCTGTAAACGTTTTCAACCGTAGTTGGGTTAATGCATTTGTTGATATATTGCCTTAGATTAATGAAAGCGAGATCTCAAATTTTCAAAAATATATTAATGGACAAGGTTTCGACATACTATGAATGTCTATGAATGAATATCTATGAATGAATACTATGAATGAAAAAACAGAGACAGAGGTAGGATACGAAAAGCTCTTGATATCTCTGAGATAGAATGAAGAACTCTTCGTTGTGAAGATTCATGTGTAGCAAAACGGTTAATTAACGAATCCTTTTAATTCCTAGTTATCCTCATATCCTTTTCCTTTCACGTTACAATTCGTATTACATGCATATGCAGGTTGCAATTATAAAGTGTAAGAATCCTTTGTTCCATTCAGACAGTTCATTTAGCTTCACCTGTGCTCATCAGAACACCTTTAATTTTCTTTCGCACGCTTTGCGCGTGTACGCCTCAACAAGGAGAGTTTATTTTCTTTACCCACGCAGCGATCGTTCGGCGCTTACAATAGTACAATTTTTAGCAATGAACAGATCCACTTCAAATGTTTTAGAAAGTTTCAATACGTGTTCGGGCCATGGAGGTTTTTACCTGCCTTTCGAAGTTTTTTTTGTTATGGCTTTCAAAAAATGTCACATACATCCGTCTTGAAACCCTTTCTGCACAGGTACTAAGTTTGTCTTTGAGTTTTCAGTGTTTTGTTTAAACTTTAAAACAAAAGAAAATGTTGTAAAGAAAACTTGTATCTTTGCACACAATTCGTAGTTTGATAAGTTCATTAAGATAAAGTAATCCAAACTAACTGTATGCTTTTTTTTTTTTTTTTTTTTTTTAAAGTGTAAAATTAATTTTATCTTAAACTACATGTAACGTGCAAGTGGCATTTCTGAGTTTTACTAAAAGCATTCTGGAAAGGTAAGCATTTTTTTCCATAACCCAGGTAACTTGTCCCCTTACCAGGTAAGCTGGACTTACCTCCCGCACGCCTACAAATTTTGCTTGTGAGCATTTTAGCAACGTAGAAATAGCACAGAAATACTTCCAACGCTGAATGAGTCCGTCGTAGACACATAAAAACCTGTGATTCATTGAAATTACCAATAAAAGGGATCGTCAATCATCTCACATCATCAATAAATTTTATTCTTTAATTTCAATAAATTTAATTTGAATAATTATATGTTAAAACACAATACAACAGGAATTTTTATATATTACTGCAGATTACAAAAAAAAAAAAAAAAAGAACCATACAAAAATTTTAAGGAAATTAGCCAAATTTTTTTTTATAAAACTTTCTTTGAAGTAAATTACGATTTGTTCCAAAAGGACAGTAATTCATGTTCAAAAATAGTTTACTTTATACTTTTATATAAAAAAATGTTGAAAAACTAATACAAGCATTGTTTTATATTATTTTATTACAAAAATTAATATAATTGGTTATTAAGTGGTAATATATCTGAATTTTAAAGCATGTCCTTAACCAGAGAGAGCTTTCTATATCTACGTGCCTATCCGAGTAGTTGAAATTATGATCAATTTACAAAATTTCTATAGAATTAATATGTATTATTTTATAATAATTAATCTGAGATATCTATTAACAAGTTTAAATTACGTTATTTGATAATGTTTGAAAAATTTAAGTGATGATAATTTTAAATATATTTGCGTAAATCCTATGGTTATTTTATTAAAAGATTTGTACAATATCCGTTTATTGTTACAATTATATTTTTTGTTCTTATCCACAGACGGAAGTGAGCTCTCAGTTTAAAAATAATAAATGAGAGACTGTTAGCCAATTTAAGCAGATTTCTATTCAGCTAATAAAACGAAAATGGTCTCAATTTAGGAGTTCTTAGGAGCCTGACAAGAATTTTATTTAATTCTCATATATTACATTTTGTTATTATCCTTACAAGTATTTCGAAAAGAATAGCTTTGTGAAGTTCAATGATTCACGCTATAGGAGTGGTCACCCAAAATTGCTCCTTTAAATAGTAGGTGCTTCCTAAAGGTGCCGAAGCTATGATCGTACAAAACGGCTATTTTGTGGCTTACCTCTGTGTTACCGCAGGTGCAGTGGTATACCTGTATGGGATAAGAGATGGCATCCCTTCAGGTAGGTAGGTATTCCTTGCATTTTTTTGTCATCTTTAACTTAATGTGTCCTTGCCCATTGGGGGACCATGTTTGGAAGTCTAGTCCAAAGGTGAACCAACAGTAAAAAGATAGATATGTTAGATTTACAAAAACTGCTTCATACCCGGGAGCCATACTCAGCTCAATATATATGTTATTGTATATATTTACTTTTTTTCATATTAAATTAGGGGATATGATCATAAGATCAGGATAAAATCAGGTAAGTACGCCTATTGGCGTCCCCTACTCGCCCTTTGTTTAACTATCTTTGATTTTAACAAATGTAGTGTTGTTTCTTTATTATTATTTTTTATCGGGAATAATATTTAAATGAGAGTGTTTTCTGAAATCGTCCTATTGTTTCGGTTTTTCCAAAATGATCTGCGATTTTAAAAATTCGGTAAATATCGACAAACATTTTATTTTTGCACCAGAGAGCTACAATTTAAAGTCAGGCATGAGATTGGAAACAGTCTACAGTATATATGTCAGTCGAATGATACAATACATACAATTTTATAAATTAATCTCAAATTGAAATGCCACATTTGCCAAGTCATAAATAAAAAATTAACCTAGAATTTTTTTTAAAACATCAAAAATAAATAAGATTTTCACATCATAGACACTTTGTAAATAGTAATTGCTTTTACAAGTACAATTCATTAATATTCAGCCCTTAGTAATTATGGAAAAAATTTGTGTAAACGCTGTCTAAATCAGATGCCTTGATCAATTCGTTATATCAACTGAGCATTGAGTTGTGTAATATACGACATAGAGTACTACATACCACTATATATACCACTATTATACCACATAGAGTACTACATACCACTATATATACACCACTATTATACCACATAGAGTACTACATGCCACTATATATACACCACTATTATACCACATAGAGTACTACATGCCACTATATATACCACTATTATACCACATAGAGTACTACATACCACTATTATACCACATAGAGTACTACATACCGCTATATACACACCACTATTATACCACATAGAGTACTACATACCACTATTATACCACATAGAGTACTACATACCGCTATATACACACCACTATTATACCACATAGAGTACTACATACCACTATATATACCACTATTATACCACATAGAGTACTACATACCACTATATATACCACTATTATACCACATAGAGTACTACATACCACTATATATACACCACTATTATACCACATAGAGTACTACATGCCACTATATATACACCACTATTATACCACATAGAGTACTACATGCCACTATATATACCACTATTATACCACATAGAGTACTACATACCACTATTATACCACATAGAGTACTACATACCGCTATATACACACCACTATTATACCACATAGAGTACTACATACCACTATTATACCACATAGAGTACTACATACCGCTATATACACACCACTATTATACCACATAGAGTACTACATACCACTATATATACCACTATTATACCACATAGAGTACTACATACCACTATTATACTACATACAGAGTATTGTAATATACCACATCCGACAATAGAATACTGTAATATCAGATATAGAGCGCAGCACCTATCGCAGCACATACAGGGATATGCAGCCAACTAACAAAATGCATGTTATGCTATGCAGGAAAAGGAGCTTTAAATCTGCAAATTTGTTCATGCTATTGTTCATTTGTTTGTAAATATTTTTTGAATAAAGGGGTTTTGAAACAAAAAAAAGCAACTAACAAACCCAGTGTTTAACACTATACACAACAGACTATATATTATGCTCGTTATAATTAGTTTCGTTGGCAAGCTTTTGGACTAGTGTTTAGCCAAACAACTGGGGAACCTATTGAAAAACACGATCAACCTAGAACATAACGGTTTCATTTTATTTATGATTTTAGTAGCAAAATAGAAAAATTATGACACAGATCTTACCGGTTTTCGCACTTGTCTCTTCGTCTCAAACTGATGATATATGAATATGTCCTCGAGCCAGCTCTGCTGTACGATGCCCCACTCACTTAATTGACGATACAGCTAAAAGTCTCCATAAATTTCTGAATGGGATCAAGAGAAAATTGGTCCGACATACCTCTCGAGAGAGGTTAAAGAACGCCGACCTGCACCCGTTGCTTGGTGTGCCGTCGTTGGGTGAGTCTGCATTCACCGGAGAGATTTTTTTGACTCTTTGTAGCACCTCACAAACCCAGTGTTTACCACTATGACCCCCATCATTCTCCCGCATCAATGGCAACACACTTTTGGAGAAAATCTGGTTAAGACTTTGTTTGATAAATGTAAGTTAGTTTTAAGTTTTATGATTCATACGCCCGTCAATTTGTAAACATGTATGGACAATGAAGGTATAATGTGCATTATAGTTTCGTAACAATCGCAAATCACAATTACAAAATTCCGATTACAATACTGTAATACTGTTGTAACAAGGGATTTGGTGAAAAAAATGCTTTTACCTAGCTAAAATTATATTTGCTGTAGTTTTATGTCTGTAATTATCCCAATTACCACAGCCACCTAACGTTTCCTTAGGCCACGAAGTATCTGCGCCACAATGATATTCTTTCAAACTACATTTTAATTAGTGTACACAAGCGTGGCCTTTAGTAGTAAAGAAACAAATGTTCAGCATGCTTCCCTTAACACAGACAAAATATCCGAATTACGTTGCTGGCTATATTGAGCAATATAATTAATGTTTACTACATTTGGCCATAATTTTTACTCACTATCTACGATAAGCAATGACATATGGATAAGCTAAAAAGACAAATATTAATCAGGAACAAGTAATTTGGAGCAGAGGAATTGGCCAGCTCCAGGTATCCATCAGAGGCGCTATCTTATCAGCGACACTAGGTTACTAATGGCCTTGCCCACATCAACTGTCCTCGCACATTAACCTTATTGTCTGGGCGGGGGGCCCGCCCGTCTATCGTCCTCACCCCTCGATAAAGGGGGTAGTTTTTCAATCTCAGTGTCTGCAGGAGGAGGAGTAATTTCACTAATCCTTGCCCGGCCGAGGGTCGATCAATCTCCACTCTTTATGCCTTCCACCTGAGTTCATCTGATGGTACATTCTTTCCGTAATTAGTGGGGGGAAAACGACAACACAGCAACGAAGCGGTGACTGCTAAAAATTATTTATTTAAAGACTTGTAATGATCAGAGCACAATTTGGATTGCTCACCATGGATGATAGAAAAGGTATCCATAACTTCATACGTTAGGCTTGACTCGTACATGGTAGAGAGAAACGATTCCTAAGTTCCTCTGATTGTACATTCTTTCCGTAATTAGTGGGGAAAAAATAACGCCACAGCAACGAAGTGGTGACTGCTCTGAATATAACAACTTTATTATGATAAAATTACAATCTGCCTGATGAGTAATTGTGCTATATGATCTCGTTCATACCATACTTACAATTTCATTTACTCGGTCTTTCATACTATATATACAAACAGCCCAGAGGACCCCCAAGTCCACATAGTTGTCACCCCCTACGCGTGCGAAGGAAAAACTGGAGTCTTGGGAAGTCCCTCACGCTCCTACGTCAGCCGCGTCACTGGATAAGAGCCAGCAGAGACTGACCAAGAGCGCTAGAGCCACAGACGCTCAGGCCATGATTAGAGAAACTGGCCATTGCCAGGCCTCCCACTGTCACTTCTTTATACCACTGCCGTTTTAGTCTCCGAGGAGGATTAGGTGCACTGCAATGACTGTGCTAGGGAATTAGGGTGGTTGGATAGGTAAGTATGTAATTTTATGAACTTGGAAGGGATGAGTTCAAGAATGTAGGGTATATTCAGATCATTATGAAGGGTGCTGACGAAATAAGGGGCATTTACTATTGTTCTCAGGACTTTTGATTGAAAGGATTGGATGCGCTTGATGTTTGACTTTTTTGCTGTCCCCTATAGCTCTATTCCGTATGTCCAGATTGGCTTAAGCATAAATTTGTAAATAAGTAGGTTATTTTCCATTGAGAGATGGGATGTCCGTGGTGAATGCTAAAAATTATTTATTTAAAGCTTGTTATCGACTTGTAATGATCACAGCACAATTGGGATTGCTCACCATGGATGATAGAAAAAGTATCCATAACTTTATACCCTTGACTCTTACATTGTAGGGAGAAACGGATTCATCCTCCAGATAACAATGGTGGGACTTTTGGCATTTTCGTTGCATGAAGGCTTCAACTCGGATTAAATCGATAGCTTTCGGCCGTCCTATGCAATCCACCTATAAATTAGCTATGATCTGACGAAAGTCTGACATCAAACCCTTGAAAAAACTACGTAAGTATTAACTGTATCGTACTTCAATCACTCAAGATGTCATGAATTCCTGGACAATCTCTATACTCGTCAAGATGAAGTTGTGTTCATCCTCTAGCTACTAATTAACTAAGTACTCAAAATACGACTTCCTAAAATAGCAACTATCAAACCCTACAATGAAGCACTATCCCTACATCTAAGAAATCTATCCGATAAATTATGGAATATTTTGAACAAATTGGGCATTGTAGTCTACAAAAGTAAAGTAACTTATTTTTCCCACACTAAAGATCCGATCAAGCCTATACTATATAGAATAGAGTGTGGGGAACGCAATTAATGATAAGTTGGTAGAACAAATAGAAAACTATCAATTAGATGCAAAGAAAATTTGAAACAAAAATCAAGCCAATTCTACCGACACCTACAGGAAGAGTGGCACCATGATGCACCACATTAAGTTGCATTGCTACACCATACAAACGATAAAATATTAATTAATAGTCAGGAAAATATTGAAATAAAATTAGATTCCCTAATGTCGGATAATATTAATAAAACTAAAGAAACAGCAAACAGGCGTATGTTAACAGACTCACCCCCTCCATGCCTCCTCAATTAAGCCAGTAAAGTGAATAGCGTGGTTATGATTATAGTTTAAAGTTAAAGTGTTATCAATTGTTTTAAATGTCATCCACATAATCAATTAGGAGAGTAGCCATGAGATTGGCGTATTGTTGTGTTTTTAATAGGTGTTTAAATTCTTCGTTTTTTAATATTTTTATCAATAGTTCTTTGGTAGTTTTTCATTCTATTTAATATTTTTTAATTATTTATGTGTCGTATCTATAACTTTCGAAGATTATTAGGAAATTTTTATAAATTTAAATATTAGTAGAGTAACAGAACGTTTTCAAACTAAGTACAGTTCAGCAATATTAATAGTTATGAATCTGTAATTGTATTTGGTTTGTCTCCATATGCCCAGTTAAGTTCTTTTATCATTTGACTTTTTACTTTAGATAAACGAAAATGACAGCTTTGAGCTGTCGAAAGCGTTTTTTGATAAACAAATAACAGTCGCGGAATGACAAAAAAAGCTGTAATATTTTATAGTTTTATCAACTTTTATATTTTGAGAGCATTGAGTATTTTTGTCCAGAGAAACGGGAAAGGCAATATCGGCCTCTTCTTGACGCAAATTCATTTTCATTATCTTGGCTGTACTTACTTTGGGAGGATTTCAAGAATTGAACTAAAATTGCTCTTATCTACGGTTATATTCTTTTTTAATTTAGGTTCGTAGTAGTGGAAATATTAAGGAATCTATTAACTAATTTTAAAAATGTGCGATGCCGCATGGTGAATGTCTAGATAGTTCATCCTTGATTATATTACGCCAATTTTACTTAATATTCTTACTTAAATTTGTGTAGTCTGCACCAAACTATCTGTAGTGCTGAACGTGTGTCCGTTCGCAATTTATGATCCGTGGCAATGTATGTGAAGGTCTGATGTATGTGAAGGCAACTAGTCCACTATGCCCAAGAGGTACATTCACTCTTAACAACCCGGGCTACTTGGGTATACTTTGCTAAATGTAGCCTTTACAATCCCAATGCATTTTATCCTTTGAGCCGTTTGGGAAAGTCGGATCTTTCTAATCTTTTGTTTACAAGACGTCCGTTCTTTAGAAAGCTCGTTCGCAATTTATGTTCCGTGGAACGTATGGGACGCTCTGTCCCTTTATTTTAAGAGCTGTTAAATAGTGGAGGTACGTTCCCTCTTAACGACCCGGGTTACTTTGCTTATTTTGTTACAAGTGTTAAGTATATGAAAATAAATCAAGTGTCATCGATAGCACAATTGAGTGTTTCATCATGCCTGTGAAAACGGTTTTAGTGACTTGTTGTATCAATTGTCCACTAAAGCTCCAAAAGATTACTAACCATTAGTCAATCAGCTCTTAGAGGGAACTTTAATTTGATATTTTATTTTTTATGAAAATATTTATTTTTTTTAATTTCATTAGGTTTTGCTTTTATTTATAGCAGCTCTGCGTCAACAATTGAAAGTTTCATACAAAATATCAGCCCTGTATATGAAACCGGGATTGTGAGTACATTTTTGTTATATATATATATATATAACTTCTTTATTGTGGTAAAATTACAATCTGCCTTATTAGGCAATAAGTAATTGAGATAAATGTTCTCATTCATACCATATTTACAATTCATGATTCACTCGTTCATTCATACAATATTTACAAACAGCCCAGAGGCTAGAGGCTTGTCTGGGGCCTCATCCTCAGGACATGATAGGAGAAATTGGCCATTGTCATGACTCCCACTGTTACCAATTTATAGCAGGTCACGAGGCCACTTTCGTTTCAGTCTCCGAGGAGGATTATAGGGATGTCTGGCGCAGTGCAATGACTGTGCTAGGGGATTAGGGCGGTTGGATAGTTTACTATGGTATTTCATGAAATTGGAAGGGATGACTTTAAGAATTTAAGGTATATTAAGATCGTTATCAAGGGTTCAGTTGCTGACATAATAAGGGGTATTTACTATTGTTCTCAGGACGTTTGATTGAAAGGATTGGATACCCTTGATGTTTGACACTTTTCAAAATTACTATGATATCTATTACGTAGTTATATTATACTAGTTAATGCACATTGTAGATAATTAATCTGGACGTCAAGGTCTCTAATTTGATTTCCTAATCAATATGAAAAAACAAATATTTATTTTTTTATTACCAATTAATATTAATCACTCTCTACTATTTTTCATGGGTCTCATTTTATTTTATTTAGTTTAGGTTGCGAACGCGATCTTGATGTCATTTTTAAAGAGGTGTAATTATTGTTTGAAAAAAAAACCTTTTATTATTTGATATGCTGCTCAGATTTATTAACTAATTATTCATTTAAAACTTGATTTGATACAAGTTATATTAATTATGAATATTCGAACGATGTTGTCGGGTCGTCTCGAGGGGGGTGCCCTATCCCTGGTGACGAAGTGAGGGTCGATTAGGCTATGACCTGGACAATCGTTTCATGACGGGTCTTACTAACTGACTCCATATTTCATAGGCATGTGCCCGGACAATGCACTATGTTCAGGAGAAGAGGTATAGGGTAGGTAGTGTAGGTAGTTGTGTGGTCTTGGAATGACGACGAATTCACACTCGGTATCTGAGGGTAGGCCAAATCCGTCCGGATCCCAAAAGCGAGTGTGAACCGGAGAGAGGCAGACTGGATTGTCGTGGGAGACACTACTAGGTAAATTTGTAGGGCCACGACAACCGTTGTCCACGAGGGTGAGGTTAGTTTTAGTGAGGCGAAGGCAGAGAATCCCACTAGGAGAGTGTAGGGTCTGACAAGGCCGGACTAAAACATAGTGAGGTTAGGAAGAGAGGTCCACAGGTTTTCATAAATGAGAAGGCACAGTCTTGAACATCAGTGCAGCCGTAAGTCACCAGTTAGAGAGTCGTCGTGAGAATGATTTACAGGCCAACCCCCGGGTCTATTTACAGTTGGCGTCCCTCAATCTAGGTATCCAATTCGTTATCGTAGCCAATGACAGCCCAGTATGTGGTGGCCTTAGTTCTCGTAGTGACTCAGGCCTTGTCCGGGTCGCTACTTAGCTGCTCTTGGGTAGAGGGTGAGGGTTCCCAGCTTCTAACTAATTTACTTGCAGCTGCGTCTTTTATTGTTTACAACATTTACAATGACTTATTGTTTGGTAATGTTTTTTACATTTGTTTAAATTAATTTTCAATATATATGCAATAGAGTATAGGGTGATTTACTTATGTAGCTGGTGGTCGTTACAGATGTTTTTACTTTTTCGAGAGCTAATTGTCTCTCCACTCTTTGCAGTTTTCTGTGCATGACTGGAGTAATTGTGTATTTTGTACAAAAACCAATGCGTTTCTCACTGATTCTCTAAGTGTAAACCTTTATTAATGAGTTTACAAAGGATGAATTAGTCAATAACAGAGATAAGAAAAAATTGACGTGTATTGTTAAACATTAAAAAAAAAATTGCTGAACTACCTCATATTATTTCTCAAATGCTCTAGAAAGAAATCATCATATATTTTGAGGAAATAGTTCGAAGTGTAATGGAAAATATGTGTATTTTTAGGTCTAGCATTTGTAGATAAACCATTTAACATGTCTATTCGCATTGTGGAAACTTTTATATATATATAAACAAAATAGAGGTGAACTGAGTGCATTCTAACGCTGGGATTCCCCAGCTACCCCTGTGCAATAGGAGGGCTGTAGTGTTGGGGACATGTAACCAGAGAGGGAGATGCGACGGACCGCCCCTTTGATCTCTGGGTATTGAATCCGTCCCGTGCCATGTGGATCTGACTTCTGATTCTGCCTCTTCCTCAGAGGTGAAAGAAGAAGCTGAAAATGTCTAAGGAATAATTCAATGATAATAAGTACTTGGTTCCGATCTACATGTACATATTCTTGGTCCGACCTTCTTTAATTAGTTATGTTTAGTTCTTACCGTGGTTTGGGTATGTTAAGTTTCCGTTCGCCCATTGCCGATCAATGTTTCTTCATTGAACGATGTTTAGTTTTATGAAATATAATGACTAGACAATTAGCCATTTCGTGATTTTTCTAACCGAAAAGGAACTGCGAAGAGTAATGTTGTAGATAAAATAAAATTTATTTTGTATTACGAATAAAAAAATTTACCGTAATTTCTTGATAATTATAACATTTTTTTTTCTTTCGTAGTCCCTTTAAATATACAGATAATTATATACAATTATAGATCCTCAGGCAAAACTATTTACAAATTATTTTTGTATTACCTGTAGCATTGCTACATTATATTCAGGTTTTGTTATTTTATAAGAATTATATAATGAATAAACAAGTATAACGATATACATTATACGTGACTGGACTAAACTGACTAATAAAGGTGATGGTGCTCACCTTTTTGATAAAACTTAAAACTAACTTACATACTAATTCTTAACCTGACTTTTCCCCAGAAGTCTGTTGCCATCGATGCGGGAGGGGTGGGGTTATAGTGTCAAACACTGGGTCGGTTAGTTGCTGCAACGAGTCAAAAAACTTGACGTGTCTCCGGCGGATGAACTCGCCCACCGACGGCACACCGAGCAACGGGTGCAGGTCAGCATTCTTTAACCTCTGGAGAGAGGTATGACTTTTTTGACTGTGTATCTGTTGGTGAGCTGTACTGAAGCGAGAAGGGAGGACTGCTTCACCTGTATAGTAGCTTATTAATTCTTCCCTATCATTTTTGAAGCTGTTCGTGACCTTTAGTTTAAGATGTTCAAACTTCCGATTGGGCTGCTCAAAGGAGGATTTCTTATTTATAAGAGTAAGAGAATTGTAGAGATGGCCTGCCTTTATCAATTGGTCCATGCAGCAGAATGACTGATGGTAGAATGTTGAGAAGGAATACATTCGTGTGTATGTTCCATTATTCCCAGCGGATCTTTGGAAGGTCGGATCTTTGAAGTTGGGAGCAGGTACTAGTTCCCGAAGGCGTAGTGAATCGGTCGTCAGTTATCCCTGAATACTTCTCGTTATTCGATCCAGGTGCTGGAATTCATTGTCCCGCCAAAGATATTGTTCATCCACGAGCTGCTAACATATTACAGCCAATAATGTCGCTGTATTTATACTGGCCGTTCGTTCTGTGCTGACATGGGCTTAAGTCTCATTGATCATGTTTAGTATGACCTCGGGGGGGGGGGGGGTGTCACAGGCCTTTCTGAAACTTTGCAGAACTAGAAAGGATAATTCCAGAAGCAGTGTCAAGAAATGGATAGCTTGGTGGATCGGCTAGGAGCTGTGATCCCCCCTGACAGACATCCGGCCCGGTGGCCTCCCCCCCCCCCGGATACTAGGTCCTTCTAAATACTTTATCTATCCCCCGGTAGTTAAATTTTTAAACAAGAAGAACTTTTTACAGAAAGAATTGACATGAAATGGATTTTTGTAATCTATAATAAAAAATTATTCCTGAGGACCAACATAATACTTCACTTATTAAATTTACAATTTATATATAAATATAAAATGATAGTCATAATATAAATTTATAACCTCAATGAAATAAAATTTAAACTTTTTTAAATTAATATTTATAATTTATAAATCATTCCTTTGGTCTATGATTATATTCCCCTAATACCAATATATTTTTTTACTACAATTTTTAGATATATATATCTTTCATAAATTAATTAATTATTAAAATAAGCCGAATATAATAGTGCCCCTAGAATTAAAATTTTATTTTTAATAAAAAATATACATATAGACCCCCCTAAATATGTATAGTTAATAAATATTGAATTTACAAAGATTTCCTATACTTGAAATATCTAAATTACTTGAATTACCTAAGTATTTATGGCCATATCAATTAATTAAAATATTTAAATTATCTGCGATACCCAAATACTGAATTTACAAAGATTTATTAAAATAGTTTAAATATTGAATTTACAAAGATTTCCTAAGTTCGTTGTAATGGAGTTTTCAATATTAGCAGTGACATTTTAGGCTTAAATTAGAAAAATAAAAAATAAATTAGATAAACTGATTAATGGACAATTATTTTCAGTTTTCATTTCTTTTCTTTTTAAAAGTATAATGAAAGCAACATCAACTTTTAAATGGATACAAATTTCTACCTATGAACAAAATACAAATAATGATTGTCCATTTGTTAATCCGACACGTTTGTGACGTCTATTGGAAGAACATTTGACCGGTCATAGTGTGGAAGCGGAAGGGAGGGAAATGTTTTTCCTGTCACAACACATTCCATTACCGTTAAACAATCCCAGTTTTCTTCTCTTCAAAATTCCTTTGTTAGTTTTTTCATTATATTTTTCGTGTTGTGATTTTTTTGTTTAGTAGAAGAAAAAAACGGAACTACACAACACTTAAGCTAAATGAAAACACGAACGAGCGTGGTGAAAAACCTGCTGTTTTGAGTAAGTTCTACGGAGTAAGGCGTGCTGTTGTAATTATGACATAGTGTAAAATAAAAACAAAATAAAAAGTTTGTAAAATCCGTCTTAAATGAACGGCGAAAAAGAAAAAAATCGAGGAGTTGCGAATTCCTGAAAGTTGAAGCTGTAAATGTCTTGTTTTTAACAATCCAATATCAGCATCAGTATTATATTGTATTTTAACTATTTTTTATATTATGTTTAAAAATGTTTTTTTTTTAATGTTTTACAGTCTAAGTGTTAACCAACATTATTAGTTAAATAAATGTAAACAAAAGCAACATAAAGAAAACAAAAATATAGTAGTCACCTATATTATATAATTATACTATGTACATTATAAATAAATATATTATCTTATTAAAATCAACTAGTCATTTATTTTTCGCAGCAAATAAATGAATATTCTTATTTTTAGTAACCTTTGCCCACCTGAGACTAACAATCACACAGCTCCTGAATGAGAATGAATAAAATTTCCAAGAATTCTAGTACATTCTTAGCTGACCTAGCCATAAACAAATTTTAATTAATAATAAAGGATAATAATAAAAGAAGTGTGTACTTAAAGATGTTTTATGATGAATAAGTCAGGTTTAGTTGGCGGGGAGTTGTATCCTTGTTTCGTGTTTGAATAAAAGATAAGGTTGGCCGCAAAAAAGCCGGGGATATATTTTCCTCCCTTGGTAGAATTGATACTAAAATGTATCATTATCAGCTTCGGATGGATTCATAGAAATTAGGGAGTAGGACCTCTTCATTCCTGACAAAATGAATAATTTATTTACCCTATTTTATGAAATAATACCTTCCAAGGTGTTAATAATGGTATTGGTTCCGATGTCTTCAAATAAATAAGTTAAGCAAGAAACCAGAAAGAAGAAAGTCCATAAGTGTTTCATTTCAACAGCGGAATATCCTTCCACCTTGATGGATTTTCCTATTGGCCTATCATTCAGCATTTCTAATTAAATACTCATTATTTTTTTTAGTTAGTATTTTTATTATGTTTAGTTGAGTACACGACGTTGTTATTGATTTGTTGTAAAATATGAAGTTTAAAAAATTCGTTCTCTGGACGATGTCCTGATCGCTATTGAGCGGGGAAATATTCCCCGTACGAAATTCGTGATTTTTCCCCTGCAGAGAATTTTAGATCTGGTCATCAACAGTCAGCCAGTTCGTCGTTTGGAAATTAGAAAATGGTTCAATTAGTTATTTAATATATTTATTTATTATGTTATATTTATTATATTTATATGTTATTTACTTTTCTTTTTATTGTAAAAATTTTGCTACTAAATGGCACTACAAATAAACCTATTACATTGACATACTTGATTGATTGTATTTTTTAAGGTGCATGACATCCCCCCCCCCCTATTATTTTGGTCAATTGCTTAGTTCCTCATTCAACATTTGTTTTTTTCAAAACAGCGGTGATTTCTAAATTATGAAAATTATAAATCGCGGATTAATACATTCGAACTTTACTTATTTATTTGCAGATTTATCAGTGGTAGATGGCTTTTATAAAAATTAACTTTATATCGCCCTTATTTTATGATATTAAAATTAAAAATAACAAAACGTTTTGCCTCTAATGTTTAAATGTGTCCAACTTTTGTTCAGAAACTGTGGTACTTGGATATGCTTAAGACGGAGTCTTTTCAATAAAGGTAAGCAGGTAATTAGAAGGATACAATGTAAATGACATGCTTCAATGGCACGTGTTGCACAGTGTTTCAAGGCTGTTGTATTTATCAGCTATTACAGCTTCTTATTTATAATTGATTCAGCTAGGATAGTTTGATTTCAAAACGACTTCTGAATAGACAACAAAACTTTTATTGCTAAACTTAAAAACTTTGTAAATACTCCTTGGTCTAGCTAATGATTATAAAAAAATAACTTACCCAGAGCAAATGTTAGCAAAGAAAATTACCTTGCGTAGGCTGTACAAGAAGGAAATTGAAAATAATAATCAATGACCATCTTAAGAGAGAAAATAGGACATTTCTTCAATATCAGGGAAGAGTCTGTCCCTAGACAGATGGAACTCTTGTGTCTCTTAAATAATTTTGTTATGCCTATTGACAGGTTTCTCCAAATTTCTCGACCCTACACAATCTGTTAGTAGCTCCACTACCACTCATCGCTGCCTAGCTTCAAAGATGGATGGACTTATTCACGGTAGGTTACGACTTTCTAAATACAGTCTATAAAACTATTGTGAACATATTTGTATTCATTTGTATGCATTTTATTCGTTATTATATACTCGAGAGAGAAAGTGCAAATACTCTAGCAAACATTATCTGCGCTGCTTCTCTATGTGACAGACTAAACACTCAATAAACCAGTTATTTCATTGAAGTTTAACAGAAACCTTACAATCCATTGCTCCACAGCTTAACTTCAAGCCTGTAATAGGTGTTATGTCATGATAATAAGGGCTGTGAATTAGCTTGGGTATCACATACGAGTCTAAAAAGACAAGAACTAAACAGACGCTTTGGACAACTGTACAGACTACTTCAAAGGACATCCTATCTCTCAATAGAAAATAAATTACTAATCTACAAAGTTATACCTAAGCCAATCCGGACATACGGAATAGAGTTTTATAGGGGACAGCAAACAAGTCGAACATAAAGCGTATTCAATCCTTTCAATCAAAAGTCCTGAGAATAATAGTAAATGCCCCTTATTATGTCAGCAACAAAACCCTTCATAACGATCTTAACATACCCTACATTCTTGAACTCATCCCTTTCAAGTTTATGAAATTCCATAGTAGCCTATCCAACCACCCTAATCCCGTAGCACAGTCATTGCACTGCACCACTCATACCTATAATCCTCCTTGGAGACTGAAACGACAGTGGCCTCGTGACCTGCTATAAATGTGTGACCATTATATAATTTAGTAATAATTCGAAATTAATTGAGATCAATCCATTTTTTTGAACAGTGTTGCTTTTTGACAGTGCTTGATACGTCACCTGTAAAATATGTAATTTATTAGAAATCACAACACATATTTAGCTTTCACCGCAGTTGTACTCATGAAAGTTGTTAAAAATTCAAAATACAGTGGCAAGAGATGTGTACAACTTGGCCACTTCTTCTGCTGCATCTAGTCTCACCTCGAAAGTTAGGAGGTTCAATGTGAAGAAAAGTACATACAGTTATGTTTGACATTATTATCAAAAGATGATTTAGCCGTAACATTTCTTATGAATATTTGCATTTTATTTTCCAAAAATGATTATAGTAATTAATACGTCAAACAAAGGGAATAATCCGAATGCAAACGGAGGTAGTAGATACGTGTGTAAGGTGAGTAGACATGACGACATCAACAGGTGACTGTATCACCGGACTTGGGCTACAGCTGATCAGGTTGCACTTGTCTCATTCATTTTTTTCTTTCCCGACTGATTGTTCCGGAGACCTCTCCGATTCGCGGTCGTTTCCACATGATTAGCCCTCCCTAAAGGAGAAGTGGCCCGACTGTAATACAGAGATAATTGGAGCGATATTTACATAATGCCTCCCTGGAGGAAGTGAGCTGAAAGAGAGGATTCGGAGTTGATGATTAGCTGGAGTCCATCATGCCCGGAGAGTCGTGGTTTTCCAATCCATCCCCCCCCCTACACCAATGTCCGATATTCACCCAACTTTGCGATGAGGTAAAAATAAGTAAAGTGCAAACCGATGGTCGACGCTAACAGTTGGTAAGTGGGTCGAGGTACCAGTGTAATCTCCTGATTACTGATAGTTACTACTTACTACTCAAACATAAAAATTCCGTTTTCTTAATCGGAGTCGCTATTGCTTTATTCAAAGTAACTTATCCTTAATGAGGCTGAGGCTGATGATAGTTAAGAGAGTCGATCCTTATTAGGTCCATTCCACAAAGAAAATATCCCAGGTTTCGAACCAATCAGTGGGAAGTCAGTAGGCTATTCACTTGACTACAGGAGGGTCACTTTCTAGGTGCCACTGCGGCTATTAGTAGCATACGGGAAATGTCTCTTCTAGCGCATATGAGCTGGATCATATTGGCAAATTAAAGAGTAGGATAAAGGGTAGATTTAAAAAAATTAAAATCATTCTAATAAATAAATTTATAGATGGAACACAACAAAAAAAAAATGAAAATACAGCATTTAATCAATAGAAAAACTTGAAATTAAGATTCGAGATGTATATAACAAATACATAAAGGACAAAGGTAGCCAGCCCATACCACGTGGGTATGATACATGTACATGTTATACAGTATATGCAAAAAAAATAATTCCGTTAGGGGACATATTATGCTCGTTATAATTATTTTTGTTGTGAAGCTTTTGGACCAGTTTTTAACCGAACAACCTGGGGAGCTATTTGAAAAACACACGATCAACCAAGAACATAACGGTTTTAGTAGCAAAACAGAAAAATTACGACACAGGTCTTACCGGCTTGCTAACTTCACCCAACTTCTCATTGCGTCTCAAACTGATGATACACAAAATGTGTCCTCCAGCTCTGCTGTACGGTGCCCCACTCACTTGACTGACAATACAGCAACCATAAATTTCAGAATGGGATCATGAGAAAATTGGTCTGACATGCCTCTCTCAAGAGGTTAAAGAACGCGGACCTGCACCCGATGCATGGTATGCCGTCGGTGGGCGAGTCTGCATTCACCGGAGACATTTTTTTGTCTCTTTGCAGCACCTCACAAACCCAGTATTTAACAACGTAAACCACCCTTCCCGCACCGATAGCAACAGACTAAAAATTAGGTTAAGATTTTGTTTGTGGGTATAAGTTTTAAGCCTATGATTCATAAAGTGAGCACCATCACTTCTAAACATGTTTAGACAATTAATATACAATGTACATTATACTTTTGTAAAAATCACAAATCGCAATGTAAAATTATTCAAAATTGTATAAAATTAAATTTAGCCTCCGACAAGCTCTGCTGCACGGTACCCCACTCACTTGACTGACAATACGGCTAAAAGTCTCCAGCAATATCTCCAGCACCGTGAGAAGAGTGGTCATGCATACCTGTCTCGCGAGGTTAAAGAACGCCGATCTGCACCCGTTGCTTTGTGTGCCGTCGGTGGGTCTAGTTATCAACCGGAGACACATCAAGATTTTTGACTCGTAGCAGCACCTGACAAACCCAATGTTTAACACAACGACCCTACTACGTTCCCGCATCGATGGCAACAGACTGTCGGGGAAAATTAGGTTAAGACTTTGTTTGTGGGTATAAGTTTTAAGCCTATGATTCATAAAGTGAGCACCATCACTTCTAAACATGTTTAGACAATTAATTATATAATGTACATCATACTTTTGTAAAAATCACAAATCGCAATGTAAAATTATTCAAAATTGTATAAAATGTAGCCAAGCTATAGGGCATTTAATTATATACTGTAAATAGATTCATTTATGTAGATTCTTTACAGATTTTCATAATTTATAACAAGGGGATATGAAGGGGAAAAAAAACATAGTGGTAACATATTGATTGATATTTCAGTAAAGAAGATAATTTTACAAAATAAAAATTTCACAGAATGAAAGACCCTTAAGTCTCTTTCGAGATTTTAATTCATTCTGCTTATCTTAATGAAAAAAAAAATTTGATTTTTATCACATTTGTTCTTGACTAATGTTTTGCAGATCCTGAACGATCAGCCATCATCCACAGATGCACAGGCAGGTGAAGGACGATCGCATCGGACGATCGTACCAAATAAAAGTTTGCCCTCTCCCTTTCGGGTTAAGAAATAATGAATCTTTTTTAACAATTTTTGACGTATAATTTATTTCAGGGGATAGTTTCGTCCCTGATTTTTTATAATTGTAGGGAGTTTAATGGGAAGATATCTGGGCGAGGGAAGGGAAATGTAAAAGGTTAATGGATTCATCCTTGCTGCATTGTGTGGCGCACTGATTGGATAAACAACTGATTAAAGCTCCGGCAGCTACTTAACGGCCAACTCCTTCTTTCAACTCCTCAGTTTAGTTTAGTTAAGATAATTGGACTTGTTTAAAAATTGGTCACTTTGGAGCCCCGCTCCCGGTCGGTCCAATATTCGGCTGGCCATTCATCACAGCGACTGTTTCGATCGGCACTTAGACCTTTCGACGAGGCGTCTTGCAACACTCAGAGACATTTCAGAGACAGTTCATTTAAATATTTTTTCTATGTTAGAAACCAAAGACTCAATATCGGCAGAGATCAGTTTCTTAGAAACATATACTCGTGAAGTCATTGTGACCATATAACGAGTCTTCCAATAGGGACTTCTAAACTTTGACAGTTGATAGCGCCCATATTGTTGAAGCTGCATCTGTCTAATTGGCTGTCATTTATTCAGTCTGTTTTGCCAAATCACCATGGATGGATATAGTGGCCAACAACACATGCAAATGATAAAATTGTTTTATCAATATGGGTGTTCTGTTTTGGCAACGTTCCCCGCACTTCGCCCATTTTACGACCGCCATAACCGTCCTACCTAGAGGACTATTCGCAATGTGCTGGATAAATTTGAGTCCACTGGTTCAGATAAGAATCAACCAACACCCGTACGTCGACGAAACGCAAGATCTGCCGAAAACATCGCCGCTGTTCGTGAGAGTGTGCAGGAGAATCTGAGGCAGTCGATTTTGCGTCGCTCACAAGAACTCGATCTTTCGCAGACCACAACTTGACGAATTTTGTGTCGTGACTGTACCCGTACGAAATTCAACTGACCCAGGAGCTGAAGGTAAACGACCATAGACAACGACGTGTGTTCGCTGAATGGGCCCTGGAGCAGTTGGAAACTGAAACTAATTTTCATCGAAAAATCATCTTCAGCGATGAGGTCCATTTCTGGATGAGTGGGTACGTCAGCAAACAAGATTGTCGAATTTCGGTCGATACTAACCCGCATGAGATCCAAGAGCGTCCAATGCATCCCGAAGAAGTCACGGTTTGGTGTGGATTTTGGGCTGGCGATAGTCAATATAATAATAATATTGGATAGTCATATAAATAGTCACTTTTTAAAGAATTTTTTACATTACAATTTATAGTTACATATGCGATTCCTATTGTTGACTCTCAAAACATAGAATTATCTCTTATTTTCTTCTTCTTCGTCTTTAACTGCTTCAATGATTAAGGAGATGGTGATTAAAGAAACATTAAAGACACCAACGCGAAAATGTATCCCAAAAAATAAAATTTTAAAAGTCGACATCACGAATCGCCGATTTTAATTGGTCTTCTTTTTGTTTTGTTTTTAAAAACTTTATTGTGATGAAATTACAATCTGCTTTAATGTGCAATAAGTAATTGTGATAAAAGTTTTCATTCATAACACCAAGGAAAACGATATTTTAATCTTATATCTTATAAATTAGGTTCCTCTTTTTGTGCAACAAGATACATGCCTCAAGACGCAAGGGAGAGGCACGACGCATGCCCCACAATCTCAATCAGGCGCAAGTACTTCCCATTTTAACCATGCAATATGTGTCTCTTTTAGTGCAATATTAAACATAATTAACTTTAAAGTCATGGCTGCCATGGACTTGGACGAAAATCTTTGGTCTTCTGGCAATGAACAAATAAATTTTATAAAACTTGTCAGATGAAGAAAGATAGACTTACTATGGTGGGAAATAAATATCAACTAGACGGGAAAGTGGGTTTTTTTTTCACCACGAGCATGGCCAAGCAAAGCAGAAGAATTCGAAGGATCTTGGCGAAAACATTCATACAACGTTACTTGACACGGTGCCATGACATAATAGGTTTGAGGATCGTGTGAACAGGCCGAGGCATGCAACATAAGGCACACCCTTGTTGCGCTTTGATGCAAGAGACCCGTAAAGTTGCATGCTGCATGGCATAAAATAGGCACCGCCTTAACGAGGCTTAAATCGATGGCCTGCAAGCTGTCTATAAGTTTCTTTACATTATGGGACTGGTCAGACTGGCTTTTACAATTTCACGTCATTCAGTTCAGAAGCAATTTAGGATTTAAAATTTTGATTTTATTCCAAGTGGTTAAAGATGCTACCACGAAAATGTATCCCAAAAAATTAAATTTTCATATTCAACATCACGAATCGCCGATTTTAATTGGTCTTTATTGTGATAAAATTACAATATGCCTAATTGGGCGATAAGTAATTGTGATTTTCACTCTCACCATAATCACTATTTTCATTCACTCGCTCATTCATAGAGTACTTACAAACAGCCCAGAGACCTCCCAAATCCGCATGTTTGTAGTGGAAGCGGAACCTTGTGAAGTCCCCCAAAGCCCAGGAAGTCCAGGCGAGAGCCACATACGCTCATGACATGATTTGAGAAACTGGCCATTGCCAGGACTCCCACTGTCACGCATTTATAGCAGGTCACGATGCCTCAGCCGTTTCAGTCTCCGAGGAGAATTGTAGGGATGAGTGGAGCAGTGCAATGACTGTGCTAGGGGATTAGGGTGGTTGGAAAGGTTACTATGGAATTTCATGAACTTGGAAAGGATGAGTTCAAGAATGTAAGGTATATTAAGATCGTTATGAAAGGTTTTGTTGCTTACGTACGTAAAAAGGGGCATTTACTTTTGTTCTCAGGACTTTTGATTCACTTTATTCTTCAAGGAGGATTGTAGGGATAATTGGCGCATTGAAAATTGGTCTTGCGAGTATTGAAAAAAATAATTTCTGTTAAAAAATGCTTTTTTTCAAATGATCTTTTTAGTAGCTTGTTTCTAATTTCGTATAATATTTATATTTATAAACATAAAAGTTTGTTTTACAACAAAAAAAATAGTTGTTGCGCAGTATTGATCCAATAGGGCGAAAACACTCATCCAAGGGCGTATTTCTCTAGTTAGTAAACATTTGCCCCTTACGTGAAAGTAGTGTGAGAATATGTGCTATGAAATGCCGCATATAACCTCGCTTGATTTATTAATCACCTTTTCAGCCATTCGCCGAGCTTTTTAATTATTCCTAAGTATGTCCGACCTTGCTGCTGTTGAGGGTGGCGGGTATGCCCCTAAACAAATATGAGGGCGATTATTTGAATAAATAAGCCTGGGAGTCATACGGTCTAGCCTCGACCGCAGTTCCCTCCCTTCCAGGTAAATATGTTACATTTTGTATTAACCTGGCCCATAATAGCGGGAGCGGCTGTCACCACATTCGGACCCGCATGGCTATTTCTGTGAAATGGTTGCCACACACCGGCTGAATTAAAAAACATCCAAGCCTGTACGGTCTGTAGTTGACAGTATTTTTTTTTCTTTTTACCTCAAGCCCTTGAATATTTCAACTTATGCTCCTTAGAGATGTCACACATAGAAACCTAATTAACTGGAAAACCCATTAAAAGGGTTTATGTAACTTTTTTTAAACCCAGTTGTAGGGACTTTTTTATTTGTTTGCTTTCTCCTTGAACGTTGAAGGCTAGTTTCTTAGTTAGGCTTTGACAACCTTCCTTAGTCCCTTAATAGTATTCTCATACTTCTTATTTTTCCAATCAAGATTGGACCTGCCAATTTAATGCTGAGAGACACTACTTTTTCAGATTATAGTAGAAGTGAAGTCAATCAATTTTTTTTTTCAATAAATAGTTATAGTCAATTTTAGTCATAGTAGTAGATCAAGCCTAGTCAATCCTTTTAAACAAAAGTCCTGAGAATAATAGTAAATGCCCCTTATTACGCCACCAACAAAACCCTTTATAACGATCTTAATATACCCTACATTCTTGTACTCATCACTGCGCCACACATCCCTATAATCACCTCGGAGACTTAAAGCAGCAGCCTCATGACCTGCTATAAATGCGTGACAGAGTCCTGGCAATGGCCTGCTTCTCCAATCGTGCCCTGAGCGTCTGTGGCTCTCACGCTCTTGGTCAACCTCCGCTGGCTCGTATCCGGTGACGCGGCTGACGGAGGAGCGTGGGGACTTCCCAAGACTTCCTCTTTCGCACGCGAGACAACCATGCGGACTTGGGAGGAGACTTGTGAATGAGCGAGTGAATGAAAATTGTAAATATGTTATAAATGAGAACATTTATCACAATTACTTATTTCCCAATAAGGCCGATTGTAATATTATTTCAATCAAGTTTTTCGAAGTATTAAAAAAAAAAATAGTTAAAATATAATCAAATCAATAAAATGTCAATGTTAGAGGTTTAATTTAAACTAAAATATCTAATCATTATTCATAAAAATGTCTCTGCTTTTGAAATAATAAGTAAATTCAAATCACCTCAATAAGGTGTGTATCTCACAAATAAAATTAATAATGTAATAATGATGAAATTTAATAACTGGAATTAATGATTATAAAAAGTAAGCAATTTAACAAAAATGCGTGCGGACCCCGGTGGTGTAACTCGACGTCGACATTTTTACGCTTTATCAGTGAAGAAATAAAACACGCACGTCATAAATATTTGAATCGGCTACGACCTCATAAAGATACGTCGCCTGGTGGTAAAATCGAGATCTAGCGATATTTTATGCGGAAAAACAACTAACAGATGCTATCAATTATGTTAATAATGAATTTAGTGACGATTATTGATAACTAAAAGCTTTTTCTTCTGTGGTGCCTCGATACCAGGAATGTATATATTCACTCCAATTGGTGTTGTATATTTTATATGATGTATAGGTTTAAATAAGAAAGTGATAATTTAAAAAAAAAAAAATGTCTCGTGCAGTATTTGAATTGTTTCATAGGCTGTATGGCGTGTGGCACCATCTTGTTGAAACCACATATTGGCCACATCAATATCATAGAACATCATAGAACTGTGTTAACGACGCCGAATTGATGTTCCTGGATTTTCAACAACACTCTCACGCACTGCTTGATATAGACATTTGAACGGATTGTTTTTTGGACGTCCAGTGTGTTTAGTGTCTCCAACTGATCCAGTCTCTCTAAATTTTTCAATTAATCTCTTCACAGTTGATGAAGTCTAAACACTACTCCGACCATATTTGGTATGAAATTTTCGAACTGTGGCCGCCAAACTTTCATAATGCTCAATAATAAAGATGTGTTGTTCTATCGTGTAACGCTCCATTTTTACTAGCCCTAAGCTGTCAGCTGTCTAATTGTTTTTTTTTTTAGGGTTGCCAGCACTTTACTGCACAAATGGCGGCAAATTTAAATCTTGCGTTAATTCTGGGACACCCTCTAGAATTTACAGGAGACACTCGTAGAAAAGTCTTATTTTAAATTGAGAAGAGAACTCTAATATTTAAACCGTTATCATCCCAACTTAACAGGGATGAATTTAAAATACCCGATATTATTTAATATTCTCTGTTTTGAACGTTTTCTATTTTTTTTTTTTTTCATAGCCCCTTTAAATTTCCAGATAATTATATAAAATTATAGATCCTCAGGTGAATCTATTTACAAATTATTTTGTATTTCCTGTAGCATCACTACATTATATACTGGTTTTGTTATTTTATAAAAATAATATAATGAAATAAACAAGTATAATGACACTATACGTTAATGGACTGAACTGACTAATAAAGGTGATGGGGCTCACCTTTTTGATCAAACTTAAAACTAACTTACATACTAATTCTTATCCTAATTTATTTGACTATATACAATACCGCGTTATTTTACGTATTCGAAACTATGTGCTTCAAGTAGCTGCAGTATAACAATGAATTTAGTGACGGTTATTGATAATTAAAAGCTTTTTCTTCTGTGGTGCCTCGATACCAGAAAAGTATATATTTACTCCAATTGGTGTTGTATACTTTATATGATGTTGTATAGGTCTAAATGAGAAAGTGATACTTAAAAAAAAAAAAAGGAAATACCGAAACTTTGTGGAGTAATTCCAATTTCACCTTCAATCGAAGCGATGATTACCCTTCCCTTTAATGATTGTAAAATTCGCAAAGTTTACCCAGTCCTCGGCATTCTGGAAATAAATTAAACTTGCACGGGGTTGATCAAAGGTTTTCTCTGTAACTTATTTATCTCTCGGAGGAGAGAAAAACACGTTTCACCCAGTCATCCTTTTTTATTGCTGATCGCCTACCTTAAACCTTAAACCAATCAGCATAGCTGTCCAATGGAAAGGGTTTCTAAATTATTGATGGACGGCCATATTATGAAATCTAATATTACAATTTAAAACCGAGAGATCTTACTTTCAATAAGAGGAACGGCTCTCTATTTTTTATGGTCTGAAAACATTTGTGATTAAGGCCGTTTTAAAATAAATTAGTTTCTAACGTTTGGGACAAAAATTATTAGGTTGGTGGACCATCGGAGGGAAAGCTATGTTACGAATCAATATAGATTATATGACGTTTATTTTTTGGAAAGGTAATTTTTAGTGCCTGATCATAGTATCTCTCAATTTGATTACTTTAATTTCTACTCTCTTTATTTCCTCTGTGTGTACATTAAAAAAACTACATAGCTCATAATAGATGAATTAAAATAGAAATAGAAAAATAGGTTTGAACGCAATTTGTCTTGATGCGCCGTTGGTTGCGCCAGTTTCCTATCTTCTATGAGGCGATTTTATAGGACGGTGAATGTCGGTGACAGATTGGGACGAGGCGAAAGAATTACTGCGTCGTCAGCCAAATTTGCAAGGAAGGTGCCAGAGTACAGAGTATACAGGATAGGACGGACGACGGTGCCTTGAGGAACTCCTGGAGTAATAGTTGGAATATTATGAGCTACAGCGGACCCGAAAGAACCGGTTTAATCGATAGGGTTGAAGTAGGTACCATACTCAGTCTAAGCTTGAGCTACGTCCAAAAAGGCACCAATAGATAAATACTCTAATAATAGCTCAGCCTTGATTATATTTTATATTAAATATGTTCCCTTTTACAGTCAGTGCAACGCTCCTAGCATGTAGCATGTTCCTTTCAGCTGGTTCGCAATTCAACCAATGTTCTTTTACGCACACTTTTGTCGAAATTTTCCATGACAATTTGGCATAAATGTGGTTGAATTTCGTTGATCCAGCGTTGAATTTCCTCTTTTAATGCACGGTTGGATGTGGGCTTGTTGACATACACATATGACTTCAAATAACCCCATAAAAATAAATCTAAAGGTGTTAAATCACACGATCTAGGGGGCCAATTCTGATCACCGAAACGAGAGAGTACACCTGGAAATGTCTCTTGCAGTATTTGAATTGTTTCATGGACTGTATGGCGTGTGGCACCATCTTGTTGAAACCACATATTGGCCACATCAATATCATCCAGTTTCGGCACGAAGAACTGTGTTTACGACGCCGAGTTGATGTTCCTGGATTTTCCTTATAAAATAACAAAACCTGTATATAATGTAGCGTCGCTACAGGAAATACAAAAATGATTTGTAAATAGATTCGCCTGAGGAGCTATAATTGTATATAATTATCTGTGAATTTAAAGGGGCTATGAAAGAAAAAAACAACTTCCTTCAACCCAACCTTCAAATAGGTCACCCTAAATAAATGTTCCTGTATTTTTCCCTTATCCTACATTTTCCCCCCATTCCTCTTTTCAGATTTTGAGAGCTTTAAAAAAAATCAATTTAAAAATAATGCGCCCTGACCCCGCAAAAGAGAAAAGCTCCTTGGTGCACTGATTATAATATTCAGCTATTAATAGTAGTTTTGTGATACTCAAATAGCAGGTACCGATTCTCAACATTTATTTATCAATTCAATACAATTCAACCATGCTTTCGTAAAAAATTCCACGCTGACGGGTATAGTGCCTACCACACAAGGCCAATGCCATATGTACCATGACTCCAGACAACCCTTTCCGGCCATCTATTTGTTTTCCCTGTCAGGCCGTAACTGACAATGAATTGTGGGTTGGAATGTACAGCTAAGTACATTAGATTCGTGGAAGAGGGACTATGGTGTGAAGTTAGCCCTTAGGGGCTATTTTCTCCTTCTGTCCCATCCGTCCCTATGGGGTACCTGACTGACTTCGCTGCTTTGGGTAGTATAGAATTATCCATTCATACAACATGCCCTAGCCTCCGGATCTATCTAAAAAGTCATCGTTAGACCTGATTCTCATAGACCTCAAAAAGGACAATTAGCATAGACAACAGATTAGCAGCAGGTCTTCGCTATCGTAGTGACAAGTCTCACACCATAACATAAAGTGGTGCCAATAATTGTTAGGATAGTGTCAGAGCAAGAATTCGTACTAGGGACCTCCTCTAGCTTGCCCCCCCTCCCCCACCCCAATTGTAATTTAATTACTAATATCTTTATACTATCTTGTGTACCTCGGAAAAATCGGATCTCTACGTACTACATTGTAAGCTCCCTTGAATAACTTTTTTTTTCCATAGCCCCTTTAAATTCACAGATAATTACATACATTATAGATTCTCAGGCGAATCTATTTACAAACTATTTTTGTATTTCCCTGTAGCGTTCCTACATTATATACAGCTTTTGTTTTTTGTTTTTTTGTTTTTTTTTCTTAGCTCTCAAACTTATAAAAATTGGATGTGGGAAAAATAAAGGAAAATTATTTTGGGCTAATGAGTGCCTTTCACTAAGGGGAGTCCCACATTTGAAGGATGTATGAGAAGGATATGGGGTGTGGAATGACTAAAGGAGGCGGGTAGAATCGGGAAGGTAGTGAGAGTCTACTGAGGGTGGCGTTATTTTATAAAAATTATATAATGGAATAAACAAGTATAATGATACACATTATACGTGATTGGACTGACACTAATAAAGGTGATGGGGCTCACCGTTTTGATCAACCTTCAAACTAACTTACATACTAATTCTTAACCTAATTTTTCCCCGACAGTCTGTTGCCATCGATGTAGAAGGGGTGGTGGGGGTCATAGTGTTAAACACTGGGTTGGTTAGGTTCTGCAACGAGTCAAAAAACTTTATGTGTCTCCGGCAGATGAACTCACCCACCGACGGCACACCATGCAACGGGTACAGGTCGGCGTCCTTTAACCTCTCGAGAGAGGTGTGTCGGACCACTTTTCGCATGATCCCATACTGGAAATGTTGGAGACATTTGGCTGTATTGTCAGTCAAGTGGGTAAATAGCGGGGCACCGTACAGCAGAGCTGGCCGGAGGACACACTTATAGATCATCAGTTTGAGACGCAGCGACAGGTTGGGTGAAGTTAGGAAGTGCGATAGCCGGTAAGACCTTTGTCGTACTTTTTCTATTTTGTTACTAAAATGTGTAGAGAAATGGAGATGTCTATCCATTTTTATACCCAGATAGTGCATTGAGAAACCCGGTGAGTTCTCTTGCCCTCCTGTCGTACAGGATTTTGGCAAGATTTTTTCCCCTTTTGGAGGGAGAAGATTACGCAGTCGGTCTTCCCGGCGTTTACGCTGATGTTTAACATGCCCAGTCTGTCACTGATAACGTTACAAACTGACTCGGCGTGTGTAAGAGCTCTTTGTGCACTCATGCTGCTGCTGTAAACCGCAATGTCGTCGGCGAAAGCGATTACAGTAGCTTTCTGATTCCGGCCTAGAATATTTATTTTTTTTCACTAATTATTCTTACTTTCGATCACTTATCACTTGATAGCCACTTGCGTGTCGTTGTACCAGGCTACAATATAGGAGAGCAGGAAAAAGTAGTAACGCAATGGACGAGGACGACCATAAACATGGATGTTAATGAGAATATTTCTACCAGAGCTAAGCGGAGGCAACAATGGCCAGTAACTGCCTTTAGGAACATGTTTCCTGAACCGTTTTATGCCGGGCGTATTTCAGGCGAGGAGATAAGAACAGCTTGCCTTTACTGCTGTCGAGTAATGAGAACTTTTATGAAAATACCAAACATAAAAAGCCCACAACCTCTCGTGATATATGACCGGGTCCAGTTTTCGACCCACTCCTATTTCGTATCAAGGAGAAAAAAAAAAATTTTTAAATGGAACAAAAAAACTTTATAAGTTCGGGTACAGATCATTTCTATAGAGCTTTTCTTTCATTCCTTATTTTATTTTATTTTTTTTTAGGGCATTGCTAAACCAGTCAAGACCCGTGAAGGAACTAAATGATTAATATATGTTAAGTAGAAATCCCGGCATAGGCAGTAAAACGCTTATTTTATTTTTGGAAGTTCTTTTGGGAAATCTTATGCTGTAATACAGTCTACTTTCCATATCGTTATCAGACTGAAAAATCATTTTTTCTTTCTTCTGCCGACTGTATAAGTTGTCACCTGCATATACTACTCACCCTAAGCATTCGGGTAATCATATTCTTTTTGAGTGTTTCCCAGGTACATATTATATTGGACATGACATTTTACTTTTTAGCAATTAGAATAATATTTGATTTGTATTCGGGATATACCTAGTGAATTGCGAACATTTTACTAAACATACAATTCATCAGAAGTCTTAACACCTAAATTTTTCTTGAACGTCAATCTGAAAGAATGATTGAATAAAAATCTTTATTATTGTATTTTAAATTTCTTAGGCTCTTAGAATTTTCTAACCAATCGTAAGGTGAAGAAATGGAGGACACTCTATTGTAGACAACCGCAGGTAGAAAAGGGTGGGAACCACCATTTTGCAACAATTGACAAACCCGTTGTTTAAGACGATAACCCCCGCTCCGTTCCCCCATCGATGGCAGGACGCTGTCGCGGCTGGAACGCTTTAGTCTTAGGTTCTAGGTTTAGGTTTTAGTTTTTAGTTTCCCGGTTGTAAGCTGAAGGTGAGCCTCATCACCGAGTGTAGTGTATGTGTTATTGACTTATTAACATCAAACTGAAACGTATTATATTTATGCTATGCCCTCCTTCGAATGCGTCTGTGTATGCAGAACAAGGAGAAATACGTAAATCAAAAATTATTTATTTTTTGTTCATTGTATATTAATAAAGAGAGGCTATGAAATTAAAAAAAAAATTGCAACATGAAGTCGATCGACCTGGCTTTCTCACAACCAGATAAAATTTATTTATTTGTTCTGAATACAATATGGAGCTGTCTCTCCGCACTAATGGGCTGTTAAATTTCAAAATAAAAACCACTCTTTATTTATTTATTACTTTATTTATATAAAGATATTTTTGTCACGTCACTACAATTAATGATCAATCAATTTCAATAAAATATAAATTGTTTGTAGAGTTCTAAATACAACACAAAAATTTTGTAATTGATCAACAACAAATTGATCAACTACCCTTGACCGAGCGAGGAAGCCATGAGTTGTCGTGAGGGTTGGATTTTGTAATCATGAACTACACTCACATGGCTGGTACCCACGCGAGAGTCAGGGAAACCCACTTAGCGAGGGTAAAAGATCTTACAACGTCACACTTGGTCCCAACTTTACTGTCACATGGAATACCTGTGTGGTATCAATGGTGCCTGCTACCTGGGATCAGCTAAATGGCACCATCAAGTAAACGACGTGGTTCCAACTTGACTGAGGATATACAAAGCCATGACAGAGAGACAAATGGGGGAAACTTCCAAAAAAGATACGCCCCTTACCTTTTGTTCAAGTGTATATCCAGTAAAATTACAATTTCAAACTGGCTATGTTCATTACCTTAAACTGAAGTACACGACAATGATTAGTACTCAACAAGTTCACACCTGACTTTAAAAAATTCATTGCCACTCAAAGTGACCAAGCAATGTTGGGAGTAAACGTTACACTGTACAGAAGATAGACACGGAATAGTCAAGGCTCCATCATTTTTTTTTTTATAAATTGAAAACTATATAAATTGATAGAAAAATATTTCAACATGAAGATGGAATAATAAGTTAAAATATTTTTCAACTGATAAGACCAATACTTTGATAAGACGTCACAGTCTGTTCACCCACAATCCTATTCAGTGATTGTGGTCTTGTAAAAAACCACACTCAACACTAATAATATGTACAGATACATTGCTACACGCGTTGTTATCACAAGCTTTAATGCATACTAATTATGCAATAAGCGTTAACAACACTCTGTTGTTCCGTTGCGTGATTTTGAGTTGCGAATTGTCATTAATTTGGCTGGTGCGTACTGCACGTATTGGTGAGTGATTGTTTGTTGTTTGCCAAACTACAAGAATATTAGACCAAACAACATTTATAAAAGTGGATCTGCTTTTTGAAATGTAGCATGCGGAAGCTAAACAGCTCCAACAAACATTACTCGAAAGGAACGCACCGAAATGGTCCGGTATACATCATTCATTTTAACAGCGAAAAAATAGAGATCTACATGGAGTATTTAATCTGCCAATGGTGAATGAATTCATTCACTGTAGACATTTCAAATGCTTCGGCTCTTAGAATTTTCTAACCAATCCTGAGGTAACACCAGAAATGGAGGACACTCTATTGTTGTCAACGGCAGGTAGAAAAGCCACCATTTTGCAACCTAAAGTAGATCCACGTTCTGGTTTTCTCACAACTAGAAATTGTCCAGATTTGTATAATTTTAACCGTAAACCGTTTATTTTTAAGTACCTACTTCAAATTTCCAAATTTAGTTCTGATGCGCTACAACGAGACAATTTAAATTATTTTATCTCAATTAAATATATAAATGAATTCAGGTAAATAAAACTAACATCCTGGAAGGTGAGCAAGAACACCTTTAAGTACTAAAAAAAACTTGCATCGTGTTGGTAGAGGCGGTACGGCCCACATGGCACATATTTTTGAGTGCCATTTTTTTTTTTTTTTATTGTCTAAATTATATAAAAATAAACAACAAAATAACGCTGTAATCAACAAAATCAATGGTTGTAATAAACATGAAATTTAACATAAATGCGTTCAGACTCCGGCACCCGGCGTGGACTCGTAACGGTTAGTCACAGAAAAAATAAAACACGTGTGCCGTAAAGTTTAGATTTGGCGCTGGTCACGTAAAGAAAGATAAGTTGCCTGGTTCTAAAATCGATATTTTCCATATGAAAACAACTAACAGCTGATATAATTTTTGACTATGTCATTCAAGAATTTTCTTATAAAAAATCAAAGAGATCGAGTATTGGTGCAATCAATGGCGGATCAAAATTAATGAAGCAAAATGCTCCCACATTACCTTCACCCTTTGTCGCAAGTCTGGTCCACTAGTTTATTTTAATTCTATTTCTCTCCCTGTATCCGAGACAGTACGGTACTTAGGCTTCCATCTTGACAAACGACTGACCTGGAACCCACATACGAGACTAAAAAGACAAGAACTAAACAGACGCTTTGGACAAATGTACAGACTACTTCAAAGGACATCCCATCTCTCAATAGAAAATAAACTACTAATCTACAAAGTTATACTTAAACCAATCTGGACATACGGAATAGAGCTATGGGGGACAGCAAAAAAGTCGAACATCAAGCGTATCCAATCCTTTCAATCAAAAGTCCTGAGAACAATAGTAAATGCCCCTTATTATGTCAGCAACAAAACCCTTCATAACGACCTTAATATACCCTACATTCTAGAACTCATCCCTTCCAAGTTTACGAAATTCCACAGTAGCCTTTCCAACCACCCTAATCCTGTAGCATAGTCAATGCACTGCGCCACTCATCCCTATAATCCTTTTCGGAGACTAAAACGGCAGTGGCCTCGTGACCTGCTATAAACGCGTGACAGTGGGAGTCCTGGCAATGGCCAGTCTCTCCAATCATGTCCTGAGCGTCTGTGGCTCTCGCGCTCTTGGTCAGCCTCCACTGGCTAGTATCCGGTGACGCGGCTGACGGAGGAGCGTGGGGGACTTCCCAAGACTCCGCTTTCTCTTTGCGGTGGATTTGGGGGGTCTCTGGGCTGTCTGTAAATATTGTATGAATGAGCGAGTGAATGATGAACTGTAAATATTGTATGAATGAGAGCATATATCTTAATTACTTATTGCCTTATAAAAGGCAGATTGTAATTATTGCACAATAAAGGAATTATACTACTAAAAAATCAAGGCAATTAAATGTATAAACATACATTCAAAATTGTATTCGTATAACATGTTTATTTAGGACTTTCCATTGAGTAATCAAGAATTGAAAAATGATGGCCATTTCGGCGAACACACTCTTCAAACCTCCCCCAAAAGTTCAATATCACCCGCTGAACCATTCGTCGTGGGGTAGCTGCCATCTCTCGTCAAATCGCTTCCTTCAGTTCTGCTGCAGTTCTCGGCTTCTTGATGTATACCTTTGCGTTGATGTGTCCCCAAAGAACGTTTCTGGGGAACGACCTCTCGCAAAGAAATGACTTATCCGGGAAAACGACGGGGCAGTTCGGCCATTGATGCTCTTGGTGTGTGTGCAGTCACCCCATCTTGTTGGAGCCACATCCTCGTTATGCGTATTATCCATAGCTCAGGAACGAAAAATGTTCTAATCATTTGCAGGTAATGGTAAGAGTTAATGGTGACTCCTGCACCTCTCTCGTCCTCAAAATAATCAGGCCCAATCACAACAACACTTCACTTGAGGTCCGCCTGCTCTGATTATACCGACCACTATGGCGTAGGCCTCGAAGGAACACCACCATGACGCCCGATATTGATGTCCGACCCGTCGCAGAATCGCCGTTCTTCAGAAGCGCCTCCGCTGCAAACGCACGTTGCTCGTCACTCAACGGATCCATAATGTCAACTGAATGCCAGGGTCAGGGCAACAGACCCCCGCCCTTCTACAACTCACGAGCACAAGACTGAGACTTTTTCAAACTGTGAATAGATCACTGATTTATGTTCTGAAATAGTTTTAAAAAACACTCTTGATTTTGATTGATTTAGAAACTGCGGGAAAAGCTCAAGGTATGTAACTGGTCAAATATATTTTCTGTATGTATTCTTAAAATATTGAACGTTGGACCGTTAAAAAAAGAAAAAGATTTCAAATTTATTTACCAGCTTGTCAGTTTTGCCGTATTACTGCAGGACATTTTTTTCTCTTAATAGTATTTATTATAATATTATCCCTTAGTGTCATTTATCCCAGATTAATTTGTATTTGTAACAAAAGCTGATATTGTACATCTATCATCCTTTTGCCACTTTTTTTCTTCTCTCTCCCCGGGTATATATATGTATCAATTCTTCTTATCCGTGATTATTTATTTGAATTTATATTTAATGTATTAATTCAGGAGGAGACAGGGCCATTGATTATTGACTCCTGCATATCTGATAACCTATCCTGTTTCTGATACGATAAAAATATCAAGAGATTATTAATTATTTATAAGGGAGTCCCCGCTTCTGCGGTGGGCTGAGGGCACGGCTCAGTCAATTCGGGTTCCATCCAGTGTCTACCAGTGTTTGTGTTGTTAGTAGACAAAGTGTTTCTAATATGGACATCCCAAGGTACTGTCAATTGTCTTCATTGTTCCAGCGGAACATCATCACAGCAACACCAGATGGACAGGTTTTCTGAAACGAACTTTGTCTTGAGAATGTGTTCATGTTACTGCAGTTATCATACGATGATCAAAGAATCAGTATCCTCACCGTTTTTTATTTCTTTTAATATATTTTTATTATCAATTAAGTATTAAATTATATATAATACAACAGGTGAGAAACGTGAACAGATACGGAAAACTACTCGAAAACAAACTTACCAAACGAACTATTTTTGATAATATTTGTTAAAATCTCTTAATTTTATCTCATTACAAACTATCATGGTATCTGAAAAATGTTTTTTTAACGACAAAAAATTGGAAACAACTAAAACATCAGCTCGAACGACATAAATTATTAGCGATATCTATTGTAGGATTTCAAAAAACGTGTTCTTTTTTATAATAATATTGATTTATTTTCTCTAACATGTCCTTAAGAGTAGGGAAACTACAGATTCTAAACTAAGACTTTTTTCCATAGTTGTCACAATTCTTTTATAACAAAAACATTAAAAACTGTAATTTGATGATATGGCAGACAGACAGAATACATACTTACGAAACGTTGCATCAGTGTTGTAGACAAATAATACAGGAAGAGTTAAATAATTGATCCTTATTGTTTTGATAAAATATAAATGGTGTGTACCAGTCGTTGCCAATGACCCGCCGCAGTAGAGGCTTCTGGGAATAAACGTTTCATTTTATGACAGAAAATGTTTTACTGCTTAATAGTTTGGAAATTGTTATTACTTATTCAACAACTTTGAACCATGATGCCATGCTACAAAAACTGTAGTGTTTAGACAGAAGCCAGCTTATAAATAAATTTGAAATAACATAATAGATTAATTAGGGAGAAGATTTGAACGCAAAAAACGAACAATTGAGAGGTCCATTAACACTAGATCGACCAGCTGGCTCGTGGCTGCTCTGCTTTAAACTCTGAAACTTGGCTTCTTTATGAAAACCTCTGCATCTCTCTCTCCTCACCTCGCTACGTTTTAGTCCGGCATTGTCAGACCCCACACCTTCCTAGTGGGAATCTCTGCCTTCGTCTCGCTAAATCTAGCACCTCCTTGGGAGAGACCTCTCCCTAGTGAACAACGGTTGTCATGGCCCTGCAAGCTTACCAAGCAGTGTCTCCCCACGGCATTTCAGTCTGCCTCTCTCCCGTTCACACTCGCCTTTGGGATCCGGACGGATTTCGCCACCCTCAGATGCCGAGTGTGAATTCGTGGTTATTCCAAAACCACACAAACTACCTACACCACCTAGCCTATACCTCTTCTCCTGAACATAGTGCATTGTCGGGGCACATATCTATCAAAAGTGGAGTCAGATAGTAAGACCGCCATGAAACGATTGTCCAGGTTATAAACTTAATCAACCCTCATTCGTCACCAGGGCGGGTAACACCCCCCTCGTTACGACCCGACATAGGGTTTTATAACACACCATTAAAAGTTGGTTAAATTCGAGAGACTCGTGGTTCTGAAGGATGAACCTCTTCTGTATTATTTTATGAACATTTAACACCTTTATGTACTTTAGCCTCAAGGAGAAAAGGCCGGTTGACTTGGAATGGATATTAATTGTTCTCTTCAATGAAAGAAAAGGAACTGTTAAATGAATAATGACATTAAAAAGCATTTCATCCAACTAAGGCATATAAAAGCATTAACTCGGTTATAAAATAAGATAATAATGGTAGACAATTAATAAAATTAAATAAGACTCGTTAACAGTTTTAGTCTCTTTTATACATTAACCTTTAGCGTACATTTCATTATCACACTTAATTTCTAAATGTATTTTTCAAAAGAAAATATATATTACCTTTAGTATATTTATGTAATTATTGCCTCGGGCCTTCTTTCGCAGAGAATTACTCAGCTCGTTTATTGATTACCGTTACTCAAAGGTCATAAAAAAAAATTGTATATATGTGGATGCAATTGTTATTAGGGAATAAAAAATGTCTAAATAATATATATATCTTATACGTATTTCTGGGGTAGTAATTAATATACATTTGATTGTACTAAGACTAATAACTACTTAGCCGTAGTACCAATAAAACGAAAGTAAATATAATTGAAACTGCTTTATGTCAAAAATAATCGTTGAAAAAGATCATTCAAAAAATAACGATAGGATTATATAATTATCAGACATTTTATGTATATTATTTATTCAATATCATTTCTAAAATGTATTCAAACGATAAATATCCTAATGCCTAGTGTCATTTACCATACACTTTGAATGGTGTTATGTATGCTTGTCCACTGAGATAGTTAATCAGACTTATCTGCGCAGACTTTGTATTAAGGCCTAGTAGACTAAAGCTGGTATAAGAGAAACCATCTGAGGATTGTTATTGCTGGTGATGGGTTGAATAAATGCTGTGAGTTAACCGTTAGCTCATAATATATAAATGAGCAGGAGATTTTTAGGATGGTTGGGTACAAAAAAGATACATTTTTTAAAAACTACCAGACTCTGCATAACTTGTATTTTGTTTTATTCATATTTTTTTTTATATCATCTATTATTTATATTTCTTTGTAATTCAAACCTATCAGCGTTTATTAATATCAATTCAATACCTTGATTTCTGTAAATAATTATCACCAGCAAGGTTTAACACATCCTTTAACTGGCAGACCTAGTATGTCCATTAGTCTTACATATCTCTTTCATCAACCTAAACCTACACTTTTCCACAGATTGATGGTTTAATCAGCTTGGTTTCTTACAAATAAGTGGATCCGTTAGGACACATTATTTTTCGGCACCTTTTACTGTCATTATAATGTCCTGTTAAGTCGAATACTAGATCAGACATTGCTCTTGTAAGCAGCATATTTGCACTTGGCAATGGCAGCGTCAGTTGCTAAGCCATGTCTTAACAGATTTGTGGGAATACAAATTAATCATTCGGAAACAATTTGCGTTAAGACTTAACGGGATTTTCCGGTCTCAACGGACTTATTTCAACTCGACTTTGTCATAACAGGACAATCTGACAACACAGCATAAACTTTATGCTATATACCTCAAAATTTATTATTTTTTACCTTCCTTTTCTTCGGGCTGGTCCCAGGTTCCATGTCAGTCAGAGTCAGTTTGGTTTTGAGACACTGTCTAGTCTGTATGCAGTCTAGGTTTTGTCCTTACACATTGGATCGTATTGCAAATATTACGTGGTATGAACCTGTTTTCTTAGGAGTACTTGCCAGTATGGGTAGAACCTTCATTATTAATAAAATAATAAAAGTATGTATAAAAACTACTTTTCTCTTCCCACAGGTTTTAATTATTTCTAATATTGCAAGCGCCTTCGTTAGGTTAAACCATTGTCTTCAAGTGCTTAGAAGAGATGCTACAAACAACAGCTGTTCCGTGCGACTGTCTGTGAACAGGCAGAAGTTGTTTCAATTAATTACATTACAATTTAAATTAATTTACAGTACAGACATCAAATTATAGGTGTTTTATAGTTTCTATATAATATATAATAAAAAAAAAGGGTACAAAAACCATCAAAAACAAACATTTATCCTTAACCAACGAATGAAAACTGAAAAAAAAAAGTGATGTACTAAGAATTCATCGTTAGTGAATATATAACATGTTGGATACGTGTGTTGGCTTAGTTTGATAAAAGAAATTCGATAAGATACGAAAATCTATAGACTCTTTCATTAATCTAAGCCAATCCCATTCCGTACGGATATGGCGTAGCAATAACATGTAGATTCAGGTAGTTCTAAAAAGTAGATGTAGGTTTTCATTTCAATTCCATTTTATAGCATTAAAAAAATAACACCACATTTCAAAAAACGATCATTTGAATCAGCTAGGCTTCACTCGTACAAAAAGGAGGCACTACTGTACATTAGACAATCTTCATCATAGATGTTCGGTTACCTGAAATATAATCCAAATACGTTAGGACTAGTTTAGGGCTTGCTCAGGTCTATAACAGGCTTATTATTTCACTCACTGTCACACTTAAGTACTGATTAATTAATACGTTAATTTATTCAGTAATGAAGTAAAATAAATATCGTCCGTACAGTAAGTATTTATGTTGCATTAGCATAATTAGCAATGGCTGTAATCATTGTTATTTGAGGAGGTCCATTCGTCACTGCTCGTTTTCCGGATAATCAATCTCAATTTACAATTTGTTAATCTATACTATGTTTTTAAGGGGGAAACCAATTTAAAAGTAGAAAAATTCATTGGTTTGCTAAACTAGTTTTCTCATTTCTAAACTTAAAGTTTAATAGTCAGTGATGGTAACAGGGCGTTAAATTGCAGTCACTTCCACCGAAACAATTTCCTTTATTTTAAATTTAGATTATTTTTTTTAGTACATATGATGAGAGTTAAAAATATAAATTTTTGTTCTTGAATGACATGAATAGTCAATGCGATTCCCTTTCAAAAAATATCGCTAATTTAACAACTTTTGAACAACTATTCTCAAATACACAGTGTCGCATCACACTTGGAATACAGTTAAGTATACACTACCCGGAATGTTTTTGGGCGTAGACTTTCTTCTTATCCGCGACGGGGGAAAAACTTGAGTCAAAATTGTCCGAGAAAGTAGTTCATTTCTGATTCAACGGATCCTTGCGTGTAATTTTCGAGCCGTCCGTTTAAAGAGTCACCAGCGGTCAACTCCTCAAGTTTCGGCATGATTGATACCTTTACGGGTATACTCTCGTATCGTTTAACCGCAACCTTACGATATATAATTAATCATTTTCAGTTGATGTAGATATTTTTTAATGACCAGCGATCAGGAAGCCATTAACATAATGCTCACGGCATGTACACGGTTCTGCCGTTCTAGGAACCATTGTGAATTGTTCATTGTGGGTGGGTCAGCTAGGCTTGTTCTGCCCATGGGATGATTACTTTATGAAGCTTTGGGCTTTTCCGAGAAAGGAAAAAGCGGACGGGAACCTATACTCAACAACGGAGAACGGTTTGCCCTGTCATCTCGGCTGCACTCCCAGCAGCAATTAGATATGGCAGCTCTTCAGATATTCGGGGGGGGGGTATTATATGTTTAAGGGAGTCAAAAGATATCATCACTTATTCCTGAAGAGGACCGTTGTATTATTTGTGATGGGGCAACCGCCCAGTAACCAGTAACAACAACCGTTAAATATACATTAGCCGCCTGTGGATTGGCCGAGTCGGTGACCAATGATATTCGAGCACTTCCTCTCGTCACGGGTATTACTCGATCAATCAATTAAATTATACACCCTTCCACCGTCGAACAAAATGGGGCTCACTTGCGCACTGAAATAAGTAATCTTCAACGCGATCCCAATACAGATCCAGGTCTCGTCGAGACCATGAACGGTCCGACATTTTTTCTTTTTATTAAAGACTCTTAAGTTCATGGTGTACTCCAATCCAAGATCCAAAATTAAATAAAGTCCTTGGCCCATCTTGGGTTCACAACCCACGCTAACAACAGCAAGGATTTCAATATGAGCTGGAAACACTAAATTTAAAAGATTCAAATGGAAGAAACACTAAAATCTCAACTACAAGAGAGTCATTTTCTAAGGAATCTTTGAACAGTTCGATTCTCAAGTCAGAAGATCCGAAAGTCGGTTTGATATTTTTTTCCCCTAAAAATTGTTTCAATGAATCAAAATAACCCCATTTTGTAAAGTTTTCATAACTTAATTGTATTTACCGGATTCTCTACATTAATATTTTGAAACTTTCTCCAAATGAAGAATCATTGCACTATGATATAACATGACTAATAAATTTTCTTTTGTTGAGCGAAAAGGAAAAGTTAAAAACATTTTGTTCAATTGTTGAGTTTGGTGCACAATACTAACGTACAAACTTCTCAGCACATGACAAACAGGGGGGTACCTGTGATGCGCGCCGTTTTCCCCCATGAAAGAGGTCACTTTCTTTTCACAATGCAACAATTGTTTAAATGCACACCCATATATGTGAACCTGTTCTTTTGCAGGTAGCCTAGCCTTGTCCGCCCTGAAGTTAGCAAAATACTTTGCCCAGAGTATAACAAAGTAGAATTTTCTCAAAACTTCGATTGAATTGCAAGAGCTGGAGTAATTTTCATTTTTGAGATGTTTCGTATGTGTTGTGTCGTATGTGTTGACCACTCGTTTTCAAAGTTTTCAACCTCCAGTGTTTGCCGCTTGTTTGAAAAAAAAAACACATTTTCTATGCCCACTTTCACTAATGGTTAATTCACAATTTCTCGGCCTCTATTAAGAGTAATTAATTACAATCTCGCATGAATCCTGTAAGATATTCAATCTTCTTCAAGATTGGTTAGTAATTATTTTGCACTAAAATAAATTTGTCTAGATGGTGAAACCAATGACATTTTACAGAATTTCAAGGCCCGGGTATCTTAGTACATATTGTAAGTTTCCTAACAAGTTAGATAAAAAAAAACAAAAAAACTTAAGGAAATTGAATGCTATTTAAATTCGATTATAAAATATTTTTGCCTAAAATGCACTGGAGCGAAGTTATTTAGGAAAAACTGGGAAAAAAACCTTTGCTAGACAACCACCTATTTCGGGCTAATGTTACTGTACTGTGCAGAGGGTAAAATATTTTGCTACTTCCTTTAAAATACTTTTGTGAATAGAAAAAGTTCTACTGAGCTAGAAAAAGGGCGGAAAAGGCTAGGCTACCTGCAAAAGAACAGGTTCACATATATGGGTGTGCATTTAAACAATTGTTGCATTGTGAGAAGAAAGTGACCTCTCTCATGGGGGAAAACGGCGCGCATCACAGGTACCCCCCTGTTCGTCATGTGCTGACAAGTTTGCACGTTAGTATTGTGCACCAAACTCAACAATTGAACAAAATGTTTTTAATTCTTTACTATGAACCACACCACTAACTGTGAGCTGTTTCTATTAATAAAGTGTTATTTAACTTTTGACGTCAAATTAAAAGTATTCTGTCTTGTGTTGCAGAGCCAAAATTTAACAATTTATATAATTTTATTATATAAAAAAAAGTGGCATGTCTAGCCAGCGCTGGGAACTAAACGACCGCATTTGAATCAGCTATGCTTTCACTCTGACAAACAGGAGGCACTACTGTACATTAGACAATTTTCATCATAGATGTTCGGTTACCTGAAATATAATTGAAATAGGTCACATTAGGACTAGTTTAGGGCTTGCTCAGGTCTATAACAGGCTTATTATTTCACTCACTGTCACACTTAAGTACCGCTTAATTAATACGTTTATTTATTCAGTAATGAAGTAAAATAAATATCGTCCGTACAGTAAGTATTTATGTTGCATTAGCATAATTAGCAACGGCTGTAATCATTGTTATTTGAGGAGGTCCATTCGTCACTGCTCGTTTTCCGGATAATCAATCTCAATTTATGTTTGTTATTCTATACTATGTTTTTAAGGGGGAAACCAATTTAAAAGTAGAAAAATTCAAATTTGTTTGCAAAACTAGTTTTCTCCTTTCTAAACTTAAAGTTTCATAATTGCAAGATAGTATTGAGAAAAATTTCATACGGACACATTTATCAATTCTAATAATGATCATCACCTTCCGATTGCTTTTTTTATTGCTGGATGTATTTATTTATATTATTATGCGATAATAATAATTATTTATAAGAAAGTTTAACTGTTTATTTAAATAATTCATCCCTGATTCCTTGCCCTTCTGTTTGTAGTATTTACTTGGATTTTTAGTCATTGTCCGATACAAATTTGTATTTTAATCTACCCACAGTACTCCTCATGAACGACTCAGGATGTTGGTGTAATATTTTATTTGGCACTTACAATTATTATATCAAACGAGTGTTCATTTAACAGTTAGTTTGATACCAGCAATTGTACGGGTGATTTCTGGGCGTAACGCGCCACGCTTTACAATCTCAAAGCACACACACCACATGCAGGGGTCTTTAATCCTTTTGCAATTACTGTAACTAACAGTTATTTAAAGCAACTGAAATACACAGGAAGTGGCTAGACCTTTGTCCATATAGAGGCATAGCTTCGGTTTATATACTATCCCATTGAGTGTGATAAATTGCTCTTTTTTATATCATATTCTTAAGAGGGGTAATGTTTAATGTCTCCGGTGCTTTTAAGCAAGAACACATCTAACATTGTTGAGACAAACTACAAGAAAGCTGCGGTAATCGCTTTCACCTAGAGCTCTTACACAGGCAGGGTCAGTTTGTAACGTTATCAGTGACGGACTGGGTAACCTAAACATCTGTGTGAACCCGAGACTAATCGTTTCCCTCCAAAAGAGGAAAAAATCCTTGCCAAAATCCTATAGTATAAGAGGGCAAGAGAACTCATCGGCGTTCTCAAAGTACTATCAGGTTATACAAATGGATAGGCACATCCATTTCCCTGTCCATTTTAGTAACAAAATAGAAAAAGTACGACACAAATCTTACCGACTTTACCACTTGCTAACTTCACCCAACTTGTCGCTTCGTCTCAAACTGATGATGTATAAATTTAGCCTCCGACAAGCTCTGCTGTACGGTGCCCCACTCACTTGACTGACAATACACCAAAAAGTCTCCAGCAATTTCTCCAGCACCAGTAGAAGGGTGGCCATGCACCTGTCTCGAGAGGTTAAAGAACGCCGACCTGCACCCGTTGCTTTGTGTGTCGTCGGTGGTTCTATTTATCAATCTTATTTAGCAGTACCTAACAAACCCAGTGTTTAACACTATGACACCCCACCCCTCCCGTATCGATGGCAACAGACTGTCGGGGAAAATTAGTTTAAGATTTTGTTGGTTATATGTAAGTTAGTTTTAAGTCTATGATTCATAAAGTGAGCCCCATAACGTTTAATCATGTTTAGACAATGAATGTATAATGTACATTATACTTTTGTAACAATCACAAATCGCATTGTAAAATTATTAAAAATTGATCTATTGTATATAGAATCTATTCTGGTTTTCATAATTTATAATAAGAAAATGATAAAAAAAGTAATAATTAAGAAAATAAATTACATAGGCAAGAAAAAATTTGGATAAAGGATAGTGGTTGAAATATACTAGTGAGTTTTATAGGACCGCATGTCATCCATATCCAGATATAGTTTAACCATTAGGTAAGAGTCGGAATGTTTTTTATTTTTAACACTTATTTAATTTATTATTTAACCTTATTTATTTATTAATTAATTGACTACTGCTGATGAATATTTATTTTCAAACAAAAATAGCCAGAGGCTCTGGTAGTGGTGAAATAGTGGCCTACGAAATCATAAGAAAAAAAAGGGGTAGGGTGAATAGACTCATGAATAGACTCAGTGAATGTCAATGCAAATTTGGTTAGGAGTGGGAAAATAAATGAATGGACTGTATTAATAAACAATTCTTAGCTTAAAACTATGTATACATGTATACGCACCAAGACAGCTAATGGTTATGCGGACATAGGGCTTCTACTGTCATTTGACGCTAACGTTTGATGATCTTCTTAGTGAAGACATCTCTCTTCACCCAGCTGAGTGACCTGAAAACTCAAAGAACACCTGGACCACAAGTTGTAATGACAAATTCACACAACAGAAACTACTGACAGAAAAACACTCATACTCATGAGCGTACCTGTTGGAGCAACGCTTCTAACTAATACTACAATACTACAATACTACAATAGTTCTAACTAACAACTACAGCAGACTGAATCCCACTCGTCTAATGGCGGATAAACATCTATCGGTGTCAATGAAACTTATCAACAGCGAACAATTCGGCAAAAGAATATAACTAAATCAGTATTTAAACTCTAAAAATCTATATTGGTATTTAAAAAATTGGACAAGTATGACGGGGTCTTTACGTGAGAAGTTTTTGTCACCATACAGCTCACACAATTATTTATAATGACTGCATAGATCGGGACTTGAACCCGGATATTTATTAGGGGCTCTACCAACTAGTCTTTAAATTAAGTCTTGTGCTTGTAAACCCTATGGTAAAACCCGTACGAGCATCAGTAGTAATAACGCTTGCATTTTAGGAATAAAGTTTTTAACTACTTGTTCTTAACTACTAAGTTTTATAATGGTTGATAATCCTAATTAATACAAATTTCTTTATTATCTTTCTTTAATATTTATTATTTACCTGTATGTTTCAAATCTTTAGTCCTACAGTACGACCTCCATTCGATATGGCGTATGCCGTTACATGTGGACCGGGCAAAAGGTTAATGTTGGATTTTCGGAAAATGTTTAACCATTCGCCGAGATGTTTTTGTGTCAAGCACAGCTACCAATGCAGAAACGTTACTAAAAACATTGCACATAAATAAATATGGTGAAACTCTTTACATGTTTTCCCAGACGATCTGAATCGATTCCAATCAAAAACAACCACTCATGTCTCTATTTCACCGTTAGTTCGAAGTTGTCTTAACATTTCAGTGTTGTTTTAGAAAATTTATGAAAGTACTTTTTTTTTTATTGGAATGACAATAAGGTATCTCTTTCAGAATATAATACATATAGATGTTTGTGCCAAACAACTAAATTTGCATTCTCAAAATTTCTTTTTGTTTATGATTATTTAATCTTTTCAAAACTATTGTCAATTGATATTTACAATCGGACCCGTCTTCCCTGAAGGGACTGGAAAAACCCGGGGTAATAAACTTTCCCTCTTCGGTCAGGCGAAGTCCCGTGCCTTGGGCCGTTCCGGTCATAGGCCTCGTGCTTTGACAAAAGGGCTTTTACACTATATTAAATGGTTTTATATATATTTTTCATAGGTTACAGAAGTTATTACTACACATCTTAAGAATTTAACTGTAATCAATTAAATATCAAATCGTCATTCTTTCAGTCTTGTTCAATTGCTAAATTGAAAAGTTATTCTAAATATAAATAAAACAATTTAAATCCATAAAATAATATTATCTCCTTGAAATAACAGAGATTTGGCTTGGTATAATAATAAATCTTCCGTCCCTCCACAATATGGTATTTACTCACCAATAACGTTTTCGCAGTTGCTAAAATGAAACGTCACATGATAAAATCCTCGACTGCGCATACAGAGACAAATAAATTCAATCAATAAACAACGCAACAAAGATAATAATCAATAAACGTATTCGAATTATTAACAACGCTGAATTTCACTCCACTGAAAGTCCGGAAAGGTAAAAATTTCAAAAATGAAAAAAATTTACACAAAAAAAATATCAATTATTTATTTAAAATTCCCTAATCTCATAGCTGCTCACTCAATCGATCTTGTGAATAAACTTATTGGATTTGAAATAGTTTATATTGGTTCAGACTTTAAAATAAGTTTGCAACTTCCGGCTTCACTTATTCTTTTTTTTTTTATTGAAATCCTAATAAAGTATCTTCTTGATTTCAGAATATAGATTTTTGTGCCAAATAACTAAATATTTGCATTGTAAAAATTTCTCTTTGTTTATGATTATTTAATCTGATCTGAATCGGTTCTAAACAACTCATATCCAAAAAGCACTCATATCTAATTTCACCACGAGTTCCTAGTTATCTCTTTTTAACATTTCGGTGTTACAGTTTTAGAAACTTTATAAATCATTTTTGATTTCAGAATATAATAAATATAGATTTTTGTGCCAAATAACTAAATTTGCATTCTCAAAATTTCTTTTTGTTTATGATTATTAATTCTTTTCAAACTATTGTCAATTGATATTTACAATTGGGCCCGTCTTCCCTGAAGGGACTGGAAAAACCCGTGGTAATAAACTTTCCCTCTTGGGTCAGACTAAGTCCCTTGCCTTGGGCCGTTCCGGCCATAGGCCTCGTGCTTTGAAAAAAGGGTTTTCACTATATTAAGTGGTAATTTTCGTAGGTTACAGAAGTTATTACTACATATCTTAAGAATTTAACTGTAATCAATTAAATATCAAATCTTCATTTGACTCTCATCTCTCAGCCTTGTTCAACTGCTAAATTGAAAAGTTATATGATAAAAACATCGACTGTGCATATGGAGACAAAGTAAAAACTTAAAAGACAAAAATAAATAAAGGCTACTCACACAATCGATGGTATGAAAAACTTAAAATTTGATTTTATTTTGATTTTGATTGTGAAGAACGTAAAGTTTGATTTTCTTTATATAAAGTAAGATAGCTAAAATAGGTAGGTTGTCTCTACTACTGATTTTATGGGTTATGGAGGGGGTGGGTTTGTTAGGATACATCTGTTTATTAGTTCTTCATTTTTATTTATAATATCAGATATTTGGGAATCTAATTCATGGTTGATTAATTTTCTATCATTGGTATGGTGTAGCAAGGCTTGTGGTTTTTGTTTAAGATGTTCTTTTGTTTATTTATTTATTGCATTCTCCACACTATTCTATACACACCTAATCTAAATTTTAACTGGATCGGGTAGGAAATATCGTTCTGCAAAGTGACTTATCTCATAAAGGCTACACCAACGCATGCTAATTTCAAAATATCCCGTAACTTGGTAAGAAATATTTCTCAAATACGTGATCGTTTAATTTTATTCGAAGTTATTTATAACTTTTTTTTTTTGATTCTTGATAAAAAGCCAAATATCAAGCGTATCCAATCTTTTCGATCAAAAGTCCTGAGAACAATAGTAAATCCACCTTATTAGATCAGCAACAAAACCCTTCATAAATATCTTAATATACCGTACATTCTTGAACTTCCAAGTTCATGAACTTATCCAACCAACCTAATCCCCTAGCACAGTCATTGCACTGTAACCACTCATCCCTGTAATCCTCCTCGGAGACTGAAACGGCAGTGGCCTCGTGTTCTCACGTTCTTGGTCAGTCTCCACTGGCTCGTACCCGGTGACGCGGCTGACGGAGGAGTGTGGGAACTTCCCAAGACTCCGCTTCCTCTTTCGCATGCGATGGTGGTGAAAACCACGTAGATTTGGGAGGTCTCTGGGATGTTCGTAAATACTGTATGAATGAGAACATTTATCTCAATTACTTATTGTCTAATAAGGCAGATTGTAATTTTAGGGCAATAAAGAAGTTTTGATAGTGATTCTTGATACCATGAGGAACAATATGGTGGATCTATAGCGGTGGCTATAGCTATGTGGCTTAAATGAGCTCTGTATTATAGTTGTCTTTATGTAGTGTTGTTGTCTTTATGTGTAATTGAGTATTTAAATTATTGGCTGTTGGTTGAACGATTTGCTGTGCGTTACCAACCCAACAACAACATGTCCGCCTCTAATTGTTTTGTTCATCGAGTGTGTCTCTCTATTTAAAATATAAGTATAATAATAAAAGTGTTTTTTCCCCTCAGTGGAAACCACTAAAAGGAAAGGTGGCAGTAGGTGCAGAGTAGAGTGCAGTGCGAAGGTAGGTGGTCACAGATAAGACCTGCGGTGACATTCGGACAGCGGCAAGATGTAATCTCTGACTGCCATTGTTGCGATCATGGCCGCGCTGCCTCTCCGCGAGGTTTTTTGCTCCAAGTACCCCAAAGATAACTTATGCCAAAATGAGGGCAGGTGGCGTTTGTACCTACCTGGCTCCACCCGGGGCCTTCTAATGTCAGTCCGTCTGTGTAGTTTTACCGGAGTATAATTTGAGACGATACCGTTAACTACGGCCTCTGTGAGTACACGCACTCCCCATTATCGCCAGCAGTGAGCTACCACTTTCCGACCGTTCTGCTACTGGGCTCTCGTCCAGGCTAGGTGTTTTTTTTGATTTGATTGTCATTGTAATTTCGGTTTTCGGAATAGTTTTTTTTTTTCTTGTGACATATAAAAAAAATATATATATATATATCTAGAAATGTATACAGAAAATTATTTCGTCTCCCTCACTCCTTAATTCTGTCACCCAGCCTTCAAATAGGTCCTCCTAGTAAAAGGATCCGTTCACCCCAAATAAATTTTCCTTTATTTTTCCCTTATCCTAGATTTTAAAGTTTAAAACCTGAGACAAAAAAAAAAGATTTCGTCTAAATATTACGTGACGGTTTCTAGAGCAAATTATGAACTAACCATCTGCCTTATTAGGCAATAAGTAATTAAGATAAATGAACTCATTCATACCATATTTACGATTCATCATTCACTCGCTCATTCATCATACAATATTTACAGACAGCCCAGAGGCCTCCCTCACATACGAAAGAGGAAGCGGAGTCTTGGGAAGTCCCGCACGCTTCCCGTCATCCGCGTCACCGGATACGAGCAAGTGGAGGCTGACTAAGAGCGCGAGAGCCACAGACGCTCAGGACATGATTGGAGAAACTGGCCATTGCCAGGACTCCCACTGTCACACATTTATAGCAGGTCATGAGGCCATTGCCGTTTCAGTCTCCGAGGAGGTTATAGGTCTAAGTGGTGCAGTGCAATGACTGTGCTACGGGATTAGGTTATAAATTAGCTTGAATACAACAAAATAATTTAGAATATATAGTTAAATTAAAACCATGAAATAATAGGATCGTGTGCTGATACGGAAATAGGGAAATACTAATAGAATCGATGGTAGATAAGTTGTAATTTATTTGATTGCTGGAATTTGCACGAATTCTTTGTAGTAGGTCTTTTATGGGGTTGTACATCATTAAAAAATAGGTTATTTAGATTTGTAATAATGTATTGGATATTAATAAATAATATATAATGTGTGGAACAGGTGTCTTCAACCGATGGCGACCGTTCACATGCGCCGGCCGATGTACGTGCGTATCTGTGAGGAAATAATTATCTATCATTTGTTATCAAAGTTTGGTATTGATAACTTCTGGATCTCTTTGATAAGCCATTTAAGCAGTTTATTATTATCACCATTTTACATGCTAATTAAATGAAACCGAAATAATTGAGTAGATTGCAGGATTTGTTCGAGGAAGAATTGGAACTTTGTATCTTCAGAACGGCATTGTTTCAAAATATAATGAATCAGATGAGAACTTTATAAAATGAAGATTTTAATTCAGCTTGCATCTTTAAATATGCTGGTTTCAAAAGGGTATAAAGAAATACAAGTTTTTATTGTTATTTTTTTTTCAAAAATCTCAAATTTGAAAAATTAAGAAACAAGGAAAAAATAATATTGGGATAAATGTAACCTTTTTCTAGGAGAGATATATTTGAAGGTCGGGTGAAGGAAATGCGTGGAAAACCCCGGGTGAGGTGCAGGTGATCTAGGGACAGTGGTCAAAAAAAGCTTCATGAACTTTTATAAAATATCACAAATATAAAATCAAATGGAATAGACTAGAAAAACAAATTCCAGGGCAAATTCATATCTGGCAAATAAAAAGAACGAAGCGAGTGTGCAACACCATGTGGTTGTCGTATATCAACAAGATTCTTGGCAACTTTGTTACAAAGCACATGTTCACAAACAGACAATGTACAGAAACTAACCTGTGACGTACAGAAAAAAGTGGGGTTTGTTCGGGGAGGCAACGTGCTTGGGGCTAAAAAACCACGTGAAATCACGTCAACGTTGTTAAAATAGTTTCTGTTTACGAGATAATATTCATAACAATTAATTTATGGTAATTATCGAATGTATATAAATATATTCATATGTGTGTGTGTGTTTTGTTGACTCCGGTTTGGGGTTTATTAACATTTATTACCAGTACCTACCAAATTGTTTTGGTTGTCAAATATTGATGGTTATATTCGCAATAGTGGCTTTTGGAAAATTACCTTATGGATCACAATTTGTACCAGCTGTCTGTCTCTGTGGCCGTCGATTATATTGGGGTAGATGTCGTGAAAGTTGTCATTCGAGGCATGGTAGTTCGCTTGGTAGAGCCCTTGACTACAAATTGCTAAGGTCCTTCCTTGCTCGAGTTCCGTTCTCGTCATATTTTCTCTTCGGCTGCTGATTATTATTGCTATTTATTGTTACTAAGCACATGTTCACAAACAGACAATGTACAGAAACTAACCTGTGACGTACAGAAAAAAGTGGGGTTTGTTCCGGAGGCAACGTGCTTGGGGCTAAAAAGCCACGTGAAATCACGTCAACGTTTTTTAAATAGTTTCTGTTTACGAGATAATAATCATTACAATTAATTTATGGAAATTATCGAATGTATTAGTTATTGTAATAGTTTGCTTGGTAGAGCCATTGACTACAAAGGTCCTTCCGGGTTAGGGTTCCGTTCTCGTCATAATATTTTCTCTTCTTATTATTGTTATTGTTACTAAGCAATACCACAATGACCATTTCTCAATGAATATCGATGATAATATTAATATATTTTTTTTCTTTTTGTTCTGACTGTTAATTTAATGTTAAATTCTTTTGTAAGTATCATATGATATGTAGTTATGCGTTACTAGGAATAGTCATTAATACTATGTTATAGATCACGCCTCTTGCCACTGTTTTTGTCAAAACTATGTGTGGTGTAATGAATTACAGAACATTAATCCAATTTATTTTATTTAAACGGATTGTACACATAATTTTGTTGTTTATATATTATATTGTCTTGCTTTTTTATTGTAAACCTCTACCTGCTATAAATGCGTAACATTGGGAGTTCTAACAATGACCAGTTTCTCCAATCATGTCCTGAGTGTATGTGGCTCTTGCGCTCTTGGTCAGCCTCCACTGGCTTATATCCGGTGACCCGGCTGACGGAGACTCATGTGGATTTGGGAGGTCTCTGGGCTGTTTGTAAATATGGTATGAATAAGATCATTTATCACAATTACTTATTGCCCAATAAGGCAGATTGTAATTTTATCATAATAAAGCTGTTTATTGTAAAAGTTTGAAATGACTTTGTCACAATTTATCTTATTTGACAGTTGTCTATGGAATGTATAGATATCGATTTTACCACCAGGGGTGATTATGGGTCCTTCGCCAATTCAATATTTAAGTGCACGTGTTTTCTTTTTTCACTCATTAAGTGGAATACTATTAAAGTCAAGTTAATCTTTTGTACACTATAGGTAACATGAATAATAATTCGTGTATAAGCGATATGCAGGTTTTCAATTGTACAAAATGTAACACCGTTTTCAGACATTTCACGTGACATTATTTTAAAAATGTATTGTACAACCCTCGAAGAGACCCTTTGCCGGTCTCTTTTAACGGCACAGTTTAAGGCACACAACACCGAATGCAGCACGCTATACATAGATTACTGTTTAACCTACATACCGACCTTAAGACCCTGTAACAATTGGATAAGGCTTTGGAAGTATTCGTAAAACTCGTTGGCAATGTGGGACTGTATTTTGTGTTCTGATTGCGACAAGCAGTGCAGACCCAGCGACGGGGCTTTAACTGACCCGTGGCACGCTACCTCTCCGCTCAACTAATGACCTTTCCACAATCCGCTATCGTTGTCACATAATTAGCTCTAGATTAAATTGGCCGGGGAGATTTGGGGGGGGGGGTCATTTCAAGGCTTCTCGACAACAGACAAATCAGTCGATCTCTGGCGTTTGCGTTCTTATTGCATTCTTACATCTCAATTAGAACTGCTTGTATGGACTGTTAATTAATACTTCACACGTAACACAGTCAATCCCTGACACAACGTTGTGCACGACCCGCGAGCATAGCAAGTGTACTGATGGCATATCTGTGGTATAGGTGATATCGATTTGATGTATTGTTGAATGTATCGATTAGGGGTGTTGGAAAACAGGTTGGTTACCTTCCCTGCTCATGCTTGTTTAAGGTTTGTTTTGATCCTGTATATCTATAAATGTGTGAGCAAATAAATCGTTGAATTTAAGTACATTGCGTTCCGTTTATTTTATGTTAGACGCCTTATAAAGACATTACAATATCATTTCAGGACTTGCGGAGCCGACTGATTGGACTGGGACTAATTGTCTAAATAAAACACAGAGACTCTTTACCTTACCCAGAAAGAGGGGGATAATTTGTAAATAGATTCACCTGAGGATCTATAAGTATATATAATTATCTGTAAATTTAAAGGGGCTATGAAAGGGGGGTAAAAAAAAATAAAAAAAAGAGGGGGGGGGAATGATGGCGACAAATATTTTGGGTTTACATTTCATTTTATATTTTTGTCTAAATTACATAAAATTACAACAAGTATGTAATGTAACAAAAAGGCGTGCGAGTGGGTCAAGTTCAGTCACATTGATGGTGAATTGGCGATTATCACTTGGTGGTAACATCGAGATCTGTTTTTGTCAAAACCAAGAGTGGTGTAATCAATTACTGAACATAAATACAATTTATTTTATTTAAACGGATTGTACACATAATTATGTAAAGCTTGTTTATATATTATTATTTTTATTTGATATTTTCGTCCTAATTACATCAAAATACAAGTATGAAAATTTAACTAAAAGGCGTGCAGACCCGAGTGGGTCAACTCTTTCCTTTGAAAAACAACTGCTATTTAAATTATACCTAACCTTACATGTTTAACACATTTACTACCCAAATAACTGGCAGGACAAAATCCATTCGAAGTAAAATTAAAATTCCTAGAAACTATATTTTTTGAGTCACTAATCACTGCTTCCTTCTCGTAAGCCAGGAAGGTTACCATTCTGCAGGAACTCTGGCGTATGTTGATATTTATTATATAGGACCTAACCAACCCAATGTTTAACCCCACCACCCTTCCCGCATCGATGGAAACAGATTTTCGAGGAAGAATTAGCATGTAAGTTAGTTTTAAGTTTCATCAAAAAGGTGAGCCCCATCACCTTTATTGGTGAGTTCAGCCCAGTCACGTATAATGTATATCATTATACTTGTTTATTCCATCATATAATTTTTATAAAATAACAAAACCTGTATATAATGTAGCGATGCTACAGGAAATACAAAAATAATTTGTAAATAGATTCGCCTGAGGATCTGTAATTGTATATAATTACCTGGGAATTTGAAGGGGCTAGGAAGGAAAAAATAAAATATATATATTTATAAATTGTATGAATATATATTGCGATTACCGTATAAATGAAATAATACGAGACAATTGTAGAATACAATATTCCGTATGAATGAAAGTGGGAATTCAATAATAATATGAGATCATTTATTACAATTACCTACCCTTTTACGGCAGATTGTTATTTTTCTCCAACTAAATATTTATTAAAAAATAAAAAGTCAAGAACTACTTGGAAAAAGCATATCTTCGGACCACTTTTTGTGGGCACCTACAAACTAGACAGGTGTCAAGAATATTCCCTATCCCATAGACTCCCTTTTCCATGGGGGGTAAAGGTACACAGCCAGGTAGTCCTGGGCAATTGTCATGCTAACATGACCATAAGCTATTAGACGTAAAAGAGCCTCCTTTATGCTTTCTAAGAAATCTCCATTGTTAGTAACTGGAGTGCTCTCGATTCATCTCACCGAGCGGTGACGATTTGAACCTTTTCCCCTACTGTAAGTAACAGAGATAAATGGTCGTCCCTGTACTAATGACAAACTTGGAAACTGTCACAGGCTACAAATACCCAATCCAAAAAATCCAATTTCCAATCTCAAAAGCACGCATACCAAAAAAAAATTAATAAATACTCGCAATGTTTAAACCAAATGGAAGGAATGTCTTTAAATTAAATATATATATATACGTATATTATAATTGCATGAGTTTAGAATGATCAATAAAACACTATTTATTCGCCCCTATTTTTCTCTTGATCGGTGCATTCAGTGTTAGTATGTATGTGTTGTTTTTTATAATTTGTCGAAGTTATCCATTTTAATCTTAGACAATAATCATCTAATATTGTACCGACCACAAAATTTGAATAGTATAATGATTTGACTAGTTTTTTTCGTGTTCGCACATTCATTTGTTGTTGTCGGTAAGTACCATTATTTTGAGGCAATTATTTGTTAGTCACTGTTCTGTTAAGAAATGTTTGTAATGTTGATCGGTGCATTCAGTGTTAGTATGTATGAGTTGCTTTTTACAATTTGTTATTAGTTATTGTAATTAGTTGTTGTTTTAGTCAAAGTATAATAATTATTATTAGTATATACCTACCTACTGGAAACTCAATTTTCTTCGATAACTTTATTGAATAATTAAAAATTTTTTTTTTTTATATTTAGTGATTGTTTAGACTCTCAATATTGTGTTTGTTTTCACTAACGCGACAAGAATTATTTCTGAGTGTGTTTTCAGCAAAATGTTATTTAATTAAATCTCGTAACAATGGGAGTACTGGCAATGACCAGTTTCTCCAATCATGTCCTGAGCGTTTGTGGCTCTCACGCTTCAGCCTCCACTGGTGCGTATCCGGTGACGCGGCTGACATAGGAGCTTCGCGGACTTCCCAAGGCTCCGCTTCCTCATTCACATGCGAGGGAGATGACAACCATGTGCAATGTTGGGGGGCCTCTGGGCTGTTTGTATATATAGTATGAATGAGCGAGTGAATGATGGATTGTAAATATGGTATGAATGAAAACATTTATCACTATTACTTATTGCCCAATGAGGCAGATTGTAATTTTACCATAATAAAGTTGTTTTTATCATCATCAATTAAATATCACGTTTTGTTTTTTTTAAATAAAGTAAAATTTCTCAGTATTATTTTTAATTGCTTCTTTTTAACAACAAAAAGTATTGAAAAAAATTACAAATTATTTATGAATGAATATATGATTTACAATTGCAATAACAAACGTAGGGATAAATTATTATTCCCTAATTCCCAAGTACAATAATGCTTTCCCTTTCAAAGTGGGAATGACAGACTATCGACTACGATAGTTTTCCATCGGCAGTGTCGAGATATCGACATCGGACGTCCCTCTTAAAACTCAGACCACGAGTCCTAAACACTCCTTACCCCCCAAGAAGACATATTGTAAGTAAGTACCCATTGTTTAAAACTGTCGTGAAGGGTGACAAGGGTGCACTAGTAGGCTACAATAGAGAACAACACTTACAATGGATTAAGATTAGTTTTGTTGGATAAAGGCTTAGACGACCGAGGAGAAGTTTTTGAAAATGACTATTTTGACTAGTCATAGAATATAAGTACTGAGTGGCTTGTTCTACCTGCCAAAGGTAGACATCGTGGGTTATCTTCAGGTTGGCGCCCTTTTTTAAAGTGAACAGGTAACCTTTGGCACTTAAGAGAAAACATTTACTACGGAAATTCCGCGAATCGTAAGGGCCCAAATATTTAAAGTCATGATTACAAAATACATAGTTATAGAGGGAGATCCAAAATCCATTATTTTTAAATTATTTACATTATGAAACAGAAATTGAGTCGGTTTTAGGATAATTGCTTGTTAATTTTTTTTCTAGTAGAACCACCATTTTATTAAACATTAAGTAATCTATAACGTAATAATTAATTTATTCAATGAAGAATTCTAAATCAATTTTTGGATTTTAAAATGTTTCTGCATTCACTGCTGCACTGTACCGTGGTCTGAAATAACTCGGGGGATATAAATTACTCTGATACATATATTTTCACAACGCATTCGTACTTTACTTACTTCGTAGTATATTTTTAAGCACCGAACTTAATCTACATTCCTCTCACGTATTTTGTTATAATTTTTTTTTCTGAGTTGGTTTCCTGTCTTTTTTTTATGCCGAATCATATACTGCACTAACGATAGCCAAGTGCTGGTTCGACCAGGAATGTGCTATTAATTCGTGGATAAAATAACTCTAGAATGAATAAAGGATTACATTACCTATAAAACTAAAGCTCAATTCGATTATTAAAATTCTGAAAAACTATAAACATCATAGGCGTGTGGAAAAATAACCACTACACCAATTTAATATTTTGAACTCATCCCTATAATCCTTCTCGGAGACTGAATCAGCAGTGACCTGCTATAAACGCGTGACAGTGGGAGTCCGGGCAATGGCCAGTTTCTCCAATCATGTCCTGAGCATCTGTGGCTCTCGCGCTCTTGGTCAGCCTCCACTGGCTAGTATCCGGTGACGCGGCTGACGGAGGAGCGTGGGGGACTTCCCAAGACTCCGCTTTCTCTTTCGCATGTGGATTTGGGAGGCCTCTGGGCTGTCTGTAAATATTGTGTGAATGAGCGAGTGAATGATGAATAGTAAATACGGTATGAATGAGAGCATTTATCTTAATTACTTATTGCCTAATAAGGCAGATTGTAATTTTAGAACAATAAAGAATCAATAATAATAAAAAAAAAAAAAAAAAAATATTTTGAAAATAATAGCTTCTTTCTGAACCGTTTTCTAATAATAGCCGTTTTCTGGAAACGGAAAGCACTTCAAGCCTTTCTTTGTTCCAGGAGTGTTTTATTTTTTTTTTTTTGCCAGTTCTTACCATTTTGTACCCTCTATAAAAATGTTAACAAACCTTAAATGACCTGTCCGAAACTGTTAAATGACCAACCATTTCCCACAGGGCCTTGCCATTTATTACCCGGTCTTGACCATCGACCCTTTCCCCCAAATCAAAGGCCCAGGTCAGGCAGGGATTGCAGAAAGCTGTACAACAGATGTTTGCAGGAGAATACTTCAATGAACATTTTATTCATAATCAAGAGCGACTATGTTATTTATTATTTTTTTTTTTTTTTTACTAGATACATTGCAAATAAGCATAAGATCATTTTTGTTATGCGAATATTGTAAATAAATATTTAATTTGAATTTTTTTTTCATGACAACTTTATCATGATAAAATTACAATCTGCCTGATTGGTCTATAAGTAATTGTGCTATATGATCTCGTTCATACCAATTTACAATTTTCATTAACTCACTCATTCATCCTATATATACAAACAGCTCAGAGGCCCCCAAGTCCACATGGTTGTCACCTCCCTTGCGTGCGAAGGAAGAAGCGGAGTCTTGGGAAGTCCCCCACTGGATTAGAGCCAGCGGAGGCTGACCAAGAGCGCGAGAGCCACAGACGCTCTGGACATGATTAGAGAAACTGGCCATTGCCAGGACTCCCACTTTCCCACTTGTTTATAGCAGGTCACGAGGCCACTGCCATTTTAGTCTCCGAGGAGGATTATAGGGATTAGTGGTGCAGTGCAATGACTGTGCTAAGGAATTTGAAGCTAAAAAAAATTTATTTTCTTCAAAAATAACTTATAAGAGCAGCGCTCTAACTAGTGAAACGTCAAAACTTGTTTGTGCCCATCAACATTTTTCTGTTCGGCCGAGATGACTAAATCCAATTCCACTCAGACTTGAGCCACTCAGACGCCGAATCGACGATCGGGTTTTAGCATATCATCAGGGCCATTGCCGCGGAGCCTGAATGTGGTAGGTTACTTGGTAACGAGCTCCGAAGTACAGCCGGAAATTACAAAAGCTGTAATCACAAGGAAGGCGAATCATCCGAAATCACGATGAGTCAGTCTCTGTATTTATCCATGAGCGAATGAACGAGCGAATGAATCTACCTTCGTGCTATTCAACAGGGCATTGCAAGTTTAAACAATCGATAAATAAAAAAAAAATGTTAACAATATTTATTTTATCTTTAACATAGTTTCAAAAATATGTTTAGCGATATAAAATATTTGAATATTCGGGAAATAAAGTTCTTTTTTTTCTAAAATATTAATTTTTAGAACTAAAATGCTAAAAAAAGAAAACTCAACAATGTAAAATAAACATCGTAAAATTAAACAAAAAAATTGAAACATGATTTTGTCTAATAATGGAATAACATAAAATTTCTTACAATAAACTACGCTTGCTGCTGAATGAGTGTTCAACATTAAACGACGTACGTGTGAAAAAGAGGCTATGTCTTTTATCGAAAACGTCCTGTCCTCGCCCAAGGAGATGAAGCCTCTGGTAGCATGACTACAGTCGTTTTAATAATCACCCAGGCCATTGCAGAATAGCTATTATTTTTTTAAATAAATTATTTAAAATATTTCCTAAGGTGGCCAAGAGTATATTAGGCAATGGTATATTATTTAAGCTTAGTAGAATCCTCTACTGGTGAGACCTACATTCTATTTAACCCTTTTATTTAAAAATTTTTACAAAAAAATATTAACAATAGCATGAACGAATTGGCGATTGATGACTCCTTTTTCTGCATAGCATAACATCCATTTAAAGGAGGGTACAAAATACAAAAACAATCGTTTTAAAGTTAAAATTACACGCAAGACTGGGCTAGGTGATGGGGCTATCCTTCGGTTTACAAATTTGGGGGAAAACGTACATACTAAACCTTTCCTGTTTTGACTGCGTTCTGCCATTGATAGGGGAACGGAGCGGGGGTTATCGTGCTAAATACCGGGTTTGTCATGTATTGTCATGTATTGTATTGAATCGAAGAATTTGACATGTCTACGTTGAATGAATTCGGCTACCGTAGGCAGATCAAAGACCTCGTGAAGCTCACTGTTTCTCCGCTGCTCGGATGTAGTATGTCTGACCACTTTCATCAGTATACCGTTTTGGAATTGTTGGAGTCGCCGAGCTGTCGTATACGTCAGATAACGAAACAGCGGTGCACCATACAGCAGAGTAGGCCTGAGTAGACTTATAGATCATGAGCTTGAGGCGCAGTAATATATTGGGGGAAGTCAATAAATGCGTAAGCCGGTAAGACTTCGGTGCGAGTTTGCTTCAACTTCCTCACAAAATGGTCACTAAAACGGAGGCGTTGGTCCATTTTAATGGCCAGATATACTAGTTTGTTTCCTGGTGAGTTTTTCTGCGTTCTTACAGTGGCAGTCAAGTCTTACCATTGTTTACAGAGATATTGAGTGTCCCCAATCTCTTACTGATCTGGTTACGGGCTACTTCAGCCTGTCTAAGAGCTTGAATGACCTTGGCGCTCATGCTGCTAAGTCATCAGCGAAAGCAGCAATTGCTGTGTTTTTGTACCGGGCTCCAACAATTTCAGACCTATACACGTTGAAAAGTACTGGGGATAACAAGGCTCCTTGGGGGTACTCTACAGGTCCTACAATCTATTTTTTTTTCCCTAATCCCCTTGAAAATGGCAAATTTATCATTTACTATAGATTCTCAGGCGAATCTATTCACAAATCACATTTTATATGCCTTGTAACCATCGCTACATTCTATACAAGGTCTGAATTCCATAAAATTGACATCATTAATACAAGTACAATGATACACAACTTGGCTTCATTGATAATACTCTATTAGGTGATGGGGCTCACCTTTTTGATCAACCTACATTCTAGTGATATTATTTTAACTATAACTAAGCCAGGCCTACAAGCATCAACAGGAGGAAGGGCATCATGATGCACCATACAGAGTTGCATTGCTACACCATGCCAATGATAGACAATTAATCAACATCCTTGAAATAGAAATTAAAATTAGATTCCCAAATATCGGACAATATAAATATAAAAGAAGAAACATGTATGCTGAGGAACCCACCCGATCCATATCTCCTAAATAAAGCCAGTCGTAGATTGAAGTCAGTAGAGATAACCTACCTATTTTAGCTATCTTACTTCATATAAATAATATCAAATTTTACAAGTTTTTCATACCATCGATTGTGTGAGTAGTCTTTATTTATTTTTGTCTTTTAATTTTTTACTTTTTCTCCATGTGCACAGTCGATGTTTTATCAGATAACTTTCAATTTAGCAATTAAACAAGACTGAAAGAATGACGATTTCTTATTTATTTAATTACAGTTAAATTCAAAAGATCTTTAGTAATATTTTCTGTAACGTATAAAAATTACATATAAAACCACTTAATATAGTGTAAAAGCACGCGGTTTATGGCCGGGACGGCCCATGACAAGGGACTTTGTCTAAAAGGTGTACGATTGGCTAAAGTCAAGTTGTCAGATTGGAAAAAAATACGACCCAAAGGGGAAAGTTTATTACCCCGCGTTATTTCAGTCCTTTCAGGGATTTGAAAACGGGTCCGATTGTAACTATCAATTGACAATAGTTTTGAAGCGATGGAATAATCGTAAACAAAAAGAAATTTTTACAATGCAAATATTTAGTTATTTGGCACAAAAATCAATATTTATTATATTCTGAAATCGAAAATGATTTATAAAGTTCCTAAAACTGTAACACCGAAATGTTAAAAAGAGATAACTAGGAACTCGTGGTGAAATTAGATATGAGTGCTTTTTGGATATGAGTTGTTTGGAACCGATTCAGATTAGATTAAATAATCATAAACAAAGAGAAATTTTTACAATGCAAATATTTAGTTATTTGGCACAAAAATCTATATTCTGAAATCGAGAAGATACTTAATGGTATTTAAATAAAAAAAAAATAAGTGAAGCCGGAAGTTGCAAACTTATTTTAAAGTCTGAATTAATATAAAATATTTCAAATCCAATAAGTTTATTCACACGATCGATTGAGTGAGGAGCTATGAGATTAGGGAATTTTTTTAGTTATTTATTATTTTTGTGTGAATTTTTTTCATTTTTGAAATTTTTTTAATAAAAAAATGGACCCTTCCGGACTTTCAGTGGAGTGAAATTCAGCTATGTTAATAACACGTTTATTGATTACTATCCTTGTTGATTTTAATGATTGAATTTGTTTGTCTCTGTATGCGCAGTCGAGGTTTTTATCATGGGACGTTTCTTGTTTTTAAATTTAAATTGTTTTATTTATCTTTACCATACAAATAATTTGCTAATTTAATTAAATAAATTCAATTTTAACGGGATAGTATAGATATACTTTACTGGAAAATTGTAATAAAAAAATAAATAATAAATTTTTAAAAAATACCAAGTTCGATTGATATTCGTTGAGAACTTTGTTTTGTCCTTGAACCCCCCTCCCACCAAAAAAAAAAAAAAGTAGAAATCCTTTAAAGCCCTGTACATCATATACAAGTGCTACATCTCATAACATAATTGTAGACATTAAACTAAATTTCATGATTTTTGGTTGCAGGGAGCGAGAGGTGGAGCCAAGCCGAAGAAGTACAAGAGTTCTGGAGGAAGCTTCTCGGACAGTTCAGGGAGCGTCGTTCGACAGGTGGACCGAATTTAATATCTTGCATTTAAGCATACATTATTGAAAAAAGTGTTTTAATTTTTGAAAAATATATTCTGCCTAAGATCCAGAATCGATATTTGTAATTGTAGAGGTTGTCCTTCATATACTAAAGTACTCACTCTAGATGAATGTTCAAGGTTCAAGATTCCCTTTTTAAACCATTATGCATGCTTATAATTATTGGTTATAATGAGAGTTTGTCATTCTCCAGGAGTAGATATTGGCAAACATCCGTCATTCCTGGAGACTCCAGTTTAGCTCGGCCAGCTGTACAGGGTGTACTGCGCAAGTTTGTTCGCCTTACCTGGATCACTACATCCTATAATTTCACTGCTTCCCCTAACAAGGAGCCCGGTAACCATGGCTATTGAATAACGCCCGCATAGGTCTCCATAACGCTCACGTTACGCGTTTTTTTGTTACTCTACACCATCAACTAGAGTTTCACCGATGTAAGACGTTTTTTTTATGTTAAAATAAATCCCGTTGGGAATGTATTAGGTCGGTGCGTATGAAATGACGGATTTTCTTTAAATGTGAACGTTTGTCTCCCTGTTTTTGTTATGCTTTTGTTTTTGACATAACCTGGTTTATAGTCGTACTGTCCATTGCTTGAGTCACATTTTAGCAAAGAAGATTTTCTCAAAAGTGTTCCCTTTTGTTATTTGCTTTGAATTTTGCACCGATATGAATTCAACCGATATTCGTGTCATTTTCTTATATGAGTATAAACTTGGAAATAATGCTGCAAAAGCTAAATAAACCAGGCGTTAGGGGAGAATACTGTAAACGCTCGAAAAGTGCAGCGTTGGTTTGAAAAATTTCGGTCTGGTGATTTTTCCCTGCAAAATGAACCCCGTGGAAGACCCGAAACGTCTGTGAAAAATGATCCTCTGAAAGCATTGGTGGAAACGAATCCAACTGTTTCTTCAAGGGAACATGCTGCCAGAATGGAAGTTGACCATACAACAATATTGCGACATCTTTCTGAAATTGGCAAGGTGAAAAAAATGGATAAGTGGATACCGCACGAACTAACCGACCGGAAATAAGCTCGGTAGTAAATTTAATAAAATTAAATGAATTAAAATATGAAATTTTGCAGCACCCACCTTATTCACCGGATCTTTCGCCAACCGGCTTTCATTTATTTAAACATTTAGAACTGTTTTTACGGGCTAAACAGTACGAAAATGAAGAAAAATGCCATATCAGAGTTCATTGATTCTAATGATCAGAATTTTTTCAAGACAGGCATGTATGCATTAAAATCTCGTTGGGAAAAGTGTATTGAAGTAAATGGAGCATATTTTGATTAAATAAACAGCTTTTGGAAAAAGATATGCAGTTTAATATATTCACTTAAAGAATCTGACATTTCATTCGCTGATAATATTATAAACCCTAGTCAAATGAATATTCATATCACATTAGCTACGGTGATTTGCTGTATATCTTTCTCGTGCATTCTCTTGATTCAATTAATTTTTGTTACCTCTCAAATCAGGAGATCGACCTTACTATTCAAAATGTACGCCTTATCACTTAATATTGGGACGAACCTGCTCGGAAACAAAGCACAAATGTAACCCGACCATATTATTTACAAACGGAAAAAGCATAAAATGGTGTAAAACATGTATTTCAATTTTAGTTTCCATATTGAAGTCAATTAATGGCTCTCATTTACATTCTCATGCATAAACAACAAGAAACAAGTTGAAAATGGCAGAACAATTAATGACTTCACTCAATCGAGATGTTTGTCCATTTTCCGAATTGTTGGGCTATTATCAGTAAACCATCATAATGATTAACAACTTATTCTTCCGCTGTCTTCGTATTTCTATATCAACGCAAAGCATAGAGGTTCGGCGTCGTTCCTCTGGCTGACAATTTTTATCTAAACTAGGTGCACTCTAGAAAGGAGATCAGTCCTCTGCTTATTGCTCTATTGGGCGAGATAACTACTGCAGTGTATAGAAGACCCAAGGATTAAATAAGGATGCAATGCAGAGTGGATAGGATCAGATCAGGGAAACAATTTGCCGATGTTATTCAGGAGTAAGGGATACCAAGATGGTTTGTTTTTGTGTTTACCACGATCCCCGCTAAAACGAAATAGCACAATTCGAAGGAGTTAGTAAAAAAAGTGATCGTAGCCGATAGACATTTCCACTTTGAAAGAGAAAACATTATTTTACTTGGGAATTAGGGAATAAGTAGAAAAATATGACAAGTATCAGAAATTGTTATTAATAAATAATTTATCACTAAGTTTATCATTGCGATTGTAAATCAGACAATGATTCATAAATAATTTGTAATTATTTTTCGGTACTTTTTGTATGATAAAAATAATCAATTAAAACAAAATTCTGAGAAATTTTACTTCATTTAAAAAAACAGTGCCTGTGGCAGCTGACGAAGAGCGCGAGAGCCACAAACGCTCAGGAAATGATTGGAGAAACTGGCCATTGCCAGGACTCCCATTGTTACGAGAGTTAATTAAATAACATTTTGGTGAAAACACATTTAGAAACATTGTCGTTTTAGGAAAGAACAAAACTTTTAGGAACTAAGCGAACAACAAAGCTTTAATCTCATTATCATCAAGTATTGCATTCGTTATGTTCAGAATGGATAGCGAACGTTTTGAGTTGGTTCTCAAATTTCAATGGATCTCGCCCTAGTTAGCTGATATACCTACAATGATGACTTAAGGAATTAACCTGTTTGCGAGAATAAATATAAATTATATTCATTGGACACCTAGGAAAAAGAAGGGGTGGAGGTGACAGTTCCAGCTCAGTGCATGACCACCGTTCAGAAAAACCAAAATATTCAGCTTATTTTTATTTTATTTTATTTTTTTCCAATCCCCTTAAAAAAAATGACAAAAACTTTTTCCTATAGATTCTTAGGCGAACCTATTTACATATTACATTTTATATGTCCTGTACCATCGCTACACTCTATACAAGGTCTGAATTCGGTATAAAAGTTATATAATCAATACAAGTACAATGTACTGGTGATGGGGCTCACCTTTTTGATCACTACAAAAGAAAACTTAAAAACTAACTTACATACTAATCCTTAACCTAAATTTTCCCCGACAGTCTGTTGCCATCGGTTCGGGAGGGGTGGTGGGGTCATTGTGTAAAACACTGGATTTGTGAGGTGCTGCAACGCGTCGAAAAACTTGATGTGTCTCCGGCGGATGAACTCATCCACCGTCGGCCCATAAAGCAACGGGTGCAGTACGGCGTTATTTAACCTCTCAAGAGATGTCGGACCACTTTTCGCATGATCCCATTCTGGAAACGTTGGAGACTTGTGGTTGTAGCGTCAGTCAAGTGGGTAAATAGCGGGGCATCGTACAGCAGAGCTGGCCGGAGGAATCCAGGTTTTTTTTTCTCTTACCCGGTAATTATGAGTAAGAATATTGGTAATGTATTCGAGAAGAAAGACAAATCATACTTTCATTGATTGGCCGATGGTGTTGGGAAATATCAACTTGACATGAAATGGTGAGCAGTTGTTGAGTCGCTAGAAGCCAGGAGGGGAAGTATATTGAGGCTTTATGCAGGCTATAAAAGCTCTGCGATGCTATCTTTGCCGTGAGCAATGAGCCCCGCCTGCGTCACCCTCTATTTGATTTCTAATTCTGACGCTGTTTGAAGCCTGTTTGCTCTCAGGGCTTAGGTCGAAGTCGCGCTTCCATTACGCCTCTGGATCCTCTTCTCGAAGCAGCTCAATTATTATAACTTCGGCACAGAGTGGAAGTTAAAGGAGGCTAAACTTTTAATTTATTCAAAATTGAATTTTGTCTTTTTATCTGGACTGTAATTCAAAAAGTTTCTCACGGCAGGTCAAAATCCATCCCAACCGGACAAACGTCTCTAGAAAAAAGAAAATACTTTAGATGTGTATTCGCTAGTTCAGGAGATGCGATGCTCTTTAACTAGAGAACTTAATGTCCTACCTAAGGCAATCCAAAAGGATAAAAGTAAAAAGGTGTAAGGTGTAAGACGCAAGGAGGCAAGAAAGATTAGTCACTTCTGATGTCTAAAAACCACTGTACACCACTTGTTACTTTGGCGAATGTCTAAAGAACTGTTATTAAAAGGAAAATGCCTGAAATGTCGAAGGGTACTTGGTACTTGGGAATTGGTACCTGAACAGGTCATAAACACTCCATCTGTCTCATAAATACCTCACTCTGTTCTAATCATTCAAACACTATAATATATAAGTTTCATTTTATTATATAAATACCGGCTTCTGATGTCTCAACATCACAGTTCTCCACTTCTTACTTCGGCGAATGTCTAAAGAACTGTTATTTACAGGCCATAGCCCGTTAATAAAAGGAAAGTGCCTGAAATGTCGAAGGGTACTTGGTACCTGAACAGGTCATAAAATGCAGTGTTTATGTAATGTGGAATGTCTATAGAACTGTTATTTACAGGCCATGCCACCCCCCCCCCCCCCCCTCCCCGCTAATAAAAGGAATGTACCCGAAATGTCGAAGGGTACTTGGAACTTAGTACCTGAAACTTGGTACCTGAACAGGTCATAAACACTCCATCAGTCTCAGCAAATAACTCACTCTGTTCAAATCATTCAAACACTAATATATAAGTTTAATTTTATTATATAAATACCGGCTTCTGATGTCTCAACATCACAGTTCTCCACTTGTTACTTCGGCGAATGTCTAAAGAACTGTTATTTACAGGCCATAGCCCGTTAATAAAAGGAAAGTGCCTGAAATGTCGAAGGGTACTTGTTACATGGAACTTGGTACCTGAACAGGTCATAAACACTCCACCAGTCTCAGCAAATACCTCACTCTGTTCAAATCATTCAAACACTAATATATAAGTTTAATTTTATTATATAAATACCGGCTTCTGATGTCTCAACATCACAGTTCTCCACTTGTTACTTCGGCGAATGTCTAAAGAAATGTTATTTACAGGCCATAGCCCGTTAATAAAAGGAAAGTGCCTGAAATGTCGAAGGGTACTTGGTGCTTGGAACTTAGTACCTGAAACTTGGTACCTGAACAGGTCATAAACACTCCATCTGTCTCAGCAAATACCTCACTGTTCAAATCATGCAAACACTAATACATAAGTTTAATTTTATTATATAAATATCATTAAAATGTTTATGCCTGTGTCTTAAACAGGTCTAATTGTTGATGTGTACATCTGGTTTCCCCCAAAAACGTATTTCACATGAAAAAACAGTTTCTTGAATGGAGGAAGATGGACAAATACGATGTAGATGAACCTATGCATTTTTGTAAACAGTCCTCCTGTGAAAATATTAGAGTTAAACCTTCCCCTCGATCGAGTACAGTTATTACCAGATCGGCTTAAAAGGAATCGTAATGAAATACCTCTGAGTAAGATACTTAATTTCGATTTCGTTTTTTTTTTTTTTTTTTTTGCCCCGAGTCTTCCAATTTCTTCATTCGAGATGCTATTATTTTCCACTTTTGTAGCTGATTCACTTCCGATCAGACTCTCATTAAAAACCTGCAGGCAATGTATCGATCACATAATACATCCTCTATTTCATTAATATTTTTAAGTATAATGGTGGTTAAGGTCAGTATTTTCAATTCTGAGCTAATAATCGAATAATTATTAAGTTTTTGAATACGTTATAATCCTATCACAAGATTGTAATATAACAACAACTTTATTATGATAAAAATTACAATCTGCCTCATTCGGCAATAAGTAATTGTAATAAATGTTCTCATTAATACCATATTTACAATTTTTATTCACTCGCTCATTCATACATTATTTACAAACAGCGCAAAGATCTCCCAAGTCCACTTGATTGTCACCTTCCTGGCATACGAAAGAGGAAGCGGAGTCTTAGGAAGCCCTTCATGCTCCTCCATCATGAAATAAAATGAACACCTATAACTTAAATGCAAAGGGACACATATGATTTTATTACAGTTTTCGCTTAGAGGCGATTTGGTGTTTGACAATTATATGCATTGAGCCCATGTAACATAAGACAAAAGAAAGAAAATTATTATTTAATAAAAAACAAATTACTCCGTAACATCAGGTTGCCCAGAGATACTTAATACACTCATATAATTTTTCCATTGTAAATGAAGTAGTATATCTTTTTTTTTTAAAAAGACGCGTTTTGTAAACCTCACATGGCAACATTTCCTTGCTTAATTCTTAGACAGTTCAGGCTCTCCCTCTAATTACACAAAATGTTAACAGTTAAAACACTATTTTCTATTCTAATAAATGCATACTTACATTTTTAGAATAATGAAAAACATATGAATTATTGAATGAGTGCTTCACTCGTTCATGAATACAGTATTTACAAACAGCCTGGAAACCTCCCAACTCCACATGGTTGTCACCTCCCTCGCGCGTGCGAAAGAGGAAGCGGAGTCTTGGGACAAGAGTGCGAGAGACGATGAGTAGTAAGAGGGATTTAAAATATTTTTTTCAGCTGTACCTTCTAATATTCGATTAGATATGAGGCAATTACATGATGATGGGAAATCATCATCAAATGGAAATAGTTTTTGAAATATGTTCGTGTGAATTCATTTTCCTTTCGAATACGTTTAAATATCTTCTATACAAAATGTATACATATATTCTAGATAATTTTATGACCTGACGGCCGGATACAAAGAGAACATGAGTAGCGTTTGCGAGGAGAAGGAAATTCGGGTCGCTACCAGCTAGGAGCTAGGGGCGAGTGCGTGTATCACGGAGGCAAGCCGGGCCCCAAACAAGCTGCCTTATTAAATGTAATTGAAGATGATTGCGCACAAAGGGGAAATTGCATGTGGTTAAATGGTAATACAGAGGGCTTGTAGAGTGACCGGGCCCCATAGGGGGGGGGGGGACCCGGTCCCTTGCCATTAATATTCAGACCACTCTTCCTTTGATGCTTCTCGTCAAATCGGCCTTCAACTCTCCGTACGATTTCTTCACACCGCCTTTATTCAATCTCCTCTTCGCATGCCTCTCTCTCTTAATGGTCGTTCACTCCTTGTACAGGAGTGCTCCTCTCTCCTTTCTCAATTACATTTACATCCTTTTGCAGCATGAAATATTTTACTTGCAGAAACTGATGGTTTTCTAGATAAACAATAAGTAAAAGCACTAAATACCACGAATGCCCCTCACCACATATTGTAATAAACGTGTTTGCAACTGAACAGATAGTCACTCGATACTCTCAAGACTTTGACAATTTATGCTAAAAGGCATTTTCATCAAATTAATCAATGATGGAGCTACATTAGAGTTAAACAAAATTTAAAACAATGAAGTTCTCTAATGGCCTTGATGCGAGCCTACATTTAATTGCTAGGCCTAGACGGAGGTGAAAGTGAGCCTAATGGGAGCCAAGGTCAAAATTAAGCCTTCCAACTATCACACAGTATGATACCAAATTTTCTGTTAAATACATATTATAATATGATAATAATACAACAACAACTTTATTATGATAAAATTACAATCTGACTCGTTGGGCGATAAGTAATGGTGATAAGTGATCTGATTCATACCATATTTACAATTTATCATTCACTCGCTCATTCATACAGTATTTACAAACAGGCCTTCCAAGTCCACATGGTTGTCACCTCCCGCGCATGCGTAAGAGGAAGTCTTGGGAAGTCCTGCACGTTCCTCCGTCAGCCGCGTCACCGGATAGGAGCCAGCGGCTGAACATATCATAAATAAAGCTATAAAAATAAAGATTAATTAATTTTATTAAGAATTAGTTGGTGTAGCGACCGACAGCTACATAAGATAAATCACATTATACTCTATTGTTTATATATTGTAAATTAATTTAAACAAATAACATTACCAAACCATAAGTCATTGTAAATGTTGTAAACAATAAAAGACGCTGCTGCAAGTAAATTAGTAAGAGGCTGGGAAACCCTCACCCTCTACCTAAGAGTAGGTAGCGACCCGGACAAGGCCTGAGTCACTACGAGAACAAAGGCCACCGCATACTGGGCTGTCATTGGCAACGATAACGAATTGTATACCTGGATTGAGGGACGCCAACTGTAAATATACCCGGGGGTTGGCCTGTAAATCATTCTCACGACGACTCTCTAACCGATGACTTGCGGCTGAATTGATAGCCTTCTCATTTATGAAAACCTCTGCATCTCCCTCTCCTAACCTCGCTATGTTTTAGTCCGGTCTTGTCAGACCCCACACTCTTCTAGTGGGATTCTCTGCCTTCCCCTCGCTAAAACTAGCAGCTCCTTAGGAGAGACCTCTCTCTCGCGGGGAACGGTTGTCGTGGCCCTACAAATTTACTTAGTAGTGTCTCCCACGGCAATTCAGTCTGCCTCTCTCCGGTTCACACTCGCCTTTGGGAGCCGGATGGATTTCGCCTACCCTCAGATACCGAGTGTGAATTCGTGGTCATTCCAAGACCACACAAACTACCTACCCTATACCTCTTCTCCTGAACATAGTGCATTGTCGGGGCACATGCCTATCAAATATGGAGTCAAATAGTAAGACCGTCATGAAACGATTGTCCAGGTCATAGCCTAATCAACCCTCACCAGGGCTAGGGTAACTAGGCGCCCCCTCGCGACGACCCGACAGTTGTTTTTTTTTATTTAGTTCTTAAATGTGCCAGTTGGTAACACTGGATGGTATAACTAACTCCCGAACTAAGCCCGGGCAGAAAATCTCGTAGAGATAACAGTTTGTCCCTTACGAAGCTGAGGCCTCGATTGCTAAGGAACCGGGAATCAAACCCACTTCTCTACAGTTGCTATGGCACACAAATCCCACGGTCACGGAGATGCTCTAACGTTTGAAATTGTAACAGTAATGAATACACCAACCGAAGAGATCGTTTAATATTTAGATACAATTTATGTTAATATATTTTGTGCTACTTACAACTAATACATATATCAGTATTCCTGTTATTATGTATCAATAGGACGTTATAGTGCTAAAAAAAAAATATTAACCCCGAAAAATCATTTTCAAGTGAAAATACCAATATTTTGTGTTTTTGGTGGATGTAACCTAATGTTCCAGATTGGGTAATGTTTGAAGGTCACGCTTTCACAAGGTTACATTGCACCGAAATCACAAAAGATTTGTATTTTTATTTGAAAATTACCATATTATTTTCATCTGTGATTTTTTGGGGTTATTTTTTTTATTTTATTTTTTTTATAGCACAATAACGTTCTATTGATATATATCTTCAGAGTTACTTAGAAACTTTTAGATTTACATATTTTACCAAAAAGTGTTTGTTTTTATGTATTGTGATAATGAAAAAACCTTGAATTAAATTAAACAAATTTACATTCTCCCAATTTAATTAGCCGGCAGCCAATTACGCTGGAACAAGACATATCACAATGCAAGGTTTTGTGAGGTCATTAATTAAGGTTTAATCATTAATCTTATTGTCTGATTAACCTGGGCATGACCCTGAAAAATAATCCTCTAAGCCGTCTAGATGTAATACGATGGAATGAATTAAAGCGGATGCGTACACAGAGAGGGCATGAAAAATTTATCTTGTGGCGCTCATTGTTTTTTGTTTGATCTATTTTTAGTTTTTCATTCAGATCCTGAGGGATTTTTTAGAAGTTTTTGTTGATCAGTTTTGATGTCACATGAAAATATTTCTAATGCGTTATCATTCAAGTACCCCTGAAACCCACGTTTTCACCACGTGTTTTCACCGTCCTATATTTGCGTGGGTCCAAATCTTACCATACCGGCTGTTTTGTAATGTTTATTTGTATTTAATTCAGGAGAAATCTATTTTCATATATTTTTTATATGAGAGGTTTAGATCGTCAGAAATTTTACAGGAGAGACAAACAAACACAGCTCCAATCCAGGGATTTGAATTTTGGTAAATGTTTTTCGTTTTGGAAAGAACCTAGATCATTGTTCTAATATAGATGAAATATTTCATCGTCAACAATATTTTCGCTTTTAAATAAAATTGGGTTTTTTGTTGTACGGTGGGAAGGGCGTGGTTATTTCATCAGGGTAAAGTTAATTTAAGAAAATTAAATTAAATTGTTCTGAGAACTGAGGGAAATTTAATAATTGTTTCCTTGGAGTGGTCTTATAAATACATAAAATCGACGTGCTCAGATATTTTCCGTTAAATGAGTATTTAAGAAAAAAGGCGTGACCCTCGCCAAGACCCCTGCTATTGTTGGACAGGTCAACTGTCAGAAAAGGGCTTTCGTTCCGTACCTGTGTCAGCCACTCCCTTTCGTCCAATGTATGCGTTGGAATGTATCTATATTCATATGTATGCTAATGTATTTCGTTAAGAACAGCAGTTGCAAAATTTACAATCTTGTTTGAAAAATAAGTTATACTAGATACTAAAATTCTAAATTTCTAAACACTTATATTGACATCGAAATTCGCCAGTATTTTTTTTTAATGCATGCGTAAATATTCACAACTAATTGCCTGCAATTTAATTCAACCGTAACAAACTACTGTGGTGCGGATTGTACCTGCCTCACAACTTGAAATATATGGAGTGACTTAGTTAGATCGAAAGCAGGTCATGGAGGCCTGTATATTGCACTAGTTCCATAATAGTAAAGGCTTTTCAATTTTATGGTATAAAATTTCAAATAAATCAAACGAGTTTAGAAAGCTTTGGAACATATAATATTTTCTTTAATCAACTGTATAAGATCTCATGAAGGAAAGATCGTTACAATGACCACGTACCTGTACTACCGAGGTATTTTTGAAATAATTGTCTGCGTCCCAAATACAAGAATTCACAATACTACAATAATACAAAGACGGGAAGTCACCGTTCCTTGCGAGTGAAGCATATTGCACGTATACTAATTGTAAGTGTTTTTGTAGCTTTAGAGCAGGTAAATAGCCTTCAACGCAAGCTCGTTAAAACGAGAAAACATACCTGAACTAAACCGTCGAGGTATTTTCGAAATAATTGGTCTGGGTTCCAAATTCCAGGGTTCACAATACCACAAACAAATACCGCACCTTGTTTACTTTGACCAAACGACGGGAAGCGCCCGTAAGTGAAGCACATAGCACCTAATTCCTAATTATAACTTGAGCGGCTTAACGGGTTTACTCTATAATGGTACACTTTTCATCTTAAAAATTTGTTAAATAAATACAGTTTGGGCTTATTATTATTATTATTATTATTAGATAGTATAATATTCAATACGACAAGTATCAATCAATATAAGAAACTTGTACATAATGTTTGACTGGGAATGTTTCTAATACAGTGGGCCACTTAACTGACCCCGCAAATAAGTTCTTGCTAGCAGAAGCCAAACCCACTTACACGACAAGTTATACAAATGAAGAAAATACCAATATTCTGCAACTATTATCATTTTTATTATCATTTGCAAATATTTAAGAATAAACCTGTTTTTTCTTAATATATAATTTCAATCAAGATATCCACATGCGTGTTGATTTGACCACATCGAGAGTGAGAAAGTACATAGCCATACTTATGCGAAAATATTTTACAATAACATAAAACTGAATGTCAAGACTTTTCTCCTTGGAGACCTGGGCTAAAAATGGAGCACATGGATGTGTACAAATATGATACTAATTATAAATTGCTTTCTTTAACACTTTATGATCTACAATATTGATAATTCGCATGCAATAGATAGCTATCGTTATCAAACGGTTAATAAAAAAAAATTTATTGATTGTAGTTATTTTTTCTTTTAAATTCTGTATATGTTTGTTTATGGATACCTATATATTATTATTTATTCTTTAATTCGCAATTAGCACGCATGCTTTAAAATAAACCTGGTCAAGTCGCAATTTATCATTTTACCCTGCATTATTAGTAGTCATGCTATTTCGAAAATCTTCTATATATTTTGTCCATATGCCCATATGTGTCCATATGTCAGCAACAAAACCCTTCATAACGACCTTAATATACTCTACATTCTAGAACTCATCCCTTCCAAGTTTATGAAATTCCACAGTAGCCTTTCCAACCACCCTAATCCTGTAGCACAGTCATTGCACTGTGCCACTCATCCCTATAATCCTCCTCGGAGACTGAAACGGCAGTGGCCTCGTGACCTGCTATAAACGCGTGACAGTGGGAGTCCTGGCAATGGCCAGTTTCTCCAATCATGTCCTGAGCGTCTGTGGCTCTCGCGCTCTTGGTCAGCCTCCACTGGCTAGTATCCGGTGACACGGCTGACGGAGGAGCGTGGGGGACTTCCCAAGACTCCGCTTTCTCTTCGCGGTGGATTTGGGGGGTCTCTGGGCTGTCTGTAAATATTGTATGAATGAGCGAGTGAATGATGAACTGTAAATATGGTATGAATGAGAGCATTTATCTTATACTTATTGCCTTATAAAAGGCAGATTGTAATTATAGCACAATAAAGGAATATAATATATATTGTTAATATTTTGTAATCAACCCTAGCTCTCTGGGCATCAAGATGTATCGGAATTGTACCGCACTCGGAAATCTTTTGTTTTCAATTGATTTAGAGCTTCTAAAATCCAATATTAAAATCTTTTATTATAATATTAGAGACTGTGATACAAAAATAAATTCAATAGTTTTCTAAAAATCAGAGTTTTTGGGGCTTACAATATAAATCGCGTATTTAATGTGTTTCCAGCCGATTTCTGGAAAAAAATTGAAGTTTTTTTTTCCTCTACAAATCGTTGGGAAACTCACTCAAGACGTTCATAATTGATACAATACATTTTTCTCTTGAAGGCACAGATGTGTAGTTCAATGGAATGTGCAGTGCAACTATGTCCTAATATTAAATGGGAAAAAAAATGTCTACAAGGACAGACTGCCTCCCTTAAATGTTCTTAATCAAGATCAATGCCCCATCAGCGGGCCTAGATATTTCCCACACTGTTTAAAGCCTTTGAAATGCTAACATATCTCCTAGACGAGGTTTCGAAACCTAAGGCTGGCCCAAGTCAAGGACGCGGTATTGAATAACACCTTAAAAGTAAACGGTCCCTTGGACTAAGGTTGATTTCAAATCCTTGCTTCATTGCCTATTATTTTTTTTTATTTTTTATTATTATAAACAACTTTATTATGATAAAATTACAATCTGCCTTATTTAATACCTAATAGGCAATAAGTAATTGAGATAAATGTTCTCATTCATACCATATTTACAATTCATCATTCACTCGCTCATACAATATTTACAAACAGCCCAGGGGCCTCCCAAGTCCACATGGTTGTCACCACACATGCGAAAGAGGAAGTGGAGTCTTGGGAAGTCTCCATGCTCCTCCGTCAGCCGCGTCACCGGATACGAGCCAGTGGAGGCTGACGAAGAGCGTGAGAGCCACTGACGCTCAGGACACAATTGGAGAAACTGGCCATTGCCTGGTCTCCCACTGTCACGCATTTATAGTAGGTCACGAGGCCTCATGCACTTAAATCTCCGATGAAGATTATAGGGATGAGTGGAGCAGTCAATGACTGTGCTACGGGATTAGGGTGGTTGGATATGATACTATGAAATTTCATGAACTTTGATGAGTTCAAGAATGTAGGGTATATTAAGATCGTTATGAAGGGTTTTGTTGCTGACGTAATAAGGGGCATTTACGATTGTTCTCAGGACTTTTGATTGAAAGGATTGGATAAGCTTGATATTCGACTTGTTTGCTGTCCCCTCATAGCTCTATTCCGTATGTCCAGATTGGGTTAAGTATAACTTTGTGGATTAGTAATTTATTTTCTATTGAGAGATGGGATGTCCTTTGAAGTAGTCTGTAAAGTTGTCCAATGCGTCTGTTTAGTTTTTGTCTTTTTAGCCTCGTATGTGGGTTCCATGTTGGTCGTTTGTCGAGATGGAAGCCTAAGCACCGTACTGTCTTGGATACAGGGAGAGGAATGGTATTAAAATAAACTATTGGGCAAGACTTGCAACGGAGGGTGAAGGTAATGTGGGAACATTGCCTATTCTAAAAATGTTTATTGCTTTAATTAGGATGAAAAAAATCATTATCTTTATTTCTTCAGACATTTATTATACGTTTCTTTTTTGTTAGAACTTATATAATATATATTCAAATCATGTATATACAAGGGAATTAATGCCAGCCAATTATACATTATATTATACTTGTTATCTACATAATTAATATGTATTATAATAGATATTATGTTAATAATTATATACCACTAAAACTGACCAATCATCCTTATCACCTAGATTTCCTACAACTTACGTCCTATCCTATATACTATAGTGTATCGCCCTCCAGAAGTGCTTTTTAAAGCGATTTTGAGTCAACCATCTACAATGCCGTTCCTCTTTACTCTAATGTTATCATCTCCGGTGACCTAAATACCAACCGCCTGTCGGAATCCCACGATAAACGCTACCTCTTTAATGCATTTCTTCATTGTCACATTTACTCCTACTCTCCATAAATCCGATACTTGGTTGGATTTCCACGTATTGCAAATCGTTTCTCCTGTTCCCAGCTCTATTTAGCGTTCCTGCCCTCTCATGACCTAATCCAAACTTCGTATAACATCCAGTCTCCTTCTTTTCCCCCTGAAACCGTAACCTGTCGCCATCTGGATGTTTTTACCTCTTAAACTTTTCTACCAGATGGTGGACATGGTTCTTCCCAACCTCCTTAATGTCCATGCACCCCTAAAAAAAAACTTTTGATTGTGGAACTGGACTTTTCCGTGGAAATTAGGGTCTTGAAAATAAGGCGTGAGGCTGCACGAATACGCACAAGGCTAGGATGACTATCATGCGTTCAGAGTAGTCCGTAACTTGACCCAGGCGACATTGCGGTGGCCTAAGTCCAAGTACTTTCATCCCAAATCCAATAGGCAACTCCTTCGAAAACTTTTCCTCTTTGACTCCGCTGGTAGTTCCTCCTTGGTTATTTGCTCCAGTTTCCTCCTCAGATCCTTTACTGATTTTCCTCTGTTAAGTATTGATGACCATCCTGTCCATCCACCGATGGAAACCTAGGGATAACCATGAACCAATATATTTCCCGTCGCTCGTTAGGTACCCTTAAACTATTCCATCGCTCTCGTCATATGGCACAATAATTGTATCCTTGTCGTTGACTCAAACTGCAACAGAGCAACAGCAAGGTCGTGCTTCACAGAACTAAGGTGTAGCGACCGCTAACTACATAAGATAAATCACTCTATACTCTATTGCATATATATTGTAAGCAAAAGTAAAATAACATGAACTTAATGTATTATAAACAAATATAAATCATTGTAAATGTGTTAAGCAATAAAAAAGGCGGAAGCCAAGGCACACGAGAAAGGTCAGCCAGATACCCGCCGGGCCTAAGAGCCAACTGCGCGAGGGTGCCACAGGTCATCAACAGGTCATAAACAGTCATAAACATAACAACCCTTTTGGGCCCTCTCTACCTGCAGGGCTTGTCCCCTGGCCGGGTAATAAGGCGGCGGTCACGTTCCTCACCACCGGTCACTTTCCTCGCCACAGGTCTCCATGGGACCCACCACCGGCTTAGACCCTTGCAGCCTCCCAGCAGGCAAGGGGAGAGTGTACTTAAGCCAGGGCTCCTGGCCCTGAAAACCAGTCTCTTGGGATCTTTACTCGGTGATGCTTGGTCTCCGCTCGAACTAAAAACTTGACTAATTCTTTATGAAACCTCTGTACCTCTTCTCTTGAACATAGTGCATTGTCGGGGCACATACCTATCATAAATGGAGTCAGATAGTAACGCCGTCATGGAACGATTGTCCAGGTTATAAACTCGAACAATCCGCACTTGTCACCAGGGCTAGGGTGATCAGGCACCCCCTAGTGACGACCCGACATAAGAATTTGTAGAAATCAGGATAATTTTGTATACCTCAGAATTTTTGTTAGGTTCTCAATTAAATTAGGTTTTGTATGCTAGAAACATTAATACCGAGCAAATTACATCCAGTAGGTTTTTTTTTTTTTTTTTTATTTATTTCTCCATGGCCCCTTTAAATTTCTAGATAATTATAGAGAATTATAGATCCTCAGGTGAATCTATTTACAATTTATTTTGTATTTTGTAGGTTCCAGTAGGTTCACCTTAAAACACTTGATATTTCATCACTATACATTAAAGACGTCGAGATTGCGAGTCTGATAATTTTTTATCCAACATCGATTAGTCTTTCTTCCATCGTAACATACACTAACAACGCGACTTAGGGTCGTTCTTCCCTTCCTTCCGTGCACAACCTCAATACCAAATACCATATTCTTATATACACAATATTCTACAGTTCAAATCCTCAGTCCAGTCCTGGGACAAAATATCCCACCTCTCTGACCTTTATAATACTGCTCACAAAAAGGCACCATACTTTTAAATATATTCCTCTGGAAATCTCTATCTCCTACTCTCCCTATACTTCATGCCCTCCTCTATTTTTTTTCAGTATATTCATATTTTAATAATATTGTCCGAAAGTAAATTGTTAGTTGAGGATCTTTTAAATTATTTTTTGAAGAAAAATTAATACGTGAAATTGGAAAAAAAATGAAAACATTCCAGATCATCATCGGCCTTTAAGAACCCATTGTACTAACAATGAGATGCACCTAATGCTTTTTACATATCTTTTCATATGGAATGCGTAACATGAGATCAACCATAGATGTCACCTCATCGAAAATTTTGTCACTGAACTAGACACGGCAGTTTGGTCACAAGTGTGCAGGCCGAAAAATAATTCTACGTACTGTTCAGCCGCTGTGGCAGAAAATCGCCTGTGAGTGCCTAACCTATCACCTCCAACCAAAGAACATATTTATAATTTAAAAAAAAAATCATGAAAATGAGAGATTTTCTTATAATTTATTAACCTATAAAACAGAAAACAATGTTTCATCAGGCAAATAGTATTGTGTATGGAAGGATTGGAGCCCAGGATTAATGAAACCGGATGTGCATATAAATATTTTCATAATATTAGCATATATTCGGACTTACAATTATGTGAAATTCAAAAATGTGGTATATTCTTAGATATACAAAAATTTGTGATCGGCGTAAAAATCATTTTATTTATTATTTTTTTTTTCCCAATCCCCTTAAAAAAAGAAAAAACTTTTATTTACTATAGGTTCTTAGGCGAATCTATTTACATACTGCATTTCATATGTCCTGCAACATCGGTACACTCTATACAAGGTCTGAATCGGTATAGAAGTTATGTAATCAATACAAGTACAATGATACACAATGCACTTGGCTTCATTGACAAGACTCTACAAGGTGATGGGGCTCACTTTTTTGATCACAACAAAAGAAAACTTAAAAACTAACTTACATACTAATGTGAAAATTATATTTTTAGGAATAATTTTTAAATCACTAATAGTGTTTTAATTATGACGGGTGAGACCAGAATTTTAAACCTTACAATTCAAACCTGAAATATGAAATAATGATTGGTTAAAAGTACATTTTTTATGTTGTTTTTTGATAAAATCACTAGGATCAAAACATGTATTGAGAAAACCAATACTGAAATGTATTGTAGAAGGACTACAACGGACAGTTGCATGGCTACGTTGTACGGATGGTTTAAAGCTAAAAGACAATAATGGATTGAGAGTTCTACATACTAATAAGGGTAGGAAACAGGTGTTGGGCTCATCCTTTGGTCACAAGGAATTACTCAGTGAGGGCTTAAGCACAGCGGGAGGGCAGATCATATAAGCTTTTCGGGCCCCATCTGTCGGTTATCAACTTACAGTCCACCTTCAGTGTTAGCTGCCTAAAGGTTATCCTATCTGTTAGATCTCACTCTTTTACTGCTCGGATCCAGCTTTTACTGAGTTTTATTCCCGTCTGACATTTAATCCCTCGAACACATACTCCACTTTTACGAGGGGCTAAAAAGACTTGAGCGGTGAGATGTCGGGGAGTTGACAGTGAAGTGGTGCAACTTGGGATGGAGAACACCATCGGCTGGAGACTAAGCCACACATGCTTTTAGACATTTAGAACACACTTAAACATGTCTGGACATACATGGAGTTCTTAATATGGGGTATACCAATTTATAGGCCTGGCGCTAAGTGGAATAAGTGGGTAGAAACGGCGTACATGCAATGTTTTGTTCGCCCCATGAAGAAATCGGTATTATTTATTACGAGAGTGTAAGGGGCTTAATAGTGCGAAAAGAGTAATGGTTATCAAACACATAATTTGAAATAATACATCTACCTTTATAGTTACCAATTCCTCAGAACCGCAATATAAAACATAGAACTTCTACTTGAATGTCGTAGATGACGAAAGAGGAAGTCGTAAATTCAAGTCATTTTGTTACATTGGTGTATCTAAACTAAATATATAATTATTTTTTCATTTAAAATATTAATTGTGATAAAATTACAATCTGCCTTATTGGGCAATAAGTAATTGAGATAAATGATCTATATAATATTTTCAAGTACTCGTATAATGGAGATAAAGTTCAGTATTTTCCATTCTGAGCTAATAATCGAATAATTATTGTGTTTTTGAATACGTTATGATCCTAGCACAAGATTGTATTATATAATATACAACAACAACTTTATTATGATAAAATTACAATCTGCCTCATTGGGCAATAAGTAATTGTGATAAATGATCTCATTCATACCACATTTACAATTCTTCATTGACTCGCTCATTCATACAGTATTTAAAAACAGCGCAGAGACCTCTCAAGTCCACTTGATTGTCACCTCCTCGCATGCGATAGAGGAAGCGAAGTCTTAGGAAGCCCTCCATGCTCCTCCATCATGAAATAAAATTAACACCTATAACTAAAATGCAAAGGAACACACATGATTTTCTTACAGTTTTCGTTTAGAGGCGATTTGGTGTTTCACAGTTATATGTATTGAGCCCATGTAACATAAAAAAAATGAAGAAAATTATTTAATAAACACCTAAACAAAAATAAAAGTACGCAACATCAGGTGGCCCAGAGATACTTCGCACACTCATATATTTTTCCATTGTAAACGAATCACTATACTGTTGCCAAAAAGAAAACTTTTTGTAAAACTCACGTGGTAACGTTTCCTTGCTTAATTCTTAGAAAGTTCACTCCCCCCCCTAATTACAAAAAAAGTAAACAGTTAAAACACTATTTTCAATTCTAGTAAACGCATACTTACATTTTTTTTTCTACTGTTGTGTTTAGGAGAGTTAGGTTAATGAAAAACCTATTATTGAATGAGTGCTTCACTCGCTCATTCATACAGGATTTACAAACAGCCCGGAGACTGCCCAAGTCCACATGGCTGTCACTCCCTGGCGCGTGCGAAAAAGGAAGGGGAATCTTGGGACAGAGTGCGAGAGCCTCCTATCAGAAGATTAACGATCCAAGGGGGATTTTAAAAATATTTTTTCAGCTGTACCCTTCCAATATTCGATTAGATATGAAGCAATTACATAATGATGGAAAATCATCATCAAATCGAATTAGTTTTTGAAATATGTTCGTGTATATAATATGTTCACTTCGTGAAGTGATTTTTCTTTCGAATACGTTTAAATTTATTCTATGCAAATTGTACATATATATTCTAGATAATGTTATGACTTCATGTCATGTTCACTTCCCTTACCTAATTGCAAAAAAACTGTTAAGGAGAGTTAGGACAATTAAAAACATATGAATTATTGCTTTAAAGTACATGGAACATTATACTTAAATGATCATAAACCCGAAATTTTTAGAAGCTTAATTTTTTTTTAGTTTCATATCACCCTTTTGTAGTAATTAATAATTATTATCGTGTATGAATTAATAATTTTTAATTAATTAATTCTATATTTGTTCTGTTAAAATGTAACTATCATGGTCTAAAACACATATTGACGTAGTTAAGATTCATCATAAATCATATGACGAAATCAGTCGTCTGCTGCAGACGCTTTGCTATTCAATTGCACATTTGAAGTGCAGCCTTGATCTATGATATTGATGTACTCAAATCCGTCAGATGAATTGCTTGCCGGCTAGACTGCATCCTCGCCTAGTGCATAATCGGATAATATATACCAACTGACTTGCAAACTAGTTCATACATAGTTTTGCATCTAGCCTTCGTGCAATAGTTAGCATTAGATGCACGTCTTGGCGGTCGCTTTTTCAAAAGTCGAGTCTCCCTAAAATGCAGCAGCAGACGGAATAAATTGGCACATGCGACCTGTTCCAATGCGGCTCATCTAGAACCTTCAATGCCTAGGATAAGAATTTTAATCCCTCAAAGATTAAGTTTTTATATCACAGAAGAATTATCAGTGGTTACATCAATACAATGCTTTAGTATTTAAATATATTCATTGAGGCATCACTTCACCATAACTTAATTTTTTAACTTTTACAATCAAAAGCAAAACTATCTACATATGAATCTATTTGTATACATTATTACTATTATACTATAAATTACCTCATATGATGTGGATCAGATATTGAATGTATCATGTAATAAAATAGTATAATGACCAAAATCCAACATATGGCATATATGCCGGGTCATCGTTTAACATAATTGTTAAGTGATAGTTATAATTAATTATCATGGCAGGTCCCAAATAAATTTATAGAGAAGGTGTAGGTGTAAAGTTAAAACTGGTATAGAATAATAAAAGTTATTAATTACATCGGCCTACATAAAAAAAAAATTGTTTTGGTGCCTAGGATTTTAGTTATATTTTGGGCGCTGAATCTAAATATGAAATCAGTTTTTCTCCATCTGCTCTACTTTCAGAGTTTTTTTTTTTTAACGTGCAGTATTAAATCACATATACGAGGGCTGGTTTGGGTATATTGGCTCTATTGTCTATCCCCACCCTATTTCCCTAGCACAGCCAGTACACTGCACCACACATCCCTATAATCCTCCGTGTAGAAAGTGGCAGTGCCTTTGTGACCTGCTATAAATACGGGGAAATTGAAATTTCTCCAATCATGTCCTGAGCGTCTGTGGCTCTCGCGTTCTTGGCCAACCTCCACTGGGTCGTATCCGGTGACGTGGATGACGGAGGAGCACGGCGGACTTCGCAAGACGTCGTTTTCTCTTTCCCGTGTGAGGGGGGTGACAATCAATTGGATTTGGGGGGTTCTCTGGGCTGTTTGTAAATACTGTATGAATGAGCGCGTGCATAAGGAATTGAGAAATATGTTATGAATGAGAACATTGAACACAATTACTAACTTTCCAAAAAGACTGATTGTAATTTTATCACAATAAAGCTAAAAATATACTATTGTCAGTCAACTTTCTAGTTAGTGCACAGAAAGTGCACTAGATGGAGTTAGCGTCCGGTAGCTTAAGTAACCTTCAACGCTTCAATCGTAGTTGAGGTTAGTTTTTGAGTTCTCGCCGTGCAGGGTAGATCGATGTTGGTCTCGCGTGATATTTGGTGTTTTTATCCAAAAATCCAAAAACCATTTCGATAACTGTTGCTTCTTCGAAGTAAATATGACCAACTAATAATTAAATATTATTATTGAAATATTACTGTTATTTCAAGAACAGAAATCAATAGTAGCTAGTGGACTTATCCTGATTTAGTCTCTGCAAGACGCCCGGCCCCTCACTTATAGGAAGTGCCGATCCCAGCATTTCACCAGCTTCCAGAGCTCTGCGAGGACGAGTGTTGGCCCTCTTATCACTCTTATGATACTAATGAAGGTGACAGTGATTGTGAGGGGATGTCATAAATTCCTTAAAGTTTCAACCAGGATGAGTTAAATGACTTCACCAGAGATCTCAACCTGTGAAAAGAAGCTTTTGAATTACTTGCTTCCAGGTTAAGGAACGAAAATTTGCTAGAACAAGGAAACAAAATTACCTTTGATCGCACAAGAGAAAAGGGTATGCTACCCGACTTCCCTCAAGAAGACAATCTTGCGTTTTGTCCAGAAATTAAAGGACTCCTGGAAATAATAGGCCTTCCTGACTATTTTCCAGCTGATTGGCCCCTATTTATTGACAGTTCAAAGCCAAGTGTGAAATGTGTCCCTCTACACAATAGGATTAAATACGGTTCAATACCAGTTGCTCACTCGAAAACGAAAGAAGAATATAACATTATAGCTTAGTCCTTGGAGAAGATAAAGAACTATGAACATCAATGGGTGATGGACTTAAAAATGGTAAACTTTCTCCTTGGACAGCAAAGTGGTCACACCAAATATCATGTCTTCTTGGGCCTCTAGGGTAGGAGAGACAAAACATGGACGTTGGGGAAAAAAATGTCATTAACGACCCTGTCAGGTCGTCACGAGGGGGGTGCCTAGTTACCCTAGCCCTGGTGACGAAGTGAGGGTTGATTAGGCTATGACCTGGACTATCGTTTTATGACGGTCTTACTTTCTGACTCAATATTTGATAGGCATTTGCCCCGAAAATGCACTATGTCTAGGAGAAGAGGTATAGGGTAGGTAGTGTAGGTAGTTTGTGTGGTCTTGGAATGACCACGAATTCACCTCGGTATCTGAGGGTTGGCGAAATCCGTCCGGATCCCAAAGGCGAGTGTGGACCGCAGAGAGGCAGACTGGGAGACACTACTCGGTAAGCTTGCAGGGCCACGACAGTCGTTGTCCGCGAGGGAGAGGTCTCTCCCAAGGAGCTGCTAGTTTTAGCGAGACGACGGCAGAGAATCCAACTAGGAGAGTGTGGGTTCTGACAAGGCCGGACAAAAACATAGCGAGGTTAGGAAGAGAGATGCAGAGGTTTTCATAAATGAGAAGGCCAAGTCTTAAACATCAGTGCAGCCGCAAGTCATCAGTTAGCGAGTAGTTGGGAGAATGATTTACAGGCCAAACCCTGGGTCTTTATATACCCAGCTGGCTTCGTTAGTATCCAATCATATTAGGTTTTAGTGTACCAAAAGACAGCTCAGTGTACAGTGGCCCTTTTTCCTCGTAGTGACTCAGGCCTGGTTCGGGTCGCTACTTACTACCAGCTTCTGGGTGAACCCTCCCAGTCCCTAACTAATTAACTTGCAGCTGCGCTTTTTATTGTTTACATTTACAATGACTTATTTATGTTATTTACATTTGTCTATATTAATTTACAATATATATATAATAGAGTATAGGGTGATTTATCTTATGTAGTTAGTGGTCGCTACAGACCCCTTAGCTGAATGAGAGAAAATTATCTTTGCTCCACTGTATATAATGCTGGGCCTTATGAAGCAGTTTGTAAAGGCACTTGATATGAATAGATCATATACGAGGAAAATGCCTCAGTTCAATAGGGAAAAAAATTAACCCTGTAGCGACCGCTAACTACATAAGATAAATCACCCTATACTCTATTGTATATATATATATATATATATAGTAAACAAATGTAAATAACATTACCAAAATATAAATCATTGTAAATATGGTAAACAATAGAACATGAAGCTTGGAGCTAATTAGTTATATGAGCTGGGGCACCAGCTGTCAATAGCAGGCAGTAGACTTAACCACCGAGAGACCTTCCCGGCTCACGTCTGTTTGTCAGAGAACAAAGAAAACCACACACTCAAACCTCATTGGGTACTATAAAAACGGTCCTGATTGGCTACTGACGAAGACCGGCGATTTGGGGCCTGTATATCAAACTCCTCGGAACTAACTGGCTCGTGGCGGCTCTGCTTTAAACTCTGAAACTTGGCTTCTTTATGAAAACCTCTGCATCTCTCTCTCCTCACCTCGCTACGTTTTAGTCCGGCATTGTCAGACCCAACACCTTCCTAGTGGGAATCTCTGCCTTCGTCTCGCTAAATCTAGCACCTCCTTGGGAGAGACCTCTCCCTAGCGGACAACGGTTGTCGTGGCCCTGCAAGCTTACCAAGCAGTGTTCCCCACAGCAATTCAGTCTGACTCTCTCCGGTTCTCGGATCCGGACAGATTTCGCCTACCCTCAGATACCAAGTGTGAATTCGTAGTCATTCCAAGACCACACAAAGTACGTACACCACCTACCCTATACCTCTTTTCCTGAACATACTGCATTGTCGGGGCACATACCTATCAAAAATGGAGTCGGATAGTAAGACCGCTATGAAGCGATTGTCCAGGTTATAAACTTAATCAACCCTCACTTCGTCACGAGGGCTAGGGTAACTAGGCACCCCCTCGTGACGACCCGACAACCCTTTTTTTTTGTACTTCCTTTGATGCAATTGTCGGAAATTTTCAGACAAACGCAAAGCTGAAAAGTATGGTAAACGAGATGCTTAACAGTTTCAAATACCTTGGGTGTAATATGAGTATTAAACTGCACTATTTACACAGCCACATGGAGTGGTAGTGTAAGCAGTATTTTTAAAAACGGAATAATAATTACAACAAATTATTTGTTTTTCAAAAGTAAAATTCAAACATAATTGATATTTTTACAAAGAAAGAACTGTGCATTGGTGGCATTATTGCATTATTGGTAAACGAATCGAAAAATGATAACGTGTTGGGAAAGTGGGGTATCTTATTTTATTATTTCTTATTAAAGATAATGAAATCTGAGGAAGTCATTCCTTCTTGAGTAAAGTATTAGCCATAAATTTGGGCAAGGCTGAACTTAACTAGCTGTTTGTATTCCATAATGGCAATAAAATACTAATGCAACAAAGAAATACCTGCTAGTATGCAATTTCAAAACTATAAAGAAAAGCACCGATTAATGTTTCGATGTACTACGGCCAAAGCTTTCAATGCAAATGATTTTGACATTAAAATCTTTGAAAACATTTAACGTAATTGTCATTTTGTTTTGCAATTTATTGTTATTGTTGATGTATAATTGGTCAAAAATGTAAAAAACATGGCTCTTCGGGAATCATTTTATTCTATGTGAAAGCACAAATAAACAAACAATAACTTCAGGTCACAACTTTTTACATTACGTTCTTGGATCATACGTTTGTTCATTATTTTTTAAACCTTTCTGTAATAATCTACAAATGTAAGCTTTATAGGCAGTATGTTTTAGTATTTACAGTGTATTTTTAAGCATGGATTTGCATTGTGTAAATGCATTACATATATTATGATAACTTAATTATTATTTGTTAGTAATGATTGTAAAATTACTCATAAGCTGGATCTTATGCCGGCACATTTGTAAACATAGCGAATACGTTTCTAAAAAATAATTTTGTTTTTTATTTTAATGATTCTATTGTATACTATGGCATCATTTGTTATGATACTATCATCAACCCATGATAGTAACCCCGACAGTACGATGGTCGATGCAAATCCATTCCTTAGGTAATCTCGCAGCTCTTGAATGATGTAGAGAGCTGATGCAACAACGATGCTAAAGCGACTAAAGAGAACATCTATTGTTGGGTTGTATACTTTCATACCCTCCAAACTAAAACCTATCTTAAATATTACTACTGTTTTTCATGGAATTTCTTAAGTGCTGTTAATAACCAAGAAAACTCATGATATATAACCAATATACAAGTTATATCCCTAAAATAAGTTTATATTTCCATTTGTAACTTCGTTGTAGTAATTGAGTATAGATAGTTTCAATATCTGTTAGCAAATATTCTTTAAAATATCCATCATACTTCATTAATCCATAGTCAAAATATTATTATCTTATTAAGTATTTATCGATTTATAGAAGGTTTTAGTTCTTTACTTGGACTGAGAAATGTAATGTTAAAGCTAAGGATAAATAAAGTAAGGACATGATAATGAAAATATTCATTGTTCCATGAAGATAGTTCAATTATATATAGTTATTACATAAATTATGGACTGTTATAGAGACATTTTACCATATTTTTGTTTTGCTTCTTCATTTTTTTTTTAATACATAAAACCACTTATTCTGTCTATCCGTCTGTTTGAATTACCTTTTCTGACAAGAAAGAGATTGAAGTTTACCCAACGACAGGAAAAAAATACTGCCGACCTAAAAAGAAATTAATTAAGCAATTAAATGCCGATAAAAAAAATTACGATTATTAAGGTTCTCAATTAAATCTAAGTCATTCTGAGTTGTTGTTTTTTTGTTCTTTTGATTAAGAATTTTAATTTATAAAATCGGTTAAAGCTGTCAATAATATGACATTTGTGTTCAAAGTTTTATTGCAGTCCATGTTCGACCTTGGATCTGCCACTTTGCATCCAGATAGCAGAGAAAAGCTTTCAACGCCATAAAAAATAATTAAGGGTCTTTAATTAAGCAATGACTAGAAAATGAGAACACCTTGGAACCTGTGCGCACAAATGGAAGCTAATTAAAGATAAATTCAACGCAACCATGAATCCATTCATGGTTTGATGCATACCCTGCTACTGTTTCTATTCTATGTTAATAACAAAATAATTTTTTTTTTAATATTGAGTTTTGTATTAATTCTCTACAACAAAAATAGGAAAACAATAAATACAAATGTGGTTGGATATTGAGCGCATTTTATGTTGGGTAACGTGTCTTTATGAACGCATCTTCATACATCGTTTTATTGGCCTTTAATAAGTAAAGGATTGTTTATTTCATAGATTGTATGTTGTATAGATTGTATAGTGGTTTGAATGTATAACAGTTCTGACCAGATATCATACTGTATAATGTATGAAATACATTTAACTTATGAACTCATGAAATTAATTATTAATTTTTAGGATTATTATGCGCAATTTGTTCATTTATAGATTAATGTTAAGTTTCATGTAGGCCTTAGATAATCTATGTCCATTAGTAAAAGGCTTATTTACCACAGGGATTATTCCATGTTCACTTTGCAAGATTTATAGATTTACTTAGGATTAAAATAAACACGGTTACACAGTGAGGATCAATATCTACAAATACTTGTCTGCTTGACACTACCGGATTTTGTTGGTAGCTTCGCGGCTGTATGACACCAACTAGCGCTAACTAGCTTCAAAGATCGGTAGAACAAGCCACTGTAGTTTCCGACTGACTAAATACATTTAGACGACGAAATGAACCATTGTGGACATACTTATTAGCAATAACATAGTATACCATTCATTTTCATCATTGTATTTGTAACTATACTTGAGTCTCTGAAATCAGATTAAACCAAGTGTGTATGTGCCACCGTCAGTCGGCCTTGAGGTTTTGGTGTGTTGTAATTTAATGACCTCAAGTCTCGTTAAATTTTAACGTTACGTTAAGTTTACAAAATTAAATAACATAAAATGTAATTTATGTTACATAATACACATGAAATAAGGCAATATAGATAAGACTATAAACATTTACAATTTAAATTGCTAGTAGAATGATATTTAGTCTATCGTAACTTTTTTTTAGTTGCCAATCGCCTGAATTAGTGGATTTTCTGAATTTATTGTTGTATTCAAATAATTTTCTGTTTGTGACAAATTCTTGTATTGTGGGAAGTTGTAAGTCGTTGAGCAGTGTGATTGTTATTTTTTTGTAAGGGGGGATGGGGTAATTGTTTACTATAGTTACTTAGACAAGTGAAACTCCATATACTCATAATCCGAGACGGATTATGACTGATCGAATGACTGATTTGTAGAGAATAAGATGCTTTATCGGTTTTCCCGTTGATGTGTTCTGCGAAGGTTAGGGTCAAGCCAAGACATTGGGCTGGTTTTAATCAAAGAATGTGTAGAGAGTCTATGGAAAGATGGTATATTAGTTAAATTATGACTTCTGATTTGTTAAGGTTTTTCTTAAATTTCTAGTTTTGACGATATCTGTTAATTTTTATGAAGTTATCTTGTCAGCGTGTAGGGGAGAGATCTCTTTGCTTTCGTGTGTGTTGTAAAACAAGGTCGGTAAAATACAGGATACTAAGCTGCTGAGCAAAATGAGAAAAAAAAATTAACAATTTTTCTATTTACCCAAAACCCAAAGATATTGTGTAATTAACGGTCAAGACTAAACGTTTCCTTTGAGAAAAAACCTAAAGAATTTCGCTGCACGTGGCCACTCAATGCTAAGCGCATGAGAATCCAGCTGAGTTTTTGGGTTCTAGAGAAAGTATTACATTATTTCATACAGCACAATCTATTGATGCGTTAAGAGTTATAACATTGACGTAAAATTCATGATATTCATGTTTCAGAGAATCGAAAGAAACCCCATTCTGTTGGTGAAAGTCACCATCTTGGATTGCGAGCGGTCGAAATAGTTTTGTTTGTTTTTAAGCTTTAGTTGTACGTGGGCGTGGCAACCTCCAGATTTGTGAATTCTCCGAGACCGACTCTAGAGTCTGAAGAAGATGGCCGACACAGACAGACGGCGGAGTACGAAATGGAGAGTGGGCGAGTGCAGAGAGAGAGAGAGAATGTAAGACTACACTTGTAAAGATTTATTTTTATCCTTGAGCTCTCCTTATCCCATTATGAAGAAATGCCTGGCCCCGGGCCAACTGCCGCCAGGGCACGGGCTAATGAACACGCTGCACGTGGGCCCCCTCCGCGCTCCTTTGTCAATTCTTTATGCCATTTTTTGGGTGATTACGTTTTTACAATAATATAAAATATTCCGTGCCTCTATTTGTTATATTCATTAAAAATGGAATAGTGCCATAGTCATAGATAATAAAAGTAAAAAAAATTTTTTAAATAATACACTCAAGAATTTCAGAAATACAAAAATTTAATAGACTGGCTACTAGGCCTAACATATTCCCGATGCACTTCATAGAAACCTTTACCCGATTCATAGACTGTAGCGACCGCTAACTATATAAGATAAATCACCCTATACTCTATATATATACTGTATATATATTATAAATTGGTCATAATTTAAATAATAATAATAAATTGGTTGTATTTAAACAAATGCAAATAACATTACCAAACAGTAAGTCATACCAGTGTAAATATTGTAAACAATAAAAGACGCAGCTGCAAAAATGCTAGTCAGAGGCCCTTGAAGGGGGAGTCAGGTAGCGGCTAGGAGGCTGGGTGGGTCCCGGGCTAGAACAGTCTAGCGTCATCACAACCCTGCGGTTTGGTTGGTCAGAATAAGACCCCAGATCATTGGTTACTGGGGGCTATATATACCCCCTAGTTTTAGCTAATAAATCATTCTAGCTACGGCTCTCTGACTGGTACTTGCAGCTGCACTGATGTTTCTAGATTTGGCCTTCTCATTTATGAAAACGTCTGCATATCTCTTTCCTAACCTCGCTATGTTTTAGTCCAGTCTTGCCAGACCCCACACTTTCCTAGTGGGATTCTATGCCTTCGTCTCGCTAAAACTAGCACCTCTTTGGGAGAGACCTCTCCCTCGCGGACAGTGGTTGCCGTAGCCCTACAAACTTTACCTAGTAGTGTAACCTACGGCAACCCAGTCTGCCTCTCTCCAGTTCACACTCGCCTTTGGGATCCGGACGGTTTTCGACTACCCTCAGATACCGAGTGTGAATTCGTGGTCATTCCAAGACCACATAAACTACCTACCATACCTACCCTATACCTCTTCTCCTGAGTGCACTGTCGGGGCACATACCTATCAAATATGGAGTCAGATACTACAGTAGTAAGACCCGTCATGAAGCAATTGTCCAGGTCATAGCCTAATCAACCCTCACTTCGTCACTAGGGCTAGGGTAAATAGGCACCCCCTCGTGACGACTCGACATAGACCATCTCCACTAATACTCAAACACCTCTATAAAGTAATGTCCGATGGGAACACCACCAAATCTAAACTAGCAGAAACCCACCATAAATTCAAAGAGCCTTCAAATGACCCCTCGAAACCCACTGTGGAGGAATGATCCGGAGGAATCCGGACGGTTAAGAGAAAAACCGTCTCAACAGGAGAAGATGACATTTTATTGTGTCACGTTCTGTCCCAAACAGGAATACATGGCAACTAACTAGCCAATCATTGTGCCATGAAAGCTGCATCTAACTCGCAACCGTACAATTCAATATCGACAATATAACAACCACCAAGCAAAGAACGAAGTGTCGTAAATTCCTAACTGCTAAGCAGAGAGCCGAACTACCAGAGCTGCTTGAAGGAATAAACCAAAACAAATTCCATGAAAACACGGCTGAGCTTTCTTGCACGCATTGGCATCTACTGACAGATTTAAATATTGGGTTGGCAAGAAAGTGATTTCGGTTTGCACCAGTAGTTAGCGTTATATTTGTTTTGTTATTCTTTTGTCAATGTTAGAATTTTTTTCTTTTGAGATTTGGTAGTCGATACTTTTAGGTTGCTACTGAAATAAATTCCGTGCGATTTTGTTTACAACTGTCAGTTTACGGTCAGTGGAGTGCCAAAATAAGGATTTTAGACACATTATACTTTTTTATTTTCACATCTTTAGGAACACTTACGAAACTATTGGAGCTTGTTTGGGAAGTGATATCGCACCCCCATACACATTGTACCATCGGATTATCATTTATTTGGAAGTTTACAAAACTTCTTAAATGTTAAAAATTTCAGTAGATGACCTCTAGAACTCATCCCTTCCAAGTTTATGAAATTCCACAGTAGCCTTTCCAACCACCCTAATTCTGTAGCACAGTCATTGCACTGTGCCACTCATCTCTATAATCATCCTCGGAGACTGAAACGGCAGTGGCCTCGTGACCTGCTATAAACACGTGACAGTGGGAGTCCTGGCAATGGCCAGTTTCTCCAATCATGTCTTGAGCGTCTGTGGCTCTCGCGCTCTTGGTCAGCCTCCGCTGGCTAGTATCCGGTGACGCGGCTGACGGAGGAGCGTGGGGGACTTCCCAAGACTCCGCTTTTTCTTCGCATGTGGATTTGGGAGGTCTCTGGGCTGTCTGTAAATATTGTATGAATGAGCGAGTGAATGATGAACTGTAAATATGGTATGAATGAGAGCATTTATCTTAATTACTTATTGCCTTATAAAAGGCAGATTGTAATTATAGCACAATAAAGGAATTTTAATAAATAAAAAACATGACCTCAAATCCCACTTGCTTGAGTTTTTTGCTGGTAAGGACCAGAGTTCTATGAGCGCAGGATCATGAAGTTACCACAAAGATGACAAAAGTCATCGAACAAAATGGAAGATATCTGACTGATTAAAGTTTGTTTTTTGTATAGAAAAAATTGAATTTTATTTCACAGTAAAAACCCGAAATTACTTTCTTGCCAACCTCAATAGATAGTATCTTCGCTAATAGTCATCCAATGTTAATGACAGTTTTAATGCCTTCCGAAATTATATTTAGAATGGAATAAAATTTAACGTACTAAAAGAGTATAAAAATTAATCATGACGCCGATTTCTTTAATTTAATTACTATTAGTACCTACATTAAAATTATAAAAAAATTAATTGTTGGTCATTAATAGCTAATAAATAATACTTATTTTATTAATATCAAAATGAGACTTCCATGAAAAATTGCAAGTTTCTAGCTTCAACAAAGATTCGGACAGAAAGCATTTGGGAGAAATTAAAACAAATTTTATAATGAATATTCGCACACTAACAAAGATAATGCTTTACTTGAATGATACTTTGGAATGAAAATAAAGACCTGTTATTTTAAATGGCGTCACACAATCCATAAAATCCTCAATAAAATATTGCACTACTTGGCAACAGTTTATGAGTACAGATGTCACGAACAGGCACAAGTATAGAATGAATCACACCGATACTCAATAGAGTTTCACAGCGAAAGTCTGCCTAGCTCAAAATTGTAGTACATAAATAAATAAACAGTAAACAATTTTGAAAATCCATCCCGATCCAAGACGGGCTAAGCGTAAATGTGTTGCAGGCTGTGTATACTACGGCCCCGCGTTGCCATTTTATTTTTGCACTAAGGCTAGGCCGCTTTTGTATAGCTACAAAAAATACTTTGCTCTATTTGCGGAAGTACTGTAGCAAAGGCAACTTTAAAAAAAGTATGCAGTTCAATGTAAACATTTAAATAATTCGCCAGTGTGAAGAAAAAAATATGTACGGCAATATTTGGTTGCGGAAGTTCAAGCTAAGAAAAACTTAATCCGAAGTAAAAATTTAACTTAAAAAATAATTATCTATACCTATTTATCAGCTCATAAGTGAACTTTACTAATCTTTTGAAGATAATTTTTAAGTAATATTTTAATCCTAATTTAAAAAAAAATAAAATCCAGTGACTTAATAAGTAAATAAATCAAAAGTTAAAAACAAATATTGTAAAGCAAAATTAGATGTTTCTATAGCCCGATTTGAGTGGGTTATTTTGATCAAAATGAACAATTTGACATAGTTTTTTTTCTTTAAAAAAAAAAGGGATTTTTAACGTCCGTGATAAATAGTATGAATATTTGTAACCAATAATAAATAATCGATAGGTTTATAAAATAATACTGAATAAACTGCTCAATATTTAAGACGAAACTTTATTTAAACAACATTTTCTGAAAATATTAATGTTAGAAAAGCTACAAGTCCAAGAAAAGTATTCATATTTATTTCTACTCAATTATTTAGGAAGCTAATCAGAACTTTAGTCCCTAAAGAAGCATTCATAATATATACGCTCTGAAAAGAATATTTTCCCCCTGCATTTTAATAAAAATAGATCGATAAGGTTTAGCGAATCAAATAAGAGGGGGAAATTTGTAAGATCGACGAAAAACACTTAATTGTGTAATCCTTTGCACTTGATTAACTGATTTTTTTAATAATTATGATTCATTTCCGTACCTCTTAAATAAATAAAGCCAGTCGAAAATTGATGTCTGAACAGATTGCAAACCTTTTTTAAAGCCTGAATTGATATAATTAATTTCAAATGTCATAAAAGTTGAGTAGCCGTGAGATTAATGTATTTTTTTTATTTTGTAGTTATTTATTACTTATGTGTCAATTTATTTTTAATTTTAGTGAAATGGATAGACCAGTTCGGACTTGGTTCAATTCAGCACTGTTAATATTTTGAATGTGTTATATTTATTGATTGTTATCAATTATTGCTTTTAATGATAGACTTTGCACTGCGCCACTCATCCCTGTAATCCTCCTCGGAGACTGAAACGGCAGTGGCCTCGTGACCTGCTATAAATGCGTAACAGTGGGATTCCTGGCAATGGCCAGTTTCTCCAATCATGTCCTGAGCGTCTGTGGCTCTTGCACCTCCTCTGGCTCGTATTCGGTGACGCGGCTGACGGACGAGCGTTTGGGACTTCCCAAGACTCTGGGCTTTTTGTAAATATTGTATGAATGAGCGAGTGAATGATGAATTGTAAATATGGTATGAATGAGAACATTTATCTCAATTACTTATTGCCTAATAAGGCAGATTGTAATTTTAGCACAATAAAGAATACTATATATTAAAAAATATTTTGAACGTGTTCCATTTATTGATTGTTATCAATTTTTGCTTTTAATGATAGACTTTGTTTGTCTCCTTATACACAGTCAAGGTTTTTATCATATGAGTTTATCATTTCAGCAACGGAAGGTGACATCTGTCGAAAATGTCGAATAAATACCATATTGTCTTAATATATAATAATTAATTTCTATCGATTGAATCATTTTTATTTATTGAATTTTATATAGACAAAGAATTTCTTCTTGGCTGTTTCAAAGTACAGCCTCTGTATTCGGTTTAGGCAATTCTTTTATTGTTATTAATCGATAATACGCCTCTGAAATAAACAATAGAGATATTAGTGGATGTGAGCATAAGATGTAATGCCCTATTCGTACGTGTGTGAATCAGCGAGCATGCAAGTGATTTTTCCTTTATATTTGGCAGTGGGCTGAGGTCCAACGTACATATCCGTGGTATTTCCGCCGGTAACCGCCATGTGCTCATAACTTGATTTATTTTTGAGTGAAGGACATTATTCTGCTTTACTGCATGAGCTAAGCTTACAGAAATAGACCAGTTTATTCTTTTTTCTTTTCTTTTTTCTTTTTTTTTTTTCCGTCCCCCTTTTTGCGCTTAGCCGAGCATTCATCATTGCTATTTGTTTCACGTTTTGTTCTGCCATGGTAAAAAAATTCAGAATTGTTGCTTTGATTCGCTCGCTCAAATAAGCTGTACTTGATTTTCCTGGAGTATGCTCATGTTACGGATTATAAATGATTAACAGACCCAATGACGAGCCACTTTGGCATTTTGATTTGTTATCATACAAAATTTGTTCCCATCTTTCAAGTGCTAAGTCATATTAACGAGAAAAAAAGATCGTAGAACGTAGTATAAAAAAAAAAATACTTCGTGTTTCAACCTTTCCAATACTTCCTAACCTAGGACATTGAAAATATTTTGTCGTAATAATGATAAATTTTGAATAGCCAAAATATTGCCAAAAAAATATTCATCTACACTAAGCATTTTTTGTAAGCAGCTTCCTTTTAGATCCTCTACTTCCAGACAGGTACAGCGACCTGAAAGGTATGCCTATCTTTATGTACCTATCTTTCTCTACCTGTAGCACGACATCAGCCACACAACTAACCAATAAATCTAAAATTTTAAAGGTGGAATTGGTTTAGGTTAAGACATCGTAATGGGAAGGTTTTGAGAAAAACATGTCAGAGTTGCATCTGTTAGCTACCTTTTATTTAATTATTCTCAATTCATAAACTATTAATCATTTGATCTTCCTATTCATGCTCATCATTAGTTAAATAATCTTTTTAGAAGAGAGTTTTTTAAAAGAAAAGAAAGAAAAGCTTTATTATGAAGTACAAGCGAAACACTGGTATATACAAATATTAAGAGTTACGTTACTAGGTATGGGTGGAATGTGTGGGAACAATTGTGGTCTGGGGCTAAAGCTGAGACATGTATAAGAAAAGGGTATTTCTGGGAATAGGAAGTGAATGAAGTAATGAGGGTTGCTTAGTTAAAAATAACATGGAACCATCAGTGACTTCCATGAAGTCACGAGGCAGGAATACAGTTCTGCTCAAGCCCCTTCTACTTATTCTTAGCATTTTAAAACTATTGAAAATACATAACAGATGCCAACTCGAAAATTATATTGAATGATATACCCCAAAAAAAAAAAAATTAATTTCCAATATTCATGTCACGAAAATTTTCTATTCTTCTTTAACTTCTACCTTGAGTGTATTTCAAAATATTTGAAAACAAGTTTTGGAATGTCGATATTAAGTTACACAGATTCAAACGAAAAATAATTTAAATGTTCGCTCCAGGTCCTCGCATATGGTATTCGATCGGTTAACAATTCTCCGCTTCGAAGAGGTTTCAAACAAGGCAAATTGTTGACAAGACTTATATGGTAATTGATTCAAATTTTTGACGGATTCTGGCAAGTGTAGTGAATCTTCTCGTCCTAAACCAGTTCATTAAGCGGTCGTCAATGTCAGGCGGACAAGAATGTCCTCCAAGGGTATGCCATGTCGAAAATTGGTTAATATAAAATCTGATCCCGGAGGAATTCGGTTGGAATAAATTAAAGTATACTATCCGAATAAAAGAATTTTTAAATAATTAATTAATGTCGAGGTGGGTCGCATAACTTTATATAATCGCAGGAAAAAATAGTTGGTTATGTTAATTATACTCATAGCATGTGTTTTAATGCTCCTTGTTAAAGTCAACGGGTTATTATAATTTATTAATAGTTTTCTTTTTGTAGGAAATTTCACTGGAATGTTGACCTCTATGCGACTATCGTAATTGTTTAGTGTGATGTAAGCAGTGCTTACAATACTAGTTACGGTGTGCAAATAGTTTCTGAAGGATTATACTCATAATGCATTTGATGCTTGGAATTATCATAAATGTGGTACCGATGAGATTCTTACTTTGTTTAAAATGTAGATTTTATAAACAAAGAATTATTATAGTACAAGCTAATTTCTTTTTTTGAAATGAGTAATAGTAGTATAAGGAAATTAATTTATTGTCAATGTCTTGTTTATATTCTCTGATATCAACTGGAAGATTGAACGTAGAACTAGCAATCATAAACCGACAGACGGACAGGCACAAGGGTGAATACAGAAGGTTTCTGGTTTGAATAAAAGCGACTAAACCCTAAAAAAAGGCATGACACTTAAGGTTCATACTTAGGGCTGGTGAAGGCTATTTAGGGCAGGTAGCGAAGTACCGCTAATTCCATTATTTCGCATAGTAAAGCATCAAACCTTTTTCACCGTAAAATCCTTAAGGGAATTTAACTAAGGCAATATCACAGGATAAAAAGCATTTCACAAATGAAGAGATAAATTAACCTCCATTATTTTCAAAATAGATTTATTGCAGTCTCGAATATTATCAAAAAGTCGTTTATGATATCCCATTACATAAATTTACGTGGGATTATTTAAACAGTTATAATGAGGGTAAAAATTCATGACGGGCCCATCTATTCTAACAAAATGTTCATGCTGTTAAATTTTAATTGTAATTTTGAATCAATGTTTCATAAATTTGAAATTAAATTTGATCAGAATTCAACTCCATTTATAAACAGGACTAATTTCGTTAATTATTTTCCGTTTGAATGACTTTAAATCGTTGAATTGTTCTAGTAATACTCCGGATTGTCACAAAAATCTGAACTCTAACAATAATATTAATTTATTTGTATTTTTGATCGGCACTGCTGTACCTTACACGAACGACAAACGTTTCCACACAAAAGACAGAATGAAATTGAAATCACAAATAAAATTAAATCAAAACTATTGTGTTTATTAAAATAGACTTATTAAAGTCTATGTGTTGGCATAGGGTGCTGTCTGTTGCGTGTAAATTCTCCTAGAGTCAGCTGCCCCTTAGAGTCTGGCAAGTAGTCTTTTGATTTGTCATTCAACGGAATTCGTAGGTTGCCAACGATCATTGAGGGACATCTGTTGCACTTTAATTTTGAAGTTGGCCCTCTGTGGGGTTGCGTCTTCGCAACTGAATAGTATCGTTTTGGTCTTTAACCCCCCCCCCCCCCCCAACCTTCGACAACCCTTCTATTTGACAGGGCTGTGTGTAAGGGTGATTTCAGAACCACAATTCAACCACCTTAATGTGTGCAGTGCAAGTGTCTTTAAAGTATATCCAGACACCCGATGGAACACCCTTTTTTGTTTCGAAAAAAATTGATATTAACTTTCAAAAACATTGTTTTCTTAATGTATTGTAGCTATAAAAATGTATAGGCATCTCCATTTCTCTACCCATTTTAGTAACAAAATAGTAAAAGTACGACACCAGTCTTAGCGGCTTTCGCACTTGCTGACTTCACCCAATATGTCACTTCGTCTCAAATTGATGCTACATAAATGTGTCCACAGGCCAGCTCTGCTGCACGGTGCCACGCTATATACTCACTTTACTGACAATGCAGCTAAAAGTCTCTAGAAATTTCAGAATGGGATCATGACGGTCAGGCATACATACCTCTCTCGAGAGGTTAAACAAAGCAGACCTGCACCCGTTGCTTGGTGTGACATCGGTGGGTGAGTTCTACCGGAGACACATTAAGTTATTTGAGTCGTTGCAGCACCTCACAAACCAAGTATATACCACTATATACTGTACTAACACACCACTAATACTATAATACCAGTATTACCCCTCCACCCTTCCCGCACCGATGGCAACAGACTGTCAGGGAAATTAGTTGAAGATTTTGTTTGTTATATGTACGTTAGTTTTAAGACTACGATTCATAAGGTGAGCCCTGTCACTTTTCAACATGTTTAAACAATTAATACATAATGTACATTACACTTTTGTAAAAATCACATATCGCAATGTAAAATATTACAAAATGTAGCCAAGCTACAGGACATTTAATGATCTATTGTAAATTGATCATTATGTAGTCTATACTGATTACCATAATTTATAATAACAAGGGGATGTGAAGGAAAAAAACAAAAAAAAATCATTGTTTATAGAACTATAAAATTGTTCACGTCCCTTATTGATATTTTGTTTTAATAATTCAAATAATCTTTTTTTCTCTCTCTAAATGCATTTGATAAATCTTGATTAGTTGTTTGATACCCATAACCTATCCAATTTAACTTGATGATTTAGAGTATGTGTGCCTGACAATATAGACGCTGAGAAGGGAGTATACACTATGGATTATGCTTGGAATTAATAGCTGTTATTAATTATGCTTGCAATTAATTCCGTATTGTAATTGCATAGCTTTGTATATCGGAATTAATATCTACGGTACTGAACTAGTCAATGAAGCAAGATGCCTTAAGAGAAGAATGAACTATGCTACGACAAATAGGCACAGACGGACACATTCCATTAGGATGAGGAATAAACAGGACATGGCCTACTCAGGCTACAAGTACGTAGTTATTTTATTCTGGGTCTGCGCAATTTACATCTCTTTATCTCTCCGTGCCTTAGCCTTTGGTCTTAACGCATCTATTTGTAGGTTTGTAATTAATTATGTACTTTCTTCGTCAGTTGGTAGTATAATTTGATTCTCGTAAATATTGCATGTTTTAATGCAATGCAATGCTAACTAATGGACAAGACAGTCTAACCCTTAGTGAAAGGCACTCATTAGCCCAAAATAATTTTCCTTTATTTTTCCCACATCCTATTTTATAAGTTTGAGAGCTAAGAAAAAAAAAAAAAAAAAAAAAAAAAAAAAAAAAAAAAAAAAAAAAAAAAAAAAAAAAAAAAAGACAGTCTATAAATCTTAGCTCCTTCTGACTCTTTATCGTGTGCTGTTAATGCACAAATATACCAGGTTTCTATCGTTACAGCGCACAATCCAAAGGTTCTCTACACTATGCAGATGTACAAAATCTTAACTATCGACAGTACTACTAGTGAAGGGCAAGGTACCTACATTACAAATACTTGTAAAATATCATATCTTCTCTGAATAAATTGCTTAGCTCTTTGGCAACTCTAACAAACTATTTGTACTATATAGTATATATATAAACTTCTTTATTCTACTAAAATTACAATCTGCCTCAGTAGGCAATAAGTAATTGTGATAAATGTTCTCATTCATACCATATTTACATTGCGAAAGATGAAGCGGAGTGTTGGGAAGTCCCCCACGCTCTTCCGTCAGCCGCATCACTGGATACTAGCCAGAGGAGGCTGATGAGGAACGCGAGAGCCACATACGCCCAGGACATGATTGGAGAAACTGGCCATGAACCTGGAGGGGATGTGCACTATCTAGTAAAATAACATATTTAATTATTATTAAATTTTTTATCTGTATTGTGAATGTAGTTGCTTCTTTTCTCCTGTGACTTGAATATTTTTTTGGCCTCAATTAAAAATAAATTTAAATAAACTTTACAGTTGCTTTTATTAATTTATACGGATGTCCATTTCTATATTTATTTTTTCACAAACTTACTCTTTTGTACACATAACTAATAACTGAAGATGACAACTTAGAGCTGTCGAAAGCTCTTTACATTAAAGAAGACGTTATCAGTTGTGGAATGACAATAAAACAATACCATCCTACGATCCAGAAGTAATTTTTATTGACTCTTTTGCTGCGTACACAAAAAAAAAAATGGGGTATTAATTCTGGTTAAATTTAATCAATAACTAATTGGTTCAAACTTGATCATTTCCTTTTCATAACGTGTTTTTTTTTAATTTGAATATATAAATTATTTTAACTTATTAACTTGTATTATAATTTTATAACTTATGTACTCAACTGCCTGGTTTTAAGCAATTATCATTTACATATACGTATGAATTATAAATATTTCCATATTTTAGTATAGATAGTCTGAAATATGGGGGTTGATTTTTTTACTTATTTCTTAATGAATTTAAAGAGAATGGTAGTTTAACTGCTCTAACCGCTTTGTTGCAAAATAAAGGATTCTGGGAGAGACAAATACTGATTTTGAGTTATCGAATTACATTTCTCAATCAATATCAGTTCATTCGACTAGATTTGATATAACTTTTTGCTCTTTATGTAGAAGTTAAAGACTCGCCCTTTGTGGTTAAGATGAATTACATGAAGTGGTTGAAGCTAAATTTAAAAACAAAAAAAAAACTATAAAAAGTAATTTACAGGAATATTGTATTTTATAAACTGTAATCATCCCTACTTCGGGTTCGTTCAAGACAGTTCGTGTGCCCCCAAAGTAATATTCCCATAACAAACAATCCTTTGTACTTTTAAGTTGCCCCCCCTCACACCCCCCCACTCTTCCTTTGATAAAAAAAGAATCATTGGAAGAGATCGTGCTTGAGGTTTTTTATGATGGGCTTGCTCCTTGTAGCCCGGGTCATGCAAGTTCAATACCCTTCCCGATTGTAAAGCCCGACTTAAAATCTCTTCTTGAAGCGACGTCAGGGCACTGCGAGTCATTCTTCTCTTGAACCTATCAATGTCATTGTTCATTCGACCACGTTTCAAGAATAGGCTTCGTAACTCTGTACATTTTGAAATATCAGTAGTTAATCTTCTGAGATATTTAATATATATTTTATTGTAAATTCCCAATTGTGACAAAGGTACATCTCTATCAATAAAACATGGTAACTTCTCAGATGTTATCCGTTCCTTTGTTTTTACATAATGCAAATAATTTTATGCTAATTTGCAATACATCTAGTCTAAACTAACATGAACGCTCTTGATTATGATTAAAGTATTCATTAGAGTACACATTTATTATCATTTAGGACAAAATTCAATTAGAATAACTACGAAATTTAAAAAAATAATAAACAAAAAATTAGAAGTTAATATAAAAACATCTCGAAGTGGTAGTATTCCTCAAATGCAGAAGAAAATGGCTATGGTCCAATTCTGAACAGGAAAGAAGAAAATTTAAATTTTGAGTTTCCTTAAAAAAAGGTAGAATTTGTCTTTGTAAAAACTATTTCAAGGGTGCTTTTAAGCGGCTAAATTACACAAAGTTCTTTTTCTTCATAAAATCATGGATTGTTCGCGATTTCATCAGCCTCCTCCTGGAATACAGATTCCCCACCTTAAAAAAACTCCTTTGTTCAATAATGTCCATGTCAATTAAGTTGAGGTCTGCTACAGAATATGCTAAGATTCGCCTCCAGTTTTGTAAAACAATTATGTGGTGTGAAATTCAGTCTCCTCAAAGTACCAGCGTTTTTTTAGTTGGTCGCCTTGGATCAATTCCCCTAATTGAGATCTGTGTAAAAAGTACTGGTGTGCTATCTCTTTAGGTGATAATTTTTGAATATTCATTTTTCGAAAAAGCAGTCCAGTAGGAGGTTTATATTAAAAAAATCGTGAATAATCCATTATTTTAAGAAAAAACCGAACTTTGCATAACATAGCCACTTGAAAGTCCCCCCTCCAAATATTTTTTACAAAGACGAATTCCACTTGTCTTTTAAAAAAAATGTTGTCTAGTTTACGATGCTACAATTAGGTATCACTTAACTTAAATAATTTTTTAGTTTTCGCTTCAAATTGAACAAAAAATGTAAAACACTTTAAAATTAATTTTACTCCCTGTATGCGTTGCATTATCCGAACTACGCACTTTCCTCTCCTCTGGAAACACTCCATTATAGTCCTATTCGCCAAGCCCGGTAAACCACCCAATGACGCCTCATCTTACCATCCAATTAGCCTAATCCCTATCCTCTCAAAAATATTTGAAAAACTCTCTATTAAAACGTCTACTTCCAATTGTTGAATACAAAAACCTTTCAATGGACATTCCACTGCTCAACAAGGCCTTCGCGTTGTTGATCACATTTCCTCAGCCCTTTAAACCAAACAGTATTGCACTCCTGCCTTTCTGGACATAGCTCAAGCTTTTGTCAGGGTTTGGCACGCAGGTTTGCTTTACAAGCTCAGAGGATATTTGCCGCAGACCCTTTTCCTAATCCTACAGTCCTACCTTTCAAACCGCTTCTTCCAAGTCCGCTGTGGTTTAGAATACTCTAACTACTATCCCATAAGTGCAGGAGTTCCACAGGGCAGTGTCCTGGGCCCCATCCTCAATAACCTATACACCGCTGATGTCCCCTCTACCCCCAATACCTTCTTGTCAACATTTGCAGATGACACTGTTCCTGGAATTGAAAGGTAGCTCAATTAAACTTTTCTGTTCCATTTGAGATCTAATATAACTTCATTAAGTTTTCGATATCACTTACACCCTAAACCCTTCGATACCGCCAGAAATACTCTTTACGTGAGAAGCCCCACTTTCCTCTTATAAGCTGTCAACCAGGAAGTAATAAATGCACCAATTGTTATTCTGACATCAAGTAATTTCAGATTGATCTTACAAAACAGGCAGACATGCATACAAACGAAAGAAATGACAAGTACCGAGTAGAGCCTCGCCCTCTGGGCTCATAATTGAGTAACGTTGTATTCTGAAACTATAGCTCACGAAATCATGCTAATTTATTGACGCTTCGAAAAATAATTTAATTTAGCATATCCTTTAACTTCATAAAAAGAAAAACAAATCTGACCTGAATTCGGACCTACCGGATATATCATAATTTAAAAATGCGAGTAAAAGGTGAACCAGTAAATTGATTTTTTAATAAAAAGTAAAGAGATGGAAATTTAAAAAAAAACAAACGAGAATGAAATAAGACTTGTTGCTTACCTTGAGGTTACACAAGCTCTTTTATAGTTATCATTTAATTTCAAGATATCCCCCGTGGGAACAAGTGCTTGCCATTGAGAAACCTTGTTGGCACAATGTACAGGCTTAGCAAACGTTGTTGGCACAATGTACAGGCTTAGCAAACATGCCCCAACACTTGTTCTTTGTTAATCTGAAACGATTAAAAATATAATATATATTGCTCAGCTGGAGATCTCTTCGAAAGTACTCATCATACAGTTCGCTTACTGCAGATTGACCATTTGAATTATATTTTTACCGCACAGGAATTATCACTACTAAGGACACTGAATTGTAAGAACCTGTATCTTCTTTCTTTTTTTTGGTACAATTGATTTTTTCAAAATCAGGAACCCTTCACTCACGTGTCAAGTTAATTTTATTAGTCCCTAGCTAGGGGAATGAAATTTGATATCATCAATCAATTATTAAGTAGTTCTTTTATTTTAAGTATGAAATAAAATAAAACATTTTAGCCTGATTAAAATTAATGTTTAATATGTATTTCGTTTTTTCTAAACTATAATTGTAAAAATGCATCGAAACAGTCTTTAGAATTGTTAACAACTTTGAACCCACCAATGTTTTATTTTTAAGGAGCGTTATTTCGCATGCTAGATCCATTGGTACGATGCTAATAATAAAACCAACTCCGCGAAAAATATTGAAGAATCATTAATAAATTATTAATAAACGTTCTTATCGTAAAACAATAAATGTTTTTACTATTGTATAGAGTTAGGTATTGATGAAGAATTAATGATCTTGTTGTCCCGAGAAGAATTTGACATTCCAAAGAGATAATACATGACTTTAGTAGAGTATTATTACAACAATTAATAGTGTCATTAAAATAGTTTTCACAACCATAAAAAAAACCTTTTAGCTGTGTGATACACCACACGTGACTTGAACGTTAAGCATTACTTCTTTTGAATCAAGCACCTCTAAGGAATGCAGACAGACATTAACGCACCACTTGAGTGAACGCAATCTTATCCAGTAGTCACCAGATTAAAAAACAAAAAATCTTATTGCATTACGATGATTAAACATCGTACGTTGTTGGCGCATGTCACCATGACAACGGGCATTCTAGCTTGATGTATACGTATGCATAACATTGAAAAGAAGCTGGAGGTCACCAGGAGAAAGAGGAGATCTCTATCATCAGGAGATCATAACTGACAGAAATACATTTCTTCTGTTCTCTTCATTCCCTCATAGTTTTCCCTCACATTATAGAATTTAGTTATGAAAGAATTTACAATAGGATTCAAATATGCTTAGCAATACGTTATAAAAGAATAAACTAATATCATAGTTGATCTAAGAAACAATATCCTCATAATAGTTTTAAGATACTTATGTTTTGGGTTCACAGACTATCTTCAGTGATAATTGATTGATTTATAACAGACTTGTATAAGAGGCAAATAAATAATGAATGTTCATTTGTAATCACACAGCTCTGGGAAAATATAAAGGTTTTGACAAGGACTAAAAACTAGAAATAGCTCTCAAGTTGCTAACTTACATTATACCTGAGTTTCGACTTGTTTTTCTTAGGCTGAAAACAAGCAGAGCATAATCATTGTTATTTATTTTTTACGATTTCCAAAATCTCAAAAAAATATGTCATGTCCTTAATGGAACACGGCTTTCACCTATATATAAATTGTGACTTTTGTTTTGGGTTCACAGACTATCTTCAGTGATAATTGATTGATTTATAACAGACTTATGAAAGACGAACGCTCTACATCTCTGTATGAAGAGTATTTTTGAGTTCGGCAAATAAATCTTGATAGGTTCTAGGGTCGAACTACCTCATATCAATATTTTCTATGCAAAGGAATAATCTCGGGATAGTTATTCTCAACCCCCTAGTACTAGAAGGGTTGGGTTTGGGACTGTTGAAAGGGTCTTGGGGTCGCTTTTGTTTTTTTCCTAACTATCAAAATTGACACCTACCGGGCGAGGCTGTACCCGTAAGCGACCTCAGGGTCAAACCTGTTTGAAGCAGTGATATTGAAATTTGGGCCAGCTTTGAAAATCACGCACCGAGACTTTTACGAACCCCATGTGCACTAGGCGTTTCAGAACAGAAATATGTATATTATTGTCCATTGTGAGGGATGACAGTTGCCCCATATTCCCCCCATACGATTCAATGGTACAACTCAAGGCGATTTGAATGTATGAATAAAAAAAAAACATTAAATTTTCAACAGGTTTATTTGTGAACGATGCTTTGACGTATGACTGTCTTAGGCACGTAGTTATCAAGGCGGAGTGCTGAATGGTGCGCCGGTTGGCGTATATGACAGCTCGGCGACTCCAATTTCAAAACGGCATACTGATGAAAGTGGTCAAAAATACTTCATTCGAGCAGCGGAGCTTCACGAGATCTTTGAGCTCCCTACGGTGGATGAATTCATCCAACGTAGACATATCAAATTTTTCGACTCCCTGCAATACTTGACAAACCCGGTGTTTAACACTATAACCCCCGCTGAGTTAGTAAAGATACAACGTAGACGGTGTACCGCACAGTGCACTATGAGCGGTGAGTTACACTCACAGCTGAGTTAGTAAAGATACAACGTAGACAGTGTACCGCACAGTGCACTATGAGCGGTGAGTTACACTCACAGCAGAGTTAATAAAGATACAACGTAGACAGTGTACCGCACAGTGCACTATGAGCGGTGAGTTACACTCACAGCAGAGTTAATAAAGATACAACGTAGACGGTGTACCGCACAGTGCACTATGAGTGGTGAGTTACACTCACAGCTGAGTTAATAAAGATACAACGTAGACAGTGAACCGCACAGTGCACTATGAGCGGTAAGTGAGTTACACTCACAGCTGAGTTAGTAAAGATACAACGTAGACAGTGTACCGCACAGTGCACTATGAGCGGTAAGTGAGTTACACTCACAGCTGAGTTAGTAAAGATACAACGTAGACAGTGTACCGCACAGTGCACTATAAGCGGTAAGTGAGTTACACTCACAGCTGAGTTAGTAAAGATACAACGTAGACAGTGTACCGCACAGTGCACTATGAGTGGTAAGTGAGTTACACTCACAGCTGAGTTAGTAAAGATACAACGTAGACAGTGTACCGCACAGTGCACTATAAGCGGTAAGTGAGTTACACTCGCAGCTGAGTTAGTAAAGATACAACGTAGACAGTGTACCGTACAGTGCACTATAAGCGGTGAGTGAGTTACACTCGCAGCTGAGTTAGTAAAGATACAACGTAGAGTACAATATTATTACGGGAAATCATCTGTCACTGTTTCTAGCTGCAAAATGTAATATTCTCAGTTTAGTCATCATTAAATACTTTTGTACATAAATATTCGACAGCCTATCTCCAGTAAGAACTACACGCTAGAAGGTCCAAGTGAATAAATAACTTATAGCACAGATAATTACCGTTGTTGGAGTTCACGACCCCAGTCAAGTTCCGCGCAGGGTCCGGCAATGACTGTACAAATGCCAAGGTGGGCGTGGTCCGCACTTTGAATATAAATTGATCAATTATCGGCCCTGTGCGTTGGGTCTGCGTACGCGGACACGTGGAGGCTGCGTGCACTAGGATCCTAGTCCCACACGTGCATGACCTCAACTCCCTGTCAACTGTTAATTATCCTACAGTCTGGTACACCTTAAGCCTCGAGGTCTCGCCGTAATATGATTATCTATTATTAGTATTTTTATCTAACGGCTATTCCTTAAGCGGCGATGGGGCAACAGCGGAGAGGGGCCGCGTTCCTAATGTTCCACCATCTCGATCAACCTGTCATGTTTGGATAATAGGAGAAGCTTTCACTTTTTTATTTACATTTTGTGTAGTTTTTTTTAAAAACAGAAACCAGAAAACTACAGACTAGTTAATAGATTGAATCACGATGAGCACCGTACATATAATGTTCAACAAAATAAAATGTCTGTCTGTCCGGCACCGATCTTAAAGAAAATTACCTGTCTGCAATGTATACATAATGAGGTAATATTTAGGGTCATTAGATGACTACAAATAAATTACATCCTTGGTGGGAATCCTTGAAGGACAAGGGCTCCAATAGTCCCTTTATAGCTTATTACGAGTTCCTAGCCCGAGTTCGTACTGTTTTTGTAAACTTAGTTCGACCAACCGTCCCTGCCATAAAAGTTCTTTAGAGGAGCTGAGGATTTATTCCATGTCTTAACCAAATAGTAACCACTAGTTCTTAGATGTTAAGTTAAACACGTAGCATCATGAAGAACTTCGCTAAAAAATTGCATGACAAGGTTAAAACGGCGCCCGAAAAAAGTGACAAACGCAATATTATGTTTTTTAACCAGTTTTTGTAATTATTTGTAATATATAAAATCCACAAATAATATCGCACACTATTCAATAATCAAAACTTTCACAGTAAATATTTGATAACTAATGTCACTTTCTCTGCTTTAGGGTCATCTAATGACCCTATCCCATATTCATCCAGAGGTATAATATTTTCCCAGAAGGTTTTACCTGACCACCCAGAGATATAGTGTATGAATGAGCGAGTGAATGAAAAATTGTAAGCATGGTATGAATGAGATCATTTATCACAATTACTTATTGCCCAATAATAATAGGCAGTGTACTTCCACCGAATTCAATGCCTCTCATGTCAATGTGTGATCCCTGTCATTCACAAACCCCGGTCTTCGGTACATGAAAAAAATAGATTTTAATTCACGGCGAACCCACAGAGTCCAACTTTCTCACTTTCACTATAAATTATTAAACAGCTTTATTGTGATAAAATTACAATCTGCCTTATTGGGCAATAAGTAATTGTGATAAATGATCTTATTTATACCATGCTTACAATTTGCATACACTCGCTCATTCTTAGAGTATTTACAAACACCCCAGAGACCTCCCAAGTCCACGTGTTTGTTCACGTGACAAACATCCCTGGCATGCGAGAGAGGAAGCGGAGTCTTGGGAAGTCCCTCACGCTCCTCCGTCAGCCACGTCACCAGATACGAGCCAGCGGAGGTTGGCCAAGAGCGCGAGAGCCACATACGCTCAGGACATGATTGGAGAAACTGGTCATTACCAAGACTCCCCTTGGCACGCATTTATAGCAGGTTACGAGGCCGTTTTAGTCTCCGAGAAGGATTATAGGGATGTGTGGTCCACTATAAATTATTGGTTATTTCGCTTCCTTTATCACGCCCTTAAGCCATTAAAATATTAACTAAGCATAGAAACTAGAAAAAAGTGGCTCAGGGTTCGAACACGTGACCTGTGTATAATTTTTTACTTTAGCTCATAACTAATAAAATGTTCAGTAAAATGTTTTTACTCCGTTTTAAGGGATTGCCATTTCAAGTAATTCATAATCGTCCTATTAATATTTTTCAAATTTTTGGGTTGTCAAAGTAAAGTACTAAAAAAAATAAAAACTCATTATAAAAACAGAATAAAATAAATAGCAGGATATTATTAGCCGTATTTATAGCTAATTGTAACTGAAATCAGTCGCAATTGGAAAGTTAATATCTATACTTAATTTAATTAACCCGTTAATTAATTAACCCGTCAATTAATTAAACCGGGATATTTAAATACTTAATAGTAGTTAGTTGTTTTTGACCGATTAGCTCGGGTCTTCGGCCTATCAGGTTAAGACATGATAGAAAATTTAATGACTAAAGAGCCCAACTATGTTTCAATAGTACTAATGCATGAACATTAAGACATATACATGAGGACAAACAGTGTCATTTTAATCATCGAGAGATGTGATATATAAAATGCAGCATATGTTGGGTAAAATATTTCAGAATATTTGTATTTGTGTTCTCGAAATAGGCCACTTATACATAGGTCACGAGTATATTAGTTAGGTGAGCAAGGGAGTTGCGCGTGGACGAAATTTCGCCATGTTGTTTACTACTAAACAATCCTCTGTATTTCAACAACAACAAATATTTAAGTTTAAGTTGTCTACAATACCTTATATATTGCTCATGGGATCCTCATGTCTGGAATGTTCAAAAAGGTCATGGTATTGCTGGAGCCAACCGAAATGGTGTGTCATTGACAAGGAATCCAGCTAACGTTAAGTTGTTGTTTTTTGTATTATAACGACTCCCCCCCCCCTTTCAAACAATACCGATAAATATTTTAGGAGTATTTGAAATATGTCGGATAGTTTGGTAGAAATTATGCAGACCAGGTGGTCCAAAATTACTCGACCGCTTAACCCATTTCATCCGGAGGTTGTAATTATTCATAGCCTGAGATATGCCAGTCCATCAGGAATGTGGAGCTGAGCCATTCGCCGAGGATAAGTACTCGAGCTGTCTTTTAATTGTCTATTTATTTACAGTTAAATAATATTCATTTCATTGATGTTTTTTTAAGGGGATTCAAATCCCTAGATGGACAGTTAATTTATTAATTTACCTGAATGTTCATAAATTAAAAGAAGATAGTTCTTCACATCATTCCTGCTCCAGTATTTGACCCGTGTAAAGAATCTCTTTCCTTTTTTTTTTCTTTTTCTTAGCTTTCTAATTATAAGATTAAGAATGAGGGAAAAATAAAGGAATATTTGGGTTGAGCTGATCCTTGTACCAGGAGCACTTGCTTGAAGGTGGTGTGAGGGAACTAAGGAGTGTGGGAAGCCTCGGTAAAGGTTGATTGTTGCGGTACAGTGGTGAGAGTCCACTGGTTGCTGGGCCTAGAGTCTCTCTAGGCATGTAGTGCAGTCTTAGTTAGTCGGATAGCAGTGTTGGGTGCCCGTTAGAGGCTTGTTGTTGGTGGGCCAAGCGCCGTGATGTCCACCATTTGGTCTGCTTTACCAGATCTTGAGAGTTGCCATCTTGCCGGTAGCGGTGGGGGTGTCATGTCTCGGAACAGAGGGTTTTGGCTATGTTTCATTGAGTCAAAGAACTTGATGTGTCTTCTTTAGATGGCTTCGGTGATGGTGGGGACCTCGAACTTTTCGTGGATGTCGGGAGCCTTCATATCACGAAAAGGGATATGCCATAGTGCCGTGCGCAGGATGTTGTTCTGGAAGCTCTGGAGTCGAGTTATTCTGCTGGTGTGTAGGAATCGGAAGAGTGGTGTCCCAAACAGTAGAAGAATCTCTTTCAGCTAGTGTAAAGTTTGTTAACGCTGACAAGGACAGTAGATCAAGTGGGTAGTAGTATCCAGAATAGAACCTCTCTATATTAGTTGCACAAGGTACTGTACTGTTGTTACTATAATGTCAAATTAAAGAACTATAATAATCTATTTACAATTCTTTATTTTGGGTAGGTTCGGTCTTCACAGACTATCAAAAAATTCTCATTAATTTGATATAATTATAGCAACAGTATAAATCGATATAAAATAGTAAAAATACTAATAATGCCAAATTTACAAATTCTAAGATTTTTTTATTATAGCGCAACTTAAGAAATCTAGTTGGCATTGTGTCTTTTATTTTCAAGGAGCTCAGATATAAAAAAAAATTGCCTTTAATAAATTAGTTTTTGGTTATTTATTAACTAAGAAAAAAAACGTAATTAATTGTATGAATAATTGCGAAGTCTAGATTACAGGACATTAAGTCAGTCTAACACCAGCGACTGAGAAAGGAGGGGAAAAAAAAACTACATAAAAAAAACCGAGCGGTTGGCAGTTTGTCAAACTGCACAGTTTCAGTGCATTGCTTACGTCTCTTTACTTAGAAGAGGCAACCTTGTAGCCAAATCTGAGTCATTGCTTTATTATACATTTCTTTATAACAGTCCAGAATATAACGTGCCAATCAAATGTTTTTTCATTTGTAAAATAATTCATTCCCCTAATTATAACAAGAGATTTTAATGCCCCCGATATTGTTGTTCTTAATTAATTTTACTTTCATCTACTAACTTTAGTGGCCCTTGGGCCATTTTTTTGGCTTGTTTGTAGGACAAATGCAACTTCATACAAATCAAAAAAAAAAATAGGAAGTGAATAGCACTTAAAAATGTAACAATTTAACTACAGAAGAAAATTTAGAGAAAACACACTGTAAAAGAAACGGGTTTATGCACATCCTTAAAAAAATTTTTTTTTTAATTTCATCATAAATATTTTAAACCATATTAATCTGCCATGCAATATACTTGAATGCCCTAATTTTAATTACTGTATTCAGAAAAGCTTTAAAAATATATTTTCATTAGGTTTTTTTATTTACATTTTTTTCAAAAGATAAATTTATATGAACTTAATGAATACTTTATTTAAAATAAAGAAAGATGAGAGTTAATTTTGTTTGTAGACTAGACGCATAACATATTAGTATAAGATTATTTTTTTATGTAAATATTCGAAATGAATTGATTTGAATTAAAAAAAAAAAAAAAATAGATTCCAATAAATACCGACTTAAATGTAAAGTTATTAATTATTACTATATTTGTTTTTAATTTGTGTTTTAACTAATCATTTTTGTTTCAAATCATCACATCATACTAGTTGACGAAGTCAACACCTTCTGAATCAGTTTTCGCCAATTATTCCAGCTTAGTGCATCACTTGACGGTGAAGAACACCCATTTATCTCATCGTCTTGAATGAGAGACCGGGGGCGCCTCTCCAAGAGTTCTCAGCACTTCTTAGAGAGTGTGCTAAGAAAAACAACCACTTGTCGGAGACTAAAATGCTCGGCATCCCCTGTGGAATAATGCCAACTACACTTTTCGCAATAGACGTGACAGTACAATTACCTCCACTTTAGATCTGTTACTCACAAAACAGTCACATAGGACTTAGTGATGACCGACCACCTGCCAGTACTGTATTCCATTGACGGTAGAGTTGTGATCCCGCGTCCCACGACGTACTACTATAGTCGAGCCGACTATTTGAGGATATGAGAACTATATCGATCACAACTTTGCCACCAATTGCATACGGTTCCTGTCCTCCGCACTACAGAGGAAGTGGATCGACGGATAGCTTTCCCAGCCGAGGTTATCGTCGATGCAGCTGACACTGCCATCCCTAAGTTTAGTCCGAAGCTATGCACTTATGGGACTATGCACCAGACATGACAGACCATATTACATATACATTTACATAAAAATGAAGAATAACTGGTATAGAACAAGGAATCGTCTAGCCAAGAAAGTAGTAAACTCTCTCCCAACTCAAATTCGTGGCTTGATGAGAAATTGGAAGACGGCAATGTCACTTACACGGCGATTTCCGTAACTTTTGGAAACTCCTTAGGACCACTACCAAGAAGGATTCTAGCGGAAAGAACAGGCTAAAATATTGGCCGACCACTATACCGCAGACAACACCGCTAGGACACGATCCTCAGCAGCTGGAGACAGAACAGAACTACATGTTGTATCAGATTTGAACCCAACGTATTTACGATTAGACTGCAGAAGACACAATGAAGGAATAAATAAAGCTGTGTTTGATTAAAAAAATACAGATAGCTCAAAAAAAAAATGTATAAAGTGAGAGAAAATCTGCAATGTTTATATGTGTACAGCTTTGTGGAGAGAAATCAGTTCCCATAGCAAGAGGATGTGTGCAATCGCTCCTCCGGCCATTAATTATTGTTTAGTTTTTCTAAAGAGAAATAGAAGAAAAAATTAATCCTCACAGAAAGAGAAGTAAGGGTCGGAACTAAGTCGCTATCGCTGGCAAGTCGAGATCTCTCTCCTTCTGTAGGAGCCAGATGCTGTTGACAGTAGAAAGCACGGTACCTGTTCACCTATCGTTATATTAGCCATGGGAAAGTCATTACTTCTACTCGTAGTCCTGTATAGTTATGGCCACTACCATCCATGTTGAGTAGAGTCTCCTCTACTCAGTCCAGATATTTTTGGATGTCACGGTACAGATGCATAGATGCTTCTCTGATAAAACTAAATATGAAGATGATAAAATAAATGGATAATGTCAATGATCATCACGATTGGTTAAATAGAAAATGAAAGAATCTTTTAATAATATTATAACACAAACGGCTGACATAGAACCCACACACGAGGCTAAAAATACAAGAACTAAACAGACGCTTTGGACAACTGTACAGACTACTTCGAAGTACATTCCATCTCTCGATAGAAAATAAACAGCTAATTTACAAAGTTATACTTAAGCCAATCTGTTCAAACGGAATAGAGCTATAGGGCACAGTAACAAAATCGAACATCAAGCGTATCCAATCCTTTCAATCAAATGTCCTGAGAACAATAGTAAATTCCCCTTATTACGTCAGAACGAAAACCCTTCATAACGATCTTAATATACCCTACATTCTTGAACTTTTCTCTTCCAAGCTCATGAAATTCCATAGTAACCTATCCAACCACCCTAATCCCGTAGCACAGTCATTGCACTGCAACATTCATCCCTATAATCCTTCTCGGAGACTGAAACGGCAGTGGCCTCGTGACCTGCTATAAATGCTTAACTGTAGGAGTCCTGGCAATGGCCAGTTTCTCCAGTCATGATCGAGCGTATGTGGCTCTCGCGCTCTTCGTCAGCCTCCACTGGCTCGTATCCGGTGACGCGGCTGACGGAGTCAATCCACAAATAATATCGCACACCATTCATTAATCAGAACTTTGACATCTCAACAGTAAATATTTGATGACTAATGTCACTTTCTCCAATTTAGGGTTATTATTTGACTATGCGCTCCCATACTCATCCAGAGGGATAATATTTTCTCTGAAGGTTTTACCTGACCACCCAGAGGTCTTATGAAAAAGGCAATTACTAATTAGTTACTTGCAATTAAAAATAATTATTTTCCTATCATACAAATAAATAAGGGTACATAACTAACGGACACGACGTCCTTATTAATAACTCGTTTCAGGGTTAGGGCTTTAGTAGAGGACTATTACAACAATTAATAGTGTCATTAAAATAGTTTTCACTACCATAAAAAAAACTTTTAATTGTGTAATACACCACACGTGACTCGAATGTTTAGTATTAGTTCTTTTGTATCAAGCGCCTCTAAGGAATGCAGACAGACATTAACGCACTTGAGTGAACCCAATCTTATCCAGTAGTCACCAGATTTAAAAACAAAAATTCTTATTGCGTTACGATGATTAAACATCGTACGTTGTTGGCGCATGTCACCATGACAACAGACATTCTAGCTTGAGCATATTTATATATACGTATGCATAACATTGAAAAGAAGCTGGAGGTCACCAGGAGAAAGAGGAGATCTCTATCATCTGGAGATCATAACTGACAGAAATACATTTCTTCTGTTCTCTTCATTCCGTCATAGTTTTCCCTCACATTATAGAATTTAGTTATGAAAGAATTTACAATAGGATTCAAATATGCTTAGCAATACGTTATAAAAGAATAAACTAATATCATAGTTGATCTAAGAAACAATATCCTCATAATAGTTTTAAGATACTTATGTTTTGGGTTCACAGACTATCTTCAGTGATAATTGATTGATTTATAACAGACTTGTATAAGAGGAACGATCCAAATCCCTTTTTGAGTTCGGCAAATAAATAATGAATGTTCATTTGTAATCACACAGGTCTAGGAAAATATAAAGGTTTTGACAAGGACTAAAAACTAGAAATAGCTCTCAAGTTGGTAACTTACATTATACCTGAGTTTCGACTTGTTTTTCTTAGGCTGAAAACAAGCAGAGCATAATTATTGCTATTTATTTTTTACGATTTCCAAAATCTCCAAAAAATATGCCATGTCCCTAATGAAACACGCCTTTTACCCTCATATAAATTGTGTTGATTATTAGCGAGGTAAAGCGGCCGGCCATACGTGGCCCGGAGTAATATAATCCCGAAGCATAAATGTCAGGGGACATCTGGGAGTAAAAAATTGTTTTTTGGCCCCCCCCTTCTTCTAACGGTTCCATTTGCCTGACGCAATCAAAATCCGACGGGGGTTTATTATACCGAACAACTTTTTGGAATTCTATTAGCATATTATACCGCGCTAATGCTGGCCGGGCTCAAACAAGGACCGTGTCTAAGACAAGGAGGGAGCGAGGAGGGGGCGGTTTTTAGGTAGAAAAAAAAATGTGGGCGTCTTGTGGTAGAACACGTTTCGAGTTGTAAATATTATTTATTGCTAGTTTTGAAGGAATGTGTATTCTTCGTGTTCTGACTATTACAGATAGATAATGTTCGCATTGATACGCGACTGCAGGTGAGCTACGGCCTTGGCCGGTCAAAGGCTTCAAACTTCCTTCACGCCTGCGTGGTAATTAACCCCGGGGATGATTAATTGATTATAGCTGCGTTTCTACTTGCGAGCATGTGACGACGGCGAGGTGACATTGCGTATCGAGCAATGTTACGACGGATCATGTGAGATATTCCTATTTCACGCTTTTGTCGAGCCATAGCTAAGAGGCTCTACTTTTAAATTGCCTCTATGTACGCTGTACGCTGGAAGTGACCGGAAAAATTGAAATAATCTCAAACTCAAACGTACCGACACGCTATATACGATTCGCTTTATATCCAATAAAGGGAAAATCATTTGTAAAAAACGCCTGCTTTATGTCTGCATATCCTATTATATAATTATTATTAACTAATATATTATATTAAATTATTAGTATCTATTATATAATAACATTTTATTATATATTTATTATTATATTCTTATTATTGTTATATTATATTATTAAATAGAATAATTATAATTGAATTTGAATCTTTTTTTAACTTCATAAAAAGCTTCCTAAAACCGTTCTGTCAAGTGACCTCAAAGAAGCCAAGTATAATGTGTATCAATATACTTGTAGTAAATTATATAATTGTATAGATAATTCAGACCTTGTATATAATGTAGCGACGCTACAGCAAATATTAAACTGCAATGTGAATAGATTTGACTCAGAATCTATAATTCGATGTAAAATAATTTTTTTTAAGGGGAGAAGAAAAAAAAAATTTTGTGGTATAGGAAACGTTGAAAATGGCAGTGTGATAATAATTCCGAATAATAAAGTCTTAGAAGCTAACAGGAAACAATTAAATTATTAATTGATATAAATAAAAATAAAATCATTCGAAATACCTAAAAGTGAAATTCCTATGTTGAATTAGATGATATTTTAATGTTGAATAAAATGAGTGACTGTACAGGGAAGTTGAAAATATTCAACCAAAACATAATAACTTAACGAGCTAAAGTCTAGAGACTGGCATCCTGGACAGAATCGGGATGATATTACTTTTAGGTTTAAATCAGGAGAAACATATCGCCAAACTTTCCATGGTATGTGTTTGTTAACTCTTCTGTCGATAAACCCATAGCTCCAACAATTTAAAATATTAACCATATTTATGTATTTTATTTAATAGTAGTAAAATTTACCTTCTTCTTTGTTTTCTTTTAATTTGTGTAATATTTTTTTTTTTTTTTTTTCTTAGCTCGTATTTAAACCGATTCTAGAATAATATTTTCTTATAATTTGAGTTTTAAATTTTAGTTTTTTTCACTATGTATTTTATTTATGTTTCTTTTTTGCCAGACCTATGTTTATTTGTTTGTGCATTGCTATTATTACCACGGGACATGAAAAAGGTTTTTTCCTCTTCTATTCCGTTCTCAATAATAATAAATCTTTGATTGAAGAAATCAAGACATTGTTCCCTAGAAGGATTATGGATACTTGTGACAAAATATAGCATTCATACCATATTTAGATTCTATTCTGTATGTTGAACAAACCAATGCATTATCGTAGTAATTTTTTTTTTTTTTTTTTAATAAAGCCCTAATTACGTGTCATTGAAAATGCCTATGATTAACATCGTGTAATCAACTTTAAATACACTATTGTTTTTCTTATAGGTATGAAAGGTATGGCAGTTCCATTCGGTGGTCTTTGCTTCCGATGATGATGACAATAAAACCTAAGTTATTTAGTAATTAAAAATAAATATTTTTCTATCGTACTTAAATGAAAGATTAAACTTTATGATCTCGACCTGATCAATAATACTGATGAAGAAAAAAAAAAACTTTTTTCTATGGCGTAGGAGTGAATTTAGATACATTAATTTACAACGACATATATGTACATTCAAATTTACTCTAAATTTTTCGTTTTCATAATATATTTTTATTTATTTTTGCTTAGTTTCATTAATTCTGATTAATTGTCATTTGTATTCTGTTTCTATTGTAAAATAAATAGCAAATGTTGAGCATTCCAACCTAATTTTTTTTTTATTAAAACATGCTACGCGTTTAAAGTCTAATAAGTTTAAAGTCTTAGTTTAAATGATCGCCCCAAAAACGTTCGTTTTTCTATCAATACAAGAGTATGTAATGCCTTTATTTCAAAAACTGGTGTCCTGACTGTCAAAGACTGGAATTACCCATATACCGGTGTAGTTGACATATGCTACTTCATCTACAAAGGCAATTGAACAGAGACTATAAAAACACCAATTGTGTTTTCAATTGTATTTTGTAGTACTTTGTTTGCTTTATGAGATCTCACATTTCGAATGAACACGTAGTAATGCCATATTATAGATAACATTACTGGATCTAAATGAGTGATTATTGCATTCGTTAATAATAACTGTGCAAGTATTATCCTGTACGTTCCTGGATGGATTAAAGCAGGCATCTATTGAAGTGATGGATGCTGGGCTTGAATGATTCATAAATCAAATCGAGAACTATGACAATGAGTTTCGATACGGTATTCATTCATATTTTACGTCCGCTCCATTGTGTATTGTTGCTCGGTACTAGTCCTCCCCAATATGGCTCGGGCTTTAGTTTAGTAGTCGTATTTTCCTTCTAACCCACCTTAGGGCATTTAAATATAAATATGAACAGCTGAAGAAAGGTTGAAAATAATATTCAGCATATACGGTATATTTTTAGCTTTAAGCATATAAATGTTTGTATAATTAATGTATAATATTCAATGAGAAAATAATTAATATTATCAATAAATAATATTTAAATAGAAAAGAACCAAAGTCACTGTAGCGACCGCTAACTACATAAGATAAATCACCCTATACTCTATTGCATATATATTGTAAGCAAAAGTAAAATAACATGAACTAAATGTATTATAAACAAATGTAAATCATTGTAAAAGTGTTAAGCAATAAAAGGCGGAAGCCAACCAACTAAGTCATAAACGAGAAAGGGTCACCAGCTGGCAGTCATAAACAGTCATAAACTTAACAACCCTTTAGAGGGTACTTAAGGCTGGGCTACTGGCCCTGTTAGTCAGTCTCCTCGTCAGCCTCTGAGTCTCTCGCGACCTTTACTCGGTGACGCTTGCTTGGTTTCCGCTCGAACTCTGAAAACTTGACTAATTATTTATGAAACCTCTGTACCTCTTCTCTTGAACATAGTGCATTGTCGGGGCACATACCAATCATAAATGGATTTAGATAGTAACGCCATCATGGAACGATTGTCCAGGTTATTAACTCGAACAATCCGCACTTGTAACCAGGGCTAGGGTGATCAGGCACCTCCTAGTGACAACCGACAGTCACATTAACAACGTTGTATTTAAATTGAAAATACCGCTTAGCTAGTTTTCTAGAATCATTTCAAAATTCTTTTAATAAAACAATAAAAAATATTCAATGCTGTCCAACTTCTAAGGAAGTTCGCATTATAGTACTTAGAACCTTTCTAAGTCAATAATTTCTAAGAGTGGACAATGTTTCTTTTAACATTATTACAGAGGCACTCTACTAAAAATAGGATAATTAAAAAAACAATACAACGTAGTAGAAATTAACTAACAATGATATTCCATCACAATTATCATGCATATGCTGGTTAAACATTTACTAGGAATGATTAGTACTTATCTTATTTTTCGAATCAATTTTCTCCAATGAATAAGCACTTAATAGCAACAACTTCTTTCGTAATGATGATTAATTATACGATTTCTTTCCTCAAAATAATTAAATATCATCATGAAGCAAGATTTTATCTACTATTGCTAGGAGTTAAAATTGAAATTTAAAAACATACGTCAATCTTAAATCTGTTCTGATATTTTCATATTTGTTTTCTTCTTGTTATGTTCACTTTGTGTTCCCTTTAATTTCTGAATATTCAAAGTATATGTAAGGAAATATCTAGTAGAATATGTAAGTTATCAATAAAAATGTATTTAATGTATAGTGCATATATATTTGAATATTACACCACTACGAATTAAACCAAAGGATTGTAACAATAATACAATGATTTTATGGTAATCGTTAACACTTAAAATATTTGTATTTCATGAATAAGTGGCTATTCATTGTATGCATAAATATTTTATTAATAAAATCAAAAGATTTGTACGTTTCATTTTTTAAAGATTGTACTTGGATTACTTCTATTAAAACCTAGAACCTAGAAGCACAACTCTCAGCTGTCGAGTTGACACGTTGGCATTTGTTAAATACCGTTTTGAGAAGAGGTATTTTAAGATGAGCTGCTCTGTTAAAATAAACAAAGAACTATGATGACTCGGATTTAGTTTACAACCTCTCGGACTATAGATAATGACTGCCAATATCGAAGAATCATAAATATCTATTCGCCCTCTATCAAGATCTCAAATAAAGAAAATAAATTATTTAGGCATATACAGTCAAAAGCCTCTGGCATTTCAAAAAATGTCGACACCCGTGGAAACTGATTCCTTCCTGAAAATAGAAATAGGGCACACGTGGTTCTTGATGGAAAGCATTGCCTAAAATTTGACCTGTTACTTTTTTTTATTTTATAACAACTTTATTATAAAAAAATTACAATCTGGCTGATTGGGCTATAAGTAATTGTACTATATGATCTCGTTCATACCAATTTAAAATTATCATTCACTCGCTCATTCATACAATATTTACAAACAGCCCAGAGGCCCCCCAAGTCCACAAGGGTCACCTCCCTCGCATGCGAAGGAGGAAGCGGAGTCTTGGGGAGTCCCCCACGCTCCTACGTCAGCCGCGTCACTGAATAAGCCAGCGGAGGCTGACCAAGAGCGCGAGAGCCACAGACGCTCAGGACATGATTAGAGGAACTGGCCATTGCCAGAACTCCCACTATCACTTAGTTATAGCAGGTCACGATGCCACTGCCGTTTTAATCTCCGAAGAGGATTATAGGGGTGAGTGGTGCAGTGCAATGACTGTGCTAGGGAATTAGGGTGGTTGGATAGGTTACTATGGAATTTTATGAACTTGGAAGGGATGAGTTCAAGAATATAGGGTATATTCAGATCATTGTGAAGGGTTTTGTTGCTGACGTAATAAGGGGCATTTACTATTGTTCTTAGGACTTTTGATTGAAAGGATTGGATGCGCTTGATGTTCGACTTTTTTGCTGTCCCCCATAGCTCTATTCCGTATGTCCAGATTGGCTTGGTTATAACTTTGTAAAAAAGTAGTTTATTTTCTATTGAGAGATGGGATGTCCTTCGAAGTAGTCTGTACAGTTGTCCCAAGCGTCTGTTTAGGTCTTGTCTCTTTAGCCTCGTGTGTGGGTTCCATGTTAGTCTTTTGTCGAGATGGAAGCCTAAATACCGTACTGTCTCAGACACAGGGAGAGGAATCGAATTTATAAAAACTAGCTGACAAGCCTTGCGGCAGAGGGTAAAGGTTATGTGGGAACATTTTGCTTCATTGACTTTGATTCGCCATTGGTTGCACCAATACTCGATCTCATCAAGGTGTTTTTGAAGGTTTTGGGATGCTATATCAGGGTCTGGATGGGTTGGGAGGACTGCAGTGCCATCTGCAAATGTTGCCAAGAAGGTATTGGTGGTAGAGGGGACATCAGCGGTGTATAGATTTGACCTGTTACTTATACTTTATTTTGTAATTGCATCAAAATAAGGCGTAACTAGTTTTCTAGGATCATTTCAAAATTCTTTTAATAAAACAATAAAAAAAGATTCAATGCTCTCTTACTTCTAAGGATGTTAGCATTATAGTATTTAGAACACTTCTAAATCAAAAATTTCTCAAAATAAATTTATGGATTTGCCTGAACAATATTCATAACTAGCTGGTGTTACCCAGCGTCTTACGTAAACCATAAGGTGCATTACATACAAACATACATTTTGTCATTATTCATTAGATAATTTAATGGACAAGAAGAAATGTTTATTGGCATGTTTTCCAAAATACTGGATAATTACTGTACCTTACTGTTTTCAGAATATCAAAAGTATAACCAAACCATCACTCCTTTAAACTTTGAGGATAAGGAATTCTAATAGTTTGTAGAAATAAAATTATTACAAGATAATGTGTATTCAGAACGGAGAAAAGCAGGAAACGTCAGCACTTAAGGGAACACAACTACAGCTCCATGACTTCATTGTTAGGTGGCCAAGTCTTGCAGCTCCGGAAGGACGGTCATGTCTTGCTATATAAACGACATCATTATATAATTTATACTAATAATTTATGGGCTGTATCGAAATAAATATTAACTACATACATTATCCAAAAAAAAAATACTCGCTGTTATGTTCATCTTAAAAAATGTTATGCCTTCAGTGATTTATAACTAAGCCTATCATTTGTGTTGACGTTTCACTACTTACAATACAAGTATAACCATCCACTTATAAAATTGCTTTGAAAATAATTTCAAAAAACATTATTTTGAAAGTAACATATTTATAGTATATGGGTAATATAGAAATGTCAATTTCAAATTAGTTGATGATAGTTATGTCAGCTCAATTTTCAGTAATTACCATTTATGGATTAGCCTGAATAATATTCATAACTACATTTTGCTATTAATCATTAGGTATTTTAATGGACAAGAAGAAATATTTATTGGTATGTTTTCCAAAATACTGGATAATTAATTACTGTACCTTTCTGTTTTCAGAAGTATATTTTCAAAACATTAAAATGCACTTATCTCTGTGCAAACGCCTATCACCTTTTTATCTAAGTCTCACAACATAATTACTCTAAGACAAAAGTTTAGACGATGGCAATAAAAACTAATATACCATCCATATGTAAATATAATTTATATTTTTGCTTTATTAGGCAATAAGTAATTGTGATAAATAATCTCATTCCTACAGTATTTACAAACAGCCCAGAGACCTCCCGAGTCCACATGGTTGTCACCTCCCTCGCGTGCGAAGAAGGAAGCGGAGTCTTGGGAAGTCCCCCACGCTCCTACGTCAGCCGCGTCACTGGATAAGAGCCAGCGGAGGCTGACCTAGAGCGCGAGAGCCACAGACGCTCAGGACATGATTAGAGAAACTGGCCATTGCCAGGACTCCCGCTGTCCCTTATTTATAGCAGGTCAGGAGGCCACTGCCGTTTTAGTCTCCGAGGAGAATTATAGGTTTGAGTGGTGCAGTGCAACGACTGTGCTAGGGAATTAGGGTGGTTGGATAGGCCTCTATGGAATTTTATGAACTTGGAAGGGATGAGTTCAAGAATGTAGGGTATATTCATATTATTATGAAGGGTTTTGTTGCTGACGTAATAAGGGGCATTTACTATTGTTCTCAGAACGTTTGATTGAAAGGATTGGATGCACTTGATGTTCGACTTCATAGCTCTATTACCCTAAGTACCCCATGCTCCTCCATCAGCTGCGTCACTGGACAAGAGCCAGCGGAGGCTGACCAGGAGCACGAGAGCCACAGACGCTCAGGACATGATATTTATTTCATGCTGATTTGTATATGGGAGTTACTGATGTTGAAGTGTACGCGAGATATTTGAAAACCAAAAATACTTTTAAGCTACAGATCCCTTCACGCTCACCCCCTGCCCAGGGGGCTTTTAGTACGTTGTACAGGACACTTCCCCCAACCAAAAATACCAAAACTACATGGATGGTAAAAGTATCAAAAATCAGAATTACATAATTTTTTTTCGTTATTTCCTTCGAGCACTTTCTTAATATGTATTGATTTGCAGAAAATTTATTGTTAGGCCTCAAAGCGACTTTTTCAACCCTTTCAAGAGCTGTGAATTAAAATTAATGTTATTAAATGAGTCACATAGGCCTTTGGCAACGGCGATGGCTCTCAAAGGCCGGTCCCTCCCTGTCCCTTCTTTAAAGCTTCATCTAATTGTGACTTGTACAAACACTATTTATTAGTCTAGCGCCCGGGGGCAACGGTCCAACATTCCATTCTTATACACCCCCTCCTAGGATAAAAACAGTACTCCACGCAAGCCATGCTCTTCAATACTTTTACATTCTTTACTGGTACGTAACTGCCTATCATAACCAAATAATAAGATCCCTCAAACAGTGAAGGGGTAACTATGGCTGATTCGTGGCTTAAATGAATATCAAGCCCGTTGACCGATGGTTTTTAGGCCACCTGAAGCACAGTAAATAATAAGAGACTACTCACCCTTTGTTATTTTAATAAACGTAAAACGTCAATCTAAAAATGTAGATATATTACATAATATTTAGAGTCGATATTGTAGGTGACGGACAGACGAACAAACGTCTCGTGTCCTGTAGCTAATGATGATAGACTATGTATAGTCAATACTACATATGGTTGACTAGGGAGAAATCAACAGTATAATAATAAATAAAGAAAATACTGAATAATAGTGAATAACGTTCAACAACAATTGTGCCGAAATAGCATTGACGAACAAATGCTAAGAAGTAAATGAACACGATCTGATTCCAACATTCATAGTGGTAATGAATTACCATAGAGATTGACAACCATTATCTTCCCTATCAACGTCAATAGTGAAAGTACCAAAGTGACTTTCTGATTTTTAGCCTGAGATTAAATATTGTGACATTGGGTTATATTTGGAGGCTTTTGTCATAATCATGATTTTATAATGTTATTGTAAACTTTTTTTTTCTTCATATCCACTTGTTATTATAAATTATATATACAGAGGGTTCCAAAAAAATGTATCCACTGTTTAAAAGTCCATAACTTGCAAACTAATTGACGGAGTTGTCTCATTTTTGGTAGTTTAATAGTTTGTAGTTCCGGCAATCGCCATACAAGCGTTGTATTGGGTTGTCAGATGACAGTCGCCAGATAGTTAGTGTTTTATTGTTAGTTGTACCTTGTTACTCGAGTAAACATGGCTGGTGTAAGACTTACATTTGATGAAAGGAAGTCTGTTTTAAAGTGGTATTTTAAGTACGAAAACATTAATGAGGTGCAACGGCAATGGCGAAATGTGTATCAAGCAGAGCCACCGACACGTTTTGAGACGAATTTGAAGCCGAAGGCTGTGTTAAAGATGTACACAAACAACGATCTGGACGAATTGTAACAGTAACAAGTCCATTTAACTCCCATCTTGTGTTACAACAATTCACTCGCTCACCACAGAAGTCTGTGAGACAGTGTGCCCGTGAAACTGGAGTGAGTCGTCCAAGTGTTCGGCGAATTTTGAAAACAGCAAAGTGGAAGTGCTACATCCCAAGATTGCAAGAAATCACCACTTTAAAACAGACTTCCTTTCATCAAATGTAAGCCTTACGCCAGCCATGTTTACTCGAATAACAAGGTACAACTAACAATAAAACACTAACTATCTGGCGACTGTCATCTGACAAAACAAAACAACGCAATACAACGCTTGTATGGCGATTGCCGGAACTACAAACTATTACACTACCAAAAATGAGACAACTCCGTCAATTAGTTTGCAAGTTATGGACTTTTAAACAGTGGATACATTTTTTTGGACCCCTCTGTATATATATAATATTCCTTATTGTGCTAAAATGACAATCTGTCTTATTAGGCAATAAGTAATTGAGATAAATATTCTCACTCATACCATATTTACAATTCATCATTCACTCGCTAAGTCATACAATATTTACAAACATCCCAGAGGTCTCCTGAATCCACATGTTTTTCACCTCCTTCACATGCGAAAGAGGAAGCGGAGTAATCATAAATTATGGAAATCATATATAGACTACATAAATGAATCTGTTTAGAGTAGGTCATTATGGTGTCCTGTAGCTAATTATAACAGACTATGTATAGTCAATGGTGGATTAGAATGAAATCAACAGTATAATAATTGATAAATAAAATACTGAATAAAATCGAATAGCGTTCAACAACATTTGTGTCGAAGTAGCATATCTTAAAGCGTTGGGATAATTACTGAAGATAAGTGAGGAGTGCGTATAAATAATTTTATGAATTATTAAATTAAAGAAAAGGTACTTGTAATATCTAGATTTAAAGTTTGGGAGTGATCGGGCTTCAAAAAAGTAAAGTTTTCTGTTTTTTTTAAATCATATCTCCTTGTTATTATAAATTATGGAAATCAGTATAGACTACATATTTACAGGTCATGACATGTCCTTAGCTTGGCTACATTTTATACAATTTTTAATAATTTTACATTGCGATTTATAATTGTTACAAAAGTATAATGTACATACATTCATTGTATAAACATGTTGAAAAGTGATAGGGCTCACCTTATGATTCGTAGAGTTAAAACTAATTTAGATCTAACAACAAAATATTAACCTAATTTTTCCCGACAGTCTGTTGCCGTCGATGCGGGAAGGGTGGTGGGGTCATAGTGTTAAACACTGGGTTTGTTAGCTGCTGCAACGAGTCAAAAAACTTAATGTGTCACCTGTGGATGAACTCCAACGACGCCACACCAAGCAACGGGTGCGTTCTTTAACGTCTGGAGAGAGGTATGTCTGACCACTTTTCTCATTGTCGGGTGTCAACAATTGTCGGGGGGTGTCACTAGGGGAGTGCCTGATCTAGCCCTAGTGACAAGTGCGGATTGTTGTAGTTAATAACATGGACCATGTTCCATGTAGGCGTTAATATCTGACTCCATTTATTGATAGGGATGTGTCCCGACAATACACTTTGTTCAGGATGAGGTTCAGAGGTTCATAAAGAATAAGACCAGTTTTCAGAGTTCGGGTGAGAGATCGGCAGCGTAATAGTACAAGTCGTCAGAGGTATGCTAGAGACTGTGAGGTGACAGCCCAGAGGTGTGGCAGAGAGAGAGTAGACCAGTGGAAGGCTGAGTGGACTTACTCCCAGGGCCCCGGGGCCCTGGCATATCGCGACGAGTGATAGCTGCTATCTAGATGAAGAAACTAGGAAAGAGTGGTTCTGCAGGGCGAAAACCCTTGATTTAAATATCCGTCCCCCCTTCCACTGGAAGGCGGAGCCTGGCTGCAGGGGGTATGTTTTATGATGCCCAGGTGGCTAATCCCCCTTAAGTTTTATGAATGTTGGCCTAAAAGGGTGTGTTTTATGATGTCACACCTACCGAGCGATACGTGACCGCTCGTCCCCTATAGGACTGTTATTGGCATGGCTTTTAGATTTTATGACTGCCGGAAGTGACTGAAGGTCTGCTTGGGTCTATATTATTAGGGGCAGTGGCTTATCCTCTCAGGTTTTATTGCAGGACCTTCGTTCCTCTGTTACTTGTTTACATCTGCCGATCCCTCTATGATTTATTACAAGAAGTTTACAAAGATTTGCATTTATATTATAATACATTATGCACCAGAGCATAGAGTAATTTACATATGTGATTGGCAATCGCTACACTCATGATTCCATTCTGGAAATGTTGGAGACTTTTAGCTGTATTGTCAGGACACAATTATTGATAATATTATAGGCTGTATTGTCAGCCGGAGGACACAATTCGTGATTTGAAGCGTCAGAGCACTGTTCTTCTACATATTTTTTTTTTCATAGCCCCTTTAAACTTACAGACAATTATATACAATTATAGATCCTCAGGTGAATCTATGTTCTTCTACATCGATTTCATTCCCAATTATCAAGTCACAATCGATTCGAAATTATGTGGGATTATATCCCTGCTCATTAAATAAACTAGGGTTTCAGGCGAAATCAAGGTAAGAAATGAAATATTTTATGTTTAAATCCTCGAACTCAAATCTCAATTCATCCGTTACATTCATTATCTTCGATCTCAATATTATACCCCTTATTCCTGTAAGCCTTTCGAGTCATATTAAAAATGGAAATCTTGTCATAAACAAAAAAACGACTTGTTTCTTAGAAATATGATACCTAAAAAATAGTACACTATAGCATACCAGTGTCGATTGTGTGTATCTTGCTTCTCCTAGACGGAGAGTAGGATACAACAGGATAATTAAACGCATCAGTTGGCATGAAGAATCTCTAAGCAATAGCCTACAAGACGTTCTTCTTAGCGGATGATAAATGACTCTATTGAAAAGGAGCAATCTGTGAGAAGCATCCATAGTCGATTCTCAGCAGTGTGGGAAAGACGATCGATAATAGCTATCGATAACTATTCCTCATGAAAACATTTTTGATTGCAGTTCACACAAAATTTAATTCAGGAAAAAATTTAAATAAAATATCCAAAGACAAAAACATAAATTTCATGGCCTTATATCTTATAAGTAATGATCGCACAGGCGTTATGTTAAATGAACAAAACGAGTCTCAGTCACCAGGCAGATGTAATGAACGGGTATGTAGATATTTACTTCATAAAATGTACGACTGCCGATAATCATTTTAAAGAGTCACTTCTTATAGACAATATTGCTGAGCGTTAACCGTTCATTAAAAGTTTTTCACAAAATGTTAGTTCGTTTTTATATTGATACAGGGTCAAACCAAACATTTTTATTGTTTGTAAAGTAACGCTTGCAAATTATTATCGCCTCGTTTTAAACATAAAGTAAATACTGTTGACTTCTGAGAAGTTTAAGAATAAAATTCAAAATCTTGGAATTGGTTTCTTTATTATTACCACATATAAAAATTTCAGTTAAAATGTTCATCATTCGTTTAAATACACTCGCAAGGTATGTTATGTAAAGAACTTGATTTTTTTTTTTAATGAATACTTAATTAAAAATTCCATCAAATATACATTCAGTGACTCACAAATTCGTTTACACCAATAAAATATTATCAAAAAAGTAGTATTTAATCCATCCAAACAGCTACATGAACAAGTTTATCAACATTTTAAGTAAACAAAATTTTACTTTACATAATGTCCCCTTTAAACTGAATATATGTCTTATTAAATTAGTCATGTGAGCAGTTTTGTGAGTGCAGATTATATTACTGATTATTGTTCAGTTTTAATTAGAAATCCTATATTTTATTGTTATGTTTTTTATTAGTGGCAAATCAAAAGAAAAAAAATTAAGATACTTTTACTTACAGCTCACATAAACTGTTCACATGAATAAACTTGATAATTCTTTTACTAAATAATATATAAATTTGAATTAATGTTTTAATAATATTTAGACTATTAAACTCCTAGATCCAGTTCATCATATAAATTACCAAAATAAACTATAAGATGGTGTTATTTTTATATGTATTTTGTACAAAGCACTGAATTGCTCAACTACAAACACACATGGAACTGATTAGCATCTTGTATCCGGTCATTTGCTCTCTAAATGATAAAATAAAGCGAAGATTTTTCGAAATAGGATGTGAATTTCAACTATGTCTTATTGTATGCCAAAAGCTTTGAGGTTACGATGAGAGATACTCCAAATGAAATAAAATGATTTACGTCCTATAGGTGAAATAAATGTTTAATAATTTACATGGGATAATTGCGAGCAGACTTCATTATAATTGTTTTCATTGCTATGTCGTAAGACGTTTCGTGGTAATAATGGATCAAGAAGTTTTTTTGTTTTTTTTCTTGCTAGCCCCTTTAAATTCACAGATAATTATATACAATTATAGCTCCTCAGGCAAATCTATTTACAATTTAGTTTTGTATTTCCTGTAGCGTCGCTACATTATATACAGGTTTTGTTATTTTATAAAAATTATATAAAGGAATAAACAAGTAAAGGTTGTCCCAGAATTAACGCAAGATTTGAATTTGCCACCATTTGTGCAGTAAAGTGCTGCAACCCTAAAAAAATTGAACATTACCTCAAAAATAATGAAAGTTTGACGGACGCAGTTCGAAAATTTCATACGAAATATGGTCGGAATAGTGTTTTGACTTCATCAACTGTGAAGAGATTAATTGAAAAATTTAGGGATCAGTTGGAGAAACTAAACACACTGTTTGTCCAAAAACAAGCCGTACAAATGTCAATATCGAAGCAGTGCGTGAGAGTGTTTTTGAAAATCCAGGAACATCAATTCGGCGTCGTAAACACAGTTCTTTGTGCCGAAATTGGATGAGATTGATGTGGCTAATATGTGGTTTCAACAAGATGGTGCCACATGCAATACAGCCCATGAAACAATTCAAATACTGCATGAGACATTTCCATGTCGTGTACTCTCTCGTTTCGGTGATTAGAATTGGCCCCCTAGATCGTGTGATTTGACACCTTTAGATTTCTTTTTATGGGGTTATTTGAAGTCAAATGTGTATGTCAACAAGCCTACACCCACCCGTGCATTAAAAGAGGAAATTCAACGCTGCATCAACGAAATTCAACCACATTTATGCCAAATGGTCATGGAAAATTACGACAAAAGAGTGCGTATGTGCCAGCAAAGTCGTGGAGGCCATTTGCCCGATGTGTTATTCCATAAATAACCCTATCCTATTTACTTTATAATTCAATAAAATGATACACATTATACGTGACTGGACTTAAGAAGTTTTTAGCGCAATATTCCTCTAAAAATTCTATCTTGAGCTTTTAATATTAAGAAGGAAGGGAGAACATGAATAGGAAATACTCATTATATAATGTGCCTATCATCAAAAGAAAATTTTAAATCGGTAATTAGGGTCATCAGTGATTACAGTCGGTGCAATAGTTCAAACAACTTAAAGACGGTCATTTTCTATTTCTGACTTGGATTATCTTGTGGGGGCTTTGAAGGGACTTCTAAAGCCTGGGTATCAAGCGTCAGTGCCCAGTTGCAGGTAACTGGGCCGCCAAGCTAACGCCAGGCTTTCCAGGAATCCATCACATCTATGTTAGCCAATGACTAAATGATGTCCGTAAACCCTTTAATGCCACATACAGAAGAGCATTTAGCATGATAGCTATCGACGTCTCCTTGATCAAAAGCTATTATTCATACGGTAGGGAGCATCGAGCATCGAGCATTATTCTTCGAGGGACTTTGCCAATGTTAAACTTTCTTATCTGCTAATTGTTAGTGTCTGGCTAACTCATCAATAAATATTGAACAGCTCGAACTTCCCAACAGTACTCAATTAAACTCAATTACATATTTAATATGTTCGTAATTGTTCTCTCGTGTTTTTTCCCTTATTGCTGAAAAAAACAACGAAAATGATTGAATCAAAAAAATTTATTATTTATAGGGATGCACTCAACTCAATATTTTATTCTATATTAATTGTCTATGTCAAGGAACAACCTAAATTTCCACCAGAGTGAAAGAAGACTATTAAGTCGTAATTCTTCCTTGTTGTACACAAAGTGGTAAATCCGGTTTTGCTTATTTATTTAAATCACTAAGTTTTTTTTGGGAGCCAATAATTCAAATAGAATATCTGATTTCTTCTTTCTTTAATTCATTTCAGTAAGTACTTTTTGATCCAGTTTTTAGCTATTTATATAAAATAAAAATCGAAGAGGTAAGAGTCATGCTGTCTTAATACAGTATTTTGGATAAGGTTATGTATCTCTCAACCTTAACTTCAGTTTTCTTAATCAGATTCATGTAACCCCTCATTTATGTATCATCATACATATATATATTCATTTATATACATCATTTATCCTTTCGAGTCCACCAGCCAGACCCATCCCCATAGAACATTTTTTGCAGCAATTGAACCCTGGGTCTATGGTTGATAAGCAAACACGTATTTATAAGCATTAAGGGCTGAACGTCAACCTTTAGTCGTCATTAAAATTATAGTATCATTAATCAGTAATGGTATAAATTCCATTCGGAACATAAAATTAATCATGACATAATAAGCAGCAACTATCTCAGGTTTGTGGTTATTCTATTGTTGGTGTGTATTTATTTTTCCAATAATTAAATTTAACAAATTATATAATATTACAAATTTTAATATTTAGTACTTTAAATTTTTACTTTGCATATGCGAGGGCATACCTAAAAAAAATTAATTGATGTTGTATGTGGAGTTTTTGTATTACTGGGTTTAACCGTTTGGACCGTGTAAAGCAACTTTTCACCACTCAGTATGCCAAGTGCCGTCACTGGAGAAGGTTCCGTTCTGCTTGTATTTGTTTGCCCACCTGTCGTTTTGTGAGCTTCCAGCTCGGGAAAACGTGCACTGAAACTCTTAAAATTTTAAAAGCGGAACAAGGATGATGCAATGAGGAAAAAGTGAGGGAAATGTTTGAGTGGTTTTCCCGTTTTAAAAGTGGAGAAATGTCAATTATCGATCAACCTCGTTCAGGACGTCCTTTGATGGACCTAACTATTGAGAATGTCAAAAACATCCGTGAAATCGTACTAGAAGATCGACGAAGGACTATTGAAAATGTGGAGAAAGCTGGAGTGACTTGAAGTTCAGTACAGCGAATTTCAAATGAACATTTGGTGATGAGAAGGGTTTGCTTCAAAAACAGCCCTTTCTGTGCACGGATTTTGGACCAAAAATGGTATGACCACTATTCACCCAATCCAGCCCCCTGCGACTTATTTTTAATCCCCCGAATGAAAAAGGGCATGTAAGAAAAGCGATTTGAGAACGTCTTGAAGAAGTAAAGACAAAAACGACCAAGCCGCTCCTGGTATCACAAAAGAGGAATTTAAAAAATATTTTTAACAGTGGAATAAAAGATTAAGGAAGTGTATTGACTCCAATGGAGTGTCATCATCATAAATCAATTTGTACAAAAATAGTTCGGTTTCTTTTGGCCACACCTTCGTATCTTCTTTCTTTAATGTTATTATATATCTATATCTTGTTTCAATATTGTAGTTCTTAATGATGCTTGAACAGGTGAAACGTTGACTCTCCTGAAAAGTTTAGAGACTAAAACTTATCATATAGATATATTTATGTATGTATTGCTATATATAGTAGTGACCAGAATGATATAAGAAACATGAGGTCATTTTGGATCAAAGATGTAGAGTAGTTCTTTCTACTTTATTTTATAACTATTGTGTAAATGGAATTGTACAAGGAGTTTGAGTGTGATATTCAACTGTTTTCTTCATTGAATTGAATACTGACGTGACATTGAATTTACTAAGCATTTCAAACCACTTAAACATATTATTTATAATTATTAGCATTGCTAATGTGTGCCTTTTGCATTAGTACATTGTTAATTATTTTAGTGTGTAGTTTTAGTATTATGTGCTTTATGCATTATACATGGATACGAATAAACTGTCTTTGATACGATAAGAGTGGCATAGTACACTCGCAATAAAAATTATATTACCAAGTACACTCCGAGGGCTAAAATACACTATTGACCGTACTTTTTCATCTGCTCGCTATTAATGTGAGTGCCTTCGGTAATAAGAGGCAATCAACGAGGAGTTAGAGTACTCGAGGCCGGCCGATCATAAAGTCCTGTTGATATTGAGCTTATTGCGTTTGACCACAGGTCCATTGGCACTTTATTGCTCACTAGTCAAGTGCTATTACTGCTAGCAGTAACTCCCTGTCTGTTCCTTACCGGCAGTTAACAGGCCAAGAAAAAAAAAACAACACTTTGAGTCACCATGTATACGGTTTAAGGGTAGTTCTCTTCCCTTATCCAAGTTGCATTAATGTCTATTTTTGATCATTATTACTTAAATCATCCCTTCCAAGTTCATGAAACTCCATAGTAACCTGTTCAACCACCCTAATCCCCTAGCACAGTCATTGCACTGCGCCACTCATCCCTATAATCCTCCTCGGAGACAAAAGTGGCAATGGCCTCGTGACCTGCTATAAATATGTGACAGTGGGAGTCCTGGCAATGGCCAGTTTCTTCATTCATTTCCTGAGCGTATGTGGTTCTCGCGCTCTTGGTCAGTCCCCGCTGGCTCTTATCCAATGATGGAACGTTAAGAACGTGAGGGACATTGTAATTTTAACTTCAAATAGAAAATTGTTATTGTATTTCCACCCTCCTTCGAATGCATACGCAGATATGCAGTAAGCGGAGAAATCTGTCCTGAGCGTATGTGGCTCTTGGTCAGAATCCGCTGGCTCTCATGGGGGACTTCCCAAGACTCCACTTCCTCTTTCGCATGCGAGGGAGGTGATAACCATGTGGACTTGGGAGGTCTCTTGGCTGTTTGCAAATACTGTACTATTTAAAGGCATTTAATAAAATCTTTAAAAAATGGTATTTTGCTTCGTTTTTTGTCTACTGTTCCACAATGATGGCCAGGCTATACAACATGCATGTTCTTTACTTCATTTTTTCCATGCTGTCTTTTTTTATCGTCTTCAGTTCTGGAATAAACAAGTTTGATGATTCCGTCCTTATACTTCACAGATTCCCAGACAGGAGCAGTCATCGAAAGCAGGCAGGGGACAATAATAAGTTAATCTAGATGAGTGTTCTGACCTTAATATTAACAAATTAGAACAATCCGGTCCATCCAAAACCATCAATCATAACAGACTGAGGTTTGGAATTTACCTCTAAGTTCTGTTTGAATCAATTTTCAGACTGATGACCTAGGTTTCAAACCCTTATAATTTAATTTGGGGGTGCTATATTAGCCAGCAGTGGACAATACTAATTTCAATTACGTAAATCAATACAATGCATGATTTATGTAACATAAACCAGAAATGCCCTGTCCAATGAAGTTTTCCGAATTTCGAAAACTGATATCAAAATCCGGTGAACAGTTGACGTGCGTTTAAATATCTATTTCTTAACCAGTAATGGTAGTTAGATATGTTACCTAACGGTATAATAACCTAATATATATGTAACTACCCTGTTCAAACCGAACCCATGCCTTCTGAAGATTTATGTAAGTATGCAAGTGAGATATTTATTGTAGTTACTTTCTCTTTATTTGAGACTTGTGCAAGTTATTTATCAATTAAAACGTATTATTTTCTGAGTATAATTATATAATTAAGTACTTCAAATAAACGGTGATTCTTAGGTAGAATTTAATTGATCTTTTAATGCCAATTTCCTTTCGTGTTAAATGAACAGATAGAATTTAAGAATTTTTCTTTTCTTGTAAAAATGTAATAATATATTCCAAATTAATGTAATGAAACTAAAATTAAATTAATTTCTACTAGAGTAAACTTAATTGTATTCTTTCACTTTTCAAATGTTAGTATTAACAAAAAGTTGTTAACATTAAGTGGAATATATGTTTGTAATGATTTTGGAGTGATATATTTATTTCATACCGTAGATTTTATTGGATTTTCTACTGTCATAAAAGTTAACCATGTGGTGGCTGCGAGTATTGTGAAGTCATGTCAAGAATAGTCATCATGTTTATTAGGAAAGGAATTAAAACTTTTAGACTCAATTAAAACTCCCTTTCTCCAAACTAGTCAAATTAGATTTTTTAATGAAGATTTTTGAACAAATAAGTCTTTTACATGTAAAATATTTTCTTTGGGTATTTTACTTTTCTTTGGGGGTATTTTTCTTTGGGGGGAAATTCCGTGGGAATTTCATCATAGAGCCGCAATATAAAATAATTTTTCCCGAATAAGTGTAAAAGATGATGAATATAATAGGTCATAATTATTGTTTGCTGCAAGTAATAAAATAATTTTATAAAACTTATTCATACAATATTTACCAACACGCCAGAGGCCTCCCAAATCCACATGGTTGTCACCTCCCTCGTTTGCGAAAGAGGAAGTGGAGTCTTGGGAAGTCCCTCACGCTCCTCCGTCACTGGATAAGTGCCAGCGGAGCCTGACCTAGAGCGCGAGAGCCAAAGACGCTCAGGACATGATTGGAGAAACTGGCCATTGTCAGGACTCCCACTATTATGCATTTATAACAGGTCACGAAGCCACTGCCGTTTCAGTCTCCGAGGAGGATTATAGGGATGAGTGGTGCAGTGCAATGACTGTGCTAGGGGATTTGGATGATTGGATAGGTTAATATGGAGTTTTATGAACTTGGTATAGATGAGTTCAAGAATGTAAGGTTTATTTAGATCGTTATGAAGGGTTTCGTGGCTGACATCATAAGGGGTATTTACTATTGTTCTCAGGACTTTTGATTGAAAGGATTGGATGCGCTTGATGTTCGACGTTTTGCTGTCCCCCATAGCTCTATTCCGTATGTCCAGATTGGCTTAAGTATAAGTTTGTAAATTTTCAATTAAGATATGGGATGTCCTTTGAAGTAGTCTGTACATTTGTCCAAAGCCACTGTTTAGTTCTTGTATTTTTTGCCTAATGTGTGAGTTCCATGTCAGCGTTTTGTCGAAATGGAAGCCAAACTATTTTTAAAAAATTGATTTCCATGTGAAACTAATTGTGCTCAGCTCGTCTGGAAATTTGTTTATAATTATAATTCTTTTACAAGTACTTATTTTTTTGCAAGGTCTATTTTTATCAAGATTTATTTTTTTATTCTGCAAAAGCAGGTATTTATGAGTGAGTTACACAATATATTCATTTAACTGCACAACCTCTATAATGATCTCCATCTGGTGTTCGTGTTAAAAACAAAATATCTGTCATACTGGCAATTTATTTATTAATTATTTACTGCGACAAAGTTATTTTCACTTCGCCTCGAATGGGGACAAATAAATTATACTCGGTAAATAAGGAAAGTCTGGTTTGTAGTAAGAGCTTTCTCTTGATCAAGGACTTATTAAGTCCAATTAAAAAACACATGGGAAGAAAATGCATTGAACAAATAAATTATGTTCAACATTGTAAAAAAAATTGTTTTTTTTTTTATATATCAGGCTGTTAAAAACAGTAACTTGTATTAAAAGTGAATTAACATTTAAGATAATAAAGTAGTTTTTATAAGGAATAATAATATATTCCATGAAACCGAGCCTGTTGTTTGTTAACTACATTTAAAATTTCAGATATTTTTTTTTTTCATTTTAATGAGAATTTTCGTAGTAGACACAGACAGACAGACAGGCGAAAGGCGGTTATTCCCTGAATAGTTATGTATTTTATATTTGCAAAGTTTTCACTATATTAGCAGTTTTCCAGCTATAAATTATACAATGCTGCTACGAATTTAATGAGTATATGTTCTACTATTATTTCAACTATTTGGTAACACAATATGATTTATGATTTGTGTGTAATTTTTAGCACCATGCCGCAGTGAGACCTGCCGAAAACGTTTAATACATGTGGCTAATTGTGGCCAGTCAATAATTATTGTCTTCTTTATTGTGATAAAATTACAATCTGCCTTGTTGGGCAATAAGTAATTGTGGTAAATCTTCGCATTCATACCTTATTTACAATTTTCATTCATACAGTATTACAAATAGCCCCCAAATCCATGTGGTTGTCACCTCTCTCGCACGCGAAAGAGGTATCGAAGAGCAAGCTAGGAAGTCTAGAAAGCTGTGGGTAGATACCTAAAGTTTTTCTTTCAAACTTTTATAAATTATAGAAAAAAATATTTACTTTTTATCAATTTTATTAGAAAAATATGTGTTTTTTTCAGTACCTATAAATCCACCACATAAAAGATAATGTTTTCAGTTAGAGTGAGAGGTAAAGGTGAACAATCGAACACATGTGGTTGATGTAACTTTTCCCTACAACCGGCTATTCGCTCAACCATTAAAGTGATTATGCACTAATGCCGAAGTCCTGGATACATAAACCACTGTTTTTTTTTGTTTATAATTCAATGATGGTAGCATTTCGTCTTACTACGACATGGGATGCGGGCTACAAGATTACAAGAGTAGTTTGTGCAACCACTTCAACAGAATAATAAGCGATGCGATGGGAGCAAGAGCGTGCATGACTCAGCCTACAGCGTGCATTGGTGCAAGGTGCAATCACTCGTTCTCAGAATTGCATCTGTCCCACTTTCGGCCCTAAGTACTTAGAGCCCGGTACAGTCATGCCTTTCACAGAATCTGGGGCTTAACCGCGCAATGAAATCACATCGCGTGATTGTATTGCTGTCATTGTATAGTGACGGAAAGGTCTAATTGTGGTTATGCTGTGCCAGGGAGAGTATGTAATTAATACCTGGGTGATTGAATACGACTGCCATACTCTGCAAAATTACATTAGTTCGTAGTTTTAGACAATGGAGCCAAAGTATACTGAATGCAATAATAACTATGCCTCATTCGAACTTAATTGTTATTCTTTGTATTATTTTATTGTATTATCTTCAGTACGAAATTCGATAAGGTTTCTGTTTTATTTTGTTTGTGCTGTTCTGAGTGAGCAAGACATTATTATTTTCCGACCTATAGGTAATTAGTATATGCTTTAAGCGTGTATGGGTATATTGGAGTTCTGGCAGGGGGGAGTTATGTCGAATACTTATACGATCATAGAATGTAAACAACCCATGATCCTATGTATGTGGATTATCATCAATAATAAAGCAGTCTTTTACTGGAGTCAGAGTGTGTCGGTGCATTTCTCTTTTTCGCTATTATTTTCTTTATCTATCTTAACCGCCAGCGATTAACTTATATATATATTGAAACCTACCTCATTTTTTACCATTTCTCCTTCTACTTATTTAATCAATTTACCTTAACTAATTTGGCAGGTCCGTCATGAGATCTTTAATTCAAATTGTTCTTTGACATAGGAATTTATCCCGATTGAATCGCCCGATCTCAAGGCTAATGTTGTAGTTATTAATAAATTGAGAAACTGTGAAATATATTCAAATAAAATGGTTATAACAAATAATTATAATTATATAGAGTACAAAAAGTATAAAAAAAATATTCAATTCCTTTTAAAATAGGATAGTTACTACTAATTACAAAAAAGATGAAATTTGAGCTCAATTTCTTTTAATGGATCCATAATGAAAACAATATTAATATCACCCAATCGATGATCTTCTTGTAATCCAATCAATGTTACTTTCTGCTGTTGGTTCTTCTCCTCTCTTCCTGTATGGTACCGCCAATTTGGGAGCTTGCTAAGTCCGCTCTTCTAGACGGTTGGGCCAAGACTGGCCTTTTATCTCATCCCCACTTCTAGGAGCATAAAGGAAGATGCTTACCAGATGTCAGGGTTCCTGGCCATGATATTCTCAAATATCATGAATGTTACAATATAAGTTAAGCTCCGTGCAGCATCAGTACTCAACCTTAATCCCCAACGTCGCGATGTAAACATTTAAGCTTTTACAGAAGCACAGTGACAGTCCAAAACCAGTTTTTCACATAAAAATAAATAAATAGAAAACTTCAATTTCGTTGATTTTTTTTTATTTCCGTGACACTTAGCAAAGTTTCTCCCCCATAAATCCATATCTAGAGCAATCCAATCAACGTAGCAACCAAGCATACGAAACCATGGTGGGGAGGAAGTCAAAAGCCACAGCAGATTGAGATATGCACTTTGAATTGACTCTCTCCTTGGGAGACATGACTCTAATTCCGACAGGAAAGGGTGTTAATCATATTGGATTACAATTCAAAACTAATTTCCTTATATTCAAATAAAATAGAAAATTCTGGGTACCTGAACCTTACGTAACGTTCTCAACATGGCACCTGGTGTTGTGATATAAAAACATTTCAAATAACTCAACGAGGGTTTTTTTTTTGTTTTTGTTAACCCCTTTATTTAAACTTTTTTACAAACAAATGAACAATAGTATGAATAAATCGACAGATTTATGGCTCCTTTTCCTGCATAGCATAATATGCATTTGAAGGAGGGTAGAATTACAAAAACAGTTTCTTTTTACAGTTAAAATTTACAATATCAATAGACTGGACTAGGTGATGGGGCTCACCTTCGGTTTACAAATTTGGGAAACGCCAAGTGTAGCCGCTACAGCTAATTTATCACTGGTTTAGACGACCGGCTGTAACATGGTTTCTGGCTTGGTTTGTTGTGGTGAAGTCCTCAGGTCATCAACACCGATGCTCAAGACAAAATGAAACTTATTCTCTAAACCCCATAAAACAAGGTTTAATAGCTTTGATTATATTCGTCTGGCATAAATAATGCCACATGTATAAATAATATAGTGTTAGCAATCTTGAAATTGAACATAATCTACTAACCTCGTAGGTGAAAATGAATGATTAGTAACAGTTTAACTTGGAACACGTGACAAAAGTAATGTTTACATCATACCTGACTAAATAACATGAACAAACTCCGCATGTTTAAGTTGTAAGCAACTAAAGTATGTATAAATAAATACAAAACATGAAAGATTTCATTATAAATGTAAGCACATATAGTAGACAAAAGTAATTAACAACTGTATTTTCATGGACAATTTTTACAAGGGTAACATGGTCTGCCAAAATAGGTTTAATCCCTAAAGTACAATAATAATAAATTAGTAAGTTTACTATGAATTGCAGATGAACTTTAGCTTACAACTTACACGTGCGGAGTTTGTTCACGTTATTTATTCAGGTTTGATGTAAACATTAATTTTGTCACGTGTTCCAAGTTGAATTGTTACTAATCATTCATTTTCACCTATGAGGTTAGTAGATTATGTTTAATTTCAAGATCGCTAACACTATATGTTGAAATTAACCTATTCAGTAACTCAGAAGCGTGTGAATAGTTCTGATTTCACAAAGCCCCAATACCTTGTAAGCATGTCTAACTAACATCAAGGTAATTGAGGTAATTATGACTGTATGAATATAAATTGAACAGCATCATGTTTTACCTTGGGAACACGTTCCTTCTATTTTTTCATTTATTAATTGGCTTGATTTCCAATTCCATTGAATACTATTTTGATGAATGTTAAGCTTAAACTTGGTAACTGTCTCATTACGTTGTTACGAAAGCTGCGTTTATTTATTTTATTTTATTTTTTATTTTTTTTAGCCGATCTGCCATTTATTTAGCAGTATTTTGTTTTTTTTCTGTAGGCCCGGAATAAAATTGATCATCGCTTAGTGATGCCTGTACGGCTCAGTTGAAGTTAATACTTAACTTTTTAGGTTTCGGCTAGGTAGGTCGTTGCTCCCTCACGTTAATATGCTGTAAGATGCTAATGGTGACGACGGTCTGGGTTGCATAATCGAGTGGGACTCTTTCCAACGACCTATAGGGCCATTTGTTAATAGCACCTTCTTATCAGTCTAGTAGCATCTGGATTAATGTGCACTAGAGCCCAATAAAGGGATTTCATTATTTAATTAGTTGTATTTCTCCTAAAATATTTCATAATATCACAATCATTATAATCATTTTTAATAACGAAACCCAAGTGATCAGAATATTCAACAAAGCAGTAAGAATTGAAAATATTTCTGTTGAAGCTAGTACTACTTCATTACCTTTGAATATACAGTTTTGAACATGGTCCAAACACCTTTGTCTGCCTGCCAAACTCCATACATTAATCCAAGTTAACCAAACTCACCCTTAAAAACTTTACAATAAACACTGTAGTCCCTACAAAAAGATAGTTTTAAGACATCGACGAAGAGATAATATTCTGAGGAGTGAATATTACAATCAATGGAATAAATTGTAGCTCTCTTGGTACATCGATATTTAATCCAAGCAAACTTCCAGTCCTCTCAATCAAAAGTCCTGAGAACAATAGCCAATGCCCCTCATTACATCATTAACTCATCCCTTCAAAGTTCATGAAATTTCATCGAAACCTATCCAACCACCCTAATCCCATAGCACAGCCATTACACTGTGCCACACATCCCTATAATCCTCCTCGGAGACTAAAACGGCAGTGGCCTCGTGACCTTCTATTAATAGGTGACAGTGGGAGTCCTGGCAACGGCCAGTTTCTCCAATCATGTCCTGAGCGTCTGTGGCTCATTTCGTGGTCAGCTTCCATTGACTCGTATCCGGTGACGAGGCTGATGGAGGAGCGCTGGGCACTTCCCAAGACTCCGCTTCCTCTTTCGCATGCGAGGGAGGTGACAATCTGTATGAATGAGAACATTGAACACATACTTAACTCCCAATAAGGCAGATTGTAATGTTATCACAATAAATATTTATTAATAATAAATAATATATGCAATAGATAAAATGCAGATTATAGGATATATAGAATGGCATAGGATGTATTGCATATAGTGGCGTCCATTTGACTATTGGCTAAAAAGATGAAGACCCTCCGTTACGATCATCATGTCAGTCAATACCAATGGTGAACAAGATAATGGAGTTACGAAAACGGTTAAGGTGTAAACGAGAGGGAAAATGGAACAAAATGAACTACCAGAAACTGGATCCCCCACAAGCAAAGAGTGCAATGCTTACAGATCAGTGGAGCTCAGGCCCAATATTCGACTCCAATATATTCAAGCCTATGAGCACCTTTGTTTTCCCCAACACTTCTATAAAACATTAGGCGATTAGGAATGAAGAGTGTCCACTTCCATAAAGATGTCTGCCGCTTTAGTCTCCGAGGTGGATTATAGGGATGAGTGGCGCAGTGCAATGACTGTGCTAGGGGATTAGGGTGGTTGGATAGGTTACTAGGGAATTTCGTAAACTTGGAAGGGATGAGTTCTAGAATGTAGGGTATATTAAGGTCGTTATGAAGGGTTTTGTTGCTGACATAATAGGGGGCATTAACTATTGTTCTCAGGACTTTTGATTGGATACGCTTGATGTTCGACTTTTTTGCTGTCCCCCATAGCTCTATCCTGTATGTCTAGATTGGTTTAAGTATAATTTTGTAGATTGAGTGATGGAATGTCCTTCGAAGTAGTTTGTACAGTTGTCCAAAGCGTCTGTTTAGTTCTTGTCTGTCTTTTTAGCCTCCAACCTTTTGTCAAGATGGAAGCCTTAATACCGTACTGTCCCGAAAACAGGAAGAGGAATAGAATTAAAAAAACTAGATGACAGAACTTGCGGCATAGGGTAAAGGTATTGGGGGACATTTTGCTTTATTAATTTTGATTGGTTGCTCCGATACTCGATCTCTTCAAGGGAGAAGCACTATAAATAAAAATAATATATCAATAACCATCTGATAATTGGTTATGGACGCAGTTGGATATGGGAGTACATAGGTAGGCGTGCCGCAGACCCCCGAAGGCGCCTAAGGTTACGCAAGCGCTAAGACACTGAGGTAATCTGCGACTGCAGCCTCGATCTACCGGTGCTAGAGCAATAATCTCACAGCGCTACGGCCTATAATAAAACGGCTGCCTCCACGTGATTGACCCGGTCCTGCACTCTTAAAGACAGCTCTCCAACAGCTGTAAATGATAGAGCCTCAGGCGCGGTGCACGGCTCCTCACTCACCCCCCTCTTTATTCAAATATTTTAATATCACTTAATCTAGCGTGATATGAAATACCCTCATGTATGGTTCAATAATTTATATGGCTCTCTTTTGTCTGGGTTCGAGTTCCACTTGATTTTTTTTTAAGTACACATCTCATAACGTATTGCGAAAGGGATCAATTTAAATTGGTCTATATATTTACATAGGCAAAGTTTATATTAGCAAGGTCCTCCAGCCTTGTATGACTAATTCAGTTGGTTTATAGTTTCTTTGACTCATAATAATAATTATGAATAGTAGTGGGATCTGCACAACAATAAAAGCATATCTTGGCATGAAATATCTTATATTTTCATATGCCGTAGCACTCAGTAATTTTAAATTAACGGCGAAGCTAAACGTAATTGAGTGAGCTCGAGCAGGACAAGCTCAGTTGGCAGAAGGTCTCGAACCTTCGAATATATTTTATCTTTGGTTAATAATTCTACAGCTCAATTTTTTTTAATTTGTTTTCGCATAGTTCTAGTCATTAAGAAGTCTAAATTTTATCCTTAAGACTTAAGAATTTTCTTAAGTATTATTATGTTAGAATTAAATAAAAAACAAAGTAATTTTATTTATTTAACTCGGAGTTTTGTTTGCTGAAACCGAATATTTAAATAAGTGAATGAGGGAATGTTGTTCTGATTGATATGTCCTTCAGTAAATAATTCCTGATAACTTTTAATATTTGATCATTGGAAATAATTATGCAGCAGTTAATTGTCTTTTTTTTTAAAGATCTTGAATACTTTTTATTCTATTTTTCCTTTATTGTAACGAATCTATGTTCAAAAGGCGTGAAAAACAATACAATATACATTCTCGAGACTACGAACTTTTGATCAAATATATATAACTTCTTTATTGTGCTAAAATTACAATCTGCCTTGTTAGGCAATAAGTAATTGAGATAAATGTTCTCATTCATACCACATTTACAATTCACCATTCACTAGCTCATTCATACAATATTTACAAACATCCCAGAGGCCTCCCAAAGCCACATGATTGTCACCTCCCTCCCATTCAAAAGAGCAAGCGGAGTCTTGGGAAGTCCCCCACGTTCCTCCGTCAGCCGCGTCACCGGATACAAGCCATTGGAGGCTGTATGAAGACCACGAGAGCCACATACGCTCAGGACAAGATTGGAGAAACTGGCCATTGCCAGGACTCCCACTGTTACGCATTTATAGCAGGTCACGAGGTTTTAATCAAATAAAATTCAAGGGATGTCGACGAATATAATTATTTACATATAACAATCATTCCGGTAATAAAACCGACATCAAGTCCATTTATTACTAGAAATGCACGGTGCAGTTCCAACTCCCTCGTTTTGGCAATGAGTTAATTGAAAATTAATTTAACTTTATTAATTGATTTAATCTTTTTTTTCTGATTAAAATTTTACAACAGTTTGAATCAAATTATATATATTTTATTATTAATATATTTAATATACGGTGTAGACATTTGAAGCACAGTTTTTTAAAGAGCATTAAACTGGTGGTAAAATACTTATGAATAGTAAGAGCTATCTGTGCTCATTCTGTTATAAATTATCTTAGCTTTTGGGAAACAATAAGGTACCCTACAACTGGGCTCAAAATTTCAGAAAATTTCTCTACTCATTTGGTGAAGCTGACATATGGAACTCACAGCACCCACCAAACATTGTTACAATTAATTTAAAAAAAACAACTTATAAGCCAATTGGTGAATTGTCTTCAAAGTATATAATAAATAATATTACAAATTCATATCAACCATTTATATAAGACAATTTAAATTTTTAATACATTATCCCAAATTCGACTTGGAGGATTGAACACCTAAGGTGGATTCTAAATTCCTGGATTTATCGGTTTAGGCATGGGGCTAAGTGTGATATGTGCAGAAGCCTTCAACAAAGGTTCCAGCACTTTGAAACATAGCCCTTCATAACCTTTTGGAAACTTCATTTATTACTTTATTTCATTACATTTAGTCATTTTATTATATATTATTATTATAAATGTTATTATATTATTAGTTTTATTATAGTCATAATGTTTTGTTTTACTGCTTATTGGACTCCTAGTAACCAGGTGTAATAATATCTGAACGCAATGAACTTAGTATTATTAAACTATACAATAATCATTTTAAAAATACAATATTACATCTTACGTATTATATTAGCTGGTTATGAAGGGCAAACTTAAGTTACGAGTTAAGTTATTGCTTGGTTTTTTTTATGTTATTTAATTTCATTTTTCGAACCCCTTGTAACACTGGAAAGTTATTATAACTGAAAAGTGGAAGCCAACGATTTCTGTAATTAACTTTCAAAATTATATTCTAATGTCTCTTTGTGCTAGCGTATTGCATGTTTTTCTAGCCTTGGGAAAAACTTTTAAATAGCTTCTGACCTGTGATTTATAACTACAGTCTAAGTTATAAAAATCTGATAGTTATAAGGACGGAAATCTATCGTTTGAAGTTATAACCCAGACATACAAAGGGAATATGTTTCCTACCAAGTCGGTTCAAGGAAATTCGATTTTTTCGAACTTGGCCATTAAGTTTGATACATTTAAATATTGACAACAGGGCTCTTGATAATAATATCTGAGTACTCATGTGTTTTGGTTAATGTTTCAATGAAAAATCGTTCCAATAGATATTTTTTTCGAACTTAAGATTTCTTGAATTCTATAATCTTGTGATTTTAGCCTTCCGTACTATCATATTCGGTTAAGAAATGTATATCATTTACATAGACAATAATACGAATGTATCAATAGCATTAAGATGTCTTATATAAGTGTAATAACTTTTTACGAGGTTATATCCCTGAGGCTGAAACTGCTCATATATCAGAGCGTCCTGAGGCCAGCACTACTTTTTGGAACTCCGCTTTTCCGTTTTTTCCACACGAGCACCATAACTAGACTCCAGAGCTTCCAGAACAACATCTTGCGCACGGCACTATGGCATACCCCTTTTCGTGAAATGAAGGCTCCTGACATCCAGGAAAAGTTCGAGGTCCCCACCATCACTGAAGCCATCAGAAGAAGACACATCAAATTCTTCGACTCAATGAAACATTGCCAAAACCCCCTATTCCAAGACCTGACACCCCCACCACTACCGGCAAGATGGCAAATCTCTAGATCTGGGACAGTAGACCAAATGGTGGACATCACGGCCTTGGCCAACCAACAACAAGCCTCTGACGGGCACCCATCACTGCTTTCCAACTGAATGAGCTTCCGCTACATGCCTAGAGAGACTCAAGGCTCAGCCTTTGGTGGACTCTCACCACTGCACCGCAACATTTCCACCGCTACCAAGGCTTCCCACACTCCTTAATTCCCTCACTCCAACTTCAAACAGGTACGCCTTGTAAAAGAATCCGCTCACCCAAAATAAATTCCTTTTATTTTTTCCCTTATCTATAATCTTAAAAATTTGAGAGCTAAGGAAAAAAAAAAATTTATTGATGAAATTTCATATAGAATATGTTTATATATCTTCGTATTGAATTTTGTAGCTGTGTTCATATATCTATAGGAATATACGAACCATGGTCAAGACAACGAGTCGTTATATATGTTTGCACCGTGTAGCAATGTCATTCCACCAACTGTCTGGCGCAAAGAGCATATGAATGACAAATGTTTTTAATTTGCATTCTTTTAGTGCTCTGTAATATTAGGGTCAAGATAGAATTAATATACGTCATTATTTACAGTTATTACCAATCATACACATGTTTTATATATATAGCATTTACGTAGATAGACAAAGTCAGAAATAATTTCAAGAAACCCATTCACACAATATTTACAGCTCTCTTAATACTGGCATTAATTTTATTTTTAATGACCACTAAAAATTAGTCTTTTAGTTCTTGTTTTTGTTTTCATACACAGAAATTGATTTTTCCATCATAGCCCCTTTAAATTTACAGATAATTATAGATCCTCAGCCGAATCTATTTACAAATTATTTTTATATTTCCTGTAGCGTCCCTACATTATATACAGGTTTTGTTATTTTATAAAAATTATATAATGGAATAAACGAGTATCATGATACTGGACTGAACTGACTGATAAAGGTGATGGGGCTCACCTTTTTGATCAAACTTAAAACTAACTTACATACTAATTCTTAACCTAATTTTTCCCTGACACTCTGTTCCCATCGATGTGGGAGGGATGATGGGGTCATAGTGTTGCACAGTGGGTTCGTTGTCTCCGGGGGATGAGGTATGTCGGACCACTTTTCACATGATCCCATTCTGGAAATGTTAAATGTTGGAGACATTTGGCTGTATTGTCAGTCAAGTGGGTAAGTAGCGTACATCAGAGCTGGCCGGAGGACACATTTATAGATCATCAGTTTGAGACGAAGCGACAGGTTTGGTGAAGTTAGAGAAATAAGTGGATACTTTAGTTTTAGTTTCAGAGGCGCTCTGGCTTTATATATATGTACTGAGAACATGTAACATGAAATGTAATTTCCTTTCTCACTCATACATAATATGCAAATACATAGAGAGCCAAGACGTTTCAATCCCACACGAATGTTAGCTTACTTGCTTAAATTGGTTCTCGGTGGTATATTGACTAAAATTTGAAATCAGTAAAATAAGCAGCTGTTGTTAAAAGCAGATTGTTTCATTTTAAATGATATTTAAAATAATCGTGGTCCTTATTTTTTTGGGATGAAAAAGTTTATTACTATTTTTACATTTTTTTTAAAGATCTGTTAATTTTTTTTTATTTAATGAGACCTCTTGTCAAGCTAAAATTGTGTTATATGATATTTAAAAAAAAAAATCGTAAAACAGTCATTTCGCACTATTGAAATAAACAGGTCATATAGGAGTCACATGCCATAAAATATGCGTGAGTACTCAAGTCCGGTAGTTATATTATCATGCCATATGAACAAAAGTATGGAGACTACATATTCATGTCGATCCGAAGCAGTTATGGTAATTTCAGATATTGGTAACTGGAGAAAAGTTTTTATTGGTCTAATGACGGACTAAAACCACAGGCGGTATTATGGTTTCGGCGTACAGTCTAGGCTTCGTAGAAAAGATTACGGTATGGTGGGCAATGTTTGCTCGTTGCTAGGTTGGTTAGGTTAATTTTTTATTGAATACTTTCCCCTTAGAATATAATTGCAACCTTGTATCAAAACCAGAATAATACCTCTTTTATGAATTCTTAAGGACGTTGAAAACCTCCGATCTTTGAAATAAAAGAAACAACATAATAGTTTATACTGTTTTAATATTTTTAGCTCGAAGCTCAAAAGGCACTTTTTTTATCAATTCCCATTACAATATCATATAGACTATATATTCTATGAGTTCTCACCCAGCACTGAGGTCAATCTCTCAAATGAGAATAAATAGAATAATAATTTAACTCCACACAAAAACAGTTACATAAATATCTAAGAATTCAAAAACACAAACTGCGAAGAGCATCTAATTGTTAACCAGAAAGCTATTTTACCTAAGTATTTTACATCGCAATGTAAGAAAGTCGCAGAAACTTATTTACCAAAACTTGGATGTCAGTCAGTATATTTTCTGTTCAGTCGGTCACTACTATAATAAGTAATGGGTGTTCCAGAATTAACACAAGATTTGATTTAAATAGATAACACCGTTTTTAGTATTTTTGTTGTTATTTTTTTTATTGAATTATAAAGTAAATAGGATAGGGTTATTTATGGAATAACACATCGGGCTAATGGCCTCCACGACTTTGCTGGTACATACGCACTCTTTTGTCGAAATTTTCCATGACCATTTGGCATAAATGTGGTTGAATTTCCTCTTTTAATGCACGGGTGGATGTGGGCTTGTTGACATACACCTTTGACTTCAAATAACCCCATAATTTGATCACCGAAACGAGAGAGTACACGACCTGGACAATTTCTCATGCAGTATATGAATTGTTTCATAGCTGTATGGCATGTGGCACCATCTTGTTGAAACCACATATTGGCCACATCAATATCATCCAATTTCGGCACAAAGAACTGTTATGGATTTTCAACAACACCCTCACGCACTGCTTCGATATTGACATTTGAACGGCTTGTTTTTGGACGACCAGTGTGTTCAGTGTCTCCAACTGATCCAGTCTCCCTAAATTTTTCAATTAATCCCTTCACAAGTCAAACACTATTCCGACCATATTTCGTATGAAATTTTCGAACTGCGGCCGCCAAACTTTCATTATTTTTGAGATAATGGTCAACAGTAAAGACGCGCTGTTCTATCGTGTAACGCTCCAGTTTTACTAACCCTGAACTGTCAGCTGTCAAATTGTTGTTTTTTTTAGGGTTGCGAGCACTTTACTGCACAAATGGCGGCAAATTCAAATCTTGCGTTAATTCTGGGACACTCTTTAGATATCTAATTATTCCCCAAAAAATTCTCAAATGTCACTCTCGATACAGAAAGAAATGTAGAAATAATAAAAAACTTTGATAGTTTTGTGTTCAATAGCAATTGACGCTATTCTGTGAAATAATACAATGGATACTCTAGAGAATTTAAGTGATGAAAGTTTTACTACAAACAATGAGGTTTTTCCACAACCGTATGAGTAAACCTACACCAGTAAACACTGAATCGCCCAAAACAGTTCTCCATGGGTTGTAGTGATGCACTGATCGCAGAAAATGGACGTGTACAGTGCAGAACAAGCGCTTGCCAAATAAAGAAAATATTTAGAAGAGAGAAACACTAGCGTTTTTTAAAACCTCAACTAGATTACATCGCCCTGTGGAACAACCTTTTTTAAGATACTATTGTAATGTATAATTGGGGTTAATTCGTGCTACATTATCTACAAGTGACTGCATATTTCTCGTTGACAGTCATGGTATGAGTATCTTGGAAAAGTCTGCCAGATAATAGCACCAACTAGCAGATAAGAATTGAATTTTAATGAAAACTTCGAGGCACTCAACAACCCCAACATAAATTTATAAACGAGAAAAAGACTTTTAATGGTCTATAAAGGACGTCCATAGCATTTTAAAAAGCTTCACCCTTTGTTTTCGACCGATATGGTAGTTTGCAGGGAAGAAATAGACATCGGACCAAAAAAAAAAATAACTTGGTAGGGTTCAAGAGCCTTTGGGCGGGTAGCTGATGTCCGGAAAGTAAAATGTAGTTGGTTCGGTTGACAAAAAAAAAAAAAAGGAAGGAACCGGAATAAAACAAAAAAATATATAGGAAAAGACCCCGAGAGATAAAAGAAGAGATCCCAAAAAGAGTTCGGGAATGTGGACGACAATCCTGGGAACGCTGTAAATTCTAGTTACATTCATATGCATGTAACTATCCACCACAAGTTTCGGTTCCTGTTAAGACCGCTTTTTCTGACCGGCTGGCCAAAACCGGCGGCATGTCTATTTAACAAGATTTATAACTGCCTCTTCTGCTCATTCGGCCCTAGGCCCTCCTCCTTCGCCGTGGATCGTCACAACAATCTCTCCTTCTATACCAGCGCTTTTTACTTAGCTATACTTGCTTACCATTCCGTTGTATGTCGCGCTTGGAGTTGTCTTAATCATTACAATGTCGAACATCAAGCGTATCCAGTCCCTTCAATCAAACGTCCTGAGAGCAATAGTAAATTCTCCTTATTAAGTCGGCAGCAAAACCCTTCATAACGATCTTAATATACCTTGTATTCTTGAATTCATCCCTTCCAAGTTCATGAAATTCCATAGTAACGTATCCAACCACCATAATCCTCTAGCGCAGTCATTGCACTGCATAATCCTATAATCCTCCTCGGAGACTGAAACGGTGGGAGTCCTGGCAATGGCCAGTTTCTCCAATCATTGCTGAGCGTATGTGGCGCTCTTCGTCAGCCTCCACTGGCTTGTATCCGGTGACGCGGCTGACGGAGGAGCATGGGGGACTTCCCAAGAATTCCTCTTTCGCATGCGAGGGAGGTGACAACCATATGGATTTGGGAGGCATCTGGGCTGTTTTAAATATGGCACTCAATCACTTATTGCCTAATAAGGCAGATTGTAATTTTAGCACAATAAAAAATGCATGATGTGATCCTCAGGTTGTTTCCACATGTCATACGAGATTAATATATTTGAGCAGAAACGTCATAATTGTTTTCTTCTTTAGCTTGTGCGGGCCATCAGGAAACAGAAGACAGGCCATTGAGAGTTTTTAACATAGCTGAAGAGTATTGGATTGTTTTGGAAGTTGTAAAGGTTTGAAATAGTGGAAGCAGAATAAAATGTAAAAATGAAAACTTGGATTTAGATTAAATATCTATATAGTTTGAAGCCATCCACCATGACTCTTTGTTGTTGAAATACTTTTTAAAATAGATAAACAACATCGGTAAATGTCATAAGATATTCTACTTGCAATACGAGCATACTTTGTTAAATGCATCACGAAATATACCTTTTTTTTTTTATGAAAAAGCCTAGTGTCCATACGCCATACTTTTTACTTCCAACAGAAGCCTTCATTTTGACCTAAATGGAACCACTATCCTTAATTACAATCACTCAAAATTTAGGCATTTCAAAAGATCAATTATGTGTACTTGAATGAAGATTTAATTTATAACCAAATGCGTTTATGTTTCGTTTAGTTGTAGACAATTGCAAATTGCGGATTATTTTCATTATGTAAATATTGGTTGATAAATAGATTTTAAAGGTGATCAAACCACGCTACCTCTTTGGAGATTAATGTGGTTTCATCAGTGAGATTCATCGTGGTGACCAATTTTCTCGAATCCATGTCCTGAGCGTCTGTAGCTCTTCAATTCTTGCTTTCAATCTATATCTCTAAAGTTAAATTGTTTTTTTATTGAGGATATGTATACTTATATCCTTCCCTACAGAAAGAAAATGCCGGTTATCTTTTCCAGGACTTACCCATTGATGAAAGGAAAAATCCTTAACCCCCCTTACGAGGACGCCTCTCATATTCACATGATGTTTATGTTATACTTAAATCTCATTTTTTTAAATATTTATTTTCAAAAAGTTTTAAATTAAATTACTCTTGATGATTGTCGAAAATTGTTCATCGTGGTGACCAATTTTCTCGAATCCATGTCCTGAGCGTGTGTGGCTCTTCAATTCTCGCTCTCATTCTCTATCTCCTCTATCTATATAAGTTAAATTGATTTTTAATTGAGGATATGTACCCTTATGTCCTTCCCTACAGGGAAAGAAAATGCCGGTTATCTTTTCCGGGACTTACTGATTATTGATGAAAGGAAAAATCCTTACCCCCCTTACGCCTCTCATATTCACATAATGTTTATGTTATACTTAAATCTCATTTTTTTAAATATTTATTTTCAAAAAGTTTTAAATTAAATTACTCTAGATTATTGTCGAAAATTGTTCATCGTGGTGACCACGTTTCTCGAATCCATGTCCTGAGCGTTCAATCAATTCTTGCTCTCAATCTCTATCTCTTTTTCCATGTAAAGCTTCTATGTGACAGTACAATTCTGGGTACTTTGGCTATGCACCTATATGTATGTGCATATTTATTTTATGCGTGATATAGTGAATGAGTTTCGAATGATATGATTGTAATTTCTTTAGTCTTAGGTGAAAGGGATATCTGATTTGAAGGGCGTCTGGAAAACGTATCACTTTCTTTTTTTGCTCTTAAACCAATAATTGTTTTTCATCTACTCTTCGTTAGTTAAATAATCTTTATTGAGGAGAATATTTTAAAAGAAATAAAGAAAAGCTTTATTATGAAGTACGTATGATTACTCCATACTGGGTCGGGGGGGGGGGATGTTTAGCGACTCGTGTCTGGGAGACAAGTGTGAACTGGTGGGGACAGGAACTAAAGCTGAGACATATGTGAATATGAGAAGGTTTGTTTCAGGAATTTGGAGGGTTGCGATCGCTTACTTAAAAAATAACAAGAAGCACCAGTGACTTCCATGAAGTCCCGAGGCAGGTATACACTAGAAGGGGCTTGCTTCTACTTTTAGCATTATGTATAATATTAGGATTACAATATTCTTAGCATTATATAACTGTTCATGCGTTTCATGCGTACGTACATCAATAATGACAATTATCATTTCAGCGAACGCCAATCTCGCTGTTTTAAGGCGGACTAATTTATATCCGACCCGGCCGTAATTCGGGTTGTCACCGTGTCAGATAACGAATGTTTGTCCTTTTTTTCGATTCCGGGAAATTTCCAAAATAGTATTCAGACAAATTTCTCTGACTGACAAGTGTATTATTAACAGAGAGCAAGCCGACAAGTATATATGGCCGACAAGGTGGGGAATAGTAGGAGAATATTAAACGTCTACAATGTCGGGACCTAATTAATCCTCACTTGCGGCCGGTCCAACTTTCTTCACAAGCAGGCATAAGTGTTATGACCCGGATTTCTTAAATCATTCCTTATAAGAGGAGACATACGCCTTATTACGCACTTAGGTATTTCCGAGAAGAGATTAGAAAGTTAACACGACTCATGACCCCCGGACGAAAAGTTACCAAGCGACGTGGGAATGGTATATAATTTGAATTACAAATGAAAGAGTAATTTCGGCAGGGGTAATGTATGCACTTTCATTCATATTGGTCTTCGCTTGCATTACTATCACCACGGCAACCGAAATTCAGAAATTACCAGAAGAAATCGTTGGTATTATATATAGTTTTGAAAAGATGCGGTTAAAGATTAAAACGAGTCGGGTATAGATTTTATAATTTGATAGTATGATTAATCTATACCATGATGGCCGACGAGATTCAAACGGGTTCTCAACAAGGGTTGAAATATTACCCCATAACTTCTTTTTATCAATGCTCTCATCAATTTTCGACAATCATCAAGAATAATTTAATTTAAAACTTTTTGAAAATAAATATTAAAAAAAATTAGATTTAAGTATAACATAAACATCATGTGAGTATGAGAGGCGTAAGGATTTTTCCTTTCATAAAAAATGAGTAAGTCCTGGAAAAGATAACCGGCATTTTATTTCCCTGCAGGAAAGGACATAAGGGTACATATCCTTAATAAAAAACAATTCAACTTTAGAGATAGAGATTTAAAGCGAGAATTGAAGAGCCACAGATGATTTACACATGTCTATAACAAGACAAAAGATAATCGCTTTTGGTTATAAAAAAAATCTTCATTCAAGTACACATAATTGATCTTTTGAAATGCCTAAATTTTGTGTTATTGTAATTAAGGATAGATAGTGGTTCCATTATGAACAAAATAAAGGCTTCTGTTGGAAGTAAAAAGTCTTTGAACGTATGGCATATTACTAATATATTTATAATAAGTAGTACAATAATAATAAGTAGTATAATATTTTAATTAAGTATGTTCATATTAGAAGTAGCAAATTTTATGGTGTTTCTCGTTGCTGTTTATCTATTTAAAAAAGGTTTCAACTACAAAGAGTCGGCTTAAAACAATATAGATATTTAAGCTATGCTGGAAAAACTATTTTCGTAAGAAAACACATTTTCCTCTAGCCACAATGTCTCAGGGTGATCACGCCTCAAAATAAAGAAACTTAACTGAGGAAGGGTCACGTGTCCTTCATTCAGTAAACACCATACATGTACCGAACTCTCCATATCACGATTTTTCATGACGGTTTTCCACCCGACATCCATCCCGTAAAACCTAAAATAATGAACATAATGCTTTTCAATTTTCGACTTTTACTCTATTATTATACACGAGTATTTTAAGTTACAAGTCCACTTTCTTGTTCGGCAGCTTCCAAACGTTATTTTTAATAAAATATTTCCCATTGTGAATGAAAAATCTCAGAGAGTCTTTTTTTCTATTTGCAATGAATTAATTAACAACTTTATTATGACAAAATTACAATCTAACTTATTGGGAAATACGTAATTGTGATAAATGATCTCATTCATACTATATTTACAATTTTCATTCACTTGCTCATTCATACAGTACTTACAAGCAGCCCAGAGACCTCCCAAGTGCACATGGTTGTCACCTCCCTCGCATGCAAAAGAGGAAGCGGAGTCTTGGGGAGTCTCTCACGCCCCTCCGTCAGCCGCGTCACCGAATACGAGCCAGCGGAGGCTGACTAAGAGCGCGAGAGCCACAGGCGCTCAGGACATGATTGGAGAAACTGGCCATTGCCAGGACTCCCACTGCCACGTATTTATAGCAGGTCACGAGGCCACTGCCGCTTTAGTCTCCGAGGAGGATTGTAGGGATGAGTGGAGGAGTGCAATGACTGTGCTAGTGGATTAGGGTCTTGCAATGAAGTGGACTTTTTTGTTTTAAATAATGGTTTATGAGGGACAGTTTATATTCCTGTGAAATGTTATTTCTTAAATGTGTAGTATTTATAATACCTCAATGATAATCAAGTTACTTGCTTCTCTTATTGTTTCGATTTAGGAAAATTGAAATGGTTTCTGAGGTTTTACCCTGCTGGCTTCTTTTTATTAGGAACCAAATGCAACAGTCAAAACTTCTTTGATATATTTTCATGATCCTCCTGCTTCTGTATGTTATTCAATCAAAAATCTTATTCAAGAAACACTTCCACCGTTTCGATTCAGCTCTCCAAAGTAACACACCAGCTGCTTTCAAATTGTGTCATTACAGCTGTTATGTAACTCCTGTGAGGTCCCAGGAAGCTGCAGCCCTCCCGCCACGGCATTTAAATGCACTCTGTTCCAGTGATAATTCCGTTCGAATCACACTTCTACAGCCTATTCACAGAATTAGGAATACACGAAGGTAACAGCTGTTTCCTGTGTAGTCTTCCAGTGTGTGGTCTCTACAATCACAAGAACAACGTTACACTTCCCGAGTTAGCTTGTCCGCCGTGTGAATGGGAAGCACGTTCCTACACACTTTGAATAATGGCCTCTCTAAAACCCACTGAAATAAGTCATTCATTGTTATATATTCCAATAGTTCATTCGTGAATAATATACACATTTATTATCTTCTGATTAAATGACAGGCAGATTGAATGACTGTTATTAATTTACTTCGTAATAAATACTTTTGACTCAATATCTTTCATGACTTTGCAGCCCTGGCCTTCTTTTATCAGCGTCGTATTATTATTTATAGTCGATTTACCACAGTCAAGGTTCACTATCATAATTATAATAAAATCGGGTCATAATTTACGAGACCGGACGTACATTAAATCAGGCTGTGCGAGGTGAACTTATCAAAACCTCAATCCCGTCTGTCAACGGCAAACAAACGTAAAATTGAAACCGTACTATTCCGGACTGCAATTATAAAAATTGTTTCCAAATGGGAATTCTGGGACTGACAGTACCACCGGTATCCAGCCATCCCTCCACACATATATCGGTACCTTTAGAAGCTAGAAGGGACAAGAAGACAAATTGTTTGCTTAGGCTGAGAACTTGGAAGGACTGCCTTATTAATTTTAAGCACGTAGAGGAACATTTGTGGTGATAAATGTTTGGGCGAGGATGCTGTATTTTGGAGGAATTATAAACATATTTCCCTATAATGCTAACAACAATAATAATTCAAAATATCCTTGAAGTTAATTTGTTAATTGACGCTTTGGACAACTGTACAGACTACTTCAAAGGGCACCCCATCTCTCAATAGAAAACCAATTACTAATTTAGAAAGTTATAATCAAGCAAATCTGCACATACGGAATAGAGCTATGGGGGACCGCAAAAAAGTCGATCAAGCGTATCCAATCCTTTCAACCAAAAGTCCTGAGAACAATAGTAAATGCCCCTTATTACTTCAGAAACAAAACCCTTCATAACGATATCAATATACCTTACATTCTCGAACTCATCCCTTCCAATTTCATAAAATTTCATAGGTTATTATCCAACCACCCTAATCCCCACAGTAATATTGCGAGTCCTGGCTATGGTCAGTTTCACCAATCATGTCCTGAGCGTATGTGACTCTCGCCCTATTGGTCAGCCTCCGCTAGCTCGTATCCGGTGACGCGGCTGACGAAGGAGCGTAGGGGACTTCCCAAGACTCCACCTCCTCTTCCGCATGCGAGGGAGGTGACAACCATGTGAATTTGGGAGGTCTCGGGGCTGTTTGTAAATACTGTATGAATGAGTGAGTGAATGAAAATTGTAAATATGGTATGAATGAAAACATTTATCACAATTACTTATTGCCTAATGAGGGAGATTGTAATTTTATAAAGCTGTTTAATAATTAAATTAAACGTTTCCTATTAGAATATGCAGAAAGAAAATATGCTCAAAATCTCAGTTTGTAGGTTAACTGATATAAAAATACTACTCTTCTGCACACTTTATAAAATAAAAAATGTATTTTCATGAACTCCGACATCTTGCTTGAAAAGAATATATATAAAATAAACAATTTAGTCATCCAATTCCCCGAGGTAGAACACAATTGTGTAGTAGCCACCTAATTGTTCTAAATACAATTCGAGCTAACACGATTACAAAACAGAAAAGAAGTAAATTGAAAGAGCGAATGAACGGATAATATATAAGACCAACATTCTGTATCGGGAAATAAAAATGGTAAATTACTCGGAAGTTAATGGATTGTACAAATTTAGTTATCAGCCTTAATAGGCGACCATAATTGCTATGATAAATTATCGGGAATTGATTAGAAGCAAGTAATTGGTCCTGAAAAAGTAAGTAGCTCCAAGTTAGGCCGTTTTTGTTATTCTACTTGAGTAGTTAGGATTAGTCTCATGGGGAACTCAGCAAACTTTAACCATTCCGAAGAAAATAACATGGCAACCTTTCCAAGAGGACCTGGCACTTATCTTTTCTCTCTTTAATAATCTTATAAATAGTTAAACCCTTGTCCAAAATAAGTTTCTCTACCTCTAGCTTTAATTATTAGTTATTAAGTGCCAAGTAATGTCTTTACGAGATTATGATTTTGTTACACAAATGTGTATTAGTCTACAAAGCATGTGTAGATACCAGTAGTTAAATGCTCTTTGGGATGTATCATTCCACTGGTGACATTCACAAAGATGCGGTCTTCTAGATCTTCCAGCTTGAATTTTCTCGAGATAGTCTGTTATTAATGTAGCGACCGCTAACTACATAAAATTTTTGTAAAAATACATTCATTGTTACTTGATACAAAAAAGTATCTAAAGTAGCAGACTACCAGTTCATGTATCGTGCTAAAAACTCTACAGTTTCGGAAAGCTACAGGACTAAAAGAAAATATTTTGTTTATAGTTTCGGAAATAAGAAGCTACTTTTTTTTTTTTGCACATTTGCAGTTGAATATGGTGCCATTGAACAGTAAGCGTTGAAGGAATATTAAAAATTTTTTTTTGTGTTAACTTAAAGTAGTAATAATATCAATTTGTTAGATTTCACTGTGTACACGTAAAAATAGAAAAAAAAAGGCATGTCATCAAAATCATGCCTAAATCTGGGCTACTATAAACCAATAATTTACAAAGGATATAAATTAGAGAAGGATATGTATTTATAGTTCCCGAACAATACTACTGTATACATGTACTATTGACTTTTTTTTCTTTCTTTTTTTTCTTTCATAGCACCTTTAAATTTACAGATAATTATAGATCCTCAGGCGAATCTATTTTCAAATTATTTTTGTATTTCCTGTAGCATCGCTACATTATATACAGGTTTTGTTATTTTATAAAAATTATATAATGAATAAACAAGACTTGACTAAACTGACTAATAAAGGTGCTGGGGCTTACCTGTACTATTGACATACATGCTAGCTAGTCTTTACAAGAAAGTTGTTCAGATCAATGTTTATTTGTATTTGACGTTATTACGTATATCTACTCAAGTACGTTAGGGCTGTTATTGTTCAGAAACTCATTTACTGTACGTTCTTATTGTTTTAAACGATTTCGTTTTAGGTTCAAAAAAATTACTTGGTATCATGAAAGTGTAAAGAATATAAAATCTGTACAAGAGAATCGCGATGTTCGTTTCAGTTCCGGAGCTTTATAAACATCATCAAATGCTTCAAGCTTTCACGGCAATCGCCATTAAAATCTAACTGCTACTAAACTCAAGGAATTCACGCTAAAACTAAATTTTACTGTATAACGGTATCTACTTTGGGAAAAAAATATAGCGAAACCCTAAAAAAGTGAATACTACGTTTAAAAAATCTGTAGGAAACAATGAATATTGTCTCCCTTGACCTCAAGCCGTTACCAAAGGCCTCTTAAATATAATTTTTTAAAATTAATTTCCGATCTTTAGTAAAAGATACGGCAATAGCAGAGAATGTAAGCAAAATATAGCCAAAAAATATCTGATTTCTTTCCCATTTTTCACTGAAACGCAATGTTTCAGAATTTCTTATTAATCACAGTGGTTGCTGTAGTAGTATTCACAATAGTATTCATTTTATTTCAGCTGCCAAACATCAAGGAAGTTGTTTCAAAATACGAAGTAGTTTATTCTAAATCCAGAACCACTTACTCCGGTCAATCACTTTGCCAAACGTGGCTTATTCAATTTTTAACATGTTTAAATGATATCATATAACTTGACGTCAAAGAGACTTTCAAAAAAAGAACTTTTTATAATTAATGTTACCTAGAATTATTTGATTTAATAGATCACACCGTGAAACTAGTAATTAGTAATTTAAGTAAATACAGCAAAAAAAAAAGAAGTGAATCCGGGCCAAAGAAAGCTAAATAAATTAATAATAATAATTAATGAGCAATAATAATTACCTCGATATGACCTTAGCGATACATAAGACCCGTAAAATAATTTTTCTGCGCTGTGAAAAAAATATTTTAATAAATTAAACTAATCAATATTTTTTTATAGGGTGTTTTTCACGTTGTGAACGTGTAATGCTCTCTTCTCTCCGCGCAAATATAATTGATGCAAATACTAAATTTCGTAGGATTTTACCGTTAAATTATTAAATATAATCGTTAAAAGACATCCAGACAATAATTTTCGTCATTCGCAAGTGACTAAAGGTTGTATGATTACTACTACTACCTTACTACTTGTAGCCCAGAAAACTTATTTGTTCCATTTGAGAGAACTATTTTATGTTTAATTTGATGGATAAATTCCTGAAATGACAAATGCTATAAATATGCCAAAATCGATCGATGCAATGAAAAATTATTCCAGCTTGGAATATTGAAAAATGTTCCAGCATATTTTAAAACCTTTATTGTTCTTCCTGTGAAAAATCATTGGCTCAATTTGCCTCTTTAATTTCCCTCTTTTGGATATTTTAATTTTCTATTATTAATATTATTTTTTTTGCTATTCTATTTATTTTATTTATTGAAGACGTTATTTATGGTGAGAAGTAGGAATGGTACTCATTAGAAGCTGACTAAAGTGATTTAAATTTGTATATTACGTAAATAGATAACTAGCATTATGATCCGTCATTGTCGGTTTGTTGTTTGGAGAAGTCGCTGTTGTTTTTGTTTTACTGAACTGGCGAATCCGTATCAAAAAACCATTCTGCCTAACCCCTCCCACCTGGGGACCCTCACGCGAGTCAGCACTTTTTTTTTTATTTCTAGTTTCCGGCAAGTTGTTTCTATAAAAGGAGCTATAAACGGCCATAGTCACTTAGAGTGCTTCGGAGAAAACGGCTCCGTGACCAATCCGATCAAACTTGGCTCACTTTCCAAACCGCCATTTTATTCGTACTCAGCCATGCCCTTCCGGTTCAATGGAAGCGTGTAATGGATCCACGGAATAAAGCGAGACTACTCCATGTACAGGGCATTAAGAATTTACCGAGATAAATGCTAGAATTACTCCAGCGATTCGTACCTGCCAACAATTACCGTTTGTTTCTTTAATTTTCTAATCCAGTAGTCTTTAAATACTTTTAATAATCAAGCTTTAACATTTAATGTGAACCAATGAGAATCGGAAAGGAACTACTTTTATTCATGCATTCGTTTTTTGTTTGCGTGTCTGTATCTAGTTTCTAGAATAATCGAATTAAAACAAACCCATATTTCTAAAATTTAAAGCTTTAACCCATACCGCTTCAAAACATAATTTTTAATGAAAATAAAAGGCAGAACAAAAAATAATAAATTAACGTGAACAAATTCTTAATAACTTGCAAGTCCGAGCTGTATAGAAGCCTCATATTGTATCTATTTATATCATGGTCACAGATATGCTGGCTATTATTTTAGTCTGTACAAGAAAGTTCTTCAGATCAACTTTTATTTGTATTTGACGTTATATCGTTTACCTGTTCAAGTACGTTAGAACTGTTATTGTTCGGAAACTCATTTACTGTATGCTCTTATTGTTTTGAACAATTTCATTTTAGCTTGAAGAAAATTACTTGGTATCTTGAAAGCGTAACTGTATGAATTATAGGCTGTTTAAATGTCTTTACCTAAGGGTTACTAGCATCTCCCACTAGGAGACACTAAACACACTGGTCGTCCAAAAACAAGCCGTTCAAATTTCAATATTGAAGCAGTGCGTGATAGTGTTGTTGAAAATCCAGGAACATCAATTCGGTGTCGTAAACACAGTTCATTGTGCCGAAATTGGATGATATTGTTTTGTGGCCAATATGTGGTTTCAACAAGATGGTGCCACTTGCCATAAAGCCCATGAAACAATTCGAATACTGCATGAGACATTTCCAGGTCGTGTACTCTCTCGTTTCGGTGAACAGAATTGGCCCCCTAGATCGTGTGATTTAACACCTTTAGATTTTTTTTTATTGGGTTATTTGAAGTCAAAGGTGTATGTCAACAAGCCCACATCCACCCGTGCATTAAAATAGGAAATGCAACGCTGCATCAATGAAATTCAACCATTTACTCGTATGTCGTGGAGGCCATTTGCCCGATGTGTTCCATAAATAACCCTTTACTATTTACTTAACAATTAAAAATATAACAAAAATACTAAAAACTGTGTTTTCTATTTAAATCAAATCTTGCATTAATTCTGGGACACCCTTTATTATTGAAATTCTAAGTGTATATTTTAGTTTAAGTTTAAAGGCGCTCATATAAAAAACAAAACTCTCTCTATTTCTTTATATTTCCATGTTTTCCAGTGGTTTTTCTTTTATGCCTTTTTGGAAATGATGAAATGTTAGGTAAAGGGGTATTCTTTTCATGATGGCTCTTTGGGATAACTTGTATATGGTGTTTAAGTTAAACACCCATATGTAATCTAAATTGATGATATTAGGTGTGAAAGGCAGTGAGCCATGTAAGTTGCTAAGAGGCATTAGGTATAAGATTAACGGTTCGTATGCTACATACACGAGCATCAGGGCATGGAGGCTTACCTGAAGCGGACCATGCTCACAAAGCGGCCGCCTATCCGTTGGATTGGTTAATTAGTTAAAGGTGTGCCTTGGCTTTGAAGTCTCTATGCTGAGTTAGAGCAGTAGCGCGGATCCGCGGCTCCATATCCCCGTGAAAACTGAAGCTCCTCCATCGAGAATAGACCTCGTCTCCCCTTCCGCCCTGGTTGTTGTTCTATCCGGTGTGTAGGTGCCGACGGCAAATGGCATGTCCCGAGGACTCATCAAAGACATCGGTCACCGTTCCGACCGGCCGCCCTCGCACAGAGACAGACGCAAAAAGAGAACACTTGGTGAATCACCTGCTCCATGGGAGTCCGCTCATTCGTTGGCCTCAAACAAAAATCGCCCATGTGTGAATCCTCAGTGATTCTTACACGGCCTGTATAGCCGATTACAAACAGCCCTAGGGGTTAACCCAACTGTGAACCTGCCCAGAGGACACTGGTCCTTTCGTCGAACGACCCTCCAACCGTGATCATCAGCTAAAGGGATCCAAGCTTTTCTAATTTGTTTTGCCGAATCAATGGTATGTAAACACATCCTAAAGGGAGCAGTCTCGCTAAATCTCACAGAAATGTTTTAGTTCCATCTTCCCAACTGTTTAAATATACGTATATTCTTCAACATAATCCAATGTCTTTTCATTTTGCTTTTTAACTCAACGCTCTGTTACACAGTAAACGATAAACCTATAATGAAGAACCTCGTCTTTTTCAACTCCAAACTTCTCTGCGGTGATAGTTATTGATAATCTAAATTACAATCTGCTTCCTTGGGTAATAAGTAATTGTGATAAATGTTTTCATTCATACCATATTTACAATTTTCATTCACTCACTCATTAATACAGCAATTACAAACAGCCGAGAGACCTCCCAAGTCCACATGGTTTTCACCTCCCTCGCATGCGAAAGAGGAAGCGGAGTATTGGGAAGTCCCCCACGCTCCTCTGTCAGCCACGTAACCGGATACGAGCCAGTGGAGGCTGACGAAGAGCGCGAGAGTTACGCATTTATACCAGGTCACGATGCAAATGCCGTTTCAGTCTCCGAGGAGGATTGTAGGTGCTACGGGATTAGGGTGGTTGGATAGGTTACTATGGAATTTCATGAACTTGGAAGGGATGAGTTCAAGAATGTAGGGTATACTAAGATCGTTATGAAGGGTTTTGTTGCTGACGTAATAAGGGGCATTTACCATTGTTCTTATAACTTTTGATTGAAATGATATGATGCGCTTGATGGACTTTTTTGCTGTCCCCCATAGCTCTGTTCCGTATGTCCAGAGCGGTGGTAGTTATTAAATACAATCCTTTACTCCAATAGGCCTCCTGTTCACGTGGTCCCTTTTGAAATTGTATACCGAGGATTCTTGCTGGATTATCCTCAAGTTCAACCAGTGATTATTGGATAGTTGTAAATATATACGATTTTTTCATATTGCAATCTCTTCAAACAGTACCCGCTTATGACATAGTCTGATTAAAATCATGGAATCCTCAAAAACAAGTTGATCGCATTTTAATCACCACTAACATGGTTACCACGTAGTACGGAGGTTCGTACAAACGACTAGGACTTTTGGCAACTCGCTCTGCTATCCACAAGACATGCTTAAGCAACTTACCAAACTCATCAGTCAGAATCCGAAACTTGTAATGCTAACTTCAGTTTGTTAATTTTTGCACATTTTCGAGGGCTAGAATTTAAAAAAATAAATAAATTGTCTGGAGACGTAAACGCACTTATTGTTTTCTTTTCTTCATAACCAGCCAGTCGTCATCATGAAATGAACGAACTGGAATGAACTGAATAATAAAATGAACGAATAATGAAATCATTATTTTTAGGGACAGGTGAATTTATATTATTTTCAATTTTTTTTTTTTTTTATCTTCATCAGTGTATCTTCATCGAAGGTAATAAGTATTGTGTTAATTAAATCACTTGAAAATGTGCAAACAAATATACAAATCCGTACCCTCATTGGTAGAAAAAGCTGGGAAACTTTAAAACGTGAGCCATTGCTCAGGCCAGATCACTTTAATAAAAGGACTCTCTCCTCTTCAACAAAGAGAGATAAAGAAGACAAATAGTTAAATTTTCTCTTTTCGTACCCCCTCATCTGATGAAACTGTATTAAGAGACGCCAGCGGAGTTGGTGGATTACAACTCAGCTTGGCAGCCCGGACCAAATGAAACGAATGATTGGCACTAATGTGGTTTTTATTGAATTCCCTTATATTGTCCTACCGTCATAGCCCCGCTGGTAAATGGAGCAGGAAAATTCATTAAAACTTAATTATCCCTTGATGAATATGTTAATTAATATCCTCGAGCCGATAATATAATAATTAACTTCCATAAAATCCATTAGAAACCTTCAACGAAATAGTATTTTCATAGTAAACATGTTGATGAGGTCAATTTTGTAAATATTATGAGGAAATGCTCATTAAGCTGATGCGTATGAAAATCCCTGGGAAATTCGGAAAGGAATTCGGGGACAGGGAAATTCGGAATCATTAGTGTACTCGTTAATGTCAACCCTCCGGCTATTTGCACATTTTCTCTATTCGCCACTCAGGGGAAAAATCAACAATACCCCCATAACAAAACACCCTTCTAAAATGCAAAACACGATTACAATCCAGGTCGCTGTCACCTTATTTACACATGTAACGCTCCAGATCGCAAAATTAGGATTACAAAGCCTCATATACACAATTATACCAAGTAAATAATATGCTTCGTAGCACCGACAAAATAACATTTTTTTATTTAAGGAGTTCTTTCGACTCGACCTTGTCAGGTTCCAATACATCACAAAGTATTACCTATAAAATAAAAAATATACATTTTCAATACACATTTAAAATATATACTCAAAACAATGGAATGGTCAAACATAATAAAAATTAAAGGATTAATTAATTAATAAACTCATCTATACTAGGGTCTTTCAATAAGCACATTCTATCTTTAAATTTAAATAAAACAAAGTTTGTGTGAGATATCATAGACATTTTTTATTCGTTTGAAAGGCCTATCGATGCCATTATGTATGGAATATAACATCGTGCAAATGTCCACCACTGCTTCGCTGGGTGGCGCGCATCCGAAATGTCCAACTTTCCATGACTCTGGCGCATAAATCAGGTTGAATTTGACCGATAGCATGGGTTATGTTGGCTTAGAGGACCGCTGTGATTTGTGGCTTATTCGCATTGACCTGCGACTTAAGAAAACCCAACAAGAAAAAGTCTAACGGGGTCAAATCGCACGATCTATCAGCTTAGGCTATAAAACTAGATTATTCTATTAATGATAATACAATTATTAATAAAAAAATATTTGTTAGTAGTTAAAACAATGTGTAAACGCAAATCAACTCAGTAATGAGGGTACTTGCCCTCTCTTGCTACCCGGGAGGACATAAGACACTGAAGTGGATTAGATATACTTTTTATTTGTTATGTTAACTATTTTAATAATAATTTACAGTCTTGATAAGTTTTATCAAATTTTTGCAGTATGGTAGAGTTGGGAGGGTCATTTTACTGCAGTATTTCAAGTTTTAATTTAAATTAAACCAATAATTTCCCCATAACATTGGTTTATTATTTTAACCGTTTATTGAGAAATTATTTTTAAAATTTAGAAACATTTGATGGTCGCCTTGTGGTGTTTTGTGGCCTAAATACGACTTCTTATTTAATAAAGGGTGTCCCAGAATTAACGCAACATTTGAATTTGCTGCCATTTGTGCTGTAAAGTACTGACAACCCTATAAATAGCAGCTGATAGTTTAGGGTTAGTAAAAATGGAGCGTAATACGATAGAAAAACGTGTCTTTATTGTTGAACATTATCACAACAATAATGAAAGTTTGGCGGCCGCAGTTCGAAAATTGCATACAAAATACGGTCGGAATAGTGTTTTGAGTTCATCAACTGTGAAGAGATTAATGGAAAAATTCAAGGAGACTGGATCAGTTGGAGAAACTAAACACACTGGTCGTTCAAAAACAAGCCATTCAAATGTCAATATCGAAGCAGTGGGTGTTGTTGAAAATCCAGGAACATCAAATGGCGTCGTAAACACACTGCTTTGTGCCGAAATGGGATGATATTGATGTGGCAAATATGTGGTTTCAACAAGATGGTGCCACATACCATACAGCCTATGAAACAATTCAAATACTGCATGAGACATTTCCAGGTCGTGTACTATCTCGTTTCGGTGATCAGAATTGGCCCCCTAGATCGTGTGATTAAACACCTTTAGATTTATTTTTATGGGGTTATTTGAAGTCAAAGGTGTATTTCAACAAGCCCACATCCACCCGTGCATTAAAAGAGGACATTCAACGCTTCATCAACGAAATTCAACGACATTTATGCCAAATGGTCATGGAAAATTTCGACAAAAGAGTGCGTATGTGCCAGCTAAGTCGTGGAGGCCATTTGCAGGATGTGTTATTCCATGAATAACCCTATCCTATTTACTTTATAATTCAATAAAAAAAATACTAAACACTGTGTTTTACATTTAAATCATTAGCGGTAATTCTGGGACACCCATTATATTAAAATATTAAGTTTAACACTTGTCAAAAGCACTCCTGTAATAAAAACTATCCACGGGATATAGTTGTGGTTATCACCTTTTGTGGTATGTTACACCTGTAGTTTTATTGTATTTAAAGTTTTATAGTTAAAAAAAGGTGAGACAATTTATAAATGTACCTTCGCTACTAAGGAGAGGGCGCTACTTCTGTCAAACTTCCAATAATGTATGGTCATTCTCAAAGTCTAGTCAGTGGACTTTGGGCAGAGATAGGCATCTGTTCCAAGAAGTGATCAATTGTTTGCTCGGTCGATGTAGGTTTAGGTTTGACCAAATGAAAGGCCCTATCGCGGCGGATCTACAGCAGTCAGGTAGTTGCAGGATAGGTCACAGTTAAAACTTTAGAATCTAATGAGTAGACGCTTTTGGGCAGGTATGGACAAATATAAATCTTCTTTTTTTTCTTACTTGTTTAATTTTAGTAATTAAATAAAATACACCATTTGATGTATGACACCAGCCGTACAACTATAGGGTGTCCCAGAATTAACGCAAGATTTGATTTAAGTAGAAAACACAGTTTTTAGTATTTTTTCATTGAATTATAAAGTAAATAGGATATGGTTGTTTATGGAATAAAACAACGGGCAAATGGCCTCCACGACTTTGCTGGCACATACGCACTCTTTTGTTGAAAGTTTGCATGACCATTTGGCATAAAGGGGGTTGAATTTCGTTGATGCAGCGTTGAATTTCCTCTTTTAATGCACGGGTGGTCAATTTAGATTACATATGGGTGTTTAACTTAAACACCATATACAAGTTATCCCAAAGAGCCATCATGAAAAGAATACCCCTTTACCTAACATTTCATCATTTCCAAAAAGGCATAAAAGAAAAACCACTGGAAAACATGGAAATATAAAGAAATAGAGAGAATTTCGTTTTTTATATGAGCGCCTTTAAATTAAACTAAAATATACACTTAGAATTTGAATAATAAAGGGTGTCCCAGAATTAATGCAAGATTTGATTTAAATAGAAAACACAGTTTTTAGTATTTTTGTTATATTTTTAATTGTTAAGTAAATAGTATAGGGTTATTTCTGGAACACACCGGGCAAATGGCCTCCACGACAACATATATGAGTATATGGTTGAATTTCATTAATGCAGCGTTGAATTTCCTCTTTTAATACACGGGTGGATGTGGGCTTGTTGACATACACCTTTGACTTCAAATAACGCCATAAAAATAATTCTAAAGGTGTTAAATCACACGATCTAGGGGGCCAATTCTCATCACCGAAACGAGAGAGTACACGACCTGGAAATGTCTCATGCAGTATTTGAATTGTTTGTTGTGCTGTATGACATGTGGCACCATCTTGTTGAAACCCCATATTGGCCACACCAATATCATCTAATTTCGGCACAAAGAACTGTGTTTACGGCGCCGAATTGATGTTCCTGTATTTTCAACAACACTCTCACGCACTGCTTCGATATTGACATTTCAACGGCTTGTTTTTGGACGACCAGTGTGTTTAGCGTCTCCAACTGATCCAGTTTCCCTAAATTTTTCAATTAATCTCTTCACAGTTGATGAAGTCAAAACACTATTCCGACTTTATTTTGTATGAAATTTTCGAACTGCGGCCGCCAAACTTTTATTATTGTTGTGATAATGGTCAACAATAAAGACACGTTCTATCGTGTAACGCTCTATTTTCACTAACCCTAAACTATCAGCTGCTGTTTTTAGGGTTGCCAGCACTTTACTGCACAAATGGTGGCGAATTCAAATCTTGCGTTAATTCTGGGGCACCCTTTATTTATCAATTGATTAAAAGAAGTTTTGTTTGCCCACAGTTGTTTTTTATTAGATTTATTTGCTACCTCAACTTCTCTTGATTGAGACTCGCGGGTCCGGTGAGTTAGCACCACTTTTAAGCACACGCATTAAGATGATGGTTTAAGTCATCAAAAGCGCTTGGAATATTAAAAATACAACACAAAAAACTGTGGGCAGGCTTGTTTTAATCAGTTATCAAGGCTCAACCCACTCCTCTCCAACGAAAACTATTTATCAATTTAAAAGTTCTTTGTTTTTTTTTATCGAAGTTTAACTTATATATTCACAGGCGATATTAATTTCATCAATAAGGATGGAAGTATTTGCATGAGCCTTAAGAATATAAATATATGAAATATTAGATTTTGTTTTATCCGTTATGGATATATTGATTGTGTCCTATTTATTGTATCAAATAATAATTATTTATAATCAGGGTATGTTTGAAAGATAATATTGAAGCATAATTTTATTGATTAAAAGCCTTTGATAGGTCATCCCATGTACGGGCAACCTTTGTCTAGCGGTCTCTATATTTATAGTTTCTGCGTTGCTTCTAGCTCAGAAATTATTCAACCTTAAACATTATCACCCTATTTTCGTAACCCTACAATTTTCAAACACCCCACTCACTAGTGTTACAGATTTTACAGGAAAAAAAAATTAAAAATAGACAAATAAACAGGTGTTATAATTTTTTTATAATAAGTTTTTAACAATTATCAGCAAAAAGTGTAATATAAATGTCAATTCATGACCATGAGCACTTCACAATGTTTATGACAATATTTCCGATAAACTGCATAAAGGTTACATATGTAGTATATAATTGTTAGTAAGTTTATATTAATGAACTATTATTATTAATTTATTAGGTTTGTTTATTCATCCAAAGCTAGAAAGAAGAAAGTACAAGAATGGATAAGGTCTTCCAACTGCTGGGATACATCCTGAGAGATTTCTTGATACGCCGCATAAATGTCGGCCTTGATATAGCAATCACGTCTGCTTTCCTTTTACTTTTGTTATTGAGATGGCATGGAAATACAATAAAAAGGAAATTTTTTTTTTTAATAACACTGACATACACAAGTGAAAGATTATTTATCTTATGTTAATATGAAATGGTCTATTATAAAAAAAAGACTAATATCATCGCTCGTCTATAAGTTTCAGAGGATATCATATCAATGATTAGTTTTTAGACTACAATCACAACAAGTCATCAAACCTCTCATTAAACAATAAATGTTTTAATATCATATTAGGTAGGGATTCAAATAAATAATCGTGATGTCATTATCAAGAATATGTAATGTGTGGTGCGACTGCAGTTGACTATAATTACATGTTTTTAAAAGGTTTAATTATGCGATGCAGCTTGACTAGAATTTTAAGACGAGTTAACACCAATGCCTATTTTAGTAAAATATCAGTTTTTTTATCTTATACAAAATCATCGATAAAGATCAATTAATGACGTTATTTATTGCTGGGTGAATTATCCGTAATTAAAAGATAGCGGGCACTGATTTGACCCTCATAAACCCACATACATAATTGAACAGCCTCTTTACGATCCAAATTAATTCTGATTCGTGCTGGGAAAGAGGTCTGCCCTAACTAGAGCTAGGATGCCCGGAGAGGCGCTGGCTAGACAGGTGCTGGTGGTGGCTGGTAGTCAGAGCGCTAAGTGAAATGTTACCATGGAGCATGAGGTCTGAAGGAGATAAGGCATGATGAGGCATGATTGTGCGGAATGTTAGGCTCTCAGGTAGACTCCCCACCACACCAGGGCAAACCACTTACCAGCCAATCTAAGTAAAACGCTTGAACCTAACAAAATTTAAAACAATTTTTTCTTGAAAATTTTGCCTTAATTATGATCCATCTATATATTCAAATTGGATTCCCATCTATTCAATTTACACAGAAACCCAGAACTAGCTTATTTAACGCTCCATTCATTCTGATCCAGCGTAACAAGAAAAAATAACGCTATCAAACATCTCAGCTCGAACGTACCCCACACGGCAAGACAATTCTTTATAAATAGGAAATCAAAACTAAAACCGGAACTTTGCTTTCTTCGGTACAAAGACATTTTCAAAATAACAGATCACATGTCTTCCAAAATCTTGGTTTCTACGGAACTCTCAGATACACTGAGCATTGGTAAAACAGATTATTTAATTCCACAAAGAATACCCACGGCTTCTGACTTCAAAATATTTAAATATGAGCTATTACATTTAAATTTAGTTTCACAAGTGATTTAATGTAATCATTGCGTGAGCTATTGAGGTTGGCAGGAAAGTAATTTCGGTTTTTTAGTGTGAAATAAAACTCATTTTTTTTCTATACAAAAATGAACTTTAATCGGTCAAATATCTGCCTTCTGTTCGATGACTTTTTGTCATATTTCTGGTAACTTCATGATCCCGCGCTCTTAGAACTTCTGGTCCTTATCAGCAAACATTTCAACCAAGTGCGTTGAGGTCATCGTTATTACCGAAAGTTTTACCATTTAAAAAGTTTTGTAAACATCGAAATAAATGATAACCCGATGGTGCAAGGTCGGGACTGTATGAGGGATGCGACATCACTTTCCAATCAAGTTCAAATAGTTTCATACGTGTTGCTAAAGATGTGTGAGGCTTCGCATTGTCTTGTTCGAACCCAAATATCGAGCTTCTTAACAAGTCCAAGATGTCTTATATGATTTTCAATTGTTGTGTGTGATGTATTTAACTGTTTTGCAATCTTTTTCACAGTTATATGACGATTCGATTCAATTATAGCTTTCATTTTTTCATCATCAACGCCATCATCTTGATCAGAACGTTGGTCATCTTTCAGTGAAAAGTCTCGAGAACGAAATTTTTTAATCTAATTTTGACATGTGCATTCTGTTAAACAATCCGAACCATGAACTTCACATATCTCTTTGTGAGCTTCAGATGGTTTCTTGCCTTTATGAAAATAAAAAAGTATAATGTGTCGAAAATGCTCATTTTCGCACTCCATGTTAAAACTGACAGTAAACAAAATTACACGGAATTTCTTTCTATAGCAATCTAAAGGTATCGACTTCCAAATCTCAAAAGAAAAAATTCTAATATTGATAAAAGAATAACGAAACAAACATAATCTACTCGTTCAAACCGAAATCACTTTCTTGCCAACCCAATATTAGGTATATCATAACCCTCATTGTTATGTCCCTGTATGTTCTGAACGTTATATACATGTTAAACACTATTTATTGTTCCAGTGAAGCAATTTATGGTCAATTTATGGAGTTGGAAGAATACGTTGTTTGTAAAGTGTGCCTTAAACATTTAAAAGTGTACAGATAACATTTTAGGTTTAACAACAAGTTTATTATGATAAAATTACAATCTGCCTGGTTGGGCTTTAAGTAATTGTGATAAATAATCTCATTCATACCATTTTACAATTTTCATTCACCCCTCACTCATACTATATATACAAACAGCCCAGAGGCCTCCCAAGTCCACATAGTTGCCGTAGTTGGGTTTTGTTGAGCAGATAACATTAGGAGAAGAACGTAAATATTCCAGCTGCCTGGTTTGTATTTAACTTCTATTGTAACTTTTATAGTTTTTCTGAACCTGTGTATGTACGTCAACTATGCCTGCCTTCACCTCAACCTAGCGTTAATTTTAAGCTTGTTTCTGGATGACTCATCATAACAATAGCTTTATCTACATATGCATCACCTTAGGATTCAGAAGACTTAGTTTACTTAAACTTGACAAGAAAGTACTCAATGAATTGCGCAGACATTATCCCGTTTATTCAATTTTGGTGGAGTTATTCAAAACAATTATAAACTGTGACACACACATACAACTAAGACCACCCCTGTGAGACCTTCATGGCCCAAAAGCCCCTTCAGATACTCCTCAACATCTTGTGACCATCTGAGTCTAGGTAGGCCTCGACCTCTTGTTCATCCCCGATGTCCATACAAAGCGACTCTTGTACAATTCCGGTTCTATTCTCTCAATACGGCCTAACCATATGTTACCCTTAAGTGTCCTAGGGTATGGTTGGAGGTTTCTTTAACTTTTTCCGAACCTTTCTCTCCCAAACCACTGCATGCTCTGTCAATCGTGTGATGCCTTGCAACCTAACTACACATAAGGCACTAGCTAGGTAGCTGAAAGGCCGATGCAATATGTTATCGTTATATGTTAACGCGATTCATAAAACATGCTCTTGATACACTTTCAAATCTATGTTATTACGTAGAAGTCTAACTATTATAGGTAATACTTGAAGGATGTATGTATACAGAGGGGTCCAAAAAAATGTATCCACAGTTTAAAAGTCCATAACTTGCAAATTAATTGACGGAGTTGTCTCATTGTTGGTAGTGTAATAGTTTGTAGTTCCGGCAATCACCATACAAGCGTTGTATTACGTTGTTTTGTTTTGTCAGATGACAGTCACCAGATAGTTAGTGTTTTATTGTTAGTTGTACCTTGTTACTCGAGTAAACATGGCTGGCGTAAGGCTTACATTTGATGAAAGGAAGTCTGTTTTAAAGTGGTATTTTAAGTATTCATGTGCAAATATCCAACTGAACACGTTGCAGTCAGTAGTTCGTGCTGCAGTTTGTGTGTGGATGTTAATGGTGACCATTTCGAACACCTACAGTGATATTTTTAAGTTGGACTTTAAGCTACACTTTTCACAACTCTGTCAATTAGTTTGCAAGTTATGGACTGTTAACCAGTGGATACATTTTTTTGGACCCCTCTGTATACTGAATGTCACAACTTGTGCAAAATATCCGTCCGAATCGTTTTTTTATTGTAAATTCATACAATAAATCAGACGTCTGTAAACTCATTCAGTCCTTCATTGGTTACTCCAAGTTGTGTAGTTCAAATGAAGTAATAAATAATAAAAATTTAACATGAGTAATTGTCAAAAAACAAATAAAATATCAGCTAGATAGTGTTGACCGATGGACGCAACCGTTCATAAAAAAATATTTTATTTTGTTATTTATTGATAATTTTTAATTTTTATTGTTTATTACTTAATTTAAAAGATTTGCTTGATGATCACCTGAACGAGTCCGAAAAATTGATTCAGAAAGATGTTTTGCACAAGTAATCATACTCAACATTATGTGTAAATTATGGAGCGGAAAAAATAAATAAAACCACTTTTTGGGCCAATAAATGAATAACTATTATTTATTACATTTGAATTAAGTAGGAATAAAACTCTAAGCGAAGACTGAAAGATGGTAGGTATTGTTGAAATAAAAATTTTCAAGTATTTGGTTTCTCAAGCAAAATTACATTTCACCGGGACAATTAAGGCATATTTATGCCACGTGTTAAATTGTACACTCAATACTTTATACTTTAATTTACAGGACATACATGTTGAATGACTGGTAAACGGATATAGGCTTAGCGGACTTCACAGTGAACTTTGAAACTCTATAAATTGCTAATAAGAGGGAAAGCTGTTGGAAAGTAGAATTATTACTTAGACGTAAAAGTTGGAGAAATTTTATTACAGTGCAATAGTTAATTATTTTGTTAATGATAGTTAATGATATTGAGGTTCTAAGTCCGATTCCTTTTTTATTTTTATTTGTTTAAAAAACAAAACCTAGAATTGTACGGCTCTTCCTTAAAACACGCAAATGGGCCTTCAAATAAACTGAACCTTTCCCCATATTATTTTAAATTGATTCACGCGACAAAATTGATATGTCAAATGTGATTAATCAATATTGTATAAAATGATTCATACTGTTAAATTCACAGTAAGCCATATGTACAACATATGCAATCCAGTTGACCCAGAATACATGTGCGTAGTCTTATCTGTACTAATATGCGTACCACATGTGCTTTATTTCTGTGTTGTTATTAAGAGGACAGCTGTTCCTTATTGGTAAATAATCTTTACGTTCGTTATCAAAACGTTATTCTCAGTTGATAAACATTCTCTACCAGCAATTCATTTTTAAATCGATAAATAAAAGTTTGGATATTTCTATAATTAGGATTAGTAGAAAATGTACCTTCAGTATATTACATAATTACACCTGTATGTAACATATATATATATATATATATATATATATATATATATACATATATTAATATTATTATAATAATCTGTATCTAAACATAAAAATGTTTCTTGGGAGTTTGATGCACGTGTATTTACCGCGGAGCTCATTATGAGTGGTAACACAATACGCAAAATTCGTAACAAAATATAACAATAAAATAAGTATAAACAGAACAAAAAACCTTGTGTAATAAACCGGCAAAAAAATTTTTTTGTTTAAAGTATGACGGAGACTTTATAGCACAATAAGTAATTTATATTTGAATACATTTTTCTAATGTAAAATAACTTGTCAGTTAGTTATTAATTGCTTACCATTTACTAACGGTTTTATCTATTTATCTATTTATTCCTTTATGATTGGAATTTTTTTCAAATATTTATCACCTATTTACTTTGAAGCAAGTTCATGCTGCTAACTTCTAGCCTAAATGAGAACTTATTTTATATGTTGATCTAGGACCTAACTTTTTAAAAACAGACTTAGAATCAATTTACTCAAAACATCCAATGAGACCATGGCAACTACAATACGAAGCTTAATTGTAGCCCGGGCTGAAGTGACATTATGTCCACTGATTGTTTTCAGTGCACCCACATGCTCCATTAATTCTAGCTTAAGCAAATCAGCGTCTCATTGCTTAATTTATGTTACATTAGCCGCAATCGTTCCGTGCTTTCAATTTTAAATTGTCACTAATAACTAAGTTTAATTTTATTAATGGATCCGATTTCGCACGGTTCTTTATTTTAAACGCTCACTATCAAAATTGACATTCAATATCGCTAAATAGATTAGAATAGAATAGAAAATAAATAATAGAGATTAAAGTCCCCTATGAATGGCATTAATGTTCAAATGACAAAATGTGGCAAATAAAAAAAAAGCTATAACATTATAAAAAAAAATAAAATAAAACAAAACGAAGTAGTAATGACAATGTAAAAACAACTCTGTTATAATAAAATTACAATCTGCCTCATTGGGCAATAAATAATTGTGTTAAATGTTTTCATTCATAGCATATTTACAATTTTCTTTCACTCGCTCATTCATACAGTATTTGCAAACAGCTCAGAGACTTCCCAAATCCACATGGTTGTCACCTCCCTCGCATGCGAAAGAGGAAACGGCTGACGAAGGCTGGAGGCTGACGAAGAGCGTGAGAGCCACATACGCTCAGGACATTATTGGAGAAACTGGCCATTGCCAGGACTACCACTGTTACGCATTTTATGACAATGTGAAATAAAATAATAATGAATTAAAGATAATAATAAATATGACATAGAAATTAAAACTGTTTAATTGCTTTTAGTACACTAAGTCCATAGGATCAAATTGTAAGAAACCCGAAATAACAGCAGCAATATACGAAGTCTGTACAGTAAGACATAACAATAAAATAAAAAAACAATAAAATTAATACAAAAGAAACAAGAAAGTAACATCTGGCAACATAAACAGTAAATAATCAAATAATATATTTATTATTTAATATATATATTTATTTTTGTATTCAAAAATAAAATAATGAATGAGTGAGTCCTCCCTGGACTAACCAGCGTATCTTTGAATGGGGAAAAGGCGTTGGAATAAATCTTAGAGGTGTGTAGAATGTTCAGACATATTAGATTTTTGTTTTCCAGCGACTGTATTCTTGTTACAGCAATAAGCTACTGGATGGTAACGGGTTAGCAAACCAAGGGTCGCACAAATTGAACAGGCTGAGGTTCGACAGTTCCCTGAGAATCTTTTTTCTAAATAGATTTGGGAATGGTCTTTTCATTTTACCTTTTATAAATGAATCTTCTAAATTTGGAGTTCTGTATCGATAGCTGATCGATTTAACTCTTCTAGATCGAGCTCGTCTTGACTGTCATTAGGTAATAAAGCAAAAACCATCTGGTTAATTTGAGATAGTTAAATAACTTCAAATTCCACTTTTGGGCATAGTATCTGAAAGTGCATAATAGACTAGGGGCCCACAAAATATTCATAATTTAAACCTTCTCGAACAACAAGCCAACCTTTATACACGAAAGCATTAAAACACGTCTCTTTACATTTAGGATATTAGTTTCATACCAGTCTTTCACCATTAAGGTAGATACGTAATGCCTGAATTTTAACAATACCTAAATTTATCTGTAGTCTATTACATTCCTCTTCAGATCTACGTAAACATTCTGTTAAATTATTTTGTTTCTTTTCATATTCATGAAAATGAAATGCCTTCTCGATTTGGTGTAGTTTTAACTGTCCCTTTTTAAGTTGAATTCAATTTTAATTGTCGCTCTAATCGATTACTTCGATCAGCTGACTCTAATACCTGTACGCGCTCGTTATACAACGAACATATCCCTCTAATGAAAATTCTTGGAAACATCCATGCCCCGCTTCTTCAAAACGATCTTTATAGCCACGGTTCAATAACCATTTAAGGTTTTAATAGCAGCTCTCGCATTTTTTAAAGGTTTCTCATCTGACAAAGTAGTGTGAAACATCAGGTTTCTGAATTCTTCTGGAAACTGATACCAAATATATTTTTTTTCATTGGGAATTCCTTAAGTGACAGAATCCTCTCCCGGTTGTCTTCGCAACTTAAACGTAAAGCTCGGCTTCCTCTTCACTTGTTTGATTTAATCTATACAAAACACAAATATAATTAGTAAGTAAAAACACCTTTATTATGGTAAAATTACAATCTTCCTCATTGGGCAATAAGTAATTGTGATCTCACTCATAACATATTTGCAATTTAGCAAGAAAAAAATTTATCGGTGTTTTTGAACGAACATTTCATTTGCTGAACCAATTTGTTCGGTGAAATCACTTTTTCGAAAAATACCAAAATAATGAACAGCTAAATTATGTATTTGTAGAAAAACAACTAAAAAAAACCTTACAGGTGGTATTTACTACAAAATATAAGTTACTTCAAATAATTCCAAAATTGAGTTGAGATCTGCTTGAGCTGATTTTAAGTTTTCATCAAGTTTATTTATGGCCAACGTTTCGAAATGCCATGTATGTCTGGATCAGATCCTGATTACAAGAAAAGAATGTATGGGTTAAACATGATTGTTAATAATATGTGACAACATTATTTTTACATACCTACATTATTTTCATGTTGAGAGGACCAAATACAGATGCAGATATTGGCATAAATAGTATTATGAAACTTCGTCTAGAAATAAACTTAACAAAAACAGCATTTCTGATGTGTTAATAATGTTTTCACTAGTGATGAAAATTATATATTGAAACTTCTTTATTGTGCTAAAATTACAATCTGCCTCATTGGGCAATAAGTAATTGTGATAAATGATCTCGTTCAATACCATATTAACAATTTTCATTCACTCGCTCTTTAAAACAGTATTTACAAACAGCCCAGATACCTCCCAAATCCACATGGTCGTCACCTCCTTCGCATGCGAAAGAGGAAGCGGAGTCTTGGGAAGTACCCCACGCTCCTCTGTCAGCCGCGTCACCGGATACGAGCCAGTTGAGGCTGAACAAATATAATTACAATATAATATTGAGACTATAGTAGAATAAAACATAGCAATAAAATAATTAAATTACGTTATTTCAACACCAGCTAAATTCACAATGAATGAACATATTATATTTTATGTCATGGGTTCATCTCCCACAGTAGTGAAGCCTTGGCATAAGTTACATAGCTTACATATTTGTATGTTTCGTTTGATTTTTCATGGGTTACGTCCAGGCATTGATGGCAGCAGGGAGCAAAGCTGATGGCAGGGAACTGCTAGCCCCAAAAAGTAATTATACATTAATGAATCTGCTACAAAAAACTGAAAAAAAACGGGCTATGTATTATTAAATCAATAAATTTAAAATAAATTAAGTATGTTATTATCTCACTGTAAAATCTTATGATGTTCGTTGGCTTATTCCTATATAAAGGGTGTCCCAGAATTAACGCAAGATTTGATTTAAATAGAAAACACGTTATTTAGTATTTTTCTTGTTATTTCAATTATAAAGTAAATAGGATAGGGCTATATGTGGAATAACACATCGGGCAAATGGTCTCCACGACTTTGCTGGCACATACGCACTCTTGTCGAAATTTTCCATGACCATTTGGCATAAATGTGGTTGAATTTCGTTGATGCAGTGTTTAATTTCCTCTTTTAATGCACGGGTGGATGTGGGCTTGTTGACATACACCTTTGACTTCAAATAACCCCATAAAAATAAATCTAAAGGTGTTAAATCACACGATCTAGGGGGCCAATTCTGATCACCGAAACGAGATAGTACACGACCTGGAAATGTCTCATGCAGTATTTGAATTGTTTCATGGGCTGTATGGCATGTGGCACCATCTTGTTGAATCCACATATTGGCCACATCAGTATCATCCTATTTTGGTTAAAAGAACTGTGTTTACGGCGCCGAATTGATGTTCCTGGATTTTCAAGACCCACGCATTGCTTGGATATTGACATTTTAAAGGTTTGTTTTTGGACGACCTAAACACACTGGTGAGTCTCCAACTGATCCAGTCTCTCTAAATTTTTCAATTAATCTCTTCACAGTTGATGACGTCAAAACACTATTCCGACCATATTTTGTATAAAATTTTTGAATTGCGGCCGCCAAACTTTCATTATTTTTGAGATAATGTTCAACAATAAAGACACGTTGTTCTATCGTGTAACGCTCCATTTTTACTAACGCTTCCCCCTCTTTATATTTATTTTCTCCCCACTTATGTTTTAGCATGTAACAAACGCTTGAATCCAATACATTTCGCTAGTCCATGAAAACTGAATATATATTAAACAACTTTTTTTTTGTTTTTTATCATAAACACTTTATTGATCCATTGAATAAATAACTCGTAATGTGGAAGGGATATTGGGCAGTGGCGTTGCCCCGCCCGTGGACATATTAGCACTTCATTGAAGAGACGGGCCGAACAGAAGTCAAGAGCAGGCAAATTCGTGCTATTGCCTTTGACATCTTGTCAGGCACGCATTCAAGAGGGCCCACTTATCCAGGGAGGAAGGTACCCCCTACCGCTCCCTCCCATTGATCTGATAACACTCTTGCTACTGATTGTGCCGGATTATCTGCGCCCGATTCTACCCCATCTCATGTGCCCCCATTGCTCCAAGTCGCTTACATTTACTGCTCAACTGAGAGCACGAATAAAAGTAATCGGTTTTGTCATCATAATGGCAATAAACTTAATTCAACTTTTGGAAACATATGTAAAATAAATGAGAACCTTGCGTTTCTACGTATTACACTATTACAAATCCTACAATATTTCCCTCTGAAGCTGTAATGGGCTTCACTGACCAATGCCTAAATTATTAATTTTTAGAATATTGGATAGGTTAAGGGTGTGTGTTGTGCCAACTACGTCATCATGAATAAATAAAAGTTACCCTCTTCTCGAACCAGAAAACGCCCTCCTACCTGTCCATGTTTTATCAATAAATCTTCGGCGTCAGTATAGAAAGAAGGGACTAGTTTACTATCACGACACGCCCGGAGCTCACTAGGCCGAAATAAAACGCGCTTTCATTCTCTGTAAGCAGGAATGACCTGCCTATATGAGGCAGAAATTCTGGGCTTTTCGGTCAGTCGGAAGTAGACGGAGTGAACACACATGATTTAGTCCGGCGTTGTAAGACCCCGCACCTTCCTAGTGGAAGTCTGCATTCGTCTCGCTAAAACTAGCACATCCTTTGAAGGGATCTCTTCCACGCAGACTACGATCTCTGGCGCCCTACAAAATGTACCAAGTAGCGTCTCCCCCCAACGGTTCATTCTGCCTCTCTCCGGTTCACACTCGCCTTCGGGATCCTGACAGTTTTCCAGTGGAGGCTGACGAAGAGCGTGAGAGCCACATACGCTCAGGACATGACTGGAGAAACTGGCCATTGCCAGGACTCCCACTGTCACCAATTATAGCAGGTCACGGGCCACTGCCGTTTCAGTCTCCGAGGAGGATTATAGGGATGAGTGGTGCAGTGCAATGACTGCTAGGGAATTAGGGTGGTTGGATTACTATAGAATTTCATGAACTGGGAAGGGATGAGTTCAAGAATATAAAGTATATTAAGATCGTTGGGTCGATGTAAAATATAAGAACGTAAAATCTTATATAGTTTTGGAGCTGATGATTGAAAAGTTTAAAGGTTAACGAATTTGGTTTTATATATATATTTTTTTCTATACTACCTGTAATAAGTAGAGGTGTTCTGGTAAATAGCTTTAAAATATCAGACCATTGTAAATATGGAATGAATGATTACTTATTGCCCACAATAAAAGAAGTTCAATCCTAAAAAAATAAAAAATAAAATAACAGAATTGATTTGATATCCGACCACTGTCCTGTCACATAGACACAGAAAAGCAGGCTATATCGATTTTGTTCTAGTGATTGGCTGTGTAACTTCCTTCCCTGTTACCGAGCAGACATTGGAGCCCCCCCTCTTGACATACACGCTTTTAGTATTTTCTCGCAAATGCAGTGCCTTGATGATTACACATCGGAAAAAAAATGCCTACCGTTTGGCTCCTAAGAACACGTAGGAAAGAAGGCACACCACGTATTCTACATTTAATAAGCCGTTTTAGATAAACTTTTTTTTCCTTTTTGTTCGGTCGGACATAAGTGGTTTCATTTTAGAACATTTTACAAGTTTTAAAGGGACCCAAGTGCTCCACAACGCGATATGCCGTGACGATTTTGAACCAAATGGGGGGAGCAGTCGGTTGGTTGTCCGTCCTAAATGACAGGTTACACCACACCGAGCCTCGAGCATGCCCTGCCCCCTATTCTTCCTCTATTAAACGTTTGGTTTTTTTCATGAAATATCCTTTATGAAATAACAGTCTCAATTAATTAACTTAATAGCGACGATTTCGCTAGAGCACAAAAAGATGAAATTTCAGAAACACGCAAACATACTTCGAAATGTTTAGTTCACAAATTGTTTAATAACTGGTAAGGTGTGCCCGCATAAAACTATATTAACTTTGAATATTGTTGACCGACTGTCAAGCAAGCTGGTTCTCAAATGTTTATGGGAGTTCCAGAGATAATAACAAACTATTACATGATATTTCACTTTCCTTTTAGTCAGCAAACATTGAATATTAAATAAACAATTTTAAGGCATCCAGACTTGGGTAGTAATAAGAGGCCTAATTTATATTAATTCCTTCTTAATAAACATTACATTTTTGCGTTAAAAGCTTTTTTTAGATTTCCTAATTCAAATGTGAATAATTTTGAAGATTTGATGAATAATAGGACATATCATGTCTAATTTTTACTCAGACAAACCTTTCTTTGGTATTTAAGTGTTACATTTTAGTTTATTATTTATAAGAGATAGGCCATAATTTGAAAATTCTAAAAGAGCTGAAATATTATTAAGAAATAACTGATGAAATAAATGCTTGAAGAGCAACCGCCTATTCTTTTCTGATCTAAACATACCTTACATTTATTTTTTGATAAAGAAGCTTTAGGATTTTTATTTTCCTTCATTGCCCCTATAAATTTACAGATAATTATATACAAATCTATTTACAAATTATTTTTGTATTTCCTGTAGCGTCGCTACATTATATACAGGTTATATAATGGAATAAACAAGTATAATGATACACATTATACGTGACTGGCCTGAACTGACTAATAAAGGCGATGACCTTTTTGATCAAACTTAAAACTAAAACTTACATACTAATTCTTAACCTAATTTTTCCCAAACAGTCTGTTGCCATCGATGCAGGAGGGGTGGTGTGGTCATAGTGTTAAGCTTTAGGATCAAATCCATGAGATCTACGGGTTCATTCTAATATTGAAATTCAGCATTTGTCAAATTAATATAAATAGGTATTTTCTTTAAGGTTTGTAAATTAGCCAATAAAGCTATCGTAGTCAAGATGAAAGTTCTGAATGTATTTTAAGCAGTCCAGTTTTAAATCTGTCAAGCAGTCAGTGTTCTACCGGTTGTCTTAAACCATAATATGCCAGTTATCGTATTTCCAATGCGAGGGCGTACGCAAAAGAAACCAAACTGATGTTGTGAGTGGCGGAGTAATACCGGGTTTCACCAGTTAAATAAACTTTGTAAAGGTGAGTCTTTTAAAAGAAAAGATGTTTATTAAGAAGTACAATCAAAACACTGGTATATACAAATATTAAGAGATCAGTTGGAACATACTGGGTGGAAGGTCTAGGGGACGAGTGTGGTCTGGGGCTAAAGCTGAGACATATATGTATAAGAAAAGGATAAGATTCTGGGAAGTAGGGAGGTCTTAGTGGGATGCGGTTGCTTACTTAAAAATAACAGGGAACCATCAGTGACTTACATGAAGTCAGGAGGCAGGTATACAATTCTGCTCAAGCCCCTTATACTTGTTCTTAGCATTATAAAACTGCCAGTAGGACCGTGTAGCGCAACTTTCCACCACCGGTATGCCAAGTGCCGTCACTGGAGAAGGTTCTGTTCTGCTTGTGTTAGTTTATTCGCAACAATTGTTTTTCGAGCTCGTCGTTTTTGTGATGGCTGATTTTTATGAACATCGCGTGGTCGTTTTGTCCTTTGCTCGGGAAAACTGGGCCAGAAACTCTGAAAATATTAAAAGCGGCCTACAAGGACGAACAATCTATTGAGAAAAATCTCAAGTGAGTCAACCTCGCTCTGGACGTTCTTCGACGACCCAAACCAACGCCAATGTCGAAAAAAATCGTGAAATCGTCCTGAAAGATCGACAACTGACCATCAAAGATGTTGTGGAGATATCTAGAGTGACTTGGAGTTCAGTATAGCGAATTTTAAGTAAAGATTTAAGGATAAAGAAGGTTGGCTCCAAAAACAAATCTGTGCGTCGATTTTTGAACAAAAATGGTAAAACCACTGTGCCCCATCCTTCCTACTCAAGCGATCTAGCCCTCTTTTTTTTAATCCCGCGAATGAAAAAGAACATGTAAGAAAAGCCAGGAATTTAAAGAATGTTCCGAAAAGTGCAATAAAAGCTCGCTCAATTGTATTGACTCCAATGGAGAGTACTTTGAAGGAGATTTGTGAAAACATTAAATGAATCACTTTATGTAAAAATAGTTCGGTTTCCTCTGGGACTTGTATGATACTTATACGATAACCCATATGCCGGATTGGAAAAGATCTAGAATTTTGGACTGCTCAAGGTAATCGGAGATGGGTTGGGGAATAGTCTTTCAAATCTTTGAAAGAGAGGTTAGAGAGGATAAAAAGATCGGGCGATCGTCGCTTGGTAAAATGGGGTTTGGACTAAGGTTTTTTTTTCCAAGAAGCTGGGAAAATGAGTTTTGAATGGAAAATTTTTATTTATGGAGAAGAACGGGATGTCTGGAAGACACACTTTTATTAACTTAGCGGGAATTCTGTCAGGACCAGTAAAGCTATTACAGCGGTTATAAGATCAGTTCGAGAGACACAGTGTAAAAATAGAAGTTATTGTCATTAAATACGAGTTCGAAATAACTATAGCATGAAAGATATTGTAAAATGGTTTACGAGGACAGATACAAATTAAGTGTTTCATGCATTAATGGAAACTGCGAATACCTTGCAGGTTTCGCACATCTATGCCAAGTTCCTTGCACAATATTTCCTCAGTTCATTCCTTTTCCAAGCCATCAGTCCTCATCACCCACCTTATAAAGGGTGTCCCAGAATTGACGCAAGATTTGATTTATATAGAAAACACAGTTTTTAGTATTTTTGTTGTTATTTTTTTATTGAATTATGAAGTAAATATGAGAGGGTTATTTATGGAATAACACATCAGGCAAATGGCCTCCACGACTTTGCTGGTACATACGCACTCTTTTGTCGAAATTTTCCATGACCATTTGCCATAAATGTGGCTGAATTTCGTTGATGCAACGTTGAATTTCCTCTTTTAATGCGCGGGTGGATGTGGGCTTGTTGGCATACACCTTTGACTTCAAATAACCCCATAAAAAGAAATCTAAAGGTGTCAAATCACACGATCTAGGGGGCCAATTCTGATCACCGAAACGAGAGAGTACACGACCTGGAAATGTCTCATGCAGTATTGAAACCACATATTGGCCACATCAATTTCATCCAATTTCGGCACAAAGAACTGAGTTTACGACGCCGAATTGATGTTCCTGTATTTTCAACAACACTCTCACGCACTGCTTGGATATTGACATTTGAACGGCTTGTTTTTGGACGACCAGTGTGTTTAGTGCCTCCAACTGATCCAGTCTCCCTATTAATCAATTAATTTTCAATTAATCTCTTCACAGTTGATGAAGTTAAAACACGATTCCGACTATATTTTGTATGAAATTTTCGAACTGCGGCCATGTTCAACAATGAAGACACGTTGTTCTATAGTGTAACGCTCCATTTTTACTAACCCTAAACTGACAGCTGTCGAATCGCTTTTTTTCAGGGTTGCCAGCACTTTACTGCACAAATGGCGGCAAATTCAAATCTTGTGTTAATTCTGGGACACCCATTATATATGTATGTACAATGCTTTAGTTCAAAACCTCAGTCTATTCCCGGGGCATAATGTTTCTGACCTTTATATTCTTGCCCACACAACGGCAGCATATGACGGTTCCTTCCTCGCTCCCTTTGGAATCCTCCACCTCCTAATATCCGCCATGATTCATCCATACAAACCTTCAAAACCCTCCTATTTCAACAGCTCCACACCATCCAAGCAGGCGCTTGCTAGTTTTTAGAAGGTTTTAGTCATTATATTATATTTACATGCTTTTTTTATTAACTATTGTAAATTTAGCTGGTGTGTAAATTTTATCAACCTAATGTTTTTTTAATATATTGTTGTTCATTTTTGCTAAATACAGTTAAATAATCTTATGTCTTGCAGAGGCTCACTCTTTATTTTTCAATGCCGTTTATACAAATACATACATTTATTTTTCTGTTTTATAATGCAACATTTATTTTTATTTTCCAGACATGAGCCTGTTATCTGAGTACTATTGTTATTTATAGGGTACCTAGTTCCGGAATAATTTTTTTTTTTTTTTTTTTTAAACCCACCTTGGCTACAAAAACAATCGATAATAGAAAACGTTATAGTTTTTTCGTTGAAATCAGGAACGTTCATTATGCCCATGCTTTAATTGTTAAGACTTCTGTCTGGCCTAGAGACGTGATAATTTAGTTTCTTTACCCGACCACAAGACAAGTATTTGATTGACGCTTTGATTCTGATTATTAAGGTATTATTACGCTGAATCTTTATTAAGGTATTATCCCATTATAATTAAACAGTCAATTATGTTGCTAAATTCACCTACGCGTACTGTACTACCATTCCCCGCCTATGTCATAGCATCAGTCGTTGCCTCAATTACGTAAATCATTATGATTTTTCGCAAAAGGAAAATTAATTCCCGCAATGCCAAAGAACGTGTATGAATTATGTGTAATTAAGAGAAACGCTCACTCTGCGATTATTGACACTTGACTGGATGGTTTATCTACATTTATTTAAAAGTTAAAAAAGAGCTTGTAAATAAATTACAATCATAAATAAAATAAACATTGAAATGATGGCTTATTCTTTGTTAAATGCCCGCACTCAGCAAACCCACTAATACACAAAATAGGAGACTACAATAAAGACACATTAAAACGATATGTTCACAAAAGAACAAAACATAATATGTATATTCTTGTAGATATAATATCTTGTAATGCGTCTTTTACTGTATATTATCATTTTGATAGAAGGTTTTTTTTTTTGTCCTCTAAAATTAAATTGTATAGTTAGTGATTGTTTAGAATTATTTCAAAAATGCCCGTACTTTGCAAACCCACTAATACACAAAATAGAAGACTACAATAAAGAAACATTAAAACGATATGTTCACAAAAGAACAAAACATAATATGTATATTCTTGTAGATATAATATCTTGTAATGCGTCTTTTACTGTATATTATCATTTTAATTTTTGTTTGTCCTCTAAAATTAAATTGTACAGTTATCATCATTATTAAAACAACAAATGAATGCGTAATCATAACTTGCCCTTATACTTAACTTTCTTGTACATATATGTTTGTTTTTAATTTGCAATAAATACCTTACTCTCTATTTCTCTCAAAAAATTTTTTTTCAACAATCAACAAGCCTATTTCTCTTTAATATTTTTCATTGTTAATAGATCCTTTTCTTGTACTTTGAATGATTTCGTTGTTAGGAAGAACTCAAAAGTTGACTTAATAACTAAATATAATAGCGATACTGTTAATTACTAATTACCTATGCCGTTGTACGTTAAAAGTGAACGAGGTAATTTTGGCACTTTAGCAACAAACATACTTTTACTGTACAAATTAAAAATAGAACGGTTTTTGACAACCGTTGTTAGTAAACTATTGAGGATGAGTTAGGTATTGATTGATATGATAGCAATTGTGTGTTAATGAATATATGGTAATATATCAACTTGTTTAAGAAACGATATTGATTTCTCCACTGTTATGGACAGTGTCGTTTTTAACTACGTATAACTACGCGTTGCGTTTTTCCGTATTTATTTAAAATTACAATTCTTTTTTTTATTTATACAGTTTTATATTTTATTTTATTACTGTTTTATATATTATTATACAGATCCTTTTCTTGTCCTTTAAATGATTTCGATCGTTTACTGTATATTATCATTTTGATAGAAGGTTAGGAATAGCCTGATAGGAAATAGTATTTGAAAGAAAAAAGAACGGTTGAAGCAAGAGAGTGATTGAGAATCATGCTTTTAAAAATGCTATATTTAGGAGGCGGGCTCCAGGTCCAGAGGTCTGTCTATTTTAGTATTGTCCGAAGCATAGTAAACAGGGTCCCAGTGCCAAAAGGTAATATAACACTTAGAATTAGCCATGAGCGTCGAATAGGCCGCGATCAAAGGTACAGGGGGTATGAACGGCGATACAGAACAGATTTAGTGCGGGCGGCTGCGGTGTGAAGGGTACGTATCGCCGCGTTTGGCGGCACGCGGCGGTTTGTTATCTTGGACAATTATATTGTCTGTTGGCAGCCGGTCCAACGGTCCAAGAATAGCGGTCACCCAGCACGGTTCAAGGAACTGCTTAGATCCCTCTTCAATTTTTATCTGGAATACCTTCTCCAGTTTGCGCTCCAGGTCTGTCCGGCACCGGGCGAAGTTTTAAAAAAAGGTCCAGACCTATATCTCAGGTAATGTTAGATATTTCGCATCAGGTACAAACTCGCCAGAAACGTTTACTTGTTTCGCCTGCCCGAAGAAGTTTTTAGGTCACTTGTGACTTGTCGTTCCCATCGATTCAAATGCGAGAGCCGATAGACTTGTCCTCCGTTAGGTAGCGTGGGCATATTCCTTAGTCAATTCCCATAGATTTTTTTGTTTTGTTTCGTATCCCCTTGATACAAAATTAATACATGTTACAAAATATAGATTCTACAAACGCATCTATTGCAAATTGCTTCATAATATTTCCTGTAGTTTGGCTACATTTATACAAATTTTGTTTTCTACTAATAGTGATCTGCATTGTACAAAAGTATGATGATGTACATTATACATTAATTTATTAAAAGTGATGGTGCTCCTAGCCCCTTTAAATTTACAGATAATTAAATATATAATTATAGATCCTCAGGCGAATCTATTTACAAATTATTTCTGTATTTCCTGTAGCATTGCTACATTATATACAGGTTTTGTTATTTTATAAAAATTATATAATGAATAAACAATTATAATGATATACATTATACATGACTGGACTAAACTACTAATAAAGGTGATAGTGCTCACCTTTTTGATCAACTCATAGAATTTGGGACTTCTGCGTTAATTTAAATGCAGAACAAATCACTGTATGTCATTTAAATAACGGGAATAACGAGATCGAGCTTTTGACAACGTCTATGAAATAACATTGGACTAATAAAATTCCACCCCAAAAAAAGGGATACCTGATACGACAAACACAATTATGAAATACAAAACATAATTGTAATATTAAATAAATACGGAAAAACGCAGCGCGTAGTTAGACGTAGTTAAAAACGACACTGTCCATAACAGTGGAGAAATCAATATCGTTTCACAAACAAGTTGATATATTACCACCTATTTATTAACACACAATTGCTATCATATCAATCAATACCTAACTCATCTTCGAACGTTTACTAACAACGGTTGTCAAAAACCGCACTATTTCTAATTTGTGCAGTAAAATTATGTTTGTTGCTAAAGTGCCAAAATTACCTCGTTCACTTTTAACGTACTTAGTAATTAGTAATTAACAGTATCGCTATTATATTTAGTTATTAAGTCAACTTTTGAGTTCTTCCTAACAACTAAATCATTCAAAGTACAAAAAAAGGATCTATTAATAATGAAAAATATTAAAGAAAAACAGGCTTGTTGATTTTTAAAAAAAATAAAAATATTTTGTTGAGAGAAATAGAGAGCAAGGTATTTATTGCAAATTAAAAACAAACACATATGTACAATATAAGGGCAAGTTATGAATACGCATTCATTTATTGTTTTAATAATGATGTGTAAAATTTAATTTTAGACGACAAACTAAAATTAAAATGATAATATACAGTAAAAGACGCATTACAAGATATTATATCTACAAGAATATTCATATTGTTCTTTTGTGAACATATCGTTTTAATGTTTCTTTATTGTAGTCTTCTATTTTGTGTATTAGTGGGTTTGCTGAGTACGGGCATTTTTGAAAAAATTAATGGAATAATTCTAAACAATCACTTAAATAATTATTTATTTTATTATTCTGAAGTTTATTGTATGGTTTTTTTGATAGCCACATACGTATCACATTGCTACATACCCAAAACATTGTGCAACATAACACGAGTTTAATTCTATAAAAAATAACGGTTAAAAAATAAAAGACAAAAGTTTATGACTGCTTTAATATAGATTCTTGGCAGTGGATGAAGTAAAATAGTTCATAGTACAGACGTCACACCCACAGTTTCAAGTGTGCGTACCTCCGTCACATTCACCGTTTAAGGCAACTCTGTTCAGTGTTATTGAATTTCTTTATATAGCACTTCAAATTTGTATATATATATATATATATATATATATCAATTAAGAGCTAATTTAGCTTTAAAAATAAATCCAATCTGTTTAAAAAATACTTCCTAAATCATTGTGAAAAATTTCACGCGGTATTTTAGACAAAAAATATATATTTTGTCTAAAAACTGTTACCTGAAATGTTTATCAATAAGATTCTTTTGAAATCTGTTGGAATAATATCCTTGATTGGTTCCAAACACTTCTTTTTTTTTTTTGGAATATATTTGATTTGATTTTTTGCATTACTGTCTTTGTTGACTGCTGCCATTGTTGTTGTTGCGTTCTTAACTGTAATCAAGACCTTTTACCTGGAGTCAGAGGAAACATGCCGGTTATTTAATAGTGAGCAGATGGTTTATACAGTTTAAGGTTTCGTTGATTTTTTTTTGTCAAAATCAGAAACCCTTATTTTTTTATCTGTCGGTCCTGGTGATTTTCGTTTGGCGACGCGTTTGACTTGTAAAATTGAAATTTGATTCATGGATTCTATATAATAATATTATATTTTCAACTCCATAGAGCCTAATTAATCGTTAAGTAAACTTAATGAATTCCATGGAAGTAAAAAAAGTCTGCCATACTGAGTAACGTATTAAATTAACCATCTCGTTAACTTGATAAATATCTTCTTTTTTTTACTTCGATTAAAACAAAGTCATTCAAATTTATTCTGTATTTCACAATGCGAGGTGATATTTCTCATTTTAGTTTCTTTATTATTAAAAATAAAACCAGCCATATAATAGATTAAAACGTTTTGTAATTTTATTGATTTCTTGGCAATCACATTGAGCAGTGTATAAAATTAGCTAATTAATATTATATATTTTTTATGTTTTTGAACTGCAATTGCGCATTGAAATCACGTATGTGATAATTATTCAATGATGGTTTTTAGATCCATGATATGATATGATATAGTAATCCAATGAATTTTTTTTTTTTTTCTCTAGTTAGAATTTTCGGATGAGGGATAAAGATGAAAAAATTTAGTGCCGTTAATCATTTTATAGCTGTTTAATGAAAAAATATTTTCCTAGTAAATAGTGTACGATATCAAAATAAATATCTCGCCGAGCTAATATGTAGTGGACTGTATAATTACAAAAAAAATAAAATCAGATTAACGATTTTTTTAAAAATATTTCTTATCCACAAACGTATCAATCACTTTGGAGTGATTTTGAATACGTGCGCTAGTAAAAATAATATAATAAAACTTAAGGAATCGATCAAGGAGGAGTGATCCGTAAGATCATCTATGCCCTTAGTTGTGTGATACTCCACACTATATTACATGTGTTCTCGGCCATAATGGTAGAAATACTCAGGCCTACACTGCTGTATGGTGCACCGCTTTTTCGGCATCTGACGGATATGACAGCTCGGGGACTCCAACAATTCCAAAACGCTATACTGATGAAATTGGTCAGACATACTTCATTCGAGCAGCGGAGAAACTGCAGTACTTGACAAACCCGGTGTTCAACACGATAACCCCCGCTCCGTTCCCCCATCGATGGCAAGACGCAGTCGAGGCAGGAACGCTTTAGTGTTAGGTTCTAGTTGTAGGTTTAGTTTTTCAATCTAAAAACTGAAGGTGAGCCCCATCACCTAGTATTTATACATTGCATTGTAATTGTAACGTCAACCTGATATTGTTATGTAACCCAACCTCCTTGGAATGCATCAGCGCATCGCAGTAAGAAGAGAAATTGTCAAATTGAACTAATTGCATTGTAAATTGTTGAAAATTTTATCAATAAAGGGGTTTAGAAATAAAAAACCAATTATGGTAGAACCCATGTACAGACAGAAGTACCTGTCTGTACGCATAGGTTCTCGAGCTCGGCAATAATATTCCTGCGAAGGCATGAGTCTGCCAGGTCAACAGAAGCACACATTGCCTCACCACTTCCCACATATGGAGGATGCACGGTTGGTTCGGTGCGGAGGGCATTCAGAGCTGGTGCACATGTTTTCCAAGAAACTGCCAACACGCCAAGTCACCGGCTCCAAAATGATAGGGCACTACGGGCAATTACCAATCATGTTAGCTTCGCCTTGTGAATATTGGATCGTTTCATTACCGCAGTGACATCTGCTCCCCGCTATAAATGTCTAATGGCGAAAGAAAAATTGCATATGATTTGTCATTTGATCGAATTGTTGGAACTTTGCTTTAACGTCTAATTGTCCCATTAGAAAAATCGGATGTAATTAAATTAGTGTTGCGTGCCCATCAAGTATTCATTAATGCGTGTCTATACACTGCAAACTGTAGTTAATAACAAAAAAGATGACTACAAAAATCAATCGAGAAATTACCAAGCCATTAGAACTGTAGGAAGTTGTAAACTACGTATGAGAAAAGTAATTGATGTAATTTGGGCCTTCCAAGTTCCCACACAGAATCATAAATGACCGATGACAGTTGTGTGTCGCGGTAGTGAGAAAAGGCTTGGATCATTTGGACCAATGATTTGTGGGCCTGTAAGGCAGGGAATGGATCTGACACAGCCTCGTGAGTACAAATGAGGAGGTACTTAGGTACTTATAAACCAAATTTAAGCTAATGTGTACAGTGATGTACCACTACCACCTCAGCACCACCACCGACTATGCCATCAACCTTCCTTCGGCACTTTTGGTAATATATTCATTTCTTTGACACTTTCCAAAGAGGATCTACAATCCACCTAAGAACGTTTGACCGAAATCTATGTTTTTTCAGGATTCGAACGTTTAGTACTCCTCCAAAGTTCTGTTTAGAGCAATACTATAGGTTCTCTGTAGGTCTAAAGAACTTTTAAGGTGTGATCTTGTTTTTTTGTTTTTTTTCAGAGCCCCTTTATCCAAACATATGAAAACAATACCATGAACAAATTGACAGAATGATATCTCCTATTGCTGCATAGCACAACATGCATTGTAAGGAGGGTAGAATTACAAAACATTTATCTTTATACAGTTAAAATTACAATAATCAAAATAGACTGGAGTAGGTTATGGGGCTCACCTTTGGTTTACAAAAAGGGAAAACTTACAAACTAAAACTAAAAGACTAAAGCGTTCCTGCCTCTACTACGTTCTGCCATCGATAGGGGAACGGAGCGGGGGTTATCTTGCTAAATACTGGGTTTGTCATGAACTGTAATTCATCCATGAATTACTGAATTCATGAATTGGATGAATTCATCCACCGTAGGCAGATCAAAGACCTCATGAAGCTCACTGTTGCTCCGTTGCTCGAATGAAGTACCTCTGACAAGTTTCATCAGTATACCGTTTTAGAACTGTTGGAGTAGCCGAGCTATCGTATACGTCAAATGACGAAACAGCGGTGCACCATACAGCAGAGTAGCCCTGATACTCTTATAAATCATGAGCTTTAGGCGCAATAATAGATTGGGGGAAGTCAATAAATGCGTAAGACGGTAAGACTTCGTGCGTGTTTGTTTTGACTTCCTCTGGTTACTAAAACGGAGGTGTCGGTACATTTTTATGCCCAAATATACGAGGCAGTTTGCAGGAGAGTTCTTCTGCGTTACTACAGTGTAAATAGTAGGCAGTGACTTTTTTCCCTTCTGCAATCAAATAATTACGCAGTCAGTCTTACCTGCGTTTACAGAGATACTGAGTCTCCCCAATCTCTCACTGATTTGGTTACAGGCTTCTTCAGCCTGTCTAAGAGCTATGTCATCGAGATTCATTTTAATGTGATCCATCATGTCATCTATTCTAGGTTTTTGCGGAGAAAATCATTAAAAGTCTGTACAAAAAAAAAATGTCATCTATGGAAACCCGATCAGAAATATATTTTGATGTTATCGTGTGATCATTATAATAGCGTTCATACTTCGATGACTCATCTCTTTTAACAGGTAGAATGCTTGCAATTTCCGGTATGCAACCTGCTTTACTTACTACCTAACAGATTTCCGGGAATGTCGTACTCAATCCGCGCAGCTTGAACTGCACAACTATTGGTTTTATCTTATTTTGTCAATGTTGAATTTATTATTATTATATCTTGATGGTTAGTTCAATCAACTTTATCTAAAATGTTATTATTGTTACCGCTAAACAAAAACGTGACTAGCGATTCAAGGTTGGATTAAATCGAAGAGCCGAAAAGGGGTGGCTAGCACGCCACTCTCTGAAGTTCTCCAAACAATAGGAACTTCAACTGAAATAGTTGAAAAATGTCAGAAAAAGCTTTACCCCCCGGAGAGGAGAACATTAGGCCTTGCACTGACCCTAAAGTCCAAAGACGCCACCTGCCCACAATAACTCAGACATTACTGAGCCCATGTTGTGTTCGTGTGGTTTTCTTGGGAACACCACGGTCAACCAGACCCCTTGTCTGTTACATCCTGCCCCACATAATGATTCTTTTTTTTCAGATGCCGTTGCAGTACACTTTAGCAAACACAGGTAGGACTACACAATTAAAATCATTGCATTACAAACCTGGTAGGAAATCACTCTATATTTCTAGGATTACTCCCCAGATCTCTCAGCATTAACGCAAGATTTGAATTTGCCGCCATTTGTGCAGTAAAATGCTGGCAACCCTAAAAAAAAAAACAATTAGACAGCTGACAGTTTTGGGTTATTAAAAATGGAGCGTTACACGATAGAACAACGTGTTTTTATTGTTGAACGTTATCTCAAAACTAATGAACGTTTGGCGGCCGCAGTTCGAAAATTTCATACAAAATATGGTCGGAATAGTGTTGTGACTTCATCAACTGTGAAGAGATTAATTGAAAAATTTATGGAGACTGGATCAGTTGGAGACACTAAACACACTGGTCGTCCAAAAACAAGCCGTTCAAATGTCAATAGTGAAGCAGTGCTTGAGAGTGTTGTTAAAAATCCAGAAACGTTAATTTGGCGTCGTAAATTGGATGATATTGAGGTGGCCAATATGCAATACAGCCCATGAAACAATTCAAATACCGCATGAGACATTTCCAGGTCGTGTACTCTCTCGTTTCGGTAATCAGAATTGGCCCCCTAGATCGTGTGATTTAACACCTTTAGATTTCTTTTATGGGGTTATTTGAAGTCAAAGGTGTGTGTCAACAAGTGCACATCCACCTGTGCATTAAAAGAAGAAATTCAACGCTGCATCAACGAAATTCAACAACATTTATGCCAAATGGTTATGGAAAATTTCGACAAAAAAGTGCGTATGTGCCAGCAAAGTCGTGTAGGCCATTTGCCCGATGTGTTATTCCATAAATAACCCTATCCTATTTACTTTATAATTCAATATAAATAAAATAAAAAAAATACTAAACACTGTGTTTTACATTTATATCAAATCTTCCGTTAATTCTAGGACACCCTGTATTTACATAACATTCATTAATTTACTGTTTGCAGTTTACGTACATGCGATTCCCCTCCCCCAAATTCCTTATTTTATTCTTATTAGGGCCTTTCTCCAAGGATTTGAACCCAGTCAATAGACCGTATCGAGTTGCATTGAAGGTAACGCTTAGGTGGCAAGTACACCGAATTCCATCAGTGGAGGGTGGCCCTAGGTGTAGGTTTTTATTAACCTTTAAGCCGGGCCTGGGAACATAAACTAGCCTTTACGAGGTTTCGGGTCCTCCGGAGAGAAGGGCTATTTGAAAAAACTGCCGTACCAACCATTCCTTAAAAACTTTTATAGTCTAGAAAGCTTTAAATTATATTCCTCTTTGTAATAGACTTGGTTTTTGGGGCCGGGTTCCTTCCTCACAGTCCACACCTAGTAATTGAAAACACAACCTCTTCTTGGAACTGTTAAACTCCACTGGCCTCATTAAAACCGCACTTAAATCTTCCCTAGTCCTATTCTCCAAGGGACCCCAAGGAAAAAAAAAATGCCTTTACCTCGGCAACATGTGGTCGGTTTCCGGCCATATTCTCTCCTCGAGCAGTTTCGACATTGCGTCCTTGTGTAAAATTCGTAAATTCTAAAGCACAGTTTTATTTTCTCCTCCCCAAACCAAACCCAAACCAACAATTAGAGAAAAAACAATAATATATCCAGCAATTCAACTTATAATATTTGACACCTTAACAGTATATTGCGTATAAATTTAATTAAGTGGCTTAACACTGTAACATTTGTAAAAGGAATATAACACAGAATAATAAAACATCATAGAGATAAAAAAATCAGTATAAAATATTAATAGGACATATATGATAAAGGGCATAAAAGCCAAATTAATGCAGACATTGATTAACCTTAAATATCTAATTTTAATGGGTCTCGTTAGTTCTCTAAAGATTGCCTAAATCAGCTTATTGAAACTTGTTTATTACAAAATTACATTATTGAAACAATCTGCGTTATTAGGCAATAAGTAATTGAGATAAATGTTCTCATTCATGCCATATTTACAATTCATCATTCGCTCGTTCATTTTAGTGTTTACAAAAAGCCCAGAGACCCAAATCCACATTGTTGTCACCTCGCACGCATGCGAAAGAGGAAGTGGAGTCTCGGGACAAGCTCCTATGTCAGCCGCGGATCATAGGGATGAGTGGTGCAATGATTGTGGTAGGAGATTAGGGTGGTTGGCTAGGTTACTATGGAATTTCATGAACTTGGACGGGGCGAGTTTAAGAATGTAGGGTTTATATAGATCGTTACGAAGGGTTTTCTTGCTGAAGTAATAAGGGACATTAACTATTGTTCTCAGGACGTTTGATTGATAATTTAGTACCACACTAAATAGTTATAAACATACGCATAAATAGAAGAAATGAAATTGTTCTATAAACCAATGAGTAAAGTACGGACAGAATAAGATCTCGGAGTGGGGAAGAATGAATCTTAGAGCCACATGTCATAAGCAATCATGATCATCAATTTGATCTTTTTCTTGATTTTGATCGCTCCTAAACTTTATTTATATTTGAAATATATTGCACCGGGTCTAGTAACAATAAAAAAAAGTTTGTAGGGAAAATTAATAAGTTTTAGGGTTGCATATCTTCACTGCAAACTCTTTACTCGGCCCTAAGTGTTATCTCTGAAGAATTGCTTTTTATTTTTACGCTATAATTATTTATTTTGTTGTATGCATAAGAAAATAAATAAAATCTGGAAGAAAGGAAGTCAAATATGAGTGTACTAATATGAAACGTATTCCAAATTATTTTGTCGATTCAGTATTTATATTCAAAACAGCAAATAACGGAGGGAACGCAATCTAAAATAACTGTTTAAAATCCTTTTGTGTTAGCTGGAAGTACGTTGTTAGATGTGAAATTATAACTTTTTCCAATTTTATAAAAAAAATTCTCTTTCATGAGCCAGAAGCAGATATCCCACGACGGATTCATCGTCTCAGTTCTTATGTTTGTTTTGAGGTCCTCGTTTTAGTCCACTCAGGGTATTTCAGAAACTACGCAACAGATTAACGAGTGGACTCATATTTTTATTTTTTGTGACTGGAGATACGGGGAGGCGCCGAGAAGTGTGGTTGAAATATCAGTGGGTATTGATTAAAAAGGGCTGAGACGAGCAGCTTCAAGTGCCTCTCCGAACCGATCAACTGACTCAAGCACGGCCTATCTCCCTGGCGTGGGGTGTGTCATAAATCTGTCTTTTCATCATCAGCATAAATCTGAACCAACCTAATTATTTCAATTAGGCTCCACCAAAACCAATTCAAAAATATCACATCCTTATAAGATTTCATTCGTTTTTAGTAGTATTTCCCAAATTCAGATATTTCCATAAAATTAGCAATAACATCAAACACATTCAATCTAAATAGCTACTCTTTAATTATCTTTCTAGGTATTATTATTTATTTTTTTTTTCTTATAACTGGAATGAATATATAGAATATAAGATGCAATTGAATAATAAAACATCACTAAAAGTCGCACCACGGTGTTAAATATAATACCTCACGAAAGAGGTAGGGCCGACTGGACGTTGCCACCGAAATTGACAGGTGGCGCTGAGACCCTTGGTGCACTAGGCGCACCCTCTCAACATTAAATTCAGTTTTCGTTATCGGATTCGCTATTTTTTTATTCAAGTAGCTACTTCATTTAGATAATCATTTATTCTCACGAAGGTTCAACCGGACCAGATTCAGTAAAAAATCATTGGGTGAGCGGGGACTGAACACCGTTCTACGCAGTTAGATGTCAGCCGAACCACTACACTAGGGGAACTGTTCCATCTAAGTTCCACAAGAAGAAAATCACTTCATATACATATGTTTTTCTGTTTAGCATGCCAAGTTTCAAAATCACAATTTTTATTTGCAGATTTGCAGATGACACTACAATCCTGTCATCTGACCCAGACCCCCATTTGGCATCCAATAACTTTCAAAAACACCTTGATGAGATCGAGTACTGGTGCAACAAATGGCGGAACAAAGTTAATGAAGCAAAATGTTCCCACATAACCTTTACCCTCTGCTTCTAGTTTCTTTTTTAATTCTATTCCTCTCCCTGTATCCGAGACAGTACAGTACTTAGGCTTCCATCTTGACAAACGACTGACCTGGAACCCACATACGAGACTAAAAAGACAAGAACTAAACAGACGCTTTGGACAACTGTACAGACTACTTCGAAGGACATCCCATCTCTCAATAGAAAAGAAATTACTAATTTACAAAGTTATACTTAAGCCAATCTGGACATACGGGATAGGGCTATGTGGGACAGCAAAAAAGTCGAACATCAAGCGTATCCAATCCTTTCAATCAAATGACCTGAGAACAATAGTAAATGACCCTTATTACGTCAGCAAGAAAACCCTTCGTAACGATCTATATAAACCCTACAGTCTTGAACTCATCCCTTCCTAGTTTATGAAATTCCATAGTAACCTATCTAACCACCCTAATATGTGGATGATATGTGATAATATGTGACATGTAGATTTGGGCCTCTGGGTTATTTGTAAATAATGTATTAATGAGCGAGTGAATGAGTATTGTAAATATGTTATGAATGAGAACATTTATCACAATTACTTATTGCGCAATAAGGGAGATTGTAATTTTTTCACAGTAAAGAAGTTTCAATTAAAACTTTTTATGAAAACAGTTTCAGCAATACCTGTCTACTATTTCCAAGCCAATTTTTTCAGTAAAGTAAATTGATTTGAATTGAGGGCTGCCACGTTTTCAATTGAATTTATAAAATAATGTCAAGCTAAAAACAATGAAATCTTTTTGGTGAAACAAACACATTTACAGTTAGGGAAAATGGTTCTTACCAGAGGTGATGACTTTTAAATCGCATACACTGAGGTATTTTAGGTACCGCCATTACTGGCTATAAGTAGAATGTTTTTCCACTTTCTAGATGTAATAAGAAAACAAACGCGTTGGAGGCGCACAGCTTGGCAGTGAAGTTTGCGGAAGCAGAGGGCAGCTTTGAGAATGCTTGTTGTGATTAAGGCTGGTGTTTACCCGCCCTAGGATAACACATTAATTGAACTTGAGGGGCCGCCATCTTGAGAGTTATCCCAATTCGCCCCGGATCGAAGATACCTTTCAAGACTTCTTAAATGAAAATCCAACGCCCATTCTAAAATACCATTATTGTTCAATGGATTTACCAACTCTAACAATCTACATTCAATCCATTATTAAAATGTCAAATTTAAGTAACATTGTTGCATAACATAATGAAAATATTGTTTGACCCAGTCAATATTTATTTTGTATTATAAACTACTTTATTATGATAAAATTACAATCTGCCTTAATACTAAAAAGGCAATAAGTAATTGAGATAAATGTTCTCATTCATACAATATTTACAAACAGCCCAGGGGCCTCCCAAGTCCACATGGTTGTCACCTCCCTCGCATGCAAAAGACGAAGTGGCGTCTTGGGTCCAAGTCCCCCACACTCCTGTGTCAGGCACGTCACCGGATACGAGCCAATGGAGGCTGACGAAGAGCACGAGAGCCACATACGCTCAGGACATGATTGGAGAAACTGGTCATTGCCAGGACTCCCATTGTCACGCATTTATAGCTGGTCACGAGGCCACTGCCGTTTCAGTCTCCGAGGAGGATTATAGGGATGAGTGGTGCAGTGCAATGACTGTGCTACGAATTTATTGTGGTTGGATACGTTACTATGGAATTTCATGAATTTGGAAGGGATAAGTTCAAGAATGTAGGGTTTATATAGATCGTTACGAAGGGTTTTCTTGCTGATGTAATAAGGGGCATTTACTATTGTTCTCAGGTCATTTGATTGAAAGGATTGGATACGCTTGATGTTCGACTTTTTTGCTGTCCCCCATAGCTCTATTCCGTATGTCCAGATTGGCTTAAGTATAACTTTGTAGATTAGTAGTTTATTTTCTATTGAGAGATGGGATGTCCTTTGAAGTAGTCTGTACAGTTGTCCAAAGCGTCTGTTTAGTTCTTGTCTTTTTAGCCTCTTATGTGGGTTCCAGGTCAGTCGTTTGTCGAGATGGAAGCCTAAGTACCCTACTGTCTCAGATACAGGGAGAAGAATAGATAGAATTAAAATAAACTAGTGGACAGTCAATATTTATTAAACATACATTGCACCGAGTATAATAAGTAATAAGTAACAAAAAAAAAGTTTGTAGGGAAAATTAAGATTTTTTTTAAGGTCGCATATCATGACCGTATTACCTGGTATGGCTGAATTTAATCAGTTTATAAATTTATCAGCCATCACTCGATATTTCGGGAATTAGCACCAACTTTTTTGTGTATTTAACAATAGATTAAAATTAATTAATTTTGTAACGTTTATACTTTTGTCTCCAGAAATATTATGAACACACACGCGGATATTGAGGATATTCATATTTCTTAGGGAATATTGATTTATGATAGGTCATATTAATACCCGAAAGTAGTAATTTTTGAATTACGTCACTTTTGATAATATGTTAGGACACTTCAATCTCAATCACATCAAATCTTTCATTACATCAAAATTCGATTAATTACGAATGGCCTTCATAAGTGTTTTATTGTATCATAAAAACAACGGACATTATTTCATAAAATTTATTAAAAATATCCATTGCATTAAGTATCATTTCCATTTTGTAACTGTCTCTGATTACAAGTCTGTCTCGATCGAGATCAATTATACATAAGATTGGGAAAGTAGGGTGCCTCAAACCGTCCATTATATTTAACATTCCCACAAAACCCTACTTAAAAATTTAGGAAGCGGTCAAGCAGAATTTAACCAGCCATCTTGATTCGCCCTCTTTAATGCCTGCTCTGTCATTTCCAGAATACATTTCGATAGTCCCTTTCTTTCATAAATAGATTAACTTATTTTTTTAGTTTTTTTTGTATCTATATAATGATTCATCCATGCCTAGGCATTCAATGATTCATTCCTCAATGTGAATTCATAACTAATGATAGCATTTTTTTTTTTTAATTTTACGCTCTTAGAGTGAAGGGTGGAGGGTAGAGAAGTCAAATTTTTATTTGCAGCACTATAGAGCTATGGGGGACAGCAAAAAATTCGAACTTCAAGCGTATTCAATCCTTTCGATCAAAAGTCCTAAGAACAATAGTAAATACACCTTATTACATCTGCAACAAAACCCTTCATAAAGATCTTGAATCTCATCCCCTCCAAGTTCATAAAATTCCGTAGTAACCTATAATCCTCCTCCGAGACTAAAACGGGAGTGGCCTCGTGACCTGCTATAAATACGTGACAGCAGGAGTCCAGGCAATGGCCAGTTTCTTCAATCATGCCCTGAGCGTCTGTGGCTCTCGAGCTCTTGGTCAGCCTCCGCTGGCTTGTATCCGGTGACGTGACTGACGGAGGAACGTGGGTGACTTCCCAAGACTCCGCTTCCTCTCTCGCATGCGAGGGCAGTGACAACCATGTGAATTTGGGAGCTGTTTGTAAATACTGTATGAATAAGCGAGTGATTGAAAAATTGTAAATATGGTATGAATCAGATCATTTATCACAATTACTTATTGCCCAATGTGAGATTGTAATTTTATCATAACAAAGTTGTTGTTTTTGTTGTATAAAAAGCAGCTCTTACGAAATTATTTAACGTTCGGTCTACTGTTAAATATATTTTCATTACATTCAATAATTATTTATATCTAATTTGCGTATATACTGCTTATATAACTTTTAATAGTACTACTAAACTATAAACTACTAAACTCCCGTAATAACGAAAACAGGAATGAATGAGTGGAGAAATTGAAGTGATAACGATCAATCTCGATATGTCAAAATCACACCATTGTGTATTTGAATCTTGAGATAGATTTTTTATGTATCTCAAAACGGTAAGCAGCAAACTAAAGTAAAAAAAGTAAGCATAATTAGTGTAAGCAAAATGGTAAATGTATATGTTCATAGGAATGCGAACTTCGCGCATAACAAATTCGATGAAAATCTAACATCTATTTTTCAAGTTAATACCCCAAGAAATACAACGATATTTGCACTGTCATATTTTTGCCTTATAAAAGGCAGATTGTAATTATTTCACAATAAAGTTCTGATAACGAGAAAATATTTTTGCCTCGTTCAACTTTATGTATACACGTGATTGAGGACCCCAAGGTTCCATGATATTAAAGATTAAAAAGTCGAGCTGATATTTTTTTTTCAATCCATTCTTCATTTCTCAAATATATGTATATATAGTTCATTGTTAAATACGAATAATATTCACATCTGTATATAATTTACATCACGTAACAAGCGATAAACAATATTTTGAAAGTCCATCGTGGTAAACAATTAAAAAAAAATGAGAAATCACTTGGATGGATGAAAAAATTGTGTAAATAATGTTAGGAAATCAATTTTATTTTATTCGAGTATGTTTTTATGAAATTATCATAAAAGTAATAACTTCCATTTTTTTCCCCTTCACTTCCACTTATTTTTATGAATATTCTATTTATTCTTATTAATCATTTTAATATGCTCACGGCAAATGTCTGATTCAAGGATAACTTCATTGATTGTAAATAAGCATATACCTGTAGGAAATATTTATTAAGCATATCAATATAAGGAATATGGAAATAATAGATTTTCCAATTAATTTTATTTTCTGTTGTAGGTATGATTACTCTGATTGACCACTGTAAACTTACAACGTAGTGAGTATGTTTAAATAGTTACTTTGTTCTTCCTTAGCCTTCGGTTAGACCTTTATACTCTTAGTCCCATATTTGTGTGATGATTTCAGTTAAACATAGGAATTTGGTCAAAACTGCATTATTTAAAACTGAATTGATCAGTGAAGCGCCGATCAAGAACTGAGATACCAATTAGTATTGAAAGATTTTGTTTTTCTAAAATTAAAACATATTTTATAATCAGTAATGGTGGTGGAATAATGGTGTAGGCTGATTTGACTATAAAATTTTTTTATATATAATTAGTGTAATGTTTATTGGAATCATCATGAGGAAATTCTATATTGAACATACTATACAAAACTTTAGACTGTTGATTGATAAATACATTTTCTCTACACATATATTGCATTTATGAAGGAACATTTTCAATTTTGTGACACAATTAGACTTAATATATATGGCACGTGTTGAATTACCCAAAAAAAAAATACACATGGCGATGATTTTAAAACAGATTAAGAATTATGTCTTCTCAAATCTGTTACTTAATAAATCTTGGGGAACTCCTCCCTTAACCATCACTAGATTCATTGTTTCATCGTTCTCCTTTTAATTCATTTCATATTTCCAAGTTCAAATCTGAAAATTTAAGTACACCTTTTTGCCTCTTTATAAACTTAAATGAGTTAGGCAGATTTATCTAAACATTTCAACGGGTTTTGACTTAAGACTCTCCAATAATACTACGAGCACTTCTACCCTCCCAACAATGGTGGGTATGGTTGATGAGGAATAATGCTACGGAAGTTACAATATGCCATACTTTTGTATGGTATGTATTTTAAACTTATTTATCAGTAATATAGTCTTCATTACTCTCTTCGATCATGTTTCGGCTAACCCCAAATTGTTATTAAAGTTTCAAAAAAGCGGTTAACAAAACATCAATCTGAAGAATGCTTATGATTACAGTAAATCATGGACTGTAAAGTAGAGAATGCACTGTGTCATAGAGACGAATGGCCTATGCATCTGAGAAGCACAAAGCCACTAAAGCCCTGATGACCTATGAATCTGAGATACACACATCCTCTAAAGCCCTGATGACCTAGAATCAGACAAGCTCATAGCCGCTAATGTCCTGATAGCCTATGAATCTGAGATGAACACATCTAATAAAGCCCTGATGACCTATGAATCTGAGAAGCACACTTCCACTAAAGCCCTGATGACCTATGAATCTGAGATGCACACTTCCACTAAAGCCCTGATGACCTATAAATCTGAGATACACACATCCTCTAAAGCCCTGATGACCTAGAATCAGACAAGCTCATAGCCGCTAATGTCCTGATAGCCTATGAATCTGAGATGAACACATCTAATAAAGCCCTGATGACCTATGAATCTGAGAAGCACACTTCCACTAAAGCCCTGATGACCTATGAATCTGAGATGCACACACCCACTAAAGCCCTGTTGGCCTATGCATCTGAGAAGCACACTTCCACTAAAGTCCTGATGACCTATGAATTTGTGATGTACACATCCACTAAAGCCCTGATGACCTATGAAACTGAGATGCACACATCCACTAAAGCCCTGTTGGCCTATGAATCTGAGATGCACACATCCACTAAAGCCCTGTTGGCCTATGAATCTGAGATGTACACATCCACTAAAGCCCTGATGACCTATGAATCTGAGATGCACACATCCTCTAAAGCCCTGATGACCTATGAATCAGACAAGCTCATAGCCGCTAATGTCCTGATAGCCTATGAATCTGAGATGAACACGTCTAATAAAGCCCTGATGACCTACGAATCTGATGAGCTCATTGCATCTAAAGCCCTGATGATCTTTTTTTTTTTAACCTAAATTATTGATTATACTTGGAGTTCATTATTAGCCGTGAATATAAGATATTAACAATTTTAACCGTTTGCTGGGCTATCGGTTCAGATTAATGAAAGGTAAATGCAGGATTTTTATCAAATTGATTAATGGACAATGTTTCGACCTCTGCATCAGGTCCCCTAGTATGATAAACATGTTGACTGCCTAAAACATACTTGTTGAGATATCACGTTAGGGTCATGTAAGATAGATGTTATATTATTAACATTGATTATTTCTTACCATCTCCCGTGCATAGAATGGTGTCCTCCCAGAAGTATACGTCATTAGAAAGAGAGAATTCGCAGTCATCGTTTTAGAAAAAGAGGGAAATAATCTCTTGTAATAAAGGGACAATGGTCCGTCGAGGGCTCCTCAGGGCTTTGACGAGAACCCTTACAAACTGGGTCGGATGAAAAAACGTCATTGATCCTTCCTTTTGAAGAAAAATCGTCTTCATTTTAAGCTATTGCCTTCGTGTTTATTCTATTTCCCATTGACTTAATTATTTGTATCTTATTACAACCGTGAGTTCACAACTAGCAGAGGATTTGGATAAGTGAGTGTATTTATTTTGACATAGTTTGGAGCTATTATTATGTTTGCATCAGGTCAGTGGACATCTTGACAAAATAAATTTGATGAAATCTACCTTTTTTTTTCACTCATATTGTACAAATAAAATCTTTATTGTGATAAAATTACGATATGCCCTATTTGGAATCAGGAATTGTGTTCAATGTTCTGATTTATACCATATTTACTCGCTCATTCATACAGTATTTACAAACATAGACATAGACCTCTCAAATCCAAATGATTGGTCACCCCCACTAGCATGCGAAAAAGGAGTCTTGGGAAGTCCCACACGCTCCTTCTCCATCAGCCGCGTGACGGTTACGAGCCATTGGAGGCGGACCAAGAGTGCAATAGCCACAGACGCTCAGTACATGATAAGAGAAACTGGCCATTTCCAGGATTCCCTCGCTCATATTACATGTCCTGTTCTGGATCTGCATCTATCTATCTATATGCACAACTGCAATCAGTGTCATTAATAATTTCCAGATCTATTTTCAATTAAAAGTCGAGTGCAAGTCAGTCATTGTTTTTTTATATCGATTTACTTACGTACTAGACCTATCAACTTGTTTAGGTAGTTTTGCATCCGGCTTCGCTATAAAGTGTACTTGTTTTGTCATTTAGCAATTTTGGAGTACACTGTTTGTATCTTCCAATTGACCGAAGATAATTTAGTTAGTCGTTCAGTTAATTTGTTAATTTTCAGTATGTGCTTTGATCTTTAAACAGTAAATTTTAAGTCTGTATAATAAGTTTACATTATACCAAGTAATTTACACTGTTATTTTTCTGTTAATTTTCCTTTACGTTTCATCAACATCTAATACAACAATTTCAGTCAGGAAAATTAAGTGTAATTTGTCAGACTTTGAGGTTAAGAAATCCAATTGTTCAGCCTTTATACTCGCCGTTCAAAATTCAACCCATTTCAAATTAATGTTTTAAAAGTTCAAAATATTAGCAGCATTATATAGGGTGTCCCAGAATTTGCTGTCATTTGTGTAGTAAAGTGCTGGCAATCCTAAAAAAAACAATTTGACAGCTGACAGTTTAGGGTTAGTAAAAATGGAGCGTTACACGATACAAGAACGTGTCTTTATTGTTGAACAATATCTCAAAAATAATGAAAGTTTGGCGGCCGCAGTTCGTAAATTTCATACAAAATATGGTCGGAATAGTGTTTTGACTTCATCAACTGTGAAGAGATTAATTGAAAAATTTAGGGAGAGAAAAATCAGTTGGAGACACTAAACACACTGGTCGTCCAAAAACTAGCCGTTCAAATGTCAATATTGAAGCAGTGCGTGAGAGTGTTGAAAATCCAGGAACATCAATTCATCGTCGTAAACACAGTTCTTCTGAGCCGAAATCGGATGATATTGATGTGGCCAATATGTGGTTTCAACAAGATGGGGCCTGTGTGTGAGGCGTATGTCAACAAGCCCACACCCACACGTGCATTAAAAGAGGAAATTCAATGCTGCATCAACGAAATTCAACCACATTTATGCCAAATGGTCATGGAAAATTTTGACAAAAGAGAGCGTATGTGCCAGCTAAGTCATGGAGGCCATTTGCCCGATGTGTTATTCCATAAATAACCCTATCCTATTTACTTTATAATTCAATAAAAAAAAATACTAAAAACTGTGTTTTCTATTTAAATCAAATTTTGGGTTAATTCTGGAACACCCTATATTATATAATTTATCTAATTAATTAGTGAACCGGATAGCAGCTCATATATTTACATACAAGCAGCTTCTGTGTAGAATATTTAATAATGCAGGGAATGTTCCTGAACAGGATTGTAAGCTAAGTTGTAAGGCCAGTGTTTCCATGCATTTTTTGTTGGGTTCTGAAAGCGCCGTGTGCACTGGATGACAGAGGCCGTGGCTGCAGCAGTAACCCGGTTAGCAGCAGGATCTGAATGCTTTCTCCACCAGATCGGACGCGCCTGTCCGGGTCTATGACGTCACTCATTCACCTCTTATCAATGGGGCCGTTTTATCGCTCCCGCACGATTCCCTCAAAATGTTACATTCTGATCCGTCCGCTCCGCTCACGGTTTACGGTTAGCCCATTCATAAGTCTTCAGGAGTCTTCCGCAGACCGCTCTTATATAATCATATAGTCTAGGCCTGTCTAAATATAAGCTAGCAGATCCAAGTAGCTGTTGCCATTTTCTTACTGATGGTTTATAAAATGTGTCTTTCAGATAATTCGAAATTTGAGCTATTATTTTATAAGATTTTAACAAGTATGAAAACGATCATAAACCTCCAACGCTTCGGTGCTCAACTGATTTAAGAATACTATCAACATACTCAAAAATATAAACATAAATAGCTTAAATACCAACCAGTGAAAGATAAATAATTAAATTTAAGTTCCCTGTCAGGGATATGAGGTGCCCTAAATGGTGAAGGGCTGCAGACCCTCAAGACCCAGAGGTATGGGTTGCATCCACAGTGTCCAAAGCTCCCCTAAGCTATAAAAACCATATAACCAATAAATAAACAACGAAAGACAAGCTCCTACTATATACTGTAGGAATTTATGTGAAATATATTAAGATAATACTTTCTTTGTGCCGTAATTTGATGATATTGATGTGGCCAATATGTGGTCTCGACAAGATGGTGCAAAATGCCATACGGCCCATGAAACAATTCAAATACTACATGAGACATTTCCAGGTCGTGTACTCTTTCGTTTCGGTGATCAGAATTGGCCCCCTAGATCGTGTGATTTAACACCTTCAGATTTCTTTTTATGGGGTTATTTGAAGTCAAATGTGTATGTCAACAAGCCCACATCCACCCGTGCATTAAAAGAGGAAATTCAACGCCACATCAAAGAAATTCAAACACATTTATGCCAAATGATCATGGAAAATTTCGACAAAAGAGTGCCAGCAAAGTCGTGGAGGACATTTGCCTGATGTGTTATTCCATAAATCACCCTATTCTATTTACGTTATAATTAAATAAAAAAATAACAACAAAAATACTAACAGCTGTGTTTTCTATTTAAATCAAATTTTGCGTTAATTCTGGGACACCCTATATTATATAATTTATTTAATTAATTAGTGAACCGGATAGCAGCTCTTGGGAATTAGAATACAAATAATGCAGCACAGTGTCCAAAGCTCCCCTAAGCTATAAAAACTATGTAACCAATAAATATACAACGAAAGACAAACTCCTACTATATACTGTAGGAGTTTATGTGAAATATTTTAAGATAATACAAAGGATTTTCGAACTAATCTCTGCATAATTATGCGTGCAGAAACATAATAAAAAGTCATGCTATACCATATCAAAAGAAATTAGAATAATATTAGCGGCTAGTTGGTCAGGTTCCTTGGCAGAAACACGTGTCAATTATCATTAGAGTTAATAAATTTTAAATCATTTGTGTCTAGTTATGTACCACATTTTAATTTACAGCAAATAATTCAATAAATATCTTCATGGACAATCCATAGCGAACTCTTTTGGGAGTAACTAAATTCTATTTACTAAACATATTTAATCTTCTACTTGGCATCAAATAATTTTCATCATTATTGCTTGTGATGCAATTCTCCTGCAGTTTCACAGGCTGGTTATGAAAGTCTTGCTACTTATTATGGTTTTCAGATGTCTGATTGAGGGGTTCAGCTCGCAGAAGTTCATATACTGGGCAAAATAACACCTCTTTATCTCTCTCCTTAGATTGATCATGTGAGCTCAAAATCAATGGAAAAATCATCTCGTTTACTCAATCTAAATTGAAATGTCTTGGGAAGAAATTCGTGACTGTCATAGCAAAAGTAACAAACCGGAAGGGAAAGAAATCCTTTGAAAACCTGTTAGATTCAATCCTTCAGCATTTTCTAGCCTAGGCCTAATTGTAATGGGTCTTTTATTTATTATTTTAGCCCACCCTGGCAGAGCAAAGCGTAAATTCAGCATCCTTACTGACGGAACGTTTATGTCCTAAACTGTTTAACTCAGATAAACCGAAACAACATGTTATGTGATCGTGGTGCTACGATTCAGTGACATGGCATGAAAAATAAAAATAGCATTTTTTAAAGGAAGTAATAATTAGTACCTAGTAAAAAAAAAAATGTATTATCAAAGTAATATAATTTTTTTTTTTTCCCCTAAGCCCCTTGAATTTAATACAATGCAAAAATATAAACAAAAGAATTGACAAACTTTCTCCTCTTTCTGCTATGCACAGATGCCTTTGAAGGAGGTTGGGTTACATAAATCAGTTTGTCGTTAATAGGAAATAACATGAATACAAATCTAGGTGATGGGGCTCACCTTCAGTTTAAAAAATACGAGAAAAACTTACAAACTAAAAAACTATACCTAGAACCTAAGACTAAAGCGTTCCAGCCACGACAGCGTCCTGCCATCGATGGGGGAACGGACCGGGGGTTATCGTGTTAAACGCCGGGTTTGTGAGGTGCTGCAATGAGTCAAAAAAACTTGACATGAGTACTGCTAAGCGCCCAACAATATCGACGTCACGTATGAGCGAAGTAATGCCAACCAATCAAAGATTTGAATTTCTGAATCAATATTCAATATTTCATATTGATATTCAATATTTCAATATCACCTACTCAAGTTGAAGAATAAGGTCATAATTGTGCGTACAAAGTAATAATGTTCATAGGTCATTATCTAGCTATAAAGTAATTTAGAAAGTTTATCACCTGTTTTGAACCGACATGATGGAAGTAGAAAAGTGGTATTTACACAGATTGAGAGCAGAGAAGTGAAGGCTTTTTGGTTTTTTTTTTCTCCAGACCAATCAGCTCCCGTCATCAATCACGCTAGCTAGTTATGAATTGTCGGATCCTGAAATATAATCTTTTAACTTACTCTTCTGATTAATTTGGCTAAATCTTATAATTCGAAGAGGTAATAAGAGGTAAAGGGAGAATTCTATCTCAGGCCTCTGAGTCAGCCTTTGATTCCTATCATTGAGATTCTGTACCACACCCTTCTGGTTACTACGGGATCTCATCAAAATTAAAAGGTAGTAAGTGGCAGTTTTGATTGGTCAGGGCTACATGGTGGATACGAGTTTTCATGATTAAAAACAAAAAAAAAAACCTTTCTTGATTCAACTAAACACCAGTAAGGATGATTAAAATTTAAATAATTCTGTTTCGCATACAATTCATTTTTTTACTCATCATTCGAGCTGTCCATATTAAATTTGAAAAATATTTTATTAGGATTGTAAACAATATTTCAATTTCTTTAGGAAGTTTTTATCTCTCTAAGTGAAGTATCTATGTAATAGGTAAGTCGGTACATAATAGAGTAAAGTGCATAATACTTCATGTACTCTGTAAAATTTCGTAAATCGTGCGGTCTACCATTAGTGTTGCTTTTTAACCTAGAATACCTCTTAATGCGCGCGTTAAGTAGGATTACCAGCCCAGGTCATTCATGGTATAAGAAAAATAACAGAATTTAAAGAGTGCTTACGACTTATTGAGCCAATGATAAATCGAGACATAACGAACGCAAGCCTACTTCCTACTAGTTCAATGCTGCGCCTTATCTTTCAGCATTGAGTCCAATGAGAAATTACATTTATCCATTAAAGGTTTTATTAATTTTTATACATTGTTACTTTATCGCCAGTAGCGCCGTTTGTCTGTGGTTGAGCCATCAAAAAAATTCCCCTAGTCGTTGAGAAGAGGTTTGTTTAAGAAAGCGAAGCGGGGGTGTGTCTAATAAGATTCCTTTTTTTTTTTTTAATTCCAACGTTTCATTACTTCGGAGTAATGGTTAATTAAAGAGAATACAAACGAGGATTAAAAGGGCTAGAAGGAAAAAAACACTTTCTTTTCATTTTTTTTATTAAATGTACTGGTTAGTGTAATTAAATTTGTAGGAATATGGGAGTTATACTTAATTATAGTACTTCAAGTCTTTTTCCTCGTGCACGATATTCAGAGGTTTCTTTGCGAGAAATCACGTGCGTATCCTTCCGTGGAAATGATATCGCTATAAAACATTTATGGGGTCATAATTAGAAGTTTTAATTTGCGCTAGGTTTTTTGTTTACCTAACACATCCCAAGGATATGTAAAATTGTTTTTTTTATCTATTTTTATTTGTGTTTAAACACTAAATTCAGTTTTACAATGAAGAATTACTTCCATACTTATCAGCAAATTCCGAAATCACTAGCCATAGTAATAAAGAAAAATATATATGTAGCTAAATTTTAGATTCAGACTGCACCAAGCTCTTTATCCGAGTGACTCAAGTCACAGGCGTTTGCATGCCTCTCATAATTTTAACCATTATAAAAATTCATCCGTCTTGACAAAATTTAAACCGTATCCGATCCTCTCGAAAACTTTCCAAGATTTTAATAACCAAATCACGATTTTGTTAGTTTTGATCCCATAGTTTTTACATTGTCTTTTTTTTCATCTCATTTATCCTATTTATTTTATTGAGTCAATTTTCTGTTTTACGGTTGATTTCAGTTTAGGAACCGTAGTCACAGCGAAAAGATTATAAGAGGAAAAGAAATCAGGGAATATAAATTCGATACACAGTTTTTTTTTGTTTTTTTAGTAAAAATTCATGGACCTTAAATTTAAAGTTAGATTTTCGCAAGTACGGAAGTTCGATATATACAGTTTCGACTCTATGTTATAATTATGTAAATTGGCTGTAATTAATTAATCCATATGCACCCTCTACCCCTGCTTATTACCATTTTTGGTGGAAATATGACATTTATAATGGAATATAATAATGTTGTGCCGTATTTTAGCTAGCTAATAATTATAGCTAATTCGATATTTTTAAGTTTATCTACACTGCTCAATCTCCACTTCATGTTGTCCATAAGACGCCCATTTCTTAGTACAATGTCCCTATTTTACTACTTCCGATTGAAGAGTATGTAATTGTACTGCTAACTATGTTGACACCCATTCGGTCCAAGATTTTTTATGTCATCCATATTTTAACATTGCCCATCCCAGCAATAATCTGTTAAAATCGATAAATTAACCCGGAGCATGTGATAAAAACGTTGAAACCTGGTTCTCAGTCAAATTCTAGTGGTATTTGGAAAAAGCAGCCGTACCTTGACATTCAAGTAATTCGAAATAACTTTCTGTACCCAGGCTCACTTTAAGAAATGACGAAAGGAATTTCTACCTGAAATATTTTTACAGACGCCCGTTTGCCGTAATCGATCCTGGTCTGTTAAAACGGGAAATGGGAGCATGAATTTATCGGGATTGTACTCGGTGAGTCCTGTGCTCTTATTGTCGGCCCGCAGGCTCCTGGGTCCAATAATGGCGACAGGAGAGATAACCGGGATCGGATTCCAGCAAACCTGTTCCGGTCGGCGTTACTGCTCCTTCGGCATAAGCACATTATAACGGTTTTCGGCCGAATAAGAAACCCGGCGTAATTGATTGGAGCCTAAGGTCTTAAAGCCCCCCCCCCTTCGGTCTACCCACAGAGAGCTAGTTTAAAATATAGTTGGGTAACTATCATGGAATCCAGTATGTGTATACCGGGGGGGGGGGATAGTGGCGTCCGAAAACTGGTTCCGGTCCTTCTTAAACGAATAACATTAACCTGGCCTTCTGCGCTAAGCCTCCTACCAATTTTTTGTCCTCTTATTCTTATCTATGGCTTCTCCTACCTATAATATAAGGACAACTTCTCCTTAAATCCCGGTTTTTTTTTTTTGGTTTTTTTCTTGTGTGCTTCGTGCGTGGACCACTTTCTTTTTTTTTTTTTCCACTTCACTAACAACGAAGCGCGCTTTATTCAGAGCTGCGAAGGATAGATACCTAAATCGTGAAGGCCGGTCCCATCTTTCTTCTCCAGGACCGGGTAACGCTGTTGCTTTGTCCCAGTATTGTATCCTGAGCTAAGCTCGTGTATTGTCAGAACACTGATTCATAGCTCAATTATAAATTTAGCTGTAGAATGAGTTTGACCGTGCTAATTTTTGTTTTTTTTTAATAAGGAATAATCTTTAAAAAGTACAAAAATGGGCGTTTTTACATCTTTCATGGATGATATCTTACAACTTATGCGTAATGGCTGACTCATACCTGATGATACACCAGTCTATTGATTATTTATAGCCCCTTTAAATTTACAAATAATTATAGATCCTCAGGCGAATCTATTTACAAATTATTTTTCCTGTAACGTTGCTACAATATATACAGGTTTTGTTATTTTATAAAAATTATATAATGAATAAATAAGTATAATGATTTTTTTTTTTTTTTTTTTTTTTTTTTTTTTTTTTTTTTTTTTTTCCTTAGCTCTCAAACTTATAAAATAGGATGTGGGAAAATTATTTTGGGCTAATGAGTGCCTTTCACTAAGGGGAGTCCCCCATTTGAAGGGTGTATGAGAAGGATATAGGGTGTGGAATGCCTGAAGGAGGCAGGTGGATTCGGGAAGGTAGTGAGAGTCTACCGAGGGTGGAGCCTAGGGATACCTAGGCAATGGTTTGTAGTCGGCCAGGTCAAGCCTGGCCCGCCCCGGCAGGGGGCTGAGATAAGTCGGCCACTCGGCCGGAAGGTCTACCCTGCTTAAACAGGTAGATGGGGTCTTGTAGCTTCGGTTGAGTCGGCCGGGAGATCGGCCTCGATATCTCGGCTGGGTGTAGTTCGTTCAGTCATCGGGTTCAATGACGTCGATCATCCTCCAGGCTTCGGCGGTCCAGCAGTGCTTCCATCTGACAGGCATTGGTGGTGGTTGAAGGTCGGAGAATAGTGGGTTGTGGCTATGTCTGAGTGAGTCAAAAAATTTGATGTGCCTTCTTTTGATAAAATCTTGAATGGTGAGCACTTCAAATTTTTTATGCATCTCGTCTGCCTTCATTCGGTCGAACGGGGTATGTTTGAGGGAGGTGCGGAGAACTCTGTTCTGAAATTGCTGGAGCGTTTGGAGAGTGTTAGGAGTCAGATACTTGAAGAGAGGGGTCCCATACATCAAAGCAGGTCTTAGGACGCTCTGGTATATCAGCAGCTTGAGGCGTACTGATAGAGCCGGGCTGTGAAGTAGGTGTCCGAGGCTGAAGAATTTCTTCCTAACACTCTTTAATTTCTTGCTGAGATGAGTTGTGAACGACAAGTGCCTACCGAGGGTAATCCCGAGGTAGCACAGCTTGTTGCTTACAGGGCACTCTTTGCCGCCTAAGACGAAGGATTTCGGGAGCTTCTTTTTTCCGGATTTGTAACTGAATATAATTCCTTGCGTCTTGGCCGGGTTGACTTGAATGTGGACGGCATCGAGTTTCTCGGAGATCCGTTGACTAGCGCTCTCAGCGAATTTCAGGGCTCTGGAGGGATTGATGCTAGTGCTGTAAACACCTATATCGTCTGCATACGCGGATACCTCGCAGTTGGGGTACGAGGCTCCTACGATGTGGGCGGTGTAAATGTTGAACAGCAGGGGGCCTAGCACCGATCCTTGGGGGACACCGGCAGTGTAGTTTCTTCGGGTCGTAGACGTAGTGCCTATACGAACCGAAAAAGTTCTGCCTGTAAGGTAGGATCTTATCAGGTTCTGCAGCTGATCCGAGAATTCGTATTCCCTCAGACGTTGGAGTAGGATGTAGTATACTTGTAACGCAGTATAATGATATACATTATACGTGACTGGACTGAACTGACTCTAATAAAAGTGACGGGGCTCACCTATTATGTATTTTTAACTTCAAATCGATTATTTTTGTATTTTTTACCCTCCTTAAAATCCATGTTATGCTATGCAGAAAAAGGAGCCATTATTCACCAATGTATAATATTCTTATTGTTCATAATTTCTTAAAAATTTTAAAAAAGGGGTTGAGAAAAAAAAAAATTATACGAAACATTCCTCACAGCCCTATTTAATTTCAATATTATATTTTTATAACTATAGCCAGGAATTTTTCTTTGTGGGCGGAATGGATTTATATGTCTATTTTCTTGAGAGGGAGAAAGATTAAAAATCAAAATTGTTTGATTTCATATCCAAAATTTCAATGGAAATAAAGTTCGTCATATAGCTTGATAAACTTTCCCCAACTTGATATGAAGTTTTTTGTTTTAATTAACGTCAAATGATAAATTTTTTTAAAACAATTTTGCAAACGTGAAATCGCATTAGTGTGAATGTCAAGAGAAGACCAAAAAAGTGGAATAGTTGCCTAAAGATTGATATTTGGTCAGGTATTCAGATATTGACAATAGAATCATTCATTGCATATTTATGGAGAAAACTATGCGTGACGTTAATGTGAATGTATAAAAATTAGTCACCCATAAATATATATTATTCATTTCAGGTTATAGCAGCAACTATCTGTATTTTTCATCAGCTGGGAGAATTTTATTGCTCACTGGGTCAGCAAACGATTTTTTCACCCTCTTCATAGACCCTTTAAATTTACAGATAATTATATGCAATTATAGAAACTCAGGTGAATCTATTTACAAACTATTTTTGTACTTCCTGTACCGTCGCTACATTATATACAGGTTTTTTTTTTTTTTTTTTTTTTTTTTTTCTTCTAAGCTCTCAAACTTATAAAAATAGGAATGTGGGAAAAATAAGGAAAATTATTTTTGGCTGGAAAGTGCCTTTCATTAAGGGGAGACCCCTATTTGAAGGATGTATGAGAAGGATATGGGGTGTGGAATGCCTAGAAAGGCGGATGGATACAGGAAGGTAGTGAGAGTCTAAAGATATACAGGTTTTGTTATTTTATAAAACTTATATAATGGAATAAACAAGTATAATGATATACATTATACGTGACTGGACTGAACTGACTCATAAAGATGATGTGGCTCACCTTTATGATCAACCTTAAAACTAACTTACATACTAATTTTTCCCCGACAGTATGTTGCCAATGAAGCGGGAGGGGTGGTGGGGCCATAGTGTTAAACGCAGGGTTGGTTAGGTTAACGACGAGTCAACAAACTTGATAAAAAAAAAAATTTGGTCAACCAGTCTCTACCATTATTGAAAATCTCAACGTTGCTTTTGGCGGGAAAGGAATATACGTCTTTTCCTATGATAGTGAGATATCAAAATCTTTTTTCCAGCCCGGTCCAATAAATAAATGAAAATTAAATTCCGATAATAAAGGAATTTGAATAAGACTTTATTATTCAAACGTACTGGGTAGGTGTTACCTTAACTGCAGTGCCGTGGTACTGGTCTCCTGGAGAGTGAAGCAGAAATCACATATTCATGAGCTGAGAGGCCGCTAACATGAATTTATTAATGTTCTTCCTTTATGAATATTAAATAGTGATGATACCAATTAATAAAAAAAAACTTTCTGTAACTCTGTATCAGTTGCGCTGAATGAATGAATTGTCAGTAACGGATTAAAAACTAAACAAAGTTGAATAAACCACTTCTTCACTCGGTTCGCCGTTGAAAAGGACCGGTTTTGTGTTCTCTATTGAGGATCTCTATAGCATAGGTGGTCAAATCTATCTTATCTAACACAATATATTTATTTTAAGGAATAGTTATTTATGCTGAGACAAAACCACCTTCTAAGTTTTTTTTTTTTATCTTTTATTACGTATGCATTATACCTTATCTTTTCTTTATTTTTTTAAAAGCAACATTAATTTTGAAAGGAATTCAATACTTTGGAAATGGATGTCGTTTACATTATAACTTTTTTGGCTAAGATACACTTATTGAGTTTGTAACCGATGTTCACAGGTGGTCTGAAAAGTTTCCGGCCTCAACATGAAGATGATAATAAAATAAATAAAAGCTAAAATAAAAGCTTTCTTAGGTCGGAAACTTTTCAGACCACCCTCGTAAGCACACCACTAGTAATGCTTTTTTAACCTATATATATGTAAGACAATTATTGAAGGTGGGGGGTGAATAAACTGAAATCAGTTTCTTTATAAACAAAGTTAGCAATTTTATTCACTATATTTTATATTATAACAATTATTCATAATATTTATACAGTCTTACCTGTGAACAAAGAAACGACAATTGCAGTTTATAATTACCACTTCTCTATTTATACTATATTTACAATTTTAATTACTTAATGTAACCTTTCTCTATCACCTCACTTTTTAGAATATTGCTGATTGCTTCATCTAGTGGTGATCAGTAGAAGCAGCGCGGCAAATTCAAATTAAGCAAACTATACTTGCTTTACACACATATATATATATATATATATCCTCAGTTTAAGGGACAATATTAATAAAAATAAATTCAAATTATTTAACTAAAAAAATTATCAAAGCCATAAAATAATCGCTCCCTTAAACTTAATCTTTGCTACATCTTAGATTTCCTTTGTGTTTAAAATGTCTTTAATACTCATTGGTTTCCTGTTAATTCTGGAAATTTATTTGAACTATCTTATAGGAGCTATTGGTTTTCAGAGATCTAGAAATATAAAAATGTAGCTAAGTTATCGTCGTCATGACTCTGGAACATGTATGGAGGGTCACCAATTGACAATAAGTATTTGATGTAAAACTAGAGAGGGAGAAGGGGGTAGAATATGATGGTATATCGATTAGTATACATCGATATGATATACATCGATATTGAGGATAGGTTAATAAAAGCACTTCATCATTTAACAGAATCTGTATTACATAAGCCGATAATAGGGCATTGACGCTGAAAAAACATGAGGTATATTACGAAAGGTATTTTACGAAATTAATACCTTTTACTTGATACTGTTTGTCTCTATAGTATTAGAAAGTAACGTGCAGCTTTGAAATCAAGTAATCACGCTACATCTTTGGGGGTGTGAAGATACCCCAGCAGTGCGTGGATACTTGATTTCAATGCTTATGTACCTATGAAAACTAACAATATTAAGTCAATGGTATTTATCACTTTTCGTAAAATACCCAACTATTTAAACAGAAAATCATGTTTAAATGCTAAAATTAAACTGTTAATACATAAACAATGAATGTGACCAAATATTTGTTAAGCAAGCCCGGTTATGGAGCTCATTGAGCACTATAAATTACAAAAAACTTCAAGTTTTAACTAAAATCTTTTGTTTAAAACAAGCAGGAAACTTAGAATTCAAAAAAGCACAGAAATATTACAGATAACAACGATAAATTCCTAAAACAGTTATAAATATTATTTTTTTTTTTTTAAATGTCCACATTCTCTTTGATAAAACACAACAAGAAATTTAAAAAAATATGTAAGAACTATATTTTGCGTATGATTTTTTAGTTTATTTTTTCCTCTTCTAGCTTTAAAGAATAATTATTAGTATTTATCTTTTGAACAGGCTGATTAGAAGAAAATGATTATTGTATTCAATCGACCCTAAACATTTTACATAAATCTGTGTAATGAAATTTGCAATAAATCACTTTCTCTCGCTGAATATAAATTTCGTACTATTAAATTATCCAAGTCATGAATGATGATTTCAGTGAAGCACATCTATACTTAAATTATTCAAACGGAGCTGAAACGATATCCAGCGTAAATACGAGGGTAGTGAGTGAGGGAGGGAGGGGGTGGGCGTAATAAATGACCGAAGAGGGACATTTTGTCAGGCCGTGGCGGTTGCACCAGTGAAAAATGTCTTGGGGCAAACTGAACCACGTGTCATCCTCGTTCCAACTTCATTCAATTCCCACTTCCTGCCCTCTGCGGCAGGCAAACCCCCGAGGGAGCGGGACATTTGCCTTACAATTAATTAATAATAGGGACAGGCATCAATTTCAGGAATGGGAGTGATGTATAGCATCTGTGGAGATCTAGAATTACATTGCAATTCCAGGAAATAGGTGGGCTAGTGTACAAAAACAGTATATTTTGTTCAACCTTTAAAAAAACTATGTATGTATAATGTATAAAATCATGAAGGAAATTGAATAATATTATGCAACAGAACTTATGGCTTGAACAGCACAAAGCTAAGGAATATGTCTAAAGGTTGGGCAAAGAGAACCTAAGGTGATTCTTCAGGTATTTCTTCAGATTCCTTTGAGATATATAGGGGGCAAAATGGGAAAAACTGGCCAATAAGGGGACATACATTACTCCACGTTTTAACAGACCCTTATGGATTTCAAGACATGATCAATTTTAATAGCTAGATGTATGAGGGGGTTGACGAAAAATACTGTCAGTCTAAGTACTGGGAACGGGGCAGTAGTAGATGGTGGCGATTGTCTGGGAAAAAGAAGTTAGTTGAAAGGAATCATTCCATTTTGCAGGTTCAGTTAAATCTACTTAACAAAAGGAAGATGCCACCACCACCAGCTGAAGGACTTATGCCCGGCCTCTGACGCTCTCTCTCTCTCTCTCTCTCTCTCTCTCCCTGGTAATTTATTTACACTTATTTAGTTTTGTCTGCTTACAGTTTTATATTTTGGTATTATGGTTTAAGACATAGAAAGCACTTGAAATGCTATAAATATAATAAAAACTGTTGAAAGACAAAACTTGTTGCAATCAATTATTAAGGTTTAACCCACTTTTTGATCTTTATCTCTACCTCGTCCTATTAGACTTTAAGCAACTATTACTATTAATTTATTTTTTCACCATTAATATTTCTATAGCTAGAGCGTATAAAGAAAGATCATTTCGACATTATTATTATTATAACAAACTTAAAAATTCACGTAAATGTTTATTTGAAAGTATCACTTTATTTTATTTGTTAGTAGTAGCCAGGTTTTGAGAAGACCTTAGATGTAATTCTTGAATGCTTTGTTCACCCAGTAGAATAGGTGATTTACAAGAAGGTGGGTTTATTCCTGTGATTACTTCTGTGTAAGAACAATACATAATCCTATCCCTCCTTTCGATGTGACGTCAGTAAAGATAGCCCTCGGGATAGATATATAAATGTAATATTACATAATGAGCCCAAGTCCTCGATCCCTTAATTTACAATTGATCTTGAGTGCATTATATTCTTAATGCGGCAGCTAAAGTGAATTTTTAAGCAAACACATCCTCCGGGATGTGATTTTTTTTTTTGGAAAAAACGACCTGAAAATAAAACTTAACTGCTTATTCTGTTCAGTCACAGACATGACATTTTAAAAACATATACGACTATAATTAGGAAAATACTAACCTTGACATGGACCTGAATAAACCGTGCTGTTTACAATGAATTTGTTTTAATTACGATCATTTATTTATGACAGATTACATTCAGGCTCAGAATTGAATTCAATCGCATAGATTGAATAAAGTGCACTAAGACCTAGGGCTATAAACCCGCATCACAGGGAGTACGAAAAAGGAAATAGACAATAACTAAAAAAAAATACTAAAAAGGTAAAATAAAACTAGTATTAGTAAATATAATAAATAAAATGGTATTTTGAAATCAATATTTCAATATCAACTACTTTTGTGCCCTTTTGGGTTAGAATCTTGCAATAAATATGAATCAAGAGATAAATAGTTTTGTCAATAAACCCTCCCTCAATACAATATTAAAATACATTTGTGCCCTTTTGGGTTAGATAAATATTTATTGAGAGGTAAAACAGTGAAGCTTTGTCACTAAATCTTCCCTCGTTTGCTCTGCGTAAGGTCCTGAAATATATTTGTTATAAATATCCTGAAAAGGTACTAACCAGTGCTAAAGAGTAGTAAACATGTACTGAAAACACTACATAAATGAGTACTATAAATGTAACAAACAAGTACTAAAAAGGTATTGAAATCAATATTAAAGTGCCCTTTTTGGTTAGAATCTTGCAATAAATATGAATCGAGAGGTAAAACAGTGAAGTTTTGCCACTCTATCCCCCCCCCCACTCGTTTCCTTTGCGTAAGACCTAGAAATATATTTGTTCAAAATTATTTGTCAATATCTGAACTATCTTAGAAGCAGGGGAGGTTGTGAAAGTACTTGGTCAAGCGCCAGCTGTGTTGAATTGTTTACTGTATCTATGTACTACTTATTAAAATTCAGAAAGCAAGCCAGTCTTTTCTAAATATGGCAGGGGCTATCCGGTTCTAATTAACAACGACTATTCAAAATGCATACATACCTACTAGCTATGCCCCTTTCTATTCATAAACTTTAACGTGTGAGTTCTTGTTTTTACTAACATTACTAAAATACCTTCTGGCAGCCCACGCAATTCCTCACTCCTCCCCTCACCATTCAGAAGTTTATCTTCAATTCGTTTTGCACCTCTGCACAACAATGCTTACATAAAAAGCCGAAAATAAATGAAGTTAAATGAAATGAAAAAGTTCTGTTTGATGTTGTCACACTTTGCTTCAGTGTTCAACTCAACATTTTTTTAGATAATAACTTTTTTTTTTTAATGAAAAGACCACTGTACTCTCTTTCTGTTTCACTCTTTTATAACACTTTGGAAACAAAATGGTTTTTAAAAGTTGTCGCTATGGTATCAAAATTATCCTCAATGTCTGCATTTTTAATAGAAACCATTTAACTTAGCGTCTACATGTAATGTAATTATTATTTCGCTAGTAGTCCGGGATGGAGTAACTTAACTTGCAAAACAATAATCCTATTTTTAATTTCATAACATTCCCAATTTCTAGTTTGTAGATTATTTTCAAGATAAATAAAAAGAATATCTTTCCTAGTTTAGTCTCACTATGTTATTAAGATTTGTCCTCAAGCATGTCATTTAATTGCATATCTATGTATTGACACATTTAAGAATGGCATTGTCGGGTTGACACGAGGGGGATGCCTAGTTTGGAATTTGCCACCATTTGTGCTGTAAAGTTCTGGCAACCCTAAAAAAAACCAATTTGACAGCTGACAGTTTAGGGTTAGTAAAAATGGAGCGTTACACAATAGAAAATCGTGTCTTTATTGTTAAACATTATTTCAAAAATAATGAAAGTTTGGCGGCCGCAGTTCGAAAATTTCATACAAAATATGGTCGGAATAGTGTTTTGACTTCATCAACTGTGAAGAGATTAATGAAAAAAATTTAGGGAGACTGGATCAGTTAGAGACACTTAACACACTGGTCGTCCAAAAACAAGCCGTTTTCAAATTTCAATATCGAAGCAGTGCGTGAGATTGTTGTTGAAATCCAGGAGCATCAATTCTGCGTCGTAGACCATGCCGAAATTGAATCATATTGATGTGGCCAATATGTGGTTTCAACAAGATGGTGTCACATGCCATACAGCCCGTGAAACAATTCAAATACTGCATGAGACATTTCCAGGTCGTGTACTCTCTCGTTTCGGTGATCAGAATTGGCCCCCTACATCGTGTGATTTAACACCTTTAGATTTCTTTTTATGGGGTTATTTGAAGCCAAAGGTGTATGTCAACAAGCCCACGTCCACCCGTGCATCAACAGTGGAAATTCAACGCTGCATCAACGAAATTCAACCACACTTATGGCAAATGGTCATGGAAAATTTCGACAAAAGAGAGTGTATGTGCCAGCAAAGTCGTGGAGGCCATTTGCCCGATGAGTTATTCCATAAATAAGCCTATCCTATTTACTTTATAATTCAATAAAAAATAACAGCTAAAATACTAAGAACTGTGTTTTTTATTTGAATCAAATCTTGCGTTAATTCTGGGACACCCTTGATAATGGCACTAATCAACGGATACATGATTATTGAGGAACAGTGAGAAGAGGAAGATAAAAAGGACCTCACACTTGTCCTGCAGAAAGAAGACCGCCAGCAATTGCAGACAAGAGCGAGCGGATAAAGAAGAGAGGATAGCGCGTGCCCCGTGCCGAGATGTTTTATTTCTAGTGTGGCCACTGGCTCTAATGGAGGTAATGGCGGACATCTGGCCAACAGATCACGTACACACAGGCCTAATCATAACTGCTGCGACCACCTTCTGTCTCTCCTCCTTAGCGCTCTGTCATCGGATATTATCTCCTTATCTGTCCAGTCGATTGTCCATTCGTAACTCTTCCAGAGTCCATGGAGAACCAGCCTCCAGCAATATGTCGGGCTAACTATTCTACAGCTAATGTGCAAAATGTCGCAGTAGATTCCTACCCGATCCACCAAGGCAACTAGCACAATCTGTGGCGAATAAGCGTTCTCTTACACAAGTGTCTAAACCCACACTGGCAGGCGGCAAAAGTGACCTTTCTCACCTGTTAGACAAACCCCACGGAATTACTTCAGGGCGAAAATTTTACATGAAGTGGGTTCTTTTTTAACTCACATAACATCTCTCTATAGAAAATAAATTACTAATGTACAAAGTTAAACTAAAGCCATTCTGGACATACGGTATAAAGCTATGGGGACAGCAAAAAAGTCGAACAACAAGCGTATCCAATCCTTTCAATCAAAAGTACTGAGAACTGTTGTAAATGCATCTTACTCGTATTACGTCAGCAACAAAACCCTTCATAACGATCTTAATATACCTTACATTCTCGAACTCATCCCTTCCAAGTTCATAAAATTCCATAGTATCCGACCACCCTTATACCATAGCACAGTCATTAAACTGCAACTCATCCCTATATTTATATGATATATAAATATATCATACCTCGTAGACTGAAATGGCAGTGGCCTCATGACTTGCTATAAATACGTAACAGTGTGAGTCCTGGAAATGACCAGTTTCTCCGAATCATGTCCTGAGTGTCTGTGGCTCTCACGCTCTTGGTCAGCCTCCACAGGCTGATGGAGGAGCGTGGGATACTTTAAAAGAGTCCGTTTCCTCTTTCGCGTGCGAGGGAGGTTACAACCATGTGGATTTGGCAGGTCTCTGGGGAGTTTTTAAATACTGTATGAATTAGGATGTGAATGAAGAATTGCAAATACGTTATGAATGAGAACATTGAACACAATTACTTATTTTCCAATAAGGCAGATTGTAATTTTATCACAATAAAGAAGTTGTATTGTAACTCGTTAGCTCGATTACTTTCTATGTTCACACGCTTTACATTCCGTACTCAGCCTACCATAGAAAAATTCATTAAACCCCACACATTATAAAAACCATTTATGTAAAGATACCATATTGTGGAATCTGAAACTCACTCTATGTATATACTAAAAAAGGGTTAAAAAAAAAAAATAATAATAATATATATATACATATACAGTTAAAAATACACATTTATCAAGAATTAAATACATAGAACGGAATAAATCTAAGCAAAAACAATATGAATAAATTAATGAAAAATCAATCATTTTTCGATTTGAATTTGTTGTCACCCCTATTTATCCTTATGCGTCAGAGACGTGATACAGGGGTGCAATTTTCAATGAATACAAATTATTAATTTTTAAACAAAGTTATAACAACCAGAAGTTTAAGTATACAAGTATAAGCAACTTATCTGCTCTTAAATTATTTATAAATATGCAAACAATAAGCGAATATGCCATGGAAGAAGGCGATTCAAAGGTAGAATAATTAAGTGTTAAAAAATAATCATTTTTCAAAAAATAGTTTATATTTTCATAAGTGCACTCTTATTTAAATGTAATTAGAACATCTGGGCTTTTGGAGGGCAGGTTATCTCACATTACAAAAATTTCCTATAATGCTAATCAAGAAAAAAAAATCGATTTGTTTAAGGTGCTTGATATCACCGAAAATATTGAGTAATAACAGTCCCTTAAGATGTTGATAGGCTGCTAAGATGTTCTTGGTAAGATCTAGAAAAAAAAAATGGCGTTTAAGTGCAGAGTAAGGCATCGAAGGGCCAAGTCCTCACCGGGACCACCCTAAGAAAGTTTTTGGTAAACAGTGCTGGGGTCCCACCCTCCCAAATAGCACCCTCTCTAAACAGAGCCCTATTGACTTTTGATCAGCTCTTGTCTTTAACTTCGAAAAAACACGTATACGGGCCCCAAGTCTATACTTAACCCACAGATTAAGACAGCAGATTTAGACCAAACCATTGCAATGTTTTATTGTAATTGTTCAATATATTCCTAGTCTTTTTCTTTTTTTTTTTCAATCCGTCAAGATTAACTCAACTTTAAGTAATTTCTTTCGTAAGTAAATAATAGTTTGCTTAGCCAATTATATCCAAACTTTCTTGATACAGTTGTGATTCCAACATGACAAAAAATTGCACCCCTAGGAATATTAATAAACATTCAGAATAATTTAACATTATTAACTATTACAATTGTTATATCAGCTAAAGTAGCACTGTAGGAGGGATTAATCAACCATCTCTACGAAAAATTATAGGATATTCATCAATTAATCATATAGCATGAAAAAAATATATATATCACAATTTATAGAATTATAATAATAATTATATGTTATTTATTCAACTATTACAATACCAAATAAATAGAATGAATATATCAAAATTATGCTTATCAATTTCTATTTTAAGAATAGTCGGGGTGCCCCCTTTCTTAGGATTTTTACCGAAATGAATAGTAATTCAAAATATAATTAATGAAGATAACTTTTTAGTAATAATAATTATAATTATAATCAGATGGATTAGATTAATATATTATACCCGTATTATAGTAAAAAATTGTGTTTTGTATAATGAGTAATTAAGTTAAGTATCTTATGAATTACTCATTCTCTTCCTATACGAGACATAAAGTAAAAACCATAATTAGAAATTAAAAGATACCAAAGTTAGCCCTCAGTAATATTCAAATGTTTAAATAAATTGCTTATCTGCTTCTTGATCTTCAATTTACTGTGCATACTTTCTTGGCTGTGCTAAAAATACAATTTTGGTCATACATAAGATGTTTGTAACTTTATTTGTTTAAAAAACTGATTCATAATAGGTATTTATCTCCCTTTTCGAAAATCATTAGACTTGAAACTTTGCAAATGTCTGCCTTCCTAAAGCCGACACAATATTTTGTCACATTATAGCCAAAAATCCCTTCAACTCACCCGCCCCCCCCCTTTCCCTATTGCACCTGACTGTCCACACCCCTGCCCTTACACCCTTTATGGGAGTTTTCTTTCTTTAAACGGCTCAATAGTTCTCCACTTTATAGAGAGTTTGGTTTTTTAAGGACTCTCTTTGCATTTTGGGAAGATGGGACAAATTACAAGCGAATATGCCTGGTTCTCTGTCAGGATGGTGCGACGTTCGGCTATTTGTTAAAGCTTGAGCTTCCCTCCATATTTACACTTATTTAATATCAATTTTATATTGTGAATCCATCAATCAATGAATTGAATTTGCTAGTGATAAATTCCTCATTCTTTTCCCATTTCCTTTGGTCAGAAAATCCTTTCAATCAAAAGTCCTGAGAACAATAGTAAATGCCCTTTATTACGTTAGCAACAAAACCCTTCACATGATTTCAATATACCTTACATTCTTGAACTCATCCCTTCCAAGTTCATGAAATCCCATAGTAACCTATCCCGTCATTGCACTGCACCACTCATCCCTATAATCCTCCTCGGAGCCTGAAACGGTAGTGGCCTCTTGACCTGCTATAAATGCGTGACAGTGGGAGTCGTGGCAATGGCTAGTTTCTCCAACCATGTCCTGAGCGTATGAGGCTCTCGCACTCTTCGTCAGCCTTCCACTGGCTAGTATCGGGTGACGCGGCTGACGCAGGAGCGTGGCGGATTTTCCAAGACACCGCTTCCTCTTTCGCATGCGAGGGAGGTGACAACCATGTGGATTTGGTAGGCCTCTGGGCTGTTTGTAAATACTGTATAAATGAGCGAGTGATTGAAAATTGTAAATATGGTACGAATGAGAACATTTATCACAATTACATATTTCCTAATGAGGCAGACTGTAATTTTAGCACACAATAAAGAAGTTTCAATATTATTTAGTTAGAAATGTTGGATCGTTTTCTTGTCTGCCTAGTTTCATCAAGATCTTGAAATATAGTTAGAAAGATGTTTTGGTTCTCAGCCATTTTTGATGCCTCTCTCTAGCTAAAGACAAAATCATAGAACAAAGCTAATCGACCTACTGCAATCTCATATTGAAAGACATCGGACCTTATATATATTTTATTTTTTTAATTTCAAAACACCCTAAATGAGTGTTCGTTAACTTTTCATTAGCACTAAAACAATTTTTTCAACAGAATGACAAAAATACATTATTGGCGATAACTTGTACTCTCTTAAGCATTACTCTTTTAGCAACCAAGTCATGGTTTATGCTTTTAAGAATTTAATAGCTTTGGGGACGAGTGAAAATCGACCAGGGTTTTATTTTTAGCCGTGAGTCTTCTATTGGTTCTGAAGAATAAAATAGTTTGTCCTTGCGTCATAATAAAATTGTGTTCATTCTTTTTTTGATATTATCTAAATAAATGTATATAAACCTCAAATGCACATCTTTAAGATAATTACAATCACAATATTAGCTTCAGATTGTGCCATATACTATATGATGTAACTATTGCTGTATAAATAAAGCACTTTTTACTTATCAAAAACGCCAGGTCCTATTTGTTTAAGTGACAAATATACATTTATATACAGTGATGGATTAATAAATTTTACGAACAGTGGAGATAATGTAAAAATTACAGAATTTCCAATCTATAAACGCTTGTATGTTATATTGCTAAATGTTAAATTAAATTATTTCCAATCTATAAATGCCTACCTAAGTCTAACATCTTAGGGATGGCTGCCAACCCCTTCTTTCGATATGTGTACGTTGAAGCAGTATTGCTCAGAAGCTGTCTCAATCGTCTTCCCAGCATGTTCACTCCACCGTAATCTTCTTGTGTCTATTGTGGCAACTATTGTATGTTGATTTCCGACCATGTTCAATTCCTGGATGCCCTGATGCAACAGCTATGATAGTACGCCCCCGCTGTCAGAAGTTCTTATCGACAGAAGTTGGTTTGCGGTCAGCGCTTCGGAAGAACATACCTTAACACTCTCAACCAATAAGTGGGTCCTGTTGTTTTTTTTCTAAAGGTTACGTTTTTTATTCGACGATAGGAGGAAACTGTACTAGATTGAATTTCTTACTAATGTCTGTTAAATAACTCTGACACACACGGTCAAAAAGCCCAAAGCGACATCGCCTTGCATCCGCTCAAATTAAAATGTTTTTTTTATGGCTCAAAAACATAACTGTTTTATTCGTACTTTCCTGAATGTTTGAGACGTCAGTGACTGAGCCGAAGATATTTTTTCCACAATTTCCGTTTAATAGTTCAATAGAAAACCTGTCAATTTTAGGGAATTTTGCATGATTTCTCAAGTTTTCTCAAATTGTTGTTTCGACCTGGAAGTATAAAAGGTAACTTTTTCATGAAAGTTGGCCAAATTTGTATTATCATGCTGTGCCACGGGGAAAAAAATTATATTAATAGTTTCTAAAACTTGTTTTTAGAATTACGTGTTTTTAAATGTAATTTTTATGAAAGAATTTTTAAAAAAAAATTTTAAAAATTTACTTTCTCCACTTTTTCTTTAGTTATTGAGTGAGACATTCGTTATAATTATAATCGTGACGGATTTTAACGTATTTTCGGCCATACGGATGTTCGAGCAAGTTGTATGTAAGAGAGACTCCTAAAACTGGACATCGCTTTCAACTTGTGGTGATTTTAACAATCTTATTGAAGAAAAATAAGGACAGTAGCTATTCCTTAATTTGAAGCAAGTAATGCATAAGAAATAATAAATCTTTCATACATAAATTAGTGTTGGTAATTTAAGGACATTAACATATACGAATATTGATTCAAAAAAATATTTATACATTTTTACTTGTATAAATTACATTATTTACGTAATTTCAGTTACGGATACCGAAATGATTCGAAAGGTTTTTTTATTTTTAGATGTGTAATGTAAATGTTTTGTAACATTATTATTTTTTATAATTATATTCCATGTCTAACTATTATTCCCTTTTTAGGGTCAATGTAAACATTTCATTGTGTATTGAAGTGATCCAATATTATGATATTTTCTTCCATTTCCACCTATTGGCAAAATTTCAGCCAAAATTAGCAAAGAAATTCCATTTTTTCTCAAAAAATATTCTTAAAAAAACAACTCCATCTGACCAGTTTTACCTATTTAAGAAAAAAAATGTTATGTATAGAAATGTAATGCATTTTTGGGAGTTGCAAGAAGTTCTTATTTTTTTTTTTGTTTCATATCCCCTTGTTACAAATTTAATATATGTATACTACAAACGAATCTATTTGCAATTATTATACTTCATTATATTCACTGTGGCTTGGCTACAATTTATACAAATTCTGTTTTCTACTAATAGTGGTCTGCAATGATGTACATTATACATTAATGGACTGAATTTATAATTATGTTTAAAGTTAATTTTATTGCCAAATTTGAAAAACTCGAGGTTTGACCATGATAGTCTTGATTTTCTCTGTTTTTCAAACAAACTTCCCCATTCTGACTTTATATTTGTGTTCCTCGCTCTTGAAAACGTATGTGTTTCAAAAAGTTCTGGGAACATTTAAATGCTCTGTGCGGCTATGTCCACGGGAATTCGCCTTTCGCCACAGTGTGTGACGTACACCTCGTTAAGACTTCTTCAGAAAAGGTTTTTTTAGTCTCGTCTAACCAAATTTGTATGTACAATAATATCATTCACAAGTTAGCTTAGTTCAAAAAGTAAGCAACATTGCCGAAATATCCGCTCAGACGATGTAAAGATACCAGATAAAAGCTTTGTTAGCACTAGAAGTAGAGACATTGAAGAAGATGAAAAGGACAACAGCGAGATGGACGAGCTTCGAACAAAGAAGGTGTAGAAATGCTGAACTTACATGTCGACTGACGCTTCAACAGTCCCCCCCCCCCCCAGTTTAGCACAATTACAATAAATCTAAGTAAAAGATGTAAAAAAAATGGATTATTAAGTAGTATATAATAATGAACTCCAATGATCAAATGGTCATGCAACTAGTCAGTTCATAAATATTAAGTCACTATTGACACAATTTGTTGTTAATGGAATAATTAAATAGGAGAGGAAAGGGGTTTATTATTGACTCAATTTACAAATTTTTTCAGAAGAACAATGCAAATAGTACATACTTTGGCCACTAAAACCGTATACATGTAGACACTGCATTTGTGTTAATTGCAAACAATAATAATAGCAATAAAGAGCTAAATATACATAATTAATTAATTAGATTTAAATTTAATTATGTTAATGTTGTCATAACAATAATTGTAAGGCGGGTCACAGCTTTGAGTAGCATTAATTTGTTTTCGGGTATCAGTTTTGATTTTTTGAATGACTTTTGGTTATGATGGATTTAGTGAGAACAGACTTCTTGTACCATTCGAGAGAAGCGTATAGAAGCAGCCAGGAAGGTAGATACCCTCGTCAATGAAGTTAAGACCAAGTAAGGTATACGGCATACTTCAAAGGGCAGATCTGAAGGTAGGCATCCCTTTGAGAAAGTTCGCAAGTTTAAGTAGAATGGAGTCATTATAACGAGAAAGAGAACGAAATCTGAGAAAATATTGTATTTATTTAATTTTTACAATGGCAGATAGATCTGCAATAATCTGAGGAGAAAGTAATGTCACAAGCCTCGAAGCAGCTCTCGCTACCACTTTCTTTTCATTCCATGGTGAATGTCACTAGATATCGTCTGTCTATGTAGGCATCATCCATGTGCATAATCTGACATGGAATATCGTTACCCTTGTCACCTATGAAGAGTACCTGAATAGGTATACCCGTTTGTGTTGTTTGGTTTGATACATGCCAGTATGAGTTTGAGACATTTCGATGTTAACTAATTAGTCTAAGTCCATTTGGAGTATTTCTCATTGAAACTGATCCGCACAGTTCAAAACAATATATATCATAGACAGTTTTAATGTTTGTTTTTGGCCGTAACGCCAAATAATATAAGAATTAAATAATATTGGATAACTAGAGCTAACCCTCATAAGACTGAAGGGCATTGAATCTGAAAAACTACTGAATGGCAAGGAAAACTCTATGACATTATGTACCCTTCTTCGAAAAGAAACTATGCTACCAACTTGCTATACGAGTATAATGCACATCACTTTATATTGACTTTTTGTTTTTCCCCCATAGCCCCTTTAAATTTACAGATAATTATGTACAATTATAGATCCTCAGGCGAATCTATTTACAAATTATTTTTTGTATTTCCTGTAGCGTCGCTACATTATATACAGGTTTTGTTATTTTATAAAAATTATATAATGGAATAAACAAGTATAATGATACACATTATACGTGACTGGACTGAACTGACTCTAATAAATGATAAATAGGTGATGGGGCTCACCTTTTTGATCAATCCTAAAACTAACTTACTCACTAATTCTTAACCTAATTTTTCCCTGACTGTTGCCATCGATGCGGGAGGGGTGGCGGGGTCATAGTGTTAAACACTGGGTTGGTCAGGTGCTGCAACAAATCAAAAAACCTGATGTGTCTCCGACGGATGAACTCACCCACTGACGGCACGCCAAGGAACGGGTGCAGGTCAGCGTTCTTTAACCTCTGGAGAGTGGTATGTCGGAGCACTTTTCGATCCCAATCTGGAAATGTTGGAGACATTTGGCTGTATTGTCAGTCAAGTGGGTAAATAGCCGGGCACCGTACAGCAGAGCTGGCTGGAGGACACATTTATATATCATCAATTCGAGAAGAAGCGACGATTAAGGTGAAGTTAGCAAGTGCGAAAGCCGGTAAGACCTTAGTCGTACTTTTTCTATTTTATTACTAAAATGTGTAGAGAAATGGAGATGCCTATCCATTTTTATACCCAGATAGTGCATTGAGAAAGCCGGTGAGTTCTCTTGCCCTCCTATGCTATATGATTTTGGGAAGGATTTTTTCCCCTTTTGGAGGGAGAAGATTACGCAGTTGGTCTTCCCGGCGTTTACACTGATGTTTACCATGCCCAGTCTGTCACTGAATACGTTAAAAACTGACTCGGCGTGTGTAAGAGCTCTTTGTGCACTCATGATGCTGCTGTTAACCGCAATGTCGTCGGCGAAAGCGATTACAGTAGCTTTCTGATAGTTTGTCCCAACAATTTCACATGTGTACATACTGAAAAGAACCGGAGACAGAACCGCTCCTTGAGGAACAGAAGTCAGAGGGAATGGGTTATAGAGGCAATCACCCACCCGTACCCTCACCGATCTGTTCTACAAGAACGAAACCAACATGGGGTATAGCTGCTCTTTGACTTTTTTTTTTTTTTTTTTTCTAGGAGTACCTGCTTGAAGGTGGTGTGAGGGAATTAAGGAGTGTGGGAAGCCTCGGTAGAGGTTGATAGTTATGTAGAGTGGTGAGAGACCACTGGTGGCTGGGCCTAGAGTCCCTCCAGGCATGTAGTGTAGTCTTATTTAGTTGGATAGCAGTGATGGGTGCCCCTTAGAGGCTTGTTGTTCGCGGGCCTAGTGCCGTGATGTCCACCATTTCCTCTGCTTTACCCGATCTTGTGAGTTACCATCGTGCCGGTTGCGGTGGTGGTGTGATGTCTTTGAATAGAGGGTTTAGACTGTGTTTTATCGAGTCGAAAAACTTTATGTGTCTTCTTTGGATGGCTTCGGTGATGGTGGGGACTTCGAACTTTTCGTGGATGTCGGGAGTCTTTGACTATTAATAAATAAAGTTTAAAATGGCTGGATCATAGAAATATAATTCAATGGGAAGAACAAAAGAGTGAAATGGATGGTCTTGGCTCAGATGAACGACTATATAAACATCGGGATAATGTTGGCTTTGTAAATTTGCAGAAATTTACAAAAGAAATTTTTTCAGGGATTATATTGTTGTGTAGAAAAGATATGAATAGTGACCTTAAATGGTGTTATGTCTGGCTTTGACTTTGTCAACAAGAAGTTACTCAGACGAATGATGTTTGTTATTAACTATGTTTTGGAATTGAAACGTGAGAAATTTCTCAGCCTCGATAACCGTACACCAAATGTGCAATAATTACTTTTTAATAGCTCTTAAAGACAAACAGATTTTCCCTAATGAACAGTATACTTATTTGCCGTTAGATACGTCCCCTTGTCACCTTGAAGAATGTTGGCCGTTAATCACTGAGAGATAAAATACGCCATATTCATTAGAGAAATTGTAATCACGTTAGATAAAGCGCATTCCCCCGTCATCATCTTAGTTTTTTCTAACTTGTTAATAACAGCATGTCGTGGACGTTTCAATTTAGGATTAATCCATCAACTAAGAATTATGAATAAATTACGGTGATCTCATGCGGTGTTGTAGTTAAGATAATCACTTCATCGTGAGTGTTTGGGGGGGGGGGTTCTCTGTACTGCCAATTTCTCTTTTAGGTAGCTCCATAAATTAATTACTGGACTAACTAAACTTAACTTAAGGCATGACTCGGGTTTGAGATCAAAAGCCAAATAATAAAAATACTGATTAAACGAGACATTCTACAAAATATACTGTTACAATCTATTTAATATTTGAGAACCAATAGTATTATTGTATTATTAAAAGCTAACAACCAAATAAAAATATAGACAAGATCGGAGACTTGGTACCTGTGACCTCACCAATATCTATTGGAGGTCTCTTGCAACTAAGTCCAACTAAGACACGAATGACCCCCCCCCCCCCCAAATAGTCAGACTAATATCATAATAACTACTTAATAATAATGTAACGGTCGTAAAATTAATCAATTTGATTAATATATAGCCTTATTCCACATTACCTCAGTATAACGTGTCAGTGACTAACATAATACGAGGTGGTCTGAAAAGTTTCCGACCTAACAAAGCTTTTATTTATTTTATTATTATCTTTATGTTGTTTGAGATTGTTCCATCGAGAAGAACTCCTACACAGAATGATTAAGTGGAAAAACAGTCGCGTATATGGAATTTTAAGTTATTATAAATTTAAAAGTTTTTTTATAAATACTTTAAATTACTTATTATTAAAATTTCTTAAACCATTCAGTACTTGTTACATTTTACACAATTGTCTATAATGTGTCTGTTGCTACCTTTACTCAATCTGTTCGGAGTTTTTCTTGATGGAACAATCTTACTACTACTTACTAACTGGACTAGAGTTACTTGGATAAATACTAGAAAAATGGTAGTGTAGCCGACGAAAGAGCTTGTTTTGGGTTAACAAGTGAGAGAACTTGAGGATTAGTATGAGGTTTTATTATTCATCCTTTAAGGTTTTTTTTTTTTAATTCCATTCCTCTCCCTGTATCCGAGACAGTACGATACTTAGGCTACCATCTCGACAAACGGATGACCTGGAACCCACATACGAGGCTAAAAAGACAAGAGCTAAACAGGCGCTTTGGACTACTGTACGGACTCCTTCGAAGGACATCCCATCTCTCAATAGAAAATAAATTACTAATTTACAAAGTTATACTTAAGCCAATCTGGACATACGGAATAGAGCTATGGGGGACAGCAAAAAAGTCGAACATCAAGCGTATCCAATCCTTTCAATCAAAAGTCCTGAGAACAATAGTAAATGCCCCTTATTATGTCAGTAACAAAACCCATCATAACGACCTTAATATACACCACATTGTTAAACTCACCACTTCCAAGTTCATGGAATCCCATTGTAACCTATCCAACTATCCTAATCCCCTAGCACAGTCATTACACTGCGCCACTCTTCCCTATAATCCTCCTCAGAGACTAAAGCGGCATTGGCTTCGTGACCTGCTATAAATGCGTAACAGTAGGAGTCCTAGCAATGGCCAGTTTCTCCAATCATGTCCTAAGCGTATGTGGCTCTCGCTCTCTTGGTGTAGGGGACTTCCCAAGACTCCACTTTCTCTTTCGCATGCGAGGGAGATTCCAACCATGTGGATTTTGGGTGTTTGTAAATACTTTAAGAATGATGGAGTGAATGAAAAATTGTAAACAAGGTACGGTTGATCAGATTTTTGTTTTGGTTAATATTTTAATTTTTAGGATAATTACTTTCGGTGACCAAGACGACTCAGCAAATTAAATGAAGAATTTTTGACCGACAGGGCCCTGTGTTTTTTTCACTTCCTACGTTCTTTATTTCTATTTCAAACAATACAATGTAGTTCTGTAAGAATGCTAAACAAATTTACTTAATGCTCAAGCTACTGCTCTGTGGATTCAACACTGATATGATCCCTGATACGATGTCAGCGGAGGCTCAGGGGCTAGTTGTCCGTCCCTACTTCGTGCTTGCTCCTTGTACGACACGCCTGTCACGCACTGATCCTTTAAGAACCAAGTCACGTGTGAGCTTCCATTCGGTTACTTACGAGCAGGGCACAGAGTAAGCGAACCGTGCTTTTATTGTTCGCACCTCCTTCTATTTCGCTCTCAGTATTATTGCCAGGATACTGTTTCTTATATCGGACGAAACTCGGTGGATTCTGACCGAGGGAACAAACGATCAATGGGAGAAACTGATTGCCAACCCATGAGAGACATATGTAAACAAAAATATATGATACAAGAGTGTGTAATCGAAACACTTATCATTGCTGTTACCTTGTAATCTATGATTTATGTGAACATTACAAGTACAACCTAAAGCTGCATGTTCCTTACAGCGAACATTTAAATTTTTTTAATTTTTTGTCCTGAAGTTTTTGTTCAAGAAAAATTGCAATCTGCCATAGCACTCACAGCAAACTGGGATAAGTGATATAGTTTATATCATATTTACAATACAAAATACTCTCTCTCTCTCTCTCTCTCTCTCTCTCTCTCTCTCTCTCTCTCTCTCTCTCTCTCTCTCTCTCTCTCTCTCTCTCTCTCTCTCTCTCTCTCTCTCTCTCTCTCTCTCTCATTCTTATACTGATTGACTAAATATTAGATGTGTGTAAATGTAAATTCCACATCGACTCTACATCTTTTGTTTTTATGAAAATCATGGTGAGTTAACAAAGCAGAAAATAAATTACTAATCTACAAATTTATACTAAAGCCTGTCTGGACATGCGAAATAGAGCTATGGGGAACAGCAAAAACATCAAGCCCATCAAATCCTTTCAATCAATAGTCCTGAGAACAATAGTAAATGCGCCTTATTACGTCAGCAACAAAACCGTTCATGAAATTCCATCGTTACCTATCCAACCACGCTAATCCCCTAGCACAATTGAACTGCCCCATACATCCCTATAATTCTTCTCGGAGACTAAAGCGGCAGTGGCCTCGTGACCTGCTATAAATGCGTAACAGTGGGAGTCCTGGCAATGGCCGGTTTCTCAAATCACGTCCCGAGCGTCTGTGGTTGTCGCGCTCTAAGTCATCCTCCACTTGTTCGTATCCAGTGACGACGCGGATGACGGATGAGCGTAGGGGACTTCCCAAGACTCCGCTTCCTCTTTCGCATGCGAGGGAGGTGCCAACCATGCGGATTTGGGAGGTCTCCTGGCTGTTTGTAAATACTGTATGAATGGGTGAGTAAATGAAAATTGTAAATATGGTATGAATGTGACCATTCCAGATAATTACATATTGCTCAATAAGGCAGATTGCATTTTTATCACAATAAAGATTTAATTTTAATATACAAACAAAGCATAATAATTGAATGTTACAACTATGCTTATATTTTATTATATTAAAAATAACCACTGGCATCATCTGTCTACATGACTGCACACAAAACATTGATGAGTATTTAACGAGGAAGAGCACACGACAGCTCAAATTCCCATTTTCAAGCTTTAGAGAAAACTAGTTACCAGTGCAGTATCAGTTCTGCAACTGAGTGGTCCAAAGTGCTTGAAAAATGGGTATATTAACTTTTTGCCGGTAGACGTCATTAACTGCAGCAAGTATTTTGCTTTTGCTCGCAACCTTTCTTCCTGTTTTTGCACGTAACTTAGATCTCAGGTTACAGAAAAAAAATTGTGCAAAGTAAACAGGGACTAGATGATGGGGCTCACCTTGGGACTACATATCATTAAAACTCCTAGATCGTTCCTGCCTCGACTCCCTTCTGCCATCGATGGGGAAACGGAGAGGGGGCAAATCGTGTTAAGCGAGGGGTTGTTGATGTATTGCAGCGAATAAAACAATTTGATATTTCTTCGACGAACGAATCCTCAACTGTAGGCAGCTCAAAATCTTCGTGGAGCTCACTGTTCCTCCGCTGCTAGAGAGAAGAATGTCAGACTACTTTCATGAATATCCCGTTTTGAAATTGTTGGAGTCGCTTCCGTTAGATGACTAAAAAAGAGCATGCAGAGTATGCTCTTATACTCTCAGATCATTAGCTTGAGGCGCAGTGATGAATCGGGGGAACTCAGCAGGTCTGTAAGCCGGTAAGACTTCGTATGTGTTTGTTTAAACTTCCTCACAAAATGGCCATAAAAACGGAGTTACATACTATGATAATTAGGTTCGTAAAACCAGAAGGACAGCGGACGACATCTGAACGGTTCTGTCCCCTGATTGGTAGAGGCTATTCCACGCCTCAAAGGAAATATCGTAACTAAGTGACATCGCTTAGTAAAGTAGTATCTAGTCATTTAGTTATTTACATGGTTGGACCCTATTGGCAAGAAGATGGTACACTCCCCATCTGATGCGAACAACAAGACGATAAAACGCCAGTAACTTTGAGCAGCTAATGCAGGAAGAGAGGCAGGCATTGAAGAGAACCTGCTGAAGCTGGCCAAAAATAAGTGTATCAGCGATTGCCCCTTATCTCGGGCCGACGGCATTGCACAATCCTCCAAATGATATCTGCCCTGTAAGGTAGTCGAGTTATGCTCATTGCCACTATACGCAAGTCACTTAACTCAGCCACGACTCAAAGAACTCCTTATCTCAGAGTTCATTCCTCGTTTTATTTCATCTACCTTGTGTGTATTTATTTCAGATCTTGATAGGGCGACCTCCTTCCCTTCTCTTCAACCCGGTATCAATTATCATCGTTTGTTATAAAGCTGTCACATTTAGTGGGTACCTTTCGAGTAATAAAAAAATATCAATGACATTTTATATAAAACTAGGCCATTAAACTGGACAAATATGGTTATGCTTTACTGAACTTTAATGCTTAAGGTGACCTATTTCTGAACATTTACAGCCTGTAAATTTACAGCGCTTAGTATGGAATTCTCAACGGACCTACACGCATTTTTTTTTTTTTTTTTTATGGCTTAGCTTGCCGACTCTTTTTTCAATGTAGGACTTTGATATAGAACTAAAAAATAAGCTCATTTTTTTTTTTACACATCTATCAAAAAAGTAAACATAAATACCAATAATAAAATGGTCTTTAATCCTCTGGACAGGATACGTCACTAGTTCTGAGTACCTTTCCACGCCATCTTTCCTTCCATACATTTTCTGATCCTCGGGTACGCTTTTATTTCTCTATGCACAAAGAAGAGTGCGTCGTGCCAATCAAGTATCAAGTCAGCGAGGCACATTGCAGAACTACTACTGGATGTTTTGAAACTTCAGGGTGGATGTTTATAGGGGACCATTAAGAATATAGTGTTGTTAAGTCTTATAGATATATATATTTTCTTAAATCTATTAACAAATAATTTTTGTATTTCCTGTTGCGTCGCTACATTATATACAGATTTTGTTATTTTATAAAAATTATATAATGAATAAACAAGTATAATGATATACATTATACGTGACTGGACTAAACTGACTAATAAAGGTGAAAAACGACTTTTTTTTTTTTTTTCTTCATAGCCCCTTTAAACTTACAGACAATTATATACAATTATAGATCCACAAGTGAATCCATTTACAAATTATTCTGTATTTCCTGTAGCATCCCTACATTATATACAGGTTTTGTTATTTTATAGAAATTATATAATCGAATAAACAAGCATAATGATATACATTATACGTGACTTGACTAAACTGACTAATAAGGTTATGGGGCTCACCTTTTTGATCAACCTTAAAACTAACTTACATACTAATTCTTATCCTAATTTTTCCCCAACAGTCTGTTGCCATCGATGCGGGAGGGGTGGTGAGGTCATAGTGTTAAACACTGGATTTGTCAGGTGCTGCAAGAGTCAAAAAACTTAACGTGTCTCCGGTGGACGAACTCACCCATCGACAGCACACCAAGCAGCGGGTGCAGGTCAGCGTTCTTCAACCTTTCGAAAGAGGTATATCGGACCACTTTTCGCATGATCCCATTCTGGAAATGTTGGAGACATTTGGCTGTATTGTCAGTCAAGTGGTTAAATAGCGGGGCACCGTACAGCAGAGCTGGCCAGAGGACACATTTATATATCATCAATTTGAGACGAAGTTAGCAAGTGTGATTGCCGGCAAGAAGAAAAAACAAATTTTTTTTTTTTTTTTTTTTTTTTTTTTCTTCATAGCCCCTTTTAATTTACAGATAATTATATATAATTATAGATCCTCTGGCGAATCTCAAGAAAATACAACAACTTTATTACAGAGTTTTTTTTTTGAAGTTACATGATTTGTGTATTTAACGGGTATGTAGTATTTTGTTTTAAACCAAAAGCTCATATTAAATATAATGCAGATCGGTTCTGTTAGCGTTGTTAGGTCATTCAGTTTATGTTTAAGGTAGGATTGAAAACGGGTTTATGTATAAGGGTAATGACATATAACAGATTAAACAGAAGTAAAATTATTAAGCATTAGTATCTCTTACCTCCACTACTACGTATTACTTTGTAATAAAGTTTTTTTGTGTATATTACTAAATTTATTGTAATATGTTTTCCAGAAAAGATTTCGGACAATGGAATTTGGAGTGTAGGCGCTGAGTACCCTTTTTAGAATCAAAACCGTCTTAGTAGACGGTATTACATGATGAAAGAGTACACTTAGCGTTCTGGGTAGAAATCTATAAATGGTAGTTGTTTTTTAACTTAATATGATGAATAAAATGTCAGCTCTGACATGAAGGCAACCACTGAAATATCCCGTGAGCTAGGATGTTTTATTAATTTATAACGTCGCTTTTCCAATATCTCCTCAGTCGTTGAAGGTTAACAGATAATAGAAGTTCAGACAATTGCATGAGACAATATGAGCGGTTTTGGGTGTCCTTGCAGTTTGTCATGAAAGCTTCTGTATAATATTCTAATGCAGTAGTGAGCTTAATGAATTATAAAACAGTTTTATTGTCATTCCACAACTGATAACTTCTTCTTTAATGTAATAGCGCTTTCCACAGCTCTAAGATGTCATCTTCAGTTATCTCTACAATAAAGAAAGAAAAAATGATAAAAACTTTCACCTGAATATATGGAGACAAATTAATTACTATTATTTGAAATTGTACTTCTATTATACAGCAATTCAAAATTCTTAAAATTCAAAAATACAACATGTATATAGTAAATAATTAAAATCCAAAAATAAAATTACAAACTATCAAGTAGCCATTAAAACCATAAAAGATTGCCAACAAGTTGTCTTAAATTATTAAAAATCTACTTAAAACACAACTATATATATAAAACTATACAAATGAATCCTATGACTTCTCACCCAATTGGTTATGTGGGATATATACTTCATCTAAAACTATTTAACTAACGTTGCTACAACCACGCTCCTCAAATTACGACTGCCTTTGCGCAGGAAATATGGAGGGGGCGGTTTTAGCATACGCGTGTTTGCTATAGCTTCCTTCTTATTGACATTATTCTTGTTCCGTATAGGACCTTATCATAGCTACGTACTAATGATAGTAATTAGTTTGTCTCCAAATAAACAGGTAAAAGTTGTTTTCACTTGACTTTTTATTTTATTGTAGAGATAACTTAAGATGACAGTTTAGAGCTGTGGAAAGCACTATTACATAAAACTTTTTTATAATTATACCATTGCACAATCCGGCAGTAATTATTATCCTAAGAGCTTAAATGAATGTTTAGGTCAGCGTGAATATTTTCATGATACAGTACACTTGGTGCTTTTCTCTCATTTCTTTGCGTGACTCATTTTGAAGGTAGATACTTGACATTTGATACTGCAAAAGCAAAAATAAGTGACATTAATAGCAAAAGGGCTTTAATCAGTATGTCAAACGTTAAAAATGACAAAAAAGGGACTTCCCCTTATGTTATCTATTTAAATCTGTCAGAAGAAGCCAATTTCCTGGGAAGTTCTGCGTGTTTTCATGGAATTTCTTCTGCGCTATTCCTTTAAGTCGTTCTGGCCCAGTAGTTTTGGAGTTTCCAGCACTCAGCGATGATGAGATAAAATTGGTGCATTATCCCACTCATTGCAGGTCTGTCGAGACTGAGGTATATATGGGTCAGACTTGTATGTCCTATTATCAAACAGGTCGTCGCTTTAAGAGCTTATCAAATTAGAGACGATGTTCTTATTATTATGTGAAGGGCTTGATTTCGTATGTAATATAGTGCACTTGTAATAAGTCTAAGCTATTGCTTGAAAAATCTGTACACTTTGGCTAGTTAATTTCCTTAGCCCGTCCCTAAATTTAGGCTCCATATGTCCTGGTTGGTTTCAATACAAGTATGGATGTTAATATTTTCTTGGACAAGGGAAGTTTCATTGAGAGGCGATTTTAACTAGCATCTCCTTAAATATAAGAGGGTTGAGCCCAATCGAGCATAACTGAATATAACTACAATACTTATTCTTATTAATTATTAATAAGAAAGAAGAGAAAACTAGTATTGATTAATAATTTTGAAAAATATTTCGTCAGACCCGGAATTCAAACTCCTCACGGCATCCTCGTTGACCTGTGTATCAATGTAACTTTATTATAGTAACTTCATGTAAATTTGACATGCATAATTATACTTATCATAATAATGGCCCACCCCATCGCTATTCTATCAGTAGATCGGAACTCCTTTGAGCGGTCCTGACGGACATTTTAATTTGAAAATGACTTGGAGCGTTTGGGACTACATGTTGAAATTAGACCATACATAAGCAAACTGACACCTACATGTAAGCCGTTTCACCAGCGCTCGACCAGCTTAAAATTCTATAGGCTTGCATCAGGAAGCCGACGTGAGGCTGGGGCGAAAACCGGAATCCTTACGGTTTGTTAACTAGGTATACGAATCTATTAACACATAACGGTATTAATCAAACCGCCTTGTTTATCTCGGACGAAAAATATATTACAGAGACCAAGGCACTGATAATCATACGACCTAGTTTTTTTTTTTAGCTACCAAGGTCACGATGCATTGAAACCAGCCTTATAAGTATGCAGCCAATTAATGAAATCCTGGTCATGAATCGAGCTTCGTGACTGATTGTGTTAATCTTTGGGAACATTGGTGGTATCAGTATATTCCATGAAGTGCTTACTTCCATCAATACAAGTGCTGATGGAATGTTAGCAGACAACATTGTACCTTCTACATCGTCTTCTTCTTGCTCTTACTATTCGACTGTACATGTTCTACCAGGAAGTGCTGGGCTGCATTGGTTGCTTTTGAAATCATAGAAAAAAAACGACAGTCCCTCTCTAAGATAATAGTATTGTGAGTCGTGAATTAAAATGTCAGTAGATGAGATTGTCGGGATAATCGATGAGGCTGATGAAAGAGAGATGTTTAATGCTCAACCAATTGGTACAATATGAATTGCATCAGATCCTAGTATGAGATGGTCGGTAGATGGAAGTGAGACGGCTGTTTAGCTCAAATTTAACACATTTTCTTAGATATCATCTAAGCAGCCAGCATCTTCCATCCTACAACTATTCCGATCGAAACTTTCTCCATTAATCAACTTCATGAAACATTCTCTAAAATATAACGAAAGTAAGTTCTATATTATATAAGTCATGTTAATTTAACTGGAATGGAAAGGAGGTAAATTTATGGCTCCAACCATTTTTGTGGTTAACGCTTTGGTGAATTTTAACGAACAGCTATAAAGATGAGCGATCTTACTTAATAGTCTTAATTAATTATTTGAATCACAAGTTTATAATCATTATCGTTTGATGATCAGTCATGACATCATTGGATCAGTCTTCTTGTTCTTACTATTCGACTATACATGTTCTACCAGGAAGTCGTGAATTCAAATGTCAGTGGAAAAAATTGAGATTTGAAATTGTCGGATTAATCGCTGAGACTGATGAAAGAGAGATGTTTAATGCTCAACCGATTTATTGATGAACAACGATTCGGTACAATATCAAATGCATCAGATCTCGGTATGAGATAGTCAAAAGATGGAAGTGAGATGTTTTTCTTAGGTATGATTTAAGCAGCCTACATCTTCCATCCTTCAATTATCCCATACTCAAGCAGACATTCATAGTTTTTCGAAACTTTCTCCATTAATCAACTTCATGAAACATGAAACATAAAATAAACCAAAAATAGTTCTAATAAAGGGTGTCCCAGAATTAACGCAATTGGCAACCCTAAAAAAAAAAAGCAATTTGACAGCTGACAGTTTAGGGTTAGTAAAAATGGAGCGTTACACGATAGAACAACGTGTCTTTATTGTTGAACATTATCTCAAAAATAATGAAAGTTTGGCGGCCACAGTTCGAAAATTTCATACAAAATATGGTCGTAATTGTGTTTTGACTTCATCAACTGTAAAGAGATTAATTGAAAAATTTAGGGAGACTAGATCAGTTGGATACACTAAACACAATGGTCGTCCAAAAACAAGCCGTTCAAATGTCGATATCGATGCAGTGCGTGAGAGTGTTGTTGAAAATCCAGGAACATCAATTCAGCGTCGTAAACACAGTTCTTTGTCCCGAAATTGGATGATATTGATGTGGCCTATATGGGGTTTCAACAAGATGGTGCCACATGCCATATAGCCCATGAAGCAATTCAAACACTACATGAGACATTTCCAGGTCGTGTACTCTCTCGTTTCGGTGATCAGAATTGGCCCCCTAGATCGTGTGATTTAACACCTTTAGATTTATTTTTATGGCGTTATTTGAAGTCAAAGGTGTATGTCAACAAGCTCACATCCACCCGTGCGTTAAAAGCGGAAATTCAACGCTGCATCAACGAAATTCAACCACATTTATGCCGAATGGTCATGTAAAATTTCGACAAAAGAGTGCATATGTGCCAGCAAAGTTGTGGAGGCCATTTGCCCGATGTGTTATTCCATAAATAACCCTATCCTATTTATTTTATAATTCAATAAAAAAATAACAACAAAAATACTAAAAACTGTGTTTTCTATTTAAATCAAATCTTGCGTTAATTCTGGGACGCCCCATATAAAATATAAATTATATACGTCATGACAATTTAATTAGAATGAATAGGAGGTAAATTCATGGGTCCAACCATTTTTGTGGTTAACGCTTTGCTGAATCGTATACATTTTAATGGTGCCTACATTTTAACTTACGTTGTAAGTCTTGGAATGTGTACCTTGCAAGAAGAAAACCGGCATATTGCTACTCAATTATTTATCCCGATAAATCTTTGAACGGATCTTTCGCTCACTTTTCTACTACCTGCAGTTTACTTCTAATGTTGCCATAACATTCTTGCTTACTGATTGATTTGAAACGTTTTTGCGCGTTCTTATTATGGCATTTATAACAAAATCCGTATATGTTTTAGTGTTGTTCTCTTACCTGTGATTTTGTGATATTGTAATGGGATTTTTGTTTTTTCTTAGAAACACCACAAATGAAATATGGGATAGAAACAAAAAAAAAACTACTTCAGAGCCTCTAATTGGCAGAAGGTTACGGATGGGACTGGATAACCCACCTGGCTGGCCCCTGTTTTTGCGGACAGCATCGAAGAAGTGAAGAATTAATTGCTGTGCAGGCATGTAGGAGTTGATGTAGCCCAAACAGTAAATGGTTCCTAGATTTATTTTGTTTGACCCCGACTTTATTGAATAAAATAAATACAAGTAGATACGTAAATACAATACAAGGATGAATGGTGGTAGAGGTGCCATGTTGGACACGGGATTTGTGAGGGTCATTAAATGTTTTGAGCACCTTTGTGTTGGTTGGTATATCCCACTGCTACTATTTTGGAACAAAAATACTTGATTTGATTTTTTACGTTAGTCACGAGGAAGAGGAATTAGATCATTTAAAAAAAAAAAAGTTTTCAAAAGTTAATGTACTAACAAAAAAATATATTGGAATCAACAAAATAAGGAATGTCAAAAACAAAAGAAAGGAATAATGAACGGATGGATGGATGAATGAATAAACGAATGGATGAAAGAAAAACTATTCTGGGACCATATCCCAATAGAATAATTATAATGAACATATTATTTAGCCTTATTCTGGCATTAAAAATAATAAATAAATTTTTAGAGATGAAGAACATGTACTTAAAATATAATTAAAGCAAGTGCAAAGCAAATGAACTTTTTTAAAAATGACACTACAACAAAGTTTTTAATAATATTCAACAATCTTTATTGTGCAATAATTACAATCTGCCTTTTATAAGGCAATAATAATACAGATAAATGATCTCATTCATACCATATTTACAGTCATCATTCACTCGCTCATTCATACAATAGGACATGATTGGAGAAACTGGCCATTGCCAGGACTCCCACTGTCACGCGATTATAGCAGGTCACGAGGCCACTGCCATTTCTGTCTCCGAGGAGGATTATAGGGATGAGTGGCGCAGTGCAAAGACTGTGCTACAGGATTAGGGTGGTTGGAAAGGCTACTGTGGAATTTCATAAACTTGGAAGGGATGAGTTCTAGAATTTAGGGTATATTAAGGTCGTTATGAAGGGTTTTGTTGCTGACATAATAAGGGGCATTTACTATTGTTCTCAGGACTTTGGATTGAAAGGATTGGATACGCTCGATGTTTGACTTTTTTGCTGTCCCCCATAGCTCTATTCCGTATGTCCAGATTGGTTTAAGTATAACTTTGTAGATCAGTAGTTTATTTTCTATTGAGAGATGGGATGTCCTTTGAAGTAGTCTGTACAGTTGTCCAAAGCGTCTGTTTAGTTCTTGTCTTTTTAGTCTCGTATGTAGGTTCCAGGTGATCCGTTTGTCGAGATGGAAGCCTAAGTACCGTACTGTCTCGGTTACAGGGAGAGGAATAGAATTAAAATAAACTAGTGGACAAGTCTTGTGACAAAGGGTGAAGGTAATGTGGGAGCATTTTGCTTCATTAACTTTGATCCGCCATTGATTGCACCAATACTCGATCTCGTCAAGGTGTTTTTGAAGGTTATGGGATGCTATGTCGGGGTCTGGGTGGGATGACAAGACTGCAGTGTCATCTGCAAATGTGGCTAAGAAGGTATTGGGAGTAGAGGGGACATCAGCGGTGTATAGGTTATAGAGGATGGGGCCTAGGACACTGCCCTGTGGAACTCCTGCATTTATGGGTTTTAAATAAAAGATTTAAATGGCTTAACAGCTAAATGAACATACATGGATGAATCACAGAAGGGGATTGCTTATCTCTAGGTGAGGAGGCTCATATATAGGATAGCAAACGGACTGCGGTCAGCATTATAAGGAGCCGATAGCGCGCTGAGTCAGCACTTAACTATATGTTTACTAAATACGCTGCTTAATGTCTTGCCATTCGATTCCACGGTCAAGTATGTATCTCTCTTCAATCTCCACATTCTTTATTTCGTTTTTATATATTACCAAAATAAGAAATACCGGTATGTGGTTTTAGATTATACAAAAAAAATTCAACAACTTTTATTGAATTATTTACATAATTTTAACAAATGATGAAGCATCAATGGGGATTTGTACAGACCATATATAACCTATACAACCAAACCAAATATATCTTAAATTTGATAAACCTATCACAGTGCAGTGTATTCCTGCAGTTAATATGGGCGTGCACTATTATTATATTTGATGAAAACTATTCATGATGCCATAAGTAAAATACCTAATTACTGTTTTGTTTTTTTTTTAATTATAATTGTATGTACGGAGATGAAATATCTTCGTCATTTTGTTAATGATTTTTATGATTCGTTGTTGATTAGAGTACACAGTTTTGTCGTAATTTATTAATTTGTTCTACAGAATAATCATCAAAAATTTTAAATGCTAAGTTGAAAGCGAAAAGTGGCAGTTTAAAGAAAAGTTAATGATACAATTGTGAATTGGTTTTCCTTGTCATTAACTCTTTCGTTTCGATTGAGTATGTCAGTCGGCGCGTTTCACGCGTTTTTTTTCTTCAGGCGCAAAGATAGGTTAATTTAAAAATTTTGTTATCTAGTTTAACTCCAAGTCTAGGCAAGTACCGACCGTTAACAAATAAAAAAAAAAGGGACAGAAGGTGTCTACTAAAAAAAACAACAAAAGGTAAAATGATTTCAAAAGTACTTTAAACAACTATTCTCAGGTCCCCTGCGGGTTTCCAAGCGAGGTAGACAGACGGTAGGTACCGTCCCTGACCCACCGCCCCACCCATTTCTCACTTGACACAGCACACTTGCCGCTAAAGAGAAATATGTTAGCTTCAGCCCAACCTAGAGAAAAAAAACTTAGTCTTAAGAGAGAGAAAAAAAATTCCTAGTAGTTGCGCACAGACCGGTCGTCCAGGCTATAAGTCGCAATTTTTTTTTCAGCTGTCACTCTTTACCACCGTGAGATCTTTAATTTTTTTGTGTCAACTGAATCCCAAGCACAGGTAGTCGCTTAAGTTTGTAAATAAACTTTTGTTATTTATGGTTAAACCCATATTTTAAAGAATACAAAAGATTATTCAAAATTATTATTAGTAATATTTAACTATTATTATAATATTACGTTTTGATAAAACAACTTTATTATGATAAAATTGCAATCTGCCTCATTGGGCAATAAGTAATTGTGATAAATGTCTTCATTCATACCATTTTTACAATTTTCATTCGCTTACTCATTCACACAGTATTTACAAACAGCCCAGAGACCTCCAAAATCCACATTGTTGTCACCTCCTTCGTATGCGAAAGAGGAAGCGGTTACTTAGGAAGTTCCCCACGCTCCTCCCGCAGCCACGTACCCGGATACGAGCCAGTGGAGGCCGACGAAGACTGCGAGAGCCACATACGCTCAGGACATGATTAGAGAAACTGGCCATTGCCAGGACTCCCACTGTTACACATTTATATCAGATCACGAGGCTACAGCCGCTTTAGTCTCCGAGGAGGTTATAGGGATGAGTGGTGCAGTGCAATGACTGTGCTACGGGATTAGGATGGTTGGATAGGCTACTATGGAATTTTATAAACTTGGAAGAGATGAGTTTAAGAATGAAAGATATATTAAAACTCTTATGAAGGGTTTTGTTTCTGACGTAATAAGGGGCATTTACTTCTATTCTAGGACTTTTGATTGAAAGGATTGTATGCGCTTGATGTTTGACTTTTTTGTTGTCACCTATAGCTCTATTCCGTATGTCGTGATAATATAACTAAAACTATATTTCACAGCCAAAGAAACTGGCTAGGGAGAACCTCCAGATAAGCTACTGGGATCACATACCGTAACTAATAAACCCAAAACTGCACTTTCAAACAGGTGAAGGGCATGCATTAAGAAAAATTTTAACTTGTAAAAGCTTAACTCTTGTATTGCTGCAATCTCTCCTTAGACAGATTTTTTTTATTTAGCATTTTGATTTTTTTAAAATATAATTATAATATATACTAAATTTAGTATATAGTATAGGAAAGTTTAATGATATAAAATATAATATAATACAAAAAGAAATCCGATGGGCCAACAATTGAAATAACCGATCGTTATAATATCATGCAACGTCACATGTAATAATATCGTTTCAGCCGATTTCTATAAGCTGTTTTTATTTAGATAATCTAGCAATTTATATTTATTTTGAAAAAGTTTATTTCCAATGAGTAACATGATTCACCAAATATATAGAACCATTTTTTTTTCAACTAACCTGAGTAGATTTTTCAAAATTAAGATTTCCTACTTGCACTTGAGACCACCCTAGTGGTTGAGTCCGATATATCAACAGATAGGAGAGGGTACATCGGTCGGTCTACAACACTCCCCATGTCGGGGGTTGAATATATAACAGAGTATATTACGAACAAAAATAAAATCAGTTGAATTATCATTGGTTTATGGTTATGTCAACAAAAGAATGAACACAGATTGACCACCTCACCTGCCATTTCCGGACCCTTCTCGGAAATTCGACCCCTCCATGGTTTCCCGCCGTGTAAATAACATTCTCTTTTATTTATTGAAGCTTTTAATTTAGTTTTATCTATTGTTTACTTAGTTTTACAATGCATTGACAATTTCATTAGTCAGTTTTGGAAGTAGGCTCACGAAATATTTTTTTTCTTTTAGAAACAATGTTTTCGAAATGAATAGTCATGAATGTTGAAGTCAATAACCAATGAAACTATTGTAAACATTTCAAAAGATATTTATATCAATAAAATAAAAAAAGGTAATAAAAGATTATTATACCAGAAGAAGACAGGTATTATTCAATTTTCATACTAATGAAATGTCCGCAGAGCGATGAATCAGAAATAAGAGTGCCATAGTGGCCATGAAAGAATAATTTAGAATTCCGATTCATTATTGTTAAAATTCGAAAAATTGGTTAAAATTCCGTAAATTTCCATCGTTCTTTTCTTCGTAACTTCCAAACAAATACAAGTTTCGTTTGCGTTCTGTTTTAAGACGACGCAACCGTCTATATTATACTGCTTACGCTAAAATCATTACTTAAGTTATACACTAATCAAATATTTTAATCAGATGTCAGATGCCATCTCTTCAAAATTTGAGATTTAAATATCTAGATCGTGGAAAATACACTGTAATAAAGATAAATACTCGCATTTTTATAATCACATACAACCGAAAAACGCAGCGTTAAAGAGTAAACAAAGATTGGATAAGACATCACTGACAATGATGCTTAATTTTGATTTGATTTTTTTCATTTGGAATTCATATTATAAAAAAAATTATATGCTTGTAAATATTTGTGAAAATGAAACCATATAAACATCGTATCAATAACCATTGACAGCAGGATGGGATTAGTAGAGGGGTTGGGGTGGGACTGGTCGGGGGGCCCTTCCCCCTCCAGTGTTTAGTATTTTACTGACTCTAGTATAGTAATGTGGTAATGATAAGGCAATTCGTCACGTCCGGGTTCCAAAATGGGGGGGATCTAAAATTACGTTTACAAACTAACTTATAATAAAGATTCGGACGCCAGCTGGCTACGACAGGCGAATGGTGGATGGGATATCGTGATGAACACGGCATTGGAAAAAAATACAACAAATCGTTGATTTCGTTACATGCAGTTTCGGGATGAAGGAGGGGCAGAAATTTTAATTTATCCCTAAATAAAAATAAATGTTGTTTAGCCAGAATGAGTGCCTACTTTAACAAAATAATTTTGAAAAAGTATGTTGAATATTTTGATATTATATTCAAATTGAGAGAAAAGCGTTACTTCATCGTCACTGGCTGTGTGACATTTACGTAGCATTTTGGCCCTGTGACAATTATTCCCCAAGTTCTTCCTCAATTGACCTATAGCAAAAAACGTTTAAATGTTTCTGCGTAAAAATGCTTTTTTTTTTTTTCACTTAATTATCGAGATTTTTTGTGTCCATAAAAGCCAGGTAATTTTAATAAAAATTCTCTTTACGTGAAACATTATACTTTAAGTTTAATTTTTTACCGTCTACTTTTTAACGAATTGTAGAAATATTAGTAATTATCAATTGCGAGATTTATGTGTAATAACGCCCATCGATCGCCCCTCCCTTTATATCTGTAATTTAAATTGAGCTATATAAAATTGCTTGCAGATTGGAATAGTTTGCAGTCATTTTCTTGAGAGACGGCTTGGCACTGAAGCGTTACGATAATGGAATTAGTAATTGGGTAGTAGGTAAGTCTTCATTTTTCAGCTATCAAAAATTTGTTTTGTAGATATCCGTTGATATATTTTAAACTAGAAACCTGAAGTTCTCAGCTCTGCGTCATTTTGAGTCCCTGGTTGTCCAGCAGATGACCTGATAAGAGTAAAAATACTGGCAACATTACAAAATACAATACATAAAGTTTAATAAGTAATTAATTATTTGTATAATGCTCGAACAGTAGCAAACAATGGTTTCCTTCTCTCTGTACCGCTTCTCATCAAAAGATATGCTGTCAAGAAACGTCAGTAACTCGTGTCTGTATTTAAAGTCCTCTGTTTTTGTTTGCCGAGTACCAGCACAGATTTTATCGTTTGTTTTCTTTGTTACTCGGTACATTCAATTGTAAAAATACCTTTGGCATAGTCTTGTTCAGTTTATTTACAACCAGTGTTGTTAGTTATTTGTAACTCTCAGTCAGTCCATGTACCGTCAATAGTTGCCTTAATTTGATTGTTCCATTGATTGAGATTGTTCCATCGAGAAGAACTCCTAAACAGAATGATTAAGTGTATATGGAATTTTAAGTTATTATAAATTTAAAAGTTCATTTCATCAAAGTTTATATATACTTTGAATTACTCATTGTTAAAATTTCTTAAACCATTCATTGTCTATAATGTCTGTTGCTACCTTTACTCAATCTATTCGGAGTTTTCCATCTTGATAGAACAATCTCACTACTTACTAACTAGACTAGAATTACTTGGTTAAATACTAGAAAAATGGTAGTGTAGCCGACGAAAGCGCTTGGTTTGTTGTCTTGTTTTAGGTTCACAAGTGAGAGAAATTAATATATTAGTATGAGGTACCACATCTTTTTTTTCATCCTTCAAGGTTTTTTTTTTTTAATTCCATTCCTCTCCCTGTATCCGGGACAGTACAATACTTAGGCTACCATCTCGACAAACGGCCGACCTGGAACCCACATACGAGGCTAAAAAGACAAGAACTAAACAGACGCTTTGGACACCTGTACAGACTACTTCAAAGGACCTCCAATCTCTGAATAGAAAATAAATTTCTAATTTACAAAGTTATACCTAAGCCAATCCGGACATACGGAATAGAGCTATGGGGGATAGTCGAACAACAAAAAAAGAAGGCTTACAAAAACATCAAGCCTATCTAATCCTTTCAATCAAAAGTCCTGAGAACAACAGTAAATTCCCCTTGTTACGTCAGCAACAAATCCCTTCATAACGATCTTAACATACCTTACATTCTTGAACTCATCCCTTCCAACTTCAAGTAACCTATCCAACCACCTTAATCCCGTAGCATAATCCTCCTAGGAGACTGAAACGGCCTTGTGACCTGCTATAAATGCGTTACAGTGGGAGTCCTGGCAATGGCCAATTTCTCCAACCATGTCCTGAGTGTATGTGGCTCTCGCGCTCTTTGTCAGCCTCCACTGGCTCGTATCCGGTGACGCGGCTGAGGGAGGAGCGTGGGGGACTTCCCAAGACTCCACTTCCTCTTTCGAATGCGAGAGGAGTGGCTATCTTGTGGATTTGGGAGGTCTCTGGGCTGTTTGTAAATACTGTATGAATGAGAACATTTATCACAATTACTTATTGCCTAATAAGGCATATTGTAATTTGAGCACAATAAAGTTGTTTCATTCGTTACTTTAAGGTTAGTTTATGAACTAACTGCCATTCTTATTTTAGATAGTCCTTATTTTTAACCAAATATAATCTTATACTTCTATCATTCTCCGATTACTGCCAAAGGTGGAAGATCTGGCTAAGTGCGGGTCCAAGGGGTCATGTTTCCCCTAGAGTTCGCTCGGGGATATATCGGGGACGTAAGGGCTATGATGTAAAGGCGATGGATGAGAGGAGGGAAATGTTTCCCCTTAATACAGGAGCAGTTCTCTGGGAAAGCCATCGAATATTATTAACTTTTTCGAGGGCAATGGCCACTTTCCCACAATGCTAATGGACTCCCTAGCCGGTATACTGTTTATCCGATACAATAGGAATTGACTTGGCCACGGTCGAGCGGTTACTTTTTGGTGTGCCTTTAGGCCTAAGCCACAACGTGACCATGGCAAATCTCCTATTTACGCTCTGACACAATTCACTAATGCGTACCATAAGGCGTTCGCATATGGCCTTTTACTCATTCCTAGGGCCCACCCCAGCAAAAAACCCCACTAGATCGGATTCCCTGCCTTAGAAGGGGCTCTTGTTTCTGAGCTTAAACATTTCAGCTCTCTTTCCTCTTAGGCACGACATGACGTCTCTGCCGTTAGTGTCCGGCTCACTAGTCGCTAGTGTATTTAGTGTTAAATAATTGCAAAAACAAAAAACAAGCCATAAACATAACGTTGCACTTTATTAACAAACACGCAGTAATGGTATTACTTTAAAATTGTTATGAAAGAATTGCTTTCTGTACATCTAATTCAGTAGGGATCAAAAAAACTACTCGATCGATCTGAAATTTATGTTTGTTCTTAATAATTTCTGATTATGGCGATTTAGTATTAGTTAAAGTAATATAATGGGAAGAATAAATGTCATTTATATTTTAGAAAGTATATTTCGGACAAATAATAGGTTTTTTAATATATTTTATGAGAAAAATCGGGTAACAATGAATCCCTATATTTATACTATATACTGTACTATCCTTTATTACTTCTTTTTTGATTAAATCAAAACATAAAAAAAAAAAATAATTTCTTTCTATTTTAAATAGCTAATTATAACTTATATTTTGGGGTTGACTGTATTTTTAACAGTTTTTTTTCATTTTTTTTCTAAACCCCTTTATTAATAAAATTTTTAACAATTTACAATGCAATTACAAAGTTTAATTTAACAATTTCTCCTCTTCTTGCGATGCATTCGAAGGAGGTTGGGAACATAACAATATCAGGTTAACGTTAAAATTACAATGCAATGTTTAAATAATAGGTGATGGGGCTCACCTTCAGTTTACAAATGTGGGAAAAACAAACTAAAAACTAAACCTACAACTAGAACCTAAGACTAAAGCGTTGCTGCCTCGACTGCGTCTTGCCATCGATGGGGGAACGGAGTGGGGATTATCATGTTGAACACCGGGTTTGTCAGGTATTGCAATGAGTCAAAAAATTTGATATGTCCACGTTGGATGAAGTCATCCATCGTAGGCAGCTCAAAGATCTCGTGAAGCTCACTGAAGTATTTTTAACAGAGGCGGTAATGACTTAGAAGTTACCGTTTTACATCGATGTTTTAGAAACATCGATAATCCTCTCCAAGATCGTCTATATCGATTTATTCAAATCATCGATACATTTTCATAAACCAACATGTGATAGACGGGAAACATTTGCTTTGGCAGAAAACAAATATCTAAGGTTTTACGAAATCCTCTTGAACGCTTTCGTTTAAAAGTATTGTTTGTCGAATTTAACAGAGATCGAGGATTCGAGCCAAAATTTCTTCTGAAGAGGTATTTGCATGTAGATTATACAGTAAACTATTTCCCCTTCATGCATTATATGGTAAATGATTATCCTACAAGGGTATTAAACCTTGAACTTCACTTGTTAAGAGGTTTTTTGTCAATAATTGCCAGTTTTATCTTCTCACACTTGGTGCCTAATTAATTAATTATGAAACTTCTTTATTGTGCTAAAATTACAATCTGCCTTATTAGGCAATAAGTAATTGAGATAAATGTTCTCATTCATACCATATTTACAAGTCATCATTCATACAACATTTACAAAGAAGTCCCCCACGCTCCTCCGTCAGCCGGGTCACCGGATACGAGCCAGAGCTGGCGAAGAGTGGTGCCTACTTAAAATAGTGGTGTATGACTCCCTCTATGCTTATGCCAGTTCCATCCTCTGAGTGAAAATTACAATTTTTTTATAAAAATAAAATTATAAGTATAAAATCTTCGATGGTTCAGAAATTGTAAGATACCGGGAGTTCTTGCCCTGATCACTGACCCCCTCCCCATATCCAGAGCGTCTGCGGCTCTTCTTCGCCCTTCACTGCTCCAGTGGTGATGCAGGGTTAGTGCTGTGATTTTCCCGCTCATTGTCTCTTTCTCCGTAGCCGAGAAGGTGACAACTGACTACGAATGTATTATTGTTATTATTACATAAAATCATATCATTGATGTTTTGAACCATGGATACATTAACGTGTCATTCAAACGGTTTTGAATTTGTATATGTTGCTCTTGTATATTATTGAATGTTGTTGAAGTAATATATGCTTTCATTGTTGGCAAGATTCCGATAAATCCAATTGTCAGTTGACACGGATAGGCCCGGCAGTTTTCTCCTTCAGGTGTTGCAACCGCCTACTACAGCCTACGTGTTAACTATTTTTACATCGCTCCTCCACGTGATGCCCATTACCAAAGTAAAGTTATCGCCTCCAACGTCGGCCTGTCTGTAAAGTGCTGCTTGTTCCATTTTTTTTTTTCAAAAAGCTTTTGAGTGTTCAATGTGATACTTTGTGTGGTTCATATGTAAAATAACGATACGCATGTCGTAATATAAAGCGTTTTTCATATATCCATATTTATTATTAGTACATATACATATGTAGAGATAGAAACCAGATATTTTCCCGGAAAATGCCTTATTATAATTTTTTTTTTTTCTTAGCTCTCTAATTATAAGATTAAGGATGAGGGAAAAATAAAGGGATATTTGGGTTTAGCGGATCCTTGTACTAGGAGTACCTGCTTGAAGGTGGTGTGAGGGAATTAAGGAGTGTGGGAAGCCTCGGTAGAGGTTGATTGTTGCGGTCCAGTGGTGAGAGTCCACTGGTGGCTGGGTTATACAGATAATGCTAATTAATGCTGTTTTATATTAAGTTAAGATAATTTTTTTTTTTTTTTTTTAGAGAATAATTTAAGACAATAATATATAAATATGTTAATATGAGCATAAAAATCATTGTTAGAGTTATCAGAGATAGTTTTTGAGAAAATACCTTTTGAACATGATGTTTTGGTGTGAATATACAATACCATTAATTACTCTGAGTTGGTCCTATGTACATAAGTGGCGGTTTCAATAAACCTACAGCATAATATTGGTAAGTAAAATGGAGGAATTATTACCGGGCAGAAATAAGCATGAATGGTTCCATCGAATAAAATTGAATAAACAACGATAATAGTGGATTATGAATTGTTAGATCGAAGAGAGATTAGAATGATTACTATACTAATAAGAAAACGACAGTTAAAAGAGGCAATTATGGGTAGGGAGATGCCGATCGGATGGACGGGGATCTAGTATTTGGATTCGAATTGGAGGATCGTAAAGGTAAGCAAGCATTTTAGTCAAGTACTAAGAAGAAGGGTCCAAGGTGGTGAGGGGTTTCAACCATCCTAACCCGTGAATATTCTCTGGGGATCCCAAGTATAAATTTAAGGAAACAAATCATTACCCGCTTTAATCGAGCCTCGAGATCCCCAGGGAGACCATCAAACACCTCGGAAGCGTAGTCAAAATGGGGGAAGACACGAGAGGAAACTAGAAGTTGGCGCGTATGTAATGGAAGGAGATGTCGGGATCGACGGAGCAGTTTAAGGCTGGAAATGGACCGATGGGTGATTTGGGAAATGTCATCTTTCCAAAACAAGATTTTTGGCTGAAGAAGAGATTTGGATAGGTCCACCCCTCACCTCAATAAGGGGCACACTCTCAGGCTAATGCAGGTGCAGAGAACGGCATTGCTGCAAGTCACGAGAGCCTGTAGCTTCCTTCCAAGCGGTGCAGATACTAGTGGCAGCAGCCCCAATTGACTTGGTCCTCCAGGAACAACGCCTCCGAGCTAAGATGAAGAGAGGACATCTATAAGAGCTTCCCCCTCCGCTTCGTAGGGTAATTGAAGAAGAACCTAGGAAGTGGAAGAACCATCTTTGCGACTGGATCAACGAGGTGTGGAATTCCAGGAGGTGGACCAATACCAAGAAAGGGACAATTGGAAGTAAAGTACTTCCCCTCGGTCAAGTACACGGCCTGAGGGCAAGGTGGGTCTCCCCTGACTACTGGAGTTCCCAGGTCATATCGGGTCATGGCGGATTTCGTTTCAAGCCTTAAGAGCATAAAAGAACTGCGGAACTTGGGGTCTTTGGTTGCCCACATAGCTGGAGTAGAGACCGCAAAGCATGTCGTGCTCACCTGCCAAGCCTCGGAACAAGCAAGAGTATAGCTTGGATTAGTCACTGGTCACCATCTCCAGATGTGAGAGTGACCAGGAGAGGGAGGCTCATCAAGAAGGCATCGTTGGACCAAGATGGATTGGAGTCATTAATAAGGGACTCCTTATTCCCAAGAAAGCTTTAAAGGGGGAAAAAAATAAAAGGTCCACCACCGACGGTGAATATATGTATTGTATTTTGAGGATGGAACGTGGTGATAATTTCCTCGTATTCGCGTTTAATTGAAAATTGTCGAGAGAAGTCCAGGTTGTGATTCGGTTCGGATCTTCCTGAATGAACAGAGGAGAAGGACTTGAGCCAACTGGGAAGAAATGAAAGGTAGACTTGGGTGTCATCAGCATAAAAGTGGGTATACGTAGCCTTGGGTAGATGATTGCAGGTCTTACTGCCATATTGCACTAGTTTAAAATTACAACTGTTTAGAGAATAAAGTGTTTACTATTACAATCGTATCCGGTGACGCGGCTGATGGAGGAGCACGGGTTACTTCCCAAGACTCCAGTTCCTCTTTCACCTGCGAGGGAAGTGACAACCATGTGGATTTGGGAGGCCTCTGGGCTATCTGTAAATATTGTATGAATGATGAATTGTAAATATGGTATGAATGAGAGCATTTATCTCAATATTCCGGTATGTTAAATTTGGGACAAAAAAAAACATAAAGCATTCGATTCGGCATCTTTGGATGTTGTTTCATCATTTCTTTTATCTGTATAAAATAAATTCAATTTAGATCGAATAGTGGACATGACGAAAAAATTACAAACCACGTTACTAATTGCTCGTTAAAAATTTATCCTAGAATCAATTTTTTTTTTTCTCAGCTCTCAAACTTTGAAAATGTAAGATAAGGGAAAAATAAAGGAAAACATATTTGGGGTGAACGGATCCTTTTACTAGGAGGGCCTATTTGAAGGTTGGGTGAAGGAATCAAAGAGTGTGGGAGACCTCGGTAGAGGTGTAAATGTCAGGTGAGAGTCTACTGATGGGTCATGAATCAATTAGTTTTATTAGAATGTAAAGATGATAAACATGAATACTAAACAAGCGGGGCGATACAAGGGCGGTAACCCTTCAGGATCGCATGAACGCCGGGTCGAACTATGCGTGCTGTGTAAATCCCTAAATTGCAGTGTATCTGGGCGAGGGGGGGGAGGGGGGGCCCTTAGCAGGACATACTTTGGGGTGGCATTTTGAAAAAAAATTTTTCTCATAATAATATAAAAAGAAACAATATAGTAATGTTGTAATCAAATGAATCAATGATTGTAATAATTATGCAACCTTATGCGTGCTGACCCCGCTGGCCTGACTCGATGTCGACATTCACGATTTATCAGTGAAAAAATAAAACACGTGCCCGTAAATTTGTAATCGACCACCTAGAGACCCGTCGCCTTTTCTATTAAAAAAGCAAAAAAATAAATATGTAAATATGTATCATTATGTGTATAATATTTTAGTAACCCATTTTGATTTTATTGACTTAGAATGGGCGGCAAATCGAAGAACACTCTTCGTGGCAAATACATAGAAATATAGATTAAAATTTAGACGACAATGATTTACTTGATAAAGTTATTTAAGCCCCTGAATTAAAAAAAAAAAAAAAACTTTTGCACTATAACCTAAGGAATCGAGTATTTTTATAATAACCTCTTGTTACATGGGATTGCTGGCACGTCGAAACGGATTTCCGAGAAGATATTTTCATGCAGCCTACCAGGAAACGGTGAAAGTAAACGGAATTTCAGATGACGAATAGTTGGTCATTTATTCCCCACCCGGCGTAACGCCCTTCATTAGAGTTATTTTCGTAATGAACACTTACTTACACGTCACATTTTTCTCTGAGTAGCATCACCGCAATTTTTTTTCCCACTGTCACTCTTCAATTTAGCCAAAATGCACGGCTTCAGACCACCTGCATACGAGGTGGTTTATTTTGCAAACATTTTTCAGTCTCAGCTGTCGTTATATGTTCTAAATGTCCATATTTGTCTCAAGATAAAATTAAATATTTTGGGTCAAATACCCGAGAAGTTTTTTCCCCAATCATAAGCAATGTATTATCTAGGGCTTTCAATTTTCTACTTTCTTATAATATGTGTTTACTATAACGGTTTTTTTTTGGTTTTTTTCAAAAACCCCTTGTTGGTATAAATTATGGAAATAGACTACATAAATGAACCTAGTTACAATAGGTTATGTATTGTAGCTTGCCTACATTGTATAGATTTTTTAATAATTGTTGTGATTGTTACAAAAGTATAATGCAAAAAGTTATGGGGATCACTTTATGAATCATAGTCTTAAAACTAACTTACATCTAACAACAAAATCTTAACCTAATTTTCCCCGACAGTCTGTTGCCATCGATGCGAGAAGGGTGGTGGGGTCATAGTGTTAAACACTGGGTTTGTTAGGTCCTGTAACGAGTCAAAAACCTTATGACTCTCCACCGGATGAACTCACCCACCCACGGCACACCAAGCAACGGACGCCTTTCGGAGTTCTTTATTTTTTCGAGAGGAGTATGTCTGACCACTTTTCTCATGATACCGTTCTGGAATTGCTGGGGACTTTTAGCTGTATTGAGTCAAGTGACTAGGGCAGAGCTGGCTGGAGGGAACATTCGTATATCGTCAGTTTGAGGCTAAGCGACAAGTTGGGTGAAGTCAGCAATTCCGAAAGCCCGTAAGACCTGTTAATGGTGGTTGTTTTTAATGGTGTACCTAACTTTTTTTATAATTTTATAGAATGTGCTTTATTAAATAGAAAAAAATAAAAATTTTTATTAATTATTACGGAAACGATCGACTCCAGTAGTGCTCTATTTGTATTATAAGTGTGTTAGAAACCTACGTGGCTATAAGACGAAATGGTAATTTAAGAGTTAATATATATATACAGTATTGGTGATGTCATGTTCAATGTTTCATTAACAAACTTTGGTGGTTTGTATCTACTTAAATTTCAAAATGTACTCGTTCGGCCAAAATTAGCCTCAATCGACTGGGTGAATGCATTAAAGACTGATCTAGTTTTCTATGTTTACCCCCCCCCCCCGAGGCAAGAGTGGGAGGATAATCGTGCTTAGATGATGAAGATATATTTTTACGTGACGTTAACTTATGAATAATTTTCCGAAGGCACGAACGTCCTTCCCTATATCACCAGTAAAAAATACAAGTCAGTATTTATTTGAATCATTTTGAATATATACATATAACAACTATAAGTAATAAAAAGTAAAACTGATAAGAAAATATTGATTTTATTGTGACAACATTTTTGTACGTAGCTCCGTTTATTTATTAATTTTTGAAAGTTAAGAATATTTTTACAATAAGTACTTAAACCACAGGGGCATTCTTATGGTGAACTATTGACTCTGTGATGTACCCTGGTGCATTAAAAGTTACGTGAGCTGAGAGCCCTAGGTGGTTTTGGAATTTATAAATTAAAACATTTTAAATGTGGTCGAATCATATTTCTCTTTTTCCGGATTCATGCTTTTTCACTGTCAACTGAAAAAGTACAATTAAGTGTATTTTTAAATCACAAATCCGATTTGTTAGAAGCAGTTAATTCCTGTCGAAATTTATTACTTCAAAGTTCCATAACCATATTGTGGAAAGACAAAACTGTATATTTTAGTTAGATTTCGTTAATTATTATTTATTATTATAATTATTTCAAAGTTCTCTATCCACTTAAACTACAGTAATAAGACCCTCTGAGCAGATTTCATATCACTTGTCCCAATAACCCCCCAACCATTCCAATCCCGTCCCAATAATGACATAAGCATTACGTTGTTATAATCTCTAATACACATATGATTGTTAGAATTCTGTTATTTGTTCCTCATCATGTAGACAATTTTTGAAATAAATCACATTTATACATAAATAATAAAAAAAAATAAAAACTAGAAAAAAAGATAATATTAAAAAATATTGTATTTATTACCTTTTTTTGTCATGATAAAATTACAATCTGCCTCATTGGGCAATAAGTAATTGTGATAAATTTTCTCATTCATACCATATTTACAAACAGCCCAGAGACCTCTCAAATCCACATGGTTGTCACCTCCCTCGCGGGCAAAAGAGGAAGCGGAGTATTCGGAAGCCACCCAGAGGGTCCACGTGTTAAAAGTGTGTAAAATTTAATTATTTAAAGTTTAGTAATAATTGGTGGACATATCAGCTTCATATTTATCAATATTTGGCTAAAACATTCACTTAATGAAATGTGTATTAATGCAGCTTGAGTGGTTGAAGTTGGAATACATATACAAATGAACGTTATAATTGGTCTTCATTATGCAAAAATCGACTATTTTTTTCTCTGCGACTATCGATATGACTGGTCAATATTGATTGATGCCTTTAGAAAATTATCCAAAGAGAAAATACACGCTGTCAAACGGTGAGCTGCCATGTTTCTGGTTGTGAGTAAAGTGAATACCCCTTCCGAAGAGATGATTGAGTCCGTATCTGGCGGTATTAATCCTCCCAAGGTAAGGGCGCTTATTTAAAAAAAACGGCGGGTAATAGGGTACCTGCGATAGGTAATAGTAGACTGGCCTTATCGTTATGCCCCAGCTGAGGCCGGATTGCGCAAGTTTAGTATGATTTAGTGTGTGAAATGAAGCATAATGCCCAGGTGCCGGGGAGTGGAGTACCCCTCGCCCGTCGGTAATTGCCGGGCTACAGCGGGACTCTATCTGTGAGCCGGCTTTGAGCAGTTGTCCGCCAGATAAACCAAGAAGAGCCTCTTCGGGTCTGCTCATTTCTTAATTGCCGATGTTGAAGATCGGAAGTTGGAATGTTATTGTCCATAGCAGAGAGAGGGCTGGTTATCTGATCTCAACCGGCGGGTATTTCAGGTCGTACGCATCCCGCTGGAGAACCTTGTAACAAGTAATCTATCGAACATTTCTTATTAACGCAATCACATAGCCACCTTATCTTATTATATTATTTATAACTCTGCCATTGGGGATTAATCACTTCTTCCGCCCAATCTTCTAAGTGTTTTTAGCCGAATTGGAAGCATGAAAAAGCCTGTTTTCCTTCAGCCTGCATCGTATTTACAATTTTTGTCATATTTTGCAAGGTTTTTCAAAAGTCAAAAATATTCCTTTTTCCCCTTTATATATATATTGAAACTTCGCTCATTCATACAGTATTTACAAACAGCCCAGAGGCCTCCCAAATCCACGTGGTTGTCACCTCCCTCGCGTGCGAAAGAGGAAGCGGAGTCTTAAGTAGTTCCCCACGCTCCTCCGTCAGCCGGGTCACCGGATAAGAGCCAGCGGAGGCTGACAAAGAGTGCGAGAGCCACATACGCTCATGGCATGATTGGAGAAACTGACTATTGCCAGGACTTCCACTGCCACGCATTTAAAGCAGGTCACGAGGCCACTGCCGTTTTAGTCTCCGAGGAGGATTGTAGGGATGAGTGGTGCTGTGCAATGACTGTGCTAGGGGATTAGGTTGGTTGGATGGGTTACTATGGAATTTCATGATCTTGGAAAGGACCCCCTTTAGATAATGGTTACAAAGTGACTGGACCATCGCCTGATCTCTAACATTTTAGAACTGTGTATCTTTCAACCTTACATTTTATTTATTTATTTATTATTTAAGTTCGCGCCGATAGTTCTTGATCTTGATCTCTTTTAGTTACAAGGTGGTAGTCGTTGCTTGAGCAAATTTGATCTCATTATTCCTTTATTATTTTATGTATTTTGGGTATGTGAATCAATGTGATTGGGTTGTTAACACACGACATAGATGTATACCAGCGGAGTGATGCAAAGAGACGTTAATGAGTCAGCTCTGGCCAATCCTCAGTGTCGTTAACACGCTGATCTGATCTGATTTCTCGTCTTTCTTTTAGCTTCTGAGACAAGTTGGAAGTTCGGACATTGTACTTGTTCATCCATTGCAGCTTCCTTTGTAGCCTTTATCAGCTTGCTCATCGCCATCAAATCCTACTTGAGAAGGTACGAAGAAGTCCTGAACGCACTAGACGTACAATTCAATCAAGAAACCTGTATCATGCTATAGCACCACAACTTTTTCCAATTATTTCTGTTTACAGTGTGGGCTCCCAACTAACAGGATAGAAAAGTCCTGAAGACAAAACCATGTTTTCTGACTCCTATTCTTGCGAATGTTGAATGAATTTTCTGAAGTCGACACATAATTTTAGGTTGGCAGTTTCATATCCTTCTAATCCAAGGCCCCTGCGCATTACTCAATACTAGTTTCCAGTTACGTTTTTTGATCGAGATGTCCTTCAGCTCCAGGGCAAAATCCTAGGGAAATTTTGCACAATTATGATCGCAAACGCGCATTTAGAATAAAAACGCTATCAATGATCAATATGATCCATTCAAAGCCTAAACACCATAACATTACTGATCCTTCATTTTCTACTTGTTCATATCAAAACTAGTTCAAAAAGGTGATTGGAGTTAATGTGAATTATTTAGGGATGATTGGTATTTTTGAGCGTTTAAGGGACGATTTTTTATAAATTTCTAATTCAATTTCTCGCAAGCCCTTTTCACTCAAGAACGCCTCGTTCGTTTTCCAATATAATTTGGTGAAACGTCAGCCTGTTGCTTGGTTGTTTTTGTACAGCCCGTGGTTGACTTATGTATTTGTATGCGCCTTGCGTTCTGGGACGGTTGGGTATCAACCATGGTCGGTTATTTGTAAGTATCTTGTGCTCAATGTGTTCTACGAGTCTGTGGTAAGACCAGATGAAGAGATCTTTGATGTGATTGAAGATTGATGAGCAACAAAAACGTTATGTAATGTTTCCTTTAAATTTCTAATTATCTAATAAAAATCCCGTACACTCCACTTACCCTACACTTGAGAGGAACTACCAGTTTCCACGTTAGCGTTTGGCGATTGCAAGGCATATAAGCAGTTCTCAAAAACTATTTTCCCGATTCTTTAATGAAATAAATAGCTCATATAATGTTATCTATTTTGATTTTAGACTTGTACTTAATGTCGGGTAAATTGGCTGAAGTTGTGTGGTGTTTAACACGGCGTGAGTCCGATTCCATCCAGTTGTAATAGCTTCTTTTTTTTATCTGTAAAGGACCCAACCAAAAGAAATTTAAAATTTAATTAAAACTAAAGTGGAAACTGTGGAAGTGAAATTAATCTCTAGATGTGACCATCGGCCCTGTTAGATGTGGCCTGTAACAAGTTCAAGTGAGGTAATTGGATGTGTGAAGATGAGCCGATAGACAGAAGGGGCGAATGAAAGATAGCCGCAAAGAGTAGCCCGGCTCCATCTCCTCTTTTAATTAAATTCGGGAGGGCAAGTTGATCCTGAGAGCAACCCCAAATTCATTAGCTACCGCAAAAGCCTTGTACTCATTTTTGACTCGGCTTGGTCAAACTTTTAATTGACTTTAACTGTTATATCCTGTTGAAATATCTTCTACTAAATTTAAACAACGGTAAATAATATACGCATTAAATTATCATGTTTTCGGCTGATACCTTGGCATACTATAATAATTGGTGTAACCCCCAATTTTTTTTTTTTTATACTACGGCGTATCACATCCTCATAAATAATCATCCGAAGAAACCTCTTCCCATCTTCAAAAGTCTTTAAATGAATACATTGACCTTTGAGTTATTCAATTCGCCACTCGTCGTAAAGAATTCGTTATAATCTTGATGCTTTCTTCTCCTTACGGAAATTTAATGTTGACGTGGGATCGGGAAGAGGAATTCACTCGTCCCAAAAATTGAGGCGGTTTGCAATTTTAATCAGCTTTTATCCGGCGGGTAGTTTGGAGGCTAAAGATAAAATAAGCTATGAAATAAGAGAAATCTTGAAATGCTTAAAAACTGGAATAGGGAAGATCCGGTTTCAATTTTTCGGCCATCTAGTGCTCATCGAGCCGGGAGCAGCCCACGCCTCCATGTTTTATCGCCTCCCGGTACTGGTTTGTCGACCATCTTTTTATTTTCATCGAAGTTCTTATCGTATATTCCTATTATATTTTTTTTTACATGCTCTTTGTATAGTGCAAGAAAAGGAAACATTAAAATAGCATACTTTAGGCAATGGGTTAAAATCAACTGAGATATTTTGAAAGGTCATGCCTCAAACAATACGAGCGAAATATTTTTTTTTTTTTTGATAATTTTACTAATTAATAACGTAAAAACTACAACTTTTCAAAAAAACATATTTAATGTTTTTCAGACCATTCTCATTTGGAATATTGACATTGATAATAACCCACGCTATCTAATATATATACTAAAAATCTATCAAATTATATTAAGTATTAGGGTGCTCTTATATTATTAATAACATAGCATTGAATGATGAATTGCTACTGAGAGTAACTTACGTTTGATGTGAACAATCTGGAGCTGTGCGAGAGTTTTTATAAGGAATCTTCGAAGCCTTCAAAGTTCTATTTTCTAATCTTCAAATGATAATAGGTGAACCGCGTGGACTTTATTTAATTTTTGTACACAGCGGTACTTTTTTTTTTTAATGTATTATTAAATTACAATAGCAATCTGCAAAGTCAAATAGGTCAAATATTAACTATATCAAATAAATAAATAATAATATAATAAATAGCAACTTGGTAAAATAAATTGGTTCAGTATTTGCAGTTGGTTGTGTTTGACCCAAACATTGCAACAAGATGGCATTATTTTTTTTTTTTTATGCCTTTTGTCTAATACAAGAATACCTTAGGCAATGTGTTAAAATTAACTGAGATATTTTGAAAGGTCATGCCTCAAACAGTGTGTAAGTGAAATATATACTATTTATTTTTTTAACTGATAATTTAACTGATTAATAACATAAAAACTACAATTTTTCGAACAAACATATTTAATGTTTTTCAGACCATTCCCATCTGGAATATCGACATTGTTAATAACCCACGCATTAGTATCTGAATGTGGGCAGCAGAAAGGTGGGCATGCAGCCAACAAACTACTAGCGATTGGAATAGATACTAGCTTTAAATCTAGTTTAGAGCAATTACTAAACGTAACTATAAGGTAGGATTGCAGTAGGACCAAACAGAAAACTGGCTAAGGCCATATGGATCGGTTACACAATGGAATCAACATTTCTCTAACCAATACATACTTGGAGCTTAGTTAGACATTAAATGTTGAGACGTTATTGTATCCTCCGGCCAGCTCTGCTGTACGGTGCCCCCCTATACTGACAATACAGCCAAATGTCTCCAACATTTCCAGAATGGGATCATGCCAAAAGTGGTCCGACATACCTCTTTCGAGAGGCTGAAGAACGGTGACGCGTACCCGTTGGTTGTGCCGTCAGTGGGTGGGTTCATCCACCGGAAGCACATGAAGTTTTTGGACTCGTAGCAGCACCTGACAAACCCAGTGTTTAACACTATGACCCCACCACCATTCCCGCATCGATGGCAACAGGTCCGGGAAAACTAGTTTAAGTTAGTTAGATTAGTTAGGAGCCCTTTCACTTTCTATGTTCACGCGCCTTGTATTCTGTACATAAGCCAACCATAGACAAACCTCACACATTATATAAAATGTAGCTACGCTACAGATAATATAATTAGCACAATGTGCATTTATGTAAATATACCATATTGTTGAATGGTCGTTCTTGGTGCTATTGTTACAGACGAAGGAGGATTATTCTGTGTTTGTTGGGATTATTCTGTGTTTGTTGGGATTATTCTGTGTTTGTTGGGATTATTCTGTGTTTGTTGGGATTATTCTATTTAGACTGTTGAAAGAGAAATGTTATATTATCATCAATTTGAGACGAAGCGACAGGTTGGGTGAAGTTGACAAGTCCATCGAAAAAGCCGGTGAGTTATCTTAGCCTCCTATGGTACTGGAAGTAGCAAGTTTTTTTTGTTCTTAGCTCTCTAATTATAAGATTAAGGATGAGGGAAAAATAAAGAAATATTTGGGTTGAGTGGATCCTTGTACTAGGAGTACCAGCTTGAAGGTGGTGTGAGGGAATCAAGGAGAGTGGAAAGCCTCGGTAGAGGTTGATAGTTGCAGTACAATGGTGGAAGTAGCGAGTGTAGAATTTTATTGATTTATTATTACAATCTAAAATACCTTTAATGAGAATGTAACATGTACTAGCAATTATAAACAGTACCTGAATCCGATGTCTCTTACATGCTGTGGGCAGTACCTGAAGAAAATTTAAATAAATTCAAACTATAATATTACAGTATTGTTTGTTTACTACAGCCACTGTAAGTAAGCTTTTCCCAGACGCGTGGAAAGCATAAATCAAACGCGATGCGACTCCCCCGAGCTAAACACCGGCGTGAACTATTATTAGTGGCCAATAGAGGTGTGGGCGGTCGCTTGTCTCCTTGCTGTTACCGTTTTTGCTTTCTTTTCTGATTTGTTGCTGGTTCCTTCCTGTTACGCCTTAATTATGTTGTTTTGGGTGAATTTCTTCTTCGCAGGATGTATTTTATTATTGTAGCTTATTAAAATGTATTTAATTTTTTTTTAATTATTATTATTGCTGTGGTTTAGAATATTCTAACTACTATTCCATACAAGTAGGAGTTCCACAGGGCAGTGTCCAGGGTCCCATCCTATATAACCTATACAACGCTGATGCCCCTTCTATGTTATACTTAAGCCAATAGTTAATGCCCCTTATTACGTCAGCTACAAAACCCTTCATAACGATCTTAATATACCCATGAAATTCCATAGTAACCTATCCAACCACCCTAATCCCATAGTACAGTCATTACTCTGTGCCATTCATCCCTATAATCCTCCTCGGAGACTAAAGCGGCAGTGGCCTCGTGACCTGCTATAAATACGTGACAGTGGGAGTCCTGGCAATGGCCAAACATGATTTGATAATGTCCTGAGCGTCTGAAGCTCTCGCGGCTGACGGAGGAGCATGGGGGACTTCCCAAGACTCCAATTCCTCTTTCACAAGCGAGGGAGGTGACAATCATGTGGACTTAGGAGGTCTCTGGGATGTTTGTATATACTGTATGGATGAGCAAGTGAATGAAAATTGTAAATATGGTACGAATGAGAACATTTATCACTATTACTTATTACCCAATGAGGCAGATTGTAATTAGATCACAATAAAGAAAGGTAATAAATAAAAAAAAAATTAATATTATCTTTTTTCTAGTTTGTGTTTATTATTAGTTTGTTTTATGTACAGTTTTGTCTTTCCACAATATGGTATTTATTCTGCAGAATGACTTTTTTGACAGCTGTCATGTTCAGTTTGACAATTGGTGGTGTGGAAAGACAAAATCTGCAATATTTTATTATACCCTTCGACAACCGGAATTATTAATTTAATGATAACTAGAAACTCTTTATTATGATAAAATAACAATCTTCTTCATTGGGCAATAACTAATTGTGATAAATGTTCTCGTTTATACCATATTTACAATTTTCAATCACTTGCTCATCCATACAGTATTTACAAACAGCCCAGAGACATCCCAAATCCAAATAGTCGTCACCTCCCTTTCATATTCATTTAATAAAATCTAACTTCATTCGTCGTCAGTCAAATCCTATACCTCAACATATCATGTGAACACATGTCTAAATCCAATGTAGCTTATTCATATAACTCCTAGATTTTATATATAGAAAAGTTGATTAGTCCTGAACTATATAAAATCCGTACAAAATTTTACTAAATTCTATCAAATTATATTAAGTATTAGGGTGATCTTATATTAATAATAACATAGCATTGAATGATGAATTGCTACTGAGAGTAACTTACGTTTGATGTGAACAATCTGGAGCTGTGCGAGAGTTTTTATAAGGAATCTTCGAAGCCTTCAAAGTTCTATTTTCTAATCTTCAAATGATAATAGGTGAACCGCGTGGACTTTATTTAATTTTTGTACACAGCGGTATGTTTTTTTTTTTTAATATATCATTAAATTATAGCAGCAATCCGCAAAGTCAAATAGGTAAAATAATAACTATATCAAATAAATAAATAATAATATAATAAATAGCAACTTGGTAAAATAAATTGGTTCAGTATTTGCAGTTGGTTGTGTTTGAGCCAAACATTGCAACAAGATGGCATTATTTTTTTTAAGTGATGTTTGTATAATACAAGAATAGCTTTGGCAATGTGTTAAAATCAACTGAGATAAACAGTATGTATCAACTGAAAGGTCATGCCTCAAACAGTATGTAAGTGAAATATTTACTTTTTATTTTTTTAACTGATAATTCATAAAAACTACAATTTTTCGAACAAACATATTTAATGTTTTTCAGACCATTCCCATCTGGAATATCGACATTGATAATAACCCACGCATTAGTATCTGAAGGTGGGCAGCAGAAAGGTGGGCATGCAGCCAACAAACTACTAGCAATCGGAATAGATACTAGCTTTAAATCTAGTTTAGAGCAATTACTAAACGTAACTATAAGGTAGGATTGCAGTAGGACCAAACAGAAAACTGGCTATGGCCATATGGATCGGTTTCACAATGGAATCAACATTTCTCTAACCAATACATACTTGGAGCTTAGTTAGACATTAAATGTTCAGACGTTAATCATAATTTCTGGGTGTATGGCTCAAAAAAATTAGTGAAATATACATATGCATTTATGTAACTTATAATTTAACTAAGTAATAACATAAACATTTTTGAAACAAAAATATTTAATGGTTCTTACTGGTTTAATGGTGTACACGATCTAACCAGCCTATAGGATTTTCTCCTAATATTTTTTTTGGCATTTAACTAAACCTTATTTCTTCCGCTTTCTAACTCAAACAGGAGTGCTTAGAGAACAGTTCCTGTTCTCTGATTGCATTGTTAGCCTCAGCACAACTGATCAGAGTTGATTAAGGCAGTGATTTAGGAATGATAATAACAGTAAAGGCCAGTAGGAAGTAAAATTAAAATTTTTCGCAGTAGGGACTGTACATTATACCTGGCTCGTGAACCTTTTTTGTTGGTTCAGCTTTAACGCACCCAAGGTCAAGTTCAACTTTTCCACCCTATTTTACCCCGCTGCCACGTTATTACTTCTTCAAAACATTCATTTATGCATATAGATATTGTTGTGATATTTAGATGTTGTGAATTTTGTGATGTTGCCTTTGATTTGAATTTGAAATTAGCGGGCATAAAGGGCGATAAACGACACGTGAATCATGGCTATGAAGGGATGGACATTATTTGTTGCCGTTCTGTATAGTATTAATATTTATCATATAAATAATATCAAGGATTAAATTAAAAATATTTTAATATTGAATTAGATAACTTTAAAATAAGAAAAATTAAAAATATGAGACAACTGGCATTGGAAGACAGAAGGATGAAAAAATCAAGAAGGCGAGACAAAAGACGAGTGCTTGAAAAACAATAGAGCGTTAGCGTTGTTCTTTTTGTCATCTCATGAGACAAGGTGTAAAATGAAGATAGTGAATGTTGCGAAACTTTAAAATTCTTTTATTTATGTGGTGATTTGGCAAAGGAGAACAGTTGACGGAAGAGGAGTTTTCCCAAAGCAGGAAGATTGAGGTGATAGCAGTGGATTTTACTGATCGCGTGGCAGGAACAAAAGAGGAATAAGGGAGAATTCGCCGAAGGATGAAGAAAATAGAGGAAGCAATAACAAAAGAACATAAAAAGCAGTAAATCCGGCCAGTCACGAAAAATAAAAATAAGGTAAAATAGAGTTTTTGTTTAGTAAATCATTGCAGTTTTGTGTCACAGGCGTGCTTGTATATAAATTAAAGAAAGGTTTTGTAATTGAACATGCCTAGAGGGACTCTAGGCCCAGCCACCAGTGGACTCTCACCACTGTACCGTAACAATCAACCTCTACCGAGGCTTCCCACACTCCTTAATTTCCTCACACCACCTTAAAGCAGGTACTCCTAGTACAAGGATCCGCTCAACCCAAATATTCCTTTATTTTCCCCTCTTCCTTAATTTTATAATTGCAGAGCTAAGGAAGAAAAAAAAAAAAAAATGTAATTGAACAGTTTTTTCTTTTGGCAGAATTCCTTATCAAATTATCATAACCATAACCCTCCGGTAAAATTAAGAATAGTAGCAATAAAGATAAAAATCATAACAATATATATATATTCTTGTAAACATTTTAATACCTTATACTAGCTTTCCACCGTTCTTAATATCTATCATTATTATCTGTTATTAAGTATTTTTTGTCAATTTTATGAGGTATGCTATGCATTAAAGACGATAAAATGAAAATAAATTCAAGCTCATTCCAAAAAATTGTCAGAGCAAATAATTGAAATGTAAACGAATCCCATTAGTACATGGACATGAAACCTTCTTTTTCATTTCTTTTTATATTTGGCTGTTAATAATTAATAATAGTGGGGACCAATACTGCAATAACAATTCTTCATTTAAAAATTAGCACTATGTTTTATGAATTATTATTATTTTAAGAATCACTTCGGGTCTCTGTGACCAGCGGATGGATACATGACAAACAGTCTTTGCTTAAGTATAGCCAAAGAGAATTCATATTGGGGTGGTTGTCAAACAGGACAGCCCAGTTGATAACCAGGTCTACCCAGGATCATCTGTTAAAGAGATTAAGCCAGCACATAACCACCCGAACAACTTTTATTTAAAACAGTGCTAGCCGTATATTTCATTTGCTTACAATGTTTTTTATTTATTAAAAAGACGATTTTTTTTTTGAATGGATTGACAAATGGAACATAGTTTTTTTTTCTTTATCCATAATGGCGAGTAGTTTAATAAGTAAATACATAATCAAAAATAAGTTTCTTACAGCAAACTCTGTTAGATGGGAGTTGGAATCATATTGATCTGAAACCTTCAATTCATGCCTACCTTTCTCTGTCAACCACTGATAAATCCCTCTTCTCCACAACAAAAAAAAAATCCTAAAATACAAAAACGTAAACCACGCTCAGCGCCATGACGATGGGTTTAAGCCTGTGACACAAAAATCCGATTAGCACCATCTGTACAAGTCACCCCTTCGTCAACACATTCTAGTCAACGAATGAAAATGTACCAACATTACATTTTTTTAACTATTTTTGTACAAAGTAATATATTTCTTCTTTTATTTATTTATTTTTTAAACCTGATCCCCTTCAACATACTCTACTTTGGCGTTAAAGCACTTGTCCAATTACTTATTGTGATGTTTGAAACATTTTTTTAATTTCTCTTTTGTGATTCTAGACAGCACCTCCGTCGTTTTTGCTTTTGCATCTATAACGTCCTCAAAACGCTTTTCTTTCATACCCCTCATTCCTGGAAATAAATGAAGTCACAGGGGCCTATATCGGGTGAATAGGGAGACAGTGGTCATACAATTTTTGTCAAAAATCGGTTCACAGAGAGGGCTGTTTTTGCAGCAACCCTTCTCATCTCCAAATCTTCACTTAAAATCCACTGTACTGGACTCCAAGTCACTCAGATTTCTCCAGAACCTTTCAAAGGTCCGTCGTCGATCTTCCAGGACGATTTCAAAATTTTTTTTGGCATTGTCTTTGATTCGGGCCGTACAAAGATGTCCAAAGCGAGGGTAATTATTAATTGACATTATCCCACGTTTAAAGCGGGAAAACCACGCAGGAGTTTTCCCCATAGCATCATCCTTGTCGGCTGCTTTTATCATTTCAAGAGTTTCTGTGCCAATTTTCCTGAGCAGGAAGCAAAACTTCACGACCGCACGCTGTTCACGAAAATCATCCGTCACAAAAACGACGAGCGCGCAAAACAACTATTACAAATAAATTAACAAAAGCAGAACGGAACCTTCTCATACTGGCGGGCCCTTGGCATACTAACTTGTTAAAAGTTGCTCAAAACGGTGAAGAAATATATTAGCATCTAGTTTACCTTTTTATGTTTTGTTGTCAGCTTATTTATTTATATTTTTTTTGCGTGTGTTAAAATGTACTTGTACCTCAATGAAGATTTTATTCATGACCAAAAGTGATGATGTTAGGTTTTTTTGGGGGGGCGAAAGTAAGGACATAGAAAGGGGAGGGACAACATGCCCGAGTTTTCTTAAACACTGATTATGAAAAACTAATTCCTTTTTTTGACTAAAAGGATATATTTCTTAAAACCCTTTAAAAAAAAAAATTAAAAAGAGCTAAAATATTGACAAAAATGTTTTTATTTCAAATCGACTTTATTTCTGTGATGCCATCTTTCATGTGCTATCTCCTCTCGAATAATTCACTTGGTCCCCCATGTGTAATTGAAATTACCCCCCCCCCATTCCCCCCTAACGGTGTGACGGGATAGTCAGGTAGCAGCTGAATGCGCTAGGGTAGGTCCTTCAAAGAAATAGGTAAGCAGTTTGACTAACTGTCAAATGGTCAAATTACGTTTTATACCTGAGCCTACCCTCAGTAGTCACAAAAACTGCTTTCCCCTAGTAGGCACTAATACCTAGACTCCCGCAATAACAGTCAAGGCACATATATCCTCGTTGCCCGCCCTCACTATTTCTCTCTCTTTTATTCTCCTACACTTTTACCAATTGATTTATTGCGGCCATCAGGAGGCAAGGAGCCCCCTTTCCTTTTTTGTCAAACAAGTATCATGTTGATCAATGTAAGTTAAATTATATGTTTTACAAAAAAAATTGCATCAGGATAATAAGGTATAAATGAACTGAAAATAATTATAAGAAAAGAAAAAAAGTAATTTTAAGTTTAAAGACAAGTTGCTCAAATACACCCAAACAATAATAAATACACCCACAATGGTAAAATATAATGATTATTTATTTCTCAATGTGTAGAAGTTATATATCGTAATATATGAGATCCTCTTCTCTTGATCAAAAAAACAATGCAAATCAAACAATAGTTCCACATAAAACAAATGAATTTACCATTCTAACATGGTATGACTTGTTAGAAAGGTACTGTGTTGTTCTCGTGGCTGGCATATATGTTATTACATACATAATACACTTATCATCCTCACTAGTCTCTCATATACTGTACCGAAGTCCTTTTTGTAAAAGAGGGTTATAAGATTTAAGAATTTAAAAAAAAAATGTGGCATAGAAGCTACACTTTTGACATTACCCAGGGAGATAAAAAATGTACATATTTTGATACATCATATAAAATATAAAATCAAACAAAGCTTCATTGTTGTTCACAAAGCAAGCAGGTCGTTGTCATGAAAACATAGCCAAAGTTTCCGCACCGGAGAACGTCTCTTTACAATTCCAACTAGCTTGTAAACCATGTTGCAAGAAAACCTGAAACAAGCTTATCCTTTAAGAATACTGCCCACTGGCTCGTATCCGGTGACGCGGCTGACACTCTTGAACTCATCCCTTCCAAGTTCATCAAATTCCATAATAACCTAACCAACCACCCTAATCCTGTAGCACAGTCATTGCACTGTACCACTCATCCCTATAATCCTCCTGCTCTTGGCCAGCTTCCGGTGGAACGGAGGAGCGTGGGGGACTTCCCAAGACTCCGCTTCCTCTTTCGCAGGCGAGGGAGGTGACAACCATGTTGATTTGGGAGGTCACTGGGCTGTTTGTAAATATTGTATGAATGATCAAGTGAATGAAAATTGTAAATATGGTATGAATGATAGCATTCATCACAAATACTTATTGCCCAATGAGGAGGTTGTAATTTTATCGCATTAAAGTTGTTTTATAATCTAAAAGAATGCTACAATTTAAAATTGTCTAGCCTAGTCGGTATGACGAACGGTATTAGTAGCGCCACCTAGCGGGGTTGTTTAAAATTATATTTTAGTTTTTCCTATCTCCGTATTGATACTCAAAACAAAGGTACAGCAGTTTCAAAACATGACAAACTTGTTGATAATCGGTTTAGCTCCTGCAGATCGATCTGTCAAAAATTTCCCACAACATGTCAAAGTGTTTTCTATTGAAAAGTTTCAATATGTATTCTCTCCGTGTACTAGACACTGTTCATACAACTTACACAGAGTTAGCAATGTCAGAGCAGCCCCCATCAGGCAGTTACCGGGCCAGCGATAAGGGTAGATAGGAAGGAGCTTCCATGAACTCCCTAAAGGGCTGAAAGGATTAACTGCTGTCTGGTCTATTTAGTCATTATTGCCCTTATTATTATTAAATATAATAATATAATGTAATGAACGAAATAACTTACGCCAGAGGTAAATCCAATGGGAAATATCGATCAAAATAACTAGTCACTAGAAATAATACACTCCGTCATGGACATAGCCCTACCCCTGTAACTAATGGTAATGTAACTTCAACAATACCAAATGACCAGTAAAGTAAAAAACACATAGTATTGACTAAAAACATTAAAAAAAATCTTACTTTCACACCTCACCTTTGTAAACCCTTCTCTTTCGCAACTGTCTAAGAGTTCCTAACATCACCTATTTCTCTCTTATTTTCATTAATCCTTGAGGTCAAATGCGTTTTAAAAACTTACCCTTACAATGTAAAACAACATTATTATGATAAAATTACAATCTGCCTCATTGGGCAATAAGTAATTGTGATAAATGTTTTCATGCATGCTATATTTACAATTTTCATTCACTCGCTCATTCATGCAGTAATTACAAATAGCCCAGAGACCTCCCAAGTCCACATGGTTGTCACCTCTCTCGCATGCGAAGGAGGAAGCGGAGCCCTGGGAAGTCCCCCACATGTGTCCGTCAGCCGTGTCACCGGATAAGAGCCAGCCGAGGCTGGCTGACCAAGAGAGCGAGAGCCACGATTGGTGAAACTAGCCATTTCCAGGACTCCCACTGTCACATATTTATAGCAGGTCACGAGGCCACTGCCGTTTTAGTCTCCGAGGAGGATTATAGGGATGAGTGGTGCAGTGCAATGTGCTAGGGGATTAGGGAGGTTGGATAGATTACTATGGAATTTCATGAACTTGGAAGGGATGAGTTTAATAATGTAGGGTATGTTAAGATCATTATGAAGGGTTTTTACCCTAACAATAAAGAAAATATCATCGATATGATCTCTTTACTACTGGAATTCTCCAACATCTCTCCTCCCCTAAAGCTTTCTCTAAATTTCGAACCTATATTTGTAATATTATTATCAAAGGAATGTACTTCCTTTTCCTTTGCAAAAACTATATTATTATCCTTTTCGCAAACCCGATGAACCACCAACTGACATCTTACCTTCCTGTCTAGTAACCTTGCTTTCTCTCCTCTCAAAAACCTTTGAAAAACTACTTTGCACATTCGTTTCGTTCCACTTTTCAACATCGTGTTCGCAGCTTTAACTTAAAGAGTAAATATATGGGTTATTAATGATATGTAATATTGTTTAGGGCATAAGTAGACTCAAATTTCAGAGAGCAACCTCATGAAAAATAATGAAGGAGCAATTATTAATTAATCACTCTCAATTAAAATATAAATCTTGCCACAATACCCGAGAGGAATTATCGTTGATGATTGAGTTGTTACTCGACAGTGGTTGTTAGTAGTAGGAATGAATGAATCATGGAGCTATGAGGAAGCTCGATTAGGTAAAGTCATCGACCTTAAGTCAATGTATCGAGATATTTGTATTTAAGAAATCACTGAATACATATTTAACAGGTTTAAACCCTCCTATGCCAATGACGCGCCTATTGCAATGGGGTCGAATGCCCTCACAGATGGCGGGCAGCCTCTAATGGTCACCTTAAAACTAGTCCCTTTAAGATGATTGCCGAATCTGGAAGGTTGGGATGGGGGGGACCCGAACGCACCTGCTCGTTCACCAGCTGGCAGTTCGTTCACCTCATAGCAACCAGCGGGAAATTCTTCATTACACCATCCCATCTTGGTGGTAATTATTAATTGCTCCTTCACACTCTAGCCAGGGACCGGTCTCGCTTATGCAGTGCGTCATCGCATGATCTGCTCCACAGGGAGAAAGGCGCGTGGAAAAAAAAACGAACCAACAAGTCTAATTCGTATCTGCGTTTCATTACATCATATTCTTGCTTGTCTTGTCAATAAAAGATTCCAGAGTTTTAATTTAAATGGGGCGCGTAAACCAAAACATTTTATATAACTTCAATTTTAATTTATAACCGGACGTTTAATTGTCATATGACAATTGTAATGTTTCGGTTCTTGATTCTCTGGCTATAGTAGTCAAGTCATCAATGAACAAAACAAATTTGTAAATTGATTGACTCGTTCGTAGTTTGATCTAGATACAAGAAACTTTGCATACCATTAAGTCCCACTTAATATACTAATGATAATAATTAAAAGTCAACTACTTCAGGAAAATAACAGGTTCCCTTTCTGAAGATGCTATCATATTTTAGGTTTGTCATAAAAATACCTGCGTGATGCATTTATTTATGAATTTTAATTATTTCTTTAGTTAGCTTTCAGTTCATTAACGTTAACGAAATATCGGTATTCTTATTAGCAATTCGATAATAGAAACCCATTAAAAAATGAAATCTAAAATAATGTGTTACGGAATAGAGCTATGGGGGACAGCAAAAAAGTCGAACATCCAGCGTATCCAATCCTTTTATAACGATCTTAATATACCTTAGATTCTTGAACTCATCCCTTCATGAAATTCCATACTAATCTATCCAACCACCCTAATCCCGTAGAACAGTCATTATACTTCCCCACTCATCCCTATAATCCTCCTCGGAGACTAAAGCGGCAGTGGCCTCGTGTCCAGCTATAAATACGTGACAAAAGGCGTCCTGGCAATGGACAGTTTCTCCAATCATGTCCTGAGCGTCTGTGGCTCTCGGTCAGCCTCCACTGGCTCGTATCCGGCGACGCGACTGACAGAGGAGTGTGGGGGACTTCTTAAGACTACGCTTCTTCTTTTGTATGTGAGGGAGGTGACAATCATGTGGATTTGGTAGATCTCTGGGCTATTTGAATGAGCAAGTGAATGAAAACTGTAAATATTATGAATAAGAACATTTATCACAATTACTTATTGCCCAAAAAGGCAGATTGTAATATTATCACAGTAAATAAATTAAAAAAATAAATAAATAAATAATAATAATGTGTAATCTTTAGAACAACTATCTCTGGTTACAATATCTTTAACATTTACTCTAATGCTTATAGGACACTAGCGTTCCCAAAATAAATATTTTTCTGGAATGGTATGGTGGCATTCCTGTCCCTAGTTTAGGGGCTGACTGCGCACTAGACAAAAAAAAATGACATATCATCCATAGATTGAGTTGGGTCAGCAAAACCTTTTCAGGCACACACTAGCTCAATAACCTGGCACTTCATTCCGTTTAGGTGAAAACCTGCACGCAGCGTTGATCTTATCAAAAGAATCTAGACAATCATCCCCTGGAATTCTCCAGGGGTTGAACCTCGCCAGGCCGTCTGAGGTCCGTCAGTACATTGGTAACATTAACCATCATAGTTACCACAGTTCTTTATTACATTATCATCTCCCTGTCAATTGTAACTATCCAGCTTGATATCTTCGTTTTAGGGGCAACTAAACCGTACAGTACATTTGTATCGAGGGTTAGTATACATGTACGCCTAAGAGCCCCTCTCCCTTATCAACATGTAAACATCATTTTCAGTTAAAACAATAAACTTTTAATAATTATTGCTACATGTCGAGTAATAATTATAAGTTATATATTTTTTTGATTATTCGCAGTGTTCCGCTGCAAGAATATTATAAATTGGATCAATTGGGATTGAGGTTTGTCATTTTGATTTTTTAAACATTATTACGTCTCTTCATTTTTAATAACAATATTATTTATTTTGCCTGAGAATATTTGTAGTTCATGCTTTACCGAGGCGTGCTCAAGTTGCACTATATTTTGGGGCACGGAATGCTCTGTAATCATACGCTTTCAGATCTTAGGATCTGAAGGAAATCGGATCGATATACTTATTTAGAACCTAAATGTTTTTTTCGAAATTCCTTAGCTCCTAATTTACTAAATTCACTTGATTATTTGAATTGTCTAGGCACGAGCGTATTTGCGAGAACCTGTTTCCGTAACATTTTTTCCCTAAATTAGTATGTAAATTAAAGGAAACTTTCAACGAGACAAAAGCTATTTTTATGGAATGTGAAATCACACGTACGTATCGACGATGAAGAAGATTACACATACTACTCTTGCCGGCTTAAATATTTCCATAGCATTTGACAAATGCATATTGCATCAAGGCTGTAAAAGATGTACACAACACCTATTCTTGCTTAACATATTCTAAGCTGCTTCTAATGATGTAATTCATTAAAAATACTCAGTGTACCGACTTGCTAAACAATTTGTAGGTTGAGTTTAAAAAAAAAAAAAAAATATATACTTAGTCGATATCATTAATGACATATTGCAATTTGAGAATGATCAAATTATAAATTGGTTAAACGTCCGAACCACCAATCATGGAACGAAACAAGTCATAGAATTGTGCTCTCAATATATATTACCTTATTTTAGAATTTAAGTAAAAATATTAGCTGTAGTCTGACATAAGTAAGCTACAGAATGACAAAGTCATACTCCACGACGACTTAAGAGATGGGTCATCTCATCCTAAATACAATTATAAAGAGGTGTTCTAGTCTATATACAGTCATATCATTCCTATTTTATTATGTTGTTAAATTTAATCAATAATTAAAGGCGAAAAAAACCTAAATAATTTCACTTAGGTAAAAGTTTTATTCAGAGAGGTTAGGAAAGTTTTCATTTGGTCAAAAATTGCAATAATTTCGATTTTGCTCTTTTCGCTTATATTGATACTGCAATTATTGTTTTATTGTTGTTAATTATTTATTAATAACTCAGAGAGTTATTTGTGCGAAGTGTACTGTGATCAACTTCAATATTATCACATACCTACTTTTCACTATATTAACCATTAACTGTATATATAGCTTCTTAACTGTGCTAAAATTGCAATCTGCCTTATTAGGCAGTAAGTAATTTAGATAAATATTCTCATTCATACCATATTTATAATTCATCATTCACTCGCTCATTCATACAATATTTACAAACAGCCCAGAGGTCTCCCAAATCCATATGGTTGTCACCTCCCTCGCATGCGAAAGAGAAAGCGGAGTCTTGGGAAGACCCCACGCTCCTCCGTCAGCCACGTCACCGGATACGAGCAAGTGGAGGCTGACGAAGAGCGCGACAGCCACATACGCTCAGGACATTGATATTGGAGAGACTGGCCATTGCCAGGACTCCCACTGTCACGCATTTATAACAGGTCACGAGGTGGATTGTAGGGATGAATGGTGTAGTGTAATGACTGTGCTGCGGGATTAGGGTGGTTGGATAGGTTACTTGAACTTGGAAGGGATGAGTTCAAGAATGTCGGGTATATTAAGATCATTATGAAGGGTTTTGTTGCTGACGTAATAAGGGGCATTTACTATTGTTCTCAGGACTTGATTGAAAGGATTGAAAGGCACTTGATGTTCGACTTTTTTGCTGTCCCCCATAGCTCTATTTCGTATGTCCTTATTGGTTTATGTCTAGCTTTGCAGATTTGTAATTTATTTTCTATTGAGAGATGGGATGTCCTTTGAAGTAGTCTGTACAGTTGTCTAACTATTAACTAGTCACTTAAAATGAACAATCTGCCTTATAACTAATTTAAACAACTATGAATATTTAAATTATATAGTTGTAATGGCGGTTTGCCGAACATGACTAATCAACGATCTCTGCTTTTCTAAGAGTAGGTATAGTTTTCTTATAATGCCAACGAAGGGTATCAGATTGAAGTGAGACTTAAAGGAAGATAGTTTTAAATTACTAGTGCAACGCTCCCTATAGACAGGATTAATACTGAGGGTAAGAATTAGGTACCTGAGGTCCTTATCTCCATCTTTCGTGATCCAACCAGTTCTTATCTTCAAGGAGCGAATTTTTTTTTTACTCCATTCTTTGGGGACGGTGAGTACCTAGCCTGGAAGCGAAGAGCCTCTCTATCCGGATTGGATTTCTCTCCATTCAGCTAAATCCAGTTACCTAAGCACATTCTTCTGGGATATCATTTATTGGGCAGATTTCGATCCTAATTTTAAAGTACTGATAAAAAAAAAACTGCAACATTGTTTTTCATTTGACCCAGTTTTTTTATTTTCATTAAACCGCTTACATGGTTTAAATGCAATTTTAATTAATTAAAACATTAATATAAAAGTCCAAAAGAGGTATATTATGTATTGAAATATCTTTAATAATTTTTTTTTTCTATACTTATATTCTATAAACGTGGATTACTACGTACTATTGGGTAGAAATTAATCCTTAAACAAAAAAAGTCCACTTGTTAAACACAAATATTTGTATGCATCGATATATACAGAAAAAAATGTAGGTAAAATGGTTTTAAAAAAATTAAATATAAACAAACAGAGTTTTTTATAGCACGGAATCGAACCAATGAAACAGTTAAATCAGCGCAAAACTTCATAAGTAATAAAGTGCTTGATTTATCCTTTACAGGAATTGTGTGTTTAGAAAGCGAATTGCCTATTGTAGAGTGAGCTCTACCAATCACTAGTCAATACAATATAGGAAGATTTTATTGCAAGACTCTTGGCTACCAATTGTTAGAGCGAAAGTTGATTTCTTTGGGGAATCCCCAAGTACGAGGTTCACCCGCTCGCTAACTCCCCGGGCATTGAATACTTAAATTTAACCAGATTTTTCTCAGAGATGCTATGTTTATTATTCTTAAATTATGGCACTTGATTACGCCATCTTTGTGTATGATTCAAATGTCCAGATTTATTATGACATTTTATTGAACTATTACGCCGACTGTCCTTTGAGAAATTACGAAGTACCGTTTGGTTACTGTACAATTTGTTACGTTGGAAAATTTATTGAAAGTCTCAATCTGTAGGAATTAAGAACATATTACATTCTGATCTGCATATATTTAGCATATAACAGAAGAGCGGAGCCATTGACAATAGAATTAACTAGACCGGTCTTCCTCATAGTGCGGATACCAGAGAGCTCACCCTTGGTTACCTACCCCACCGACCAGCCCCTGTCTCGTTACCTAATTTTGCCTCTATTTTTTTATTTATCCTAGTTAGTTTTCGATTTACTTACGCAACAAAAAATTAAAAAAAAAAAGATAATATGTACAGTAGTATTTTCTTTTATTTAAAACCACACGCATAATTACCATAATATAGATTGGTTCGTCAAAAAACCACTATTGTTTGTCAGCAATTAAGAAAATTAATACATTGATTTCAAATACAATTCAGTTTTTATCTGCTTAATTGTAGGCATACCTACTAATTTTTTTTATTCTGAAGGAAAGCAAATGAATGGTTTTGAAAATGTTGGTTGGCATGTAAACTTTACAAATTGGTACATAAAATCAATATGCTACAGAATGGCCATTGCATCGATCATCAAACCTTGTTGATTTCGGCCCTTTTCTCTCAGCACTCGGAAAATCCGAAGCTAAAACCTGGTTCGGCATTTATTGACGAATACTTCGTTCAAGGAGGAGGTTGTACGATTTGCAAAATGTAATGTCATGGTAAAATATCGTAAATTTTTCTTCAATTGTGGGTTTATGTGCTTTTGTGGTTCTGTCTGCATAAGGCAGAAGATTGTTTTCGAAATATTGCTTAATCAATCACTGTGCTACATCTGAATAAGATTTTTTTTTCCGTTCTTTTGTCCAATACTGTATTCCTCAATTTTTTTGCTTGTTTCAATTACTTTTGTTGAGTTTTTCAAGTTTTTTTTGTATTGATTTCCAAAAAGGGTTTTGGTGTTGATATCGGTATCGAGGAGGAAATCGCTGAGAGAACACGCTTTAAAGCTCTCCTTACCTTGAAATTGATGTTGACGACTTGGTTACCTACCCCACCGATCAGCCCTTTCCTCGTTACCTTATTTTGCTTATTTTTTTGATTTTTCTTAGTTAGTTTTCGAGTTTATTACACAAATGGACAAGTAGTTTATAAAATATGATATCATTCTAATGAGTCTCAATATCTGTTCGTGCTGGGGCTCTTGAGAATCAAGAATTCCCAACCGCCAGAAAATTGCGCCGGTTACGTCGTGAGAAGTTGGATTGAGTAGATTAGCGTTACGAAATTGCCAACAGTAAGGCATAACCATTAAACAATATATACCAAACTATAATATATAAAAAATAATAAATTAAACAAATACCAAAAATAATATATAAATAACATTTCAATTTCATTTTATTCAAAACAAAAAAAATAACTGATCAGCAATTTAACAGTTAATTTAACCAGGCCTGATTGTTAGTAAATATAAATATAATATATAATAAATAATGAAAAAAAGTTTATAGTCACGATACGATGTTTCGGAGAAGAGTGCGTGTAGTCAACTGCAGGGCAACGATGTGCACGGAAAGATCCGTAGACGTAATAGACCGAGAAGTCCAAATTTGTATTAAACAACGACTTCTTGTTCGCAGGGGAACAGGCCCGTATTCTGCTATCTTCGACACTGACTAAGCCAAGCTCCTTGTCCTCTAATACGCAATGTCCTATTTCTTCACTTCCTCGAGCTTTATAGTACTTCAAACTATCTTCTCCTGATGTAAACTAACTGTATGTTGATGTAACAAAATGAATACTGCTGTTAAAGAGAGAAAAAAAGAGAAAAAACAAAACACACTTCATAACCTACACTTTCTTTTGTTTTTTAATCTTAAACATATGTTCGTGTACACAATATTTACATACGCTTATTTTCCTAATTTTCTCTAGCCGAAACAATCTAAAGATAAAGAAAAAAAAGAAATTTACAATTTTAAAATTTTACACATCTCATTGCCATAAAAAAAAAAAATATTGCTGAAATTCTCTCAAACAAAAATTAAGTCTAATCAAGAGCTCTGTGGAGCCCAAACAATATCTCTACGAAATTATTGAAGAATCCAATAACCGGATAGAACCGGAAATATATGCTAGTCGAAAGGGATGAATTTTGAACAAGAAAAAAAAAATTCACCAACTAGCAGATCCTCTGATTTTAGAATTTCAATTTAAAAAAAAAATTTTGTTGGGAAAATTTTTTTAAAAATCCAATTAGGTCTTTATGACGTACTTGCTTTCCACCTTTTTTGCATATCACCTGATACAGTCATATATTTTTTGATTTTGATTCCCATTAGCGCATGAAAGATTAGAAATGACCAGTTTTTGGTTATCAATAATCTTTCCTTTTTATTACGTTCCCCAATGCTTCATATTCTATTCTATATCCTTATATCGCATTTGTTAATTTGTAAAACTTTGTATGCATCTGTTATTAGAACTTGACATAATCTTCATATTCGTCAAATCGATCCTACCCTAAGTCATAAATATCTCTATTTTTTGTTGTTATTTTGCCCTTGCTCCTGGTTTTATAGTTATTGATTTATTTACTCAATGTAGGAAATTATTTAATTTTCACATAAAATATTTATTTAATATTTCGGCGACATTTCTAGTTCAGGAGTGTTTTCATTAAGAAAAACGAAAGAAGAGATGAAAAAATGATTTGGATTTGATCTTATCGTTCAAGAACACTATTTGGTTTTATTTATTACAGAGCCAACGACATTCCACTGCTCAACAAGGCCTTCGCGTTGTTGATCACATCTCCTCAGCCCTTGAAAGCAAACAGTATTGCACTGCTGCCTTTCTCGATATAGCTAAAGCTTTTGACAGGGTTTGGCATGCAGGTTTGCTCTACAAGCTCAAAAGATATTTACCACAGACCCTTTTCCTAATCCTACAGTCCTACCTTTCAAACCGCTTCTTCCAAGTCCGCTGTGGTTTAGAATACTCTAACTACTATCCCATAAGTGCAGGAGTTCCACAGGGCAGTGTCCTGGGCCCCATCCTTTATAACCTATACACCGCTGATGTCCCCTCTACTCCCAATACCTTCTTGGCCACATTTGCAGATGACACTGCAGTCTTGTCATCCCACCCAGACCCCGACATAGCATCCCATAACCTTCAAAAACACCTTGACGAGATCGATTATTGGTGCAATCAATGGCGGATCAAAGTTAATGAAGCAAAATGCTCCCACATTACCTTCACCCTTTGTCGCAAGTCTTGTCCACTAGTTTATTTTAAGTCTATTCCTCTCCCTGTATCCGAGACAGTACGGTACTTAGGCTTCCATCTTGACAAACGACTGACCTGGAACCCACATACGAGGCTAAAAAGACAAGAACTAAACAGACGCTTTGGACAACTGTACAGACTACTTCAAAGGACATCCCATCTCTTTTAATAGAAAATAAACTACTAATCTACAAAGTTATACTTAAACCAATCTGGACATACGGAATAGAGCTATGAGGGACAGCAAAAAAGTCGAACATCAAGCGTATCCAATCCTTTCAATCAAAAGTCCTGAGAACAATAGTAAATGCCCCTTATTATGTCAGCAACAAAACCCTTCATAACGACCTTAATATACCCTACATTCTAGAACTCATCCCTTCCAAGTTTACGAAATTCCACAGTAGCCTTTCCAACCACCCTAATCCTGTAGCACAGTCATTGCACTGCGCCATTCATCCCTATAATCCACCTTGGAGACTGAAACGGCAGTGGCCTCGTGACCTGCTATAAACGCGCGACAGTGGGAGTCCTGGCAATGGGCAGTTTCTCCAATCATGTCCTGAGAGTCTGTGGCTCTCGCGCTCTTGGTCAGCCTCCACTGGCTAGTATCCGGTGACGCGGCTGACGGAGGAGCGTAGGGGACTTCCCAAGACTCCGCTTTCTCTTCGCGGTGGATTTGGGGGGTCTCTGGGCTGTCTGTAAATATTGTATGAATGAGTGAGTGAATGATGAACTGTAAATATTGTATGAATGAGATCATTTATCTTAATTACTTATTGCCTTATAAAAGACAGATTGTAATTATAGCACAATAAAGGAATTTTAATAAAAAAAAAAAAATAAAATAAATTTATTACAGAAACCTGGTACCACCTTATAACCTGGTTTTATGATTTACCATAGCACATTTCATCCATTAGGGGTTTTAATTCATCTTTATTAATTTTTATAGTTTCGTACTATATGTACTACGCTGAGAGATGTGAAATCAAATTTAACGTCTAGGCATGGGAACCCCCCCCCCCGGGTAAATAACCCGGAACCTTCACATCATGAAGGAGTTACGCTAACCAAAACATCATACGAGTAAGTTGAAATTACCTTCTTTAGTTTTCTTTTTATCTATTACTAATTTAAATATTCATAATAATCAAATTACACGGTGAAATACCACTATTAAACAATTCACTTTTCGTTATGGTATTATATATAAGAACAATTCGATGTAACTGTTGCTATGTTATGTAAATTGCCCTTCATTATTCTTTATAATCGTGAAAAAAGTACAGTTTTATAACTGACTTAAAATATAAAAAGTGTTAAATAAAATCCATAAATCTTCTATTACCCTAAGGTTGTATGACCCTTCGAAGCGTAGCTGATTTTGATGGATGACCTTAATATATCTCTGGCTCTACCTTTAGACAGTCTAGACCTTGGGAAAGTGCAGAAAAGCGTTGGGGAAGTTAAAAGAAAACCCGGGTCCACCCCCATTGTCCGTTCAAAAGTCCGCCACTGCGCAAAGAAGGAACTAGAGACCGTTTGAGGAGGCATGACATGTGCCAATTAATCCCTCCCCTAGACCTTGGGAAAGTGCAGGAAAGGGTTGGTGAAAATGAAAAAAAACCTGGCTAAAATCTTTGTTTACAAAGGTACATCAATGTGCAGTAAACATATCCCTGCAGGTAAGACCTTAAAAAAAGGTCATCCATTGTCCATTAGAAAGTCTACCACTGCGCAAAGAAGGAACTAGAGACCGTTTGGGGAGGCGTGAAATGTGCCAATTTCTCCCTCCCTTTGGTCACCCACAATGTGCCGACTTTGGATGACCTTTTTTTAAGGTCTTACCTGCAGGGATATTTTTACTGCACATTGATGTACCTTTGTAAACAAAGATTTTAGCCAGGTTTTTTTTAATTTTCACCAACCCGTTTCTGCACATTCACTACGCTTCGAAGAGTCGTACAACGTTAGGGTAATGGAAGATTTATGGATTTTTATTTAACACTTTTTATATTTTAATTCAGTTATAAAACTGTACTGTCTTCACGATTATAAAGAATAATGAAGGGCAATTTACATAACATAGCAACAGTTACATCGAATTGTTCTTATATTTACGTTCCAAATACTTCCAGAGTTTGGAGTCAAATGTGATTATTTTGGGGGGGTTGGGGATGAGTTCATTTTTAGTTTTTTCACACCCTTGTGCTGTATATTCCAGGACTATACTGTTTCCTGTCTTTCAGCTACTGATAAACAACCTAATGAGATTTACTAATTTCAGGACCACTTCACGAAGTCAAATTCAACTGCTCAAATTGGTCTTAAATCAAGATTCTTCATACCCTAGCTGCTAAAATATTCGAGGTTTCCTCGGACATTGTTTCTGTCACCACCTGTCTTTTAAATTTTCTTGGGTCGATTCAGTGTTCTAGTTTTGATTTAGTCTACTATAATTGATTATGCCTTCATTGTTTAATTCATTCTCGTAAATTTGATTAAATATTATTTTATCTTATATATGTGATCTGTACTCTATGATTGAGTCCACCAGTGGACTCTCACCACTGTACCGCAATAATTAACCTATACCGAGGCTTCCCACACCCCTTAATCCTCTCACACCACCTTCAAGCAGGTACTCCTAGTACAAGGATCTGATTAACCTAAATATCCTATATTTTTCCCTCATCCTGAATTTCTAACTAGAGAGCTTAGGAAAAAAAAAAAAAAAATCTATGATTGAGCAGCCACCAGTGGACTCTCACCACTGTACCGCAACAATCAACCTCTACCGAGGCTTCCCACACACCTTCATTCCCTCACACCACCAATCAAGCAGGTACTCCTAGTACATGGATCCGCTCAACCCAAATATTCCTTAATTTTTCCCTCATCCTTATTCTTATTATTAGAGAGCTAAGAAAACAAAATATATGATTGAGTGGGTTCTCTATATGTAATTACGTTTTTTATTTTTGATTATATTTTCTATATTTGATTTCGTCTTCTAAACGTGATTATCATCTCCTTTCATTCTACTATACAAGGCAATATCTTCTGTCTGCGATTATATTTTATATGTGATTATGTCTACTAGCCTAAGGGGTAGGATCAATAAATTCGAAATTGGTTAAAATTGAAGAACTTTGACAGGAGTAAACTAGGGTCTCAAAATGGTTCTAAGATTGATTCTATAATTGTGGACCTTGGTTGTTCAGAGATGGAATGCTGGCGACAGAAGCCAAAGCGAGTACAGGGCGCTGCGTGGGGCCGCCCTTCAATAAGCCAGTGGGGCACAGCTGTTACTGGCGGATTATTTTTACCTGAAAAGGCGGGAGCACGTGTACCTAGCCTCGGCCATTAAAGTGCCCTTATCGGAGGCTTATCACTTTTTCCCGCCCCCGCCTTTTTGATTAATCGGCCGTTTGCGTTTCCCTCCGAGGCTCCTGACAGGATCCCGGCCATTAGGGCAGTTTCCCGGAGGTTCCGTGACCCGGACAGTTGGAACCGACAGATAACAACCGATTAATAACACACTATTGGAAATCCGGCTCTTGCCAGCTGTCGATGAATTATCATTAGCCCTTAACCAATAATAGCATAATGCTTCTCGGATCCACTGCTGTCAATAGATCGCTTGAAGGGGTCAGACAGACGATTCAAGACACGCCAATTTATTTCTTTTTTCTTTTGGGTTTTTTCTTTATAGTTCACTACTAAGAGTTGTCCTTTTATCCACGAATTTAAACCTTTCTGTAACTTCTTGTTAATTCAACGCAAGAAGTAATGAACAATATAACTTTTATTATAGTAATAAACAATACTATATACTTCTACGATATAAAGCGAGAAAAATAGTTACACAACGAATCAGAGATGATGAGACAAGACTCGCGACCACCAGTCCACCAGTAAATCAGGGATTGTTAATCAAGTGCTTCTGCATTACACGGCTATGTTTATATAACTTCTTTATTGTGCTAAAATTAAAATCAGCCTTATTAGGCAATAAGTAATTGAGATAAATGTTCTCATTCATATCATATTTACAATTTTCATTCCCTCGTTAATTCATACGATATTTAAAAACATCCCAGAGGCCTCCCATATCCACATGGTCGTCACCTCCCTCGCTATGCGAGAAAGGGGAAGCGGAGTCTTAGGAAGTCTCCCACGCTCCTCCGTCAGCCGTGTCACCGAATATCATCATGGAGGCTGACCAAGAGCGCGTGGAGGCTGACTAAGAGCGCGAGAGCCACATACGCTCAGGACAAGATTGGAGAGACTGGCCATTGCCAGGACTTCCACAGTCATGCATTTATAGCAGGTCACGAGGTCACATCCGTTTTAGTTTCCGAGGAGGATTGTAAGGATGAGTGGTGCAGTGCAATGACTGTACTAGGGGATAAGGGTGGTTGGATATTTTACTATGGAATATCATGAACTTGGAAGGGATGAATTCGAGAATGTAAGGTATATGGAGATCGGTATGAAGGTTTTTTTTGCTGACGTAATACGGGGCTTTTACTATTGTTCTCAGGACTTTTGATTGAATGGATTGGATACACTTGATGTTCTTTTTTGCTGTCCCCCACAGCTCTATTCTGTATGCCCAGATTGGCTTAAGTATAACTTTGTAGATTATTAATTTATTTTCTATTGAGAGATGGGATGTCCTCTGAAGTAGTCTATACAGTTGTCCAAAGCGTCTCTTTAGTTCTTGTCTTTTTAGCCTCGTATTTATAAACGGCTAAGTATTGACAAAATACCCTCACGTGTAGCCTTCATATCCACCCCAGTGCATGGGATTCATCTATACATCAAAAACATGGCAAAAAACAGAAAACATATCAATTGCATTAGCTCAATAATAGTTGAAGATTAAATTTATGTATTACTTTCGAAGAAAGTTTTTTTTTCTGCAAAACTGTGACCTTCGAGTTATTTAAATTTTGTTCTTAGCTTCGACATGACAACAGTCGGAAGTTTCAGACATGGTTTTTGATTACAGAATTAATCTTTAATTGGAAACTTACTCATACCAAATCAGAAACTGTTCTTAGTGAGTGGATAAGATAAACCTCTTGTGTAAAAATCTTTGCCGTGTGATTAAATTTTGGATTAATTTTTCCACGGACGAATAACTCAAAGGCTACCAGGAGGTGATATAATAACTGGTAAAAGAAAAATAATTTTACTGTTGAGAAACAAACCTCTATCTCACCGACATAGTTTGCAATAATGAAATAATTCTTCAGAAATATTGACAGTGTTCTATAAGTAATTTTTAATTCATCTGCAATACCATTTGATAATAATTTTTATACGCATTTTATAAATATTTAATTTATTAGCTTTGTTTTGTTTTTTTAGCTCAGAAACCTAAATGTTTTCACCCTTGTGCGTGTCTGTGTTAAACCTATTTTACGTTAGGAGTGATTAGTCTTATCACAGAAAAGCTTCAGTCCTACTTTAACTTCAAAAGGACATAAAAAGTAACGTAAAAACGTCTACGTTGAAAGTTTTATTATCGTTAAAATTGAGGGGTAGAGAATAAACGAATTTAGCACATCATATTTAAATTAGTAAATAGTTGAGAAAGTCATTCAACCAGAATGATACAAAAATGATAGGCTCGTTAAAATTGTGAAAGTACGATTGTCATTGAAATTTGAATACTATACAGAGATAATAAATATGATAAATAATTGGAAATTTTGATTCTAAATCTTTAATATTTAGGCTTATTATCACATGAAAAATTCGTTAATCAACATCTTTCTTGGTCATTTAAAACTTTTTTTTGTCCCCCTTTCCTCCCCCATAACCCCTCTAAATTCGCTGATAATTATATACAATTATAGATCCTCAGGCGAATCTATTTACAAATTATTTCTGTATTTCCTGTAGCATCGCTACATTATATACAGGTTTTGTTATTTCGTAAAAATTATATAATGAATAAACAAGTATAATGATATACATTATACATGACTGAACTGAACTGACTAATAAAGGTGTTGGGGCTCATCTTTTTGATCAAACTTAAAACTAACTTATATACTAATTCTTAACCTAATTTTTCCCCGACAGTCTGTTGCCATCGATGCGGGTGGGGTGGTGGGGTCATAGTGTTAAATACTGTGTTGGTTAGGGGCTGCAACGAGTCAAAAAACTTTATGTGTCTCCGGCGGATGAACTCAACCACCAACGGGACACCAAGCAACGGGTGCAGATCAGCGTTCCACTTTGATTGATTAATAAATAAATTGATAAAAATAATTTGAATAAACTGAATTTTATTAGGATATAAAATCGTAAATACCATTAAGTGGAAAATCTATTGACAATGCGTTGATGTTCTTGCACCAAGCCCCCTGATGTAGCTGTTTCAATCAGGCGTAATGAGCCGAGGTTGTTAGCAGCCACGACAGTTTTTAGTATGCTTATTACAGATAAAGGCAACTGAAAAATGGTTTTGGAGATAACCATCACCTGGTTGTCTGATGGCCTGGACAGGACCATTAAGCTATTTGATGAGATTGCTCGTTTTACACCAAACATAATCACATTGTTCGCTGAGTATGTTATCTTAATTTTTTTTTTCCTCCGCGTGAAATGTGAATAAAAGACAAATCCTTACTTAGGTATAGTTATTGAGAATAACTTTTAGATTTTAAATTGTCATATTTAGAATAATTTATTGGATTTTGTTAATTATTAACGTTTTTTTTTTTGTTTTTTTTATTTCAAAACCTCAAAACAAAATAATACAATGTACAAAAATAATAAAATAATTTGGATTACAGATTTTTTCTCTTTCTGCATTTACATGCATTTGGAGGAGTGCATAAATATAATAAAATTTTTATTGTGGTTAAAAGTTCATCGTTCTTATACAACACTAGGTGATGAGGCTCACCTTCGCCTTGTCACCGACACCAAACACTAAACACTAAGACACTAAAACAAAACAAAACAAAATCTGTACCTAGAACCTAGGACTACAGTGTTCTAGCCGCGACAGCGTCCTGGCATCGTTGGGGGAACGGAGCGGGGGTTATAGTGTTAAACACCGGGTTTGTTAAATATTGTAATGAGTCGAAAAATTTGATATGTCTACGCTGGATGAATTCATCCACCGAAGGCAGCTCAAATATCTCATGCAGCTCACTGTTTCTTCGCTGCTCGAATGAAGTACCTCTGACCACTTTCATCAGTATTCCGTTTAGGAATTGTTGGAGTTTCTTAGCTGTCGTATACGTCAGATAACGAAATAGCGGTGCACCATACAGCAGAGTAGGCCTTAGTATGCTCTTGTATATCAATAGCTTGAGACGCAGTGATAGATTGGGGGAAGTCAATAAGTGCGTAAGCCGGTAAGACTTCATGCGTGTATGCTTCAACTTCTTCGCAAAATGGTTACTAAAATGGAGGTGTCTGTCCATTTTAATTCCCAGATATACTAGGTCGTTGGCTGGTGAATTTTCCTCCGTTCCTACTATGTAACTAGTAGGTAGCGGGCTTTTTCCCTTTTAATTATTAACGACTTTTCATTGTCACTTTCGGGGTAGGAAAGACTGGCTTTCCTAAAGGGACCCGCCCGATTCATTTTACTGAAGTAAACTAATTAATTATTCATCTTGGGATTTGAACCTAGCTCCTTCGTGTAACGAAGCAGTCGATCTAATCACTGCATTGATCAATTACTGCAGTGTGCATGTTCTAGCAACGATATTCGCATTTCAAATAGAGGCAATGCTGAGATAACATTGCTTACAGGCGAGGGAGCATAGTGGACTGTTGTAGGTTTTTTTTCGATTTCTCATTATTAATAAGACTAAAAATCTCTTTTATTATTTAAGCACCAAATGGGATTCTTCCTTAAAAAAATAGATAAATAAATCGTTTGAACGAATTAAAAAACATAATAGTATATATTAACTAAATATGATAAAAAAAAAACAGGGTATGTTTGACCAAAAATACTACACCTTATTTGTGCGAATTTCACCGTCACAGTTTTTTTTTTAATAACAATTAACATTAAATTTATTATTTAGTCATTAGCTATTAACTTGCATTTGTTTGTAAAATGGATTTGTGATTGTGTAATATCCATCCAAATAATAAGTAAAGTACAAAGTTATATTTTAAAACATCTATGTGTAATTGCAATCACTTGTCTTAAATTTAAAGCTGAAAATATAAATTAGTCACGATTTTTTTTTTTTTTTTGTTATAATGAAATTACAATCTGCCTTAATACTTAATAGGCGATAAATAATTGAGATAAATGTTCTCATTCATACGATATTTACAATTCATCATTCATTCGCACAATCATACAATATTTACAAACAGCCCAGGGGCCCCCCAAGTCCACATGATTGTCACCCCCATCGCATACGAAAGAGGAAGCGGAGTCTTGGGAAGTCCCCCACGATCCTCCGCCAGCCACGCCACCGAATACGAGTGAAGCCAACGAAGAGCGCGAGAGCCACATACGCTCAGGACATGATTGGAGAAACTGGCCATTGCCAGGACTCTCACTGTCACGCATTTATAGCAGGTCAAAGTCACGATTTGAATGCTTCAAATTCGAATATGATTCCAAAAATGCAATTTTGGTTTTACTGGTACCTGAGGTGTGTAGTACATAGGATAGAAATTGATTTTTCTGAGGAGGTGAATTCTGCTTTGCTATTTTTTCTGCCTTTGGTCATTAGTTATTGTTAATTATGATATAAATAATTATTTCTTTCTGTGGAGTGGATTGACATATATTGCACAATTTTAAGTTGTTCCCTCTAGTCATGATCTTCAGTTATATATTGCTAAGAATATTGTAATCCTAATATTATATATATAATGCTAAAAGCCCCTTCTAGTGTATACCAGCCTCGGGACTTCATGGAAGTCACTGGTGGTTCTTATTATTTTTTTAGTAAGCGACCGCATCCCTCCCCGAAACAACCCTTCTCATATACACATATGTCTCAGCTTTAGTTCCAGTTCACACTTGTCTCCCAGACACTCGTCCCTAAACATCCGACCCAGTAGTATGTAGTAATATAACTCTTAATATTTGTATATACCAGTGTTTTGCTTGTACTTCATAATAAGCTTTTCTTTCATTTCTTTTAAAATACTCTCCTTAACAAAGATTATTTAACTTTCGATTAGAAATTTCAAATTTGTGGAAATATAGATCCGTCACTCTTTTTCTACATTTGGTTCTATCTACAGTTTTTTGTTTTTTAGGACTTTTTTTTTATATTTGTAAAATCATTCAAGAAGTTCAAAATGTTATGGTATGCTTTTTGGTTTATATTATAAAAATATTGATCATCGATTCAGGAATTTCTAATACAATTGAATGATATAACCTTTTAATAGTGTGAGCAGAGAGAATGGAAAGTATGCCTAATTTAAGTAGGCTACTTAAAAAAGAAAAAAGAATGGAAGTGGTAGGAAGTAAATAGCCATTAGGTAAACTGTTTTGAGTGCTCGCGTGAGAAGTTGCTGCTCCACTATCTTCCTCTCCATCTCTCTTCGATTTTCTTTCACATTCCTTCACTTTTCTTTGGATTTATTGCCCCTTTTACATTTACAAAAGACTAAAAAAGAGAAACACCGGAAAAAATCCATTATTATTATATAATTTATAACGATCACTTATTCTCTATTGTATGTACAAGGTGGCTATTTTGTTGTTGGTAGAAAAATTCAATTTAGTATGCAACTTGCTCTGTATTGGAAATTTACAAATACATAGCTGAACGTTATTATTCCAGTTCAATAGTATTATGTGATCATATAAAAATTATTTTTGTATTTAGAATTTTCTTGGCTAAAAGTGTCTTCAATTGTTAGTTTAGATGGGTTGGTCAAGTACCCTCTGTTGGGTAGAGTAAAGGGTCCCATCTTACCCGGGGATACTCCGGACAACCACATCTATTAGATCGCTCTCATGCCTGTCATAAAATATGAACCGTTAAGTACATTACCAGGAACCTCCTCCGTTTCTGAAATTAATGAAAATTTTTCCTTCTAAATATTAAAACATCTCTCCGATTAACACTTAATGTAAATTTGTATCTAAACGTAATAATTATTAGTTTAAGTATAAGTTAATAAGTTTAAGTTAAGTTTAAGTATTAGTATAAGTTATCGCTCTTACAAAAATTAAATATTATTTGTTAGCGCATATTTGTGACATGCCTGGTCATTAATGATCTACATGGCTTGCATACTTTTACAAACCCAGAATCTTTTACTTTAGGTATAATGGGTGAACCGAGTAATTAGAACACGTCCACTTTTTATGATTTAAACTGTAATTAAATAGCTGTAAACAAAATTCGTATAATGAAAACAATGCTTCATTTAGCGTTGAAAACATAAATTTATAATTTTAGGTACATGAAGGCACATAGTAGGTCATTAATAAAGTCATAAAATACCGAATAAATAAAGATTAAACACGGTATTTTCACAAAGCTCAATTTTTCGTTTAAAAAAAAAAAAAGTGGGCAACGATTTTTGAAGTTTTAAAAGGGTGTTGTAATTAAGCTGTGTGACAAATCCCGTTTGAATATGCGTCTTTGTGATAAACGTATTCATATGATACAGTTATCGTAGATGATGATGATATAAAAAAAATTACAAGAAGCAAACTATATATAAGAGACTGAAAAAAATTTTTGGCTAGTCGGTACTCCTTTGTTCCGACGGTGGCAAAAACTCAGATTCGGGGAAGCTCCGATTTGCAATTCAATAAACGAAAAAGTTCAGATCCCGGCCGGCTAGGGTTTCATTGTCTCTGAGAAAAAAAAACAAAAAAAAACACAAAACATTTTGCACGCGAACCTTAAAGGAACGTACAGATCTCTTGGTTTCTTTGGTGGCATAGCGATCCAGCATAGAGCAGTACTCATATTTATCTTATATTGTTTCTTGATGGTTTTTTATGAAATTGTTTGATGCAGGGAAAAAATTGCACCTTCCCTTATAAGTAATTGTAATAAGTGATTGTGTCCATGACGTACACTCTCACTCACGCGTACAGAATTTACAATATGAATACGCATACGTATACCAGCCTCTGGGAGGAGGTGGCCAGAACTGGGGAGATTCCTTACATAGAGTGTGGGAGCCGCAGACGCTCAGAACAATTAGGGAAAACCCAGTGCCAGAACTGGATACTTGCTTAAAACAGGTTTCGGGATCACTCCTGAATTAATTTGTTGTGACTCCAGGTGTATATTAGGGAATCTACCTATTTGCTCCTCCCTAACCGTTTGGTACGAAAGGACACAGTTCTGGAAATCCTATTAATGTATGAATTTCGCATATACGTATTGTACGGTATAGAACGGTCGTGTTGTTGTACGGTATGAAGAAGATCACTTATTGCAATTACATGTTGCATGTTACATATAAATGTATCCCTTCAACCCTGGTAAATAAACAGGAGGCCAATCAAAGCTAAACTTTAGTTTGAAGGAGTTTAGCGTAAACTTATGAAATAGGGGGGGGAGAGCCATTTATGATTTGCCAGAACTTAAAAATTATTGCAAATACTTCAATTGGTTTAGAAGCATTTGTCGAACCCAAATATCAACCAACATACTCTCCTACTTGTATGTATTGACGATTACAAAAACTGTAAATACTCAATATATTTTTATGACGGATCTACATATTTCTTGGAATAAAAATCTGTATTCCAATCGCTTTGTAATTACTTGGATTTTGCAATTTCCAAAGAGGAACAACCTCAAATTGGCCAATTATTGTTAAATAAAAGGAGGAAATAGTCTGGTATAAATGGCTGTGGATCAAGACTTCATGACGGTCTATTGAACCTTCGTAATGAATGGCCTTTGAGTGCGTCGGTTATTTAATATTCAGCCGATGTAGCTACCCAACTCAAAAAATGTCGATGATTGCTTCCGGCGCTAATAAACAGTCTGTACTTTTTCACTTTAGCAAAAGTTGATAATAAATTAGGGATGTATTTTAAATTCACTTAGGGTCAATAACTATGATCGCGTAAACCCAGAATCATTTTTCTGATTTCGACGGTATTAATCAAAACCAGAAACTGTCTTCTATGGTGTGTCTGTCTGCCCTGTACAAGCTGGGGACATAAAACTTTACATAGAGATTTAGAGACATAGAAACAATATAACGATACTATCCGCATGCAACCCATAATAAGCATTATCAATTCCGATCGAAACTCTAACTCAACTAACGTTTTTTATATAAATGGTTTTCGCATAATAGTTCCATTGGATGTCTGAATGATGCTAAAACTAAAACCACTTCATAAAATCCCATAGTAGCCTATCCAACCACCCTAATCCCCTAGCACAGTCATTGCATTGCACCACTCATCCCTATAATCCTCCTCGGAGGCTGAAGCTGTAGTGGCCTCGTGGCCTGCTATAAATGCGTGACAGTGGGAGTCCTGGCAATGGCCAGTTTCTCCAATCATGTCCTGAGCGTCTGTGGCTCTCACGTTCTTCGTCCCCCTCCGTTGGATTTTATCCAGTGACGCGGCTGACGAAGGAGCGTGGGGGACTCCCCAAGACTCCGCTTCCTCCTTTGCATACGAGGGTGACAACCATGTGGATTTGGAAGGCCTCTGAGCTGTTTGTAAATACTGTATGAACGAGCGAGTGAATGAAAATTTGTAAATATGGTATAAATGAGAACATTTATCACAATTAATTATTGCCTGTTAAGGCAGATTGTAATTTTATCATAATAAAGTTGTAAATTCATTCATAATTTTTGTAATAACCAAACCCTTAATTCTGTTATGATGACAGTTAACTCGATCGGATTTTTTTTTTTTACCACTTTATCACATTCCTTTCTTAAAATAGTCGTATGTGTGTAATGAGTGATCTAAAAACAACATGAGCTCTTAAAATTTGAAGAACGTATTTGATTCAGTTCGTTTGAACTAAAGTAACCGTATGAACAACTTTGATACTTAATACTACTTTAAATGTCGTTCACGATATATTCAACTTGCTGTTATAGGACTTTGGTTGTCACCCAACCACCACGGTGCATCAGACGATAGGCACAATCTGTTTATATCATTTGAATTAAAATCACGTGGGTATTTTGCAAGCGATGAAAAAAACCTTTTTTTTTTTTTAATTCGTTCATTTTTTGGCAGTATACTTGTATTATTCACTAATGTTTCACATAACGGATCTGCTTGCTGTTCATTGATGTGACTAGGTCAGTTTATTTATTGCCTGAGGAGACCTCATTCCATAACCGTACCCGTTGGGTAAACATCATGTCTCCATAGCCTAGTTGTAGTAATCGCTGAACTATAAAGGTGGCGCACATATAATATATTCATAACTGCCTATAAACAGCTTAATATACTGTAACAGACACTCCTAACAGCTGTATCGGCATAGTACTCACAAAACTTTCCGTTAATAGATTTGGAGATCCGGATTGAAATGGCGTGAATGGCCGGAGAGAGGCCAAGGTTGCCATGGAAAGGAGGACGACATACGAAGAAATTGATGAGGAAAATCCTATCGCGCAGAGACCATCATTAGAAGGAACAAATAATGGAACAACAAAAATAAATTTGTTCCGAGAATCAGTGGTATCTCCTTCATGTTTTTCTCATTAAATTAAATATTATTTATTTTTAACTTTCTTTACATCAGGATAAAATTGTAATTCTGGTATATACAAAGGAAATAAACAACGTTATTTGCTAAATGCAGTTAAATAATCATATCTTGTTATTATTAATTATTTTTTCTCGCAGAGGCTCACACTTTTTTTTTACATTTTTGTTTTATTTTTTATAATGTAATGTTTATTTTTATTTACCAGAGATAAATGTGTTATCGGAGCAATATTGTAATTCTTAGATGACTTCAGCCCGGACTTTCTACTCTATTCTGAAAAAAATGAAGGGATTCTATTGAGATGTGTTTGCGGTTTTTTTTTTTATGTTTATAAAAAGATTGCGAGACAACCATTTGGAACTTTAGCCAAAAACGCTGAATTGTATTCATGAAAAAGAAAACATTCGGAAGAAGAGTCGAAAAACATTAAATATGCGGTTTATAGAAAAATAATGTTTGCATCACCGTGTTTTATGTGACCATAACCATGGGGGAAAATAAGTGTTTAACCATAATGACCTGTGACTTAAGGTATAATGATAATTATTTCAGGGCAGGGGGGTGACTTTTTTCGCATAATTCATACTGTCATTATATTTAAAACAGATTAATTAAGAGTATTAATTGCAAAATAAAGAATCTCTGCCATTACGGGTGATAAATAAATGTTATAATTAATCGGTTTTGAACAGAGACGATTTGATGGCTTCAAATAATTTTAATTATGTTCGCAGCAGCCATGTTTCCATTATATCATGATCCCAGTCAAAGTTATCATTAATATTAGCTAATAATTACTCATGATCCAAAACATATCTGTTAATTAAGCGAGCCCCGTTTCTCTAGAAGTGAACACGTGCAGGAAGAGCTGTCAGTCCAAAATTTGATATCCAGTGATTACAATGATGATGGGTCAAAGGTTTACGGGCTAGAGTGTTAATAATCACTTGTTTGCAGGTCAACAATTATTTTATGTAATTCTCTGAATATTTAAATGATTCTAAAATTTTCAATAATTTTAAATGCAACAACAATTGTAAGAAAAGATATTGTTCTTTGAAATATTTTAATTCCAAATCGATAGGGGACCGTGAAGATTGACAACAGTCCAATACTTGGGTCATCTAAAAATTGCAAAGTGTGATTAATTGAGGGGTTCGTTACGGCTGCTGAAAAGTTAGGAACACAATTTTAATGACTGTTTTAATTACTGTTTTTTTTTAATTGAAATGTTGTGCCCATAGATACTTGTACCCCTCAGTTATTGCGGAGGCCGTAGCACTTTTGGCTAAGGCTGCACTTATAAAAGTATTATATGCTGTTAAAACTATTAAAAAAATATATTCCAAAATGTCTCAATGTATTCTAATTGTAAGAAGATTAAAATTAACGAACGAAAACGCCACCCAAAAAAAATTAAATGTGAGTTCTCAAGTCAGAATCTTTTTCAAAATTAAGGGTACATTTCACCACCAACGTAAAACTAATTTCAAATATATTACAGAAAATAAAATTTCCGTAGCCTACAATTGAAATGGCAATGGCCCCATTCAATTTTGTTAATATTTTAATTATCTAATTATTTTTTTTCCTTCAAAAGGCAATTTTCAATGGATAAGGTGCCTAAACTAATAAAATGAAGTATTTCTATCATTATGAAACTTCTCTATTGTGATAAAATTACAATCTGCCATATTAGGCAATAAGTAATTGCGATACATGTTCTCATTCATACCACATTTACAATTTTCATTCACTCGCTCATTCATACAGTATTTACAAACTGCCCAGAGACATCCCAAATCCACATGGTTGTCACCTCCCTCGCATGCGAAAGAGGAAGTGGAGTCTTGGGAAGTTCCTTACGCTCCTCCGAGAGAGCCACATACGCTCAGGACATGATTCGATAAACTGGCCGTTGCCAGGACTCCCGCTATCATGTATAAGCTGGACTGTGCTAGGGGGTTAGGGTGGTTGGATAGGTTACTATGGAATTTCACGAACTTATAAGGGACGAGTTCAAGAATGTAAGGTATATTAAGATCGTTATGAAGGGTTTTGTTGTTGTATTTACTATTGTTCTCAGGATTTTTGATTGGAAGGATACGCTTGATGTTCGACTTTTTTGCTGTCCCCCACAACTCTCTATTCCGTATGTACAGATTGGCTTAAGTATAACTTTGAAAATTAGTAATTTGTTTTCTATTGAGAGATGGGATGTCCTTTGAAGTAGGCTGTACAGTTGTTTATAGTGTCTGTTCATTCGTTTTAGCCTTGTATTCCAGGTTCCATGTCAGCCGTTTGGCGATAGACGCCTAGGGAAGTATTTCTAATAAAAAATAATGAGTGTCATTTTTAGAATTATTTAATATTTGTTTTAATTTTTTTTTCTAAAACATTCAAGTGAGGCTGTTAATCCTTCGATTAAAGAGTTTACCTTGGGACATACAACAGAAGGATATGTTTTAGCTTGACCCTGGGATGTCCCAGAAGGAGTATTGAGAGAATGGGAGGAGATATAATAGAGCAGGGAACAGTTGGTACCCCGAAGGAGGCGGTGGGGATATAATGGCCGAATTGTGGCCACCGAACAGGATTATGGCGGACCCCCTAAAAAAGGATCACTTTACATAGTGAAGAAGCGATACAGCGAGCGGGGAGGTAGGCGACTCAAGGCGAACCACTCCCAGGATTTAAGAGCGGGCGATGTACAGCTAAAAAGTTCGGGAGGGCCGCCTCTAGCCCCCCCTCCACATGGGCCACCAAGTCCAGTCTATGCAAGTATTTCAAGGTCACTTACTCTCTTTCCCTCCTCTTCTCTCCCAAATATAATTCTCTCCTCAATATCCTCAATATCCACGCTCCGTCAAGGACCAACCTGTGACCTCCTCGGGCAATCTCCGCGATTTGCTTCTTAGCCGCCAATAGGAGTCTGACGGTACCCACTTTAGGCTCCATCTATTCTTCCATTGGATGTAATAATAATGATGGAATACCTGAAATCAACACTTTTACTGGCCTCAGATCACGCGATAGCCTTGGGCTACAATATATATGTATATATAACCGGAGGCATTACCACATATGGTTGATCCTCCAGAAAAAATCTGGAAAACAGTGGAAATTACAGGTGATTGTTTCCGGATAATGAATTGGAAGTGCTAATATACGAATATCCTAATGAATCTCAACAAAATCACGAATTCTTTTAATTTTTAGGTACCTAAAATAGTCATTCTTTTGTAAAAACTGATTAAGTATCAATATTTCATTTGAGCCCATGTTTGGGAATCAGAAATACTCAATACTTACATCTTAGCAGCGTTTCAGTGTTAATACAATACTTAATGTTAATCTGAATATAATAATAATTAATCTTAACAAAAACATGTACTTTAATATTTAGGTTTCTATAACAGTCGTTTTTTGTAAAAACTGTTGCGAATAACTATCAATATTTCAATTCTTGGAAACCCAAAATACTTAATACTTAAATAAATACTGAAATACTTTTTTTTTTTTTTATTCATTCTTGATTTTAATATTTTAGCAACGTTTCAGCTTTTTTTTCTCCCGGCAATAATTGCTATATTTTTTATTGTATTCCTAGTTACAATTATTATTAAGAATAATGTCATTCACAACTATTCTTTGTTATTTTTTGTTTAAATTTTCCATTGTATTTAATTTGAGATACCGATTTGGAGCAGCCAGTCAAGTTATATCATTCAATAAAGTACACAAAGTCCTTCTCATTCATTAAGCTTCTTCTTCATGTTGTCGTTAGAAAATACCATTCATATCCTCATTTGTAAACTTTTCTAAAAATGTATGTAAAAGATCCTCATTCGTCAGCCTAGCTCTAACGTGTTGAGCAAATAATGAAATATCTGGAAAGGATTCATCAATTAGTGTTCGCTGCATTTCAAACGTTTTTCATGTGTACATGAGTGTTGGCAAAATCACGAATTCGTTTAATTTTTAGGTTCCTACAATAGTCATTTTCTTCTAAAAAATGTTCCGATTAAGTATTTTAATTTCAATTGAACTCGTGTTTGGAAACCATAAATTTACGAAATAGCACAGTCGACAAAGCGTAGAAGGAGCAGTCAAATACATGTAATTCATATTCGAGATTTTTTTTTTTTTAATTCTGAAACTTATTTATTGTGATAAAATTACAATCTGCTTTATTAGGCAATAAGCAATTGTGATAAATGTTCTTATTAATACCATACTTACAATTTTCATTCACTCGCTTATACATACAGTATTTACAAACAGCACAAAGACATCCAAAATCCACATGGTTGTCACCTCCCTCGTATATGAAAGAGGAAGCGAAGTCTTGGGAAGCACGTCACTGATACGAGCCAGTGGAGACTGACGAAGAACGCGAGAGCCACATACGCTCAGAACATGGTTGGAGAAACTGGCCATTGCCAGGACTATATTCAAGATTAAGATTTCTAAAAGACACCCTGTTGTAAACGACAAATATTTATTGGATGTTAAGTTCCAGGGCTATTGAAATTACCGTTTAACTGTCATAATCATTGTAATTATTATATTTTTTTGTTTAAAAACGTGCATACCATATTTCGCTTATATTCATTGATTAAAAACAATGTAATTTATTCTAAAATCATCCCTTGATAGGGGTGCCTCTAAATTCCATTCAATGCGATGGTATGTACGGCTGTCAGGCCGAGCTGGTAATAATGACTGGCGTTTGTGCTATACAAATCTGACTGTCGTCTGAAAAATTAAAACATGTATCGTTATGTAGTAGGACCCTCCACACTTCAGTAATATCATATTTATATCTTGATAATAGTTTTTCATACCACAGAATGGCATCACTCCATGACCCACACCACAGAATGGATCTTCAAATCCTCTACATATTAAGTTGGCATTATTCCTGTAACTATTGTGACTATTCTCTCGCCGCCGTTATGGTTGGCGTCACGTTTCTTGAGATAATCGGACATCGACCGCTCATTAGGGATATCCCCATCGGTCTTCGGATACTTGCGTGCTTTCTTCTTCGTAAAAGCCGATCCATTAATGTTTCGCATCTTGCCAGATTCAATCATTTACTAGAATACACTGCCGTTAACGTCCAGTTACAATTCGTTAGCTAGCCAATGAGACAAACTTGACAAAATTTTTGAATGAAACTCTAATGGTTTCTGTCTGCCTCGACCTTTCTCGATGATTTGTTTCCCCTTCATTTTTAAGAGGAATTCACTCGATCATTATTGGCGCAATTGCTTTCTTGCGACAACATAAATTCTACAAGTCTCGTTTCATTACATCACTATCAATGTGATTACAATTTCTGTTAATATATTCACTCAGGACTTTCACATGAGTCAAAACCTCGTTTTAGTCGAGGACCAAACTATATCCAGAAATGACCTCATTTTTCAAATCACCTTCTCATCCAAACTCTTCTGCTTGGCTACCAATGCGCCAATTACTGGTCACCTCTCGTGTACCCTCAATTTGTTTGACTCATGACAGGAATGGGAAAAATATCTGGAAAACAGTGAAGATTAAAAGTGATTGATACGAGTTACTGTAATTAAATTCTTTATATCAATAAACAAATGTAATGAAAAGTTCTATGTGACATTTGTATTGGAAACATTAGTTCAAAAGTGTTAATATAATACTGAATGTTACTCTGAATATAATAATAATTAATCTCAACAAAATCACGGATTCGTTTAATATTTAGGTTCCTGTTGCGAGTAAGTATCAATATTTCATTAGGTTAAGAGTTAGTATGTAAGTTAGTTTTAACTTTGATCAAAAAGGTGAGCCCCATCAGCTTTATTAGTCAGTTCAGTCCAGGCAGGTATAATGTGCATACTTGTTTATTCCATTATATAATTTTTATAAAATAACAAAACCTGTATATAATGTAGCGATGCTACAGGAAATACAAAAATAATTTGTAAACAGATTCGCCTGAGCATCTATAATTGTATATAATTATCTGTGAATTTAAAGGGAGAAAAGAAAAAAAAAATCAATATTTCAATGTTTTGAAACCAAAAATACTCATTACTTAAATAAATACTGAAATATTTTTTTAAATTTTATTCATTCTTGATTTTAATATTTTAGCAACGTTTCAGCTCTCTTTTTCTCCCGGCAATATTTGCTATATTTTTCTTATTGTAATCCTAGTTATAATTATTATTAAGAATAATGTCATTCACAACTATTTTTTAGTGTTTTTCTGTTACAATTTTCCATTGTATTTAATGCGAGGCCGATTTGGTGCAGTTAGTTAAGTTTTATAAAGGTATAGTCCATCTCATTCATTAAGCTTCTTGTTCGTCCATCTCATGTTGTTAGAAAATACCATTCATATTCTCAAATTTAAAACTTCTCTTAAAATGTATGTAGGAGGTCCATAACTCATTTGTCAGCCAAGCCCTAACGTGTTAAGTAAATAATAACATTTGCAAAAAGGCTAGAAACATATTACTTGTACAAAAACCTAGCGACAATTAGCGTTCAAAGAAAAATTCCTGAGTTCAAAATAACCCCAAAAAAAAAGAAAACCCCTTTTGAACCCAAAACAGGATATTGTGTAGCTATATTATATTCCAGTTTGGTGAAATTTTTTTGTCATTTGGCACTCCCTGTAAAATGACAAATTCGAACTCGACTCGGAATGATATTAAATTATATCAATTTAAATTTTAAACTGATAATAAACATTTAAACATATACCTATACACGGCTTACATTTTCCCGCTTTTGATAATGAATCGATTTAGCAATTCAATTTTTTCAAGTGTAAAGGTGTTTGACCTCTCAATCTGGCCTTGGAGCCGCTGTAAATTTGGCCGGCCACCGTACTCTCCCGATCGATTCATTCAATTGAATATATTTGGTTTAATAATTTATAATTGATTGTGTGGTCATTTCCAAAATACTGAAATTTCAATGTACGACTCCTTATTTATGATCATGGCTAATGTTTTTTGGAGCGAAAGTGTGGAAGTATTGACTTACAAAGGAACTAAAACATCGTTAATTTTTCTTCAATTTTAGTACCAATAGTCCCTTTATAGTTTTCATTTAAATCCTCCTTATTTCAAACGAAATCGATTTCTTCTCAACGGTTACATAATACCAAAATAATCTGATACAATGTCTAAAAACAAAATAACATCATCGCTCGCTACTATGAATTCATTTTAATTTGAGGAAAAATATAAACGAAAACCTAACGATAAAAAAAATAGAAAACATTTCTTAATAATATATTATACCCTAAGCCCTCGGGTGATTTATGCATCTTAGCAATATTTATAAATAATGGGTTCTCACTATGTTTACATTTTTTTATAAATTCTGTAGTTATCGCTTCTGAAATATCCAGTATATAATCATCTTTATATACTTCATGCAACGTAACTAGTGTAGGGTAATTTGTTTTGTCAAATATTTTTCTTAGAAGCTTATTTTTGATTTATTTTTCTTTCTTACTCTTTAAGGCCAGTCGACATCCCTCAGGTCCTTTATCCTTGTTTCCCTAATTCACAGCTTACAAGCCTATTCATGCTACCATTATAATGCTAGATTACTTCCCAGTCCCAAAGATGTTCCAAAAATAAACTTTTGAGGGCCTACAAAATCTTATTTTTTCATATTTTAGCTATTTGCAATTTTTATTTTTTTGTTGCAAAGGCGATTTTTAATGATCAACTTAGTTTAAGCAAAAGTTTTATTTTCGGTTAAGAATAATATTTTTTTTTTGTAAAATCGTTTAATCAATTTTGAACTCAAATATATTTCGGTATCGTTCACTCGTTTTACATTCATCTCTTAATAATAAGTAATTAAACTTTAAAGTTATTATAATTATTATTATTATTAATTTAAAGTAATTAAAAATTAGAAAATTAAACTTTAGTAAAAGGCGAAAGATTTATTCGCTTTGAAGGGAGACCAGAGTAACACCCCTCCCGCATCGATAGCAACATACTGTCGGGGAAAAATTAGGTTAAGAATTAGTATGTAAGTTAGTTTTAAGGTTGAACAAAACAGTGAGCCCCATCACCTTTATTAGTCAGTTTAGTCCAGTCATGTATAATGTATATCATTATACTTGTTTATTCATTATATAAATTTTATAAAATAACAAAACCTGTATATAATGTAGTGATGCTACAGGAAATACAAAAATAATTTGTAAATAGATTCGCCTGAGGATCTATAATTATCTGTAAATTTAAAGGGGGTATGAAAGAAAAATTAAAAATAAAGAAAAAAATTAAACTTATTTTGAAATCCATTTGAAAAGTCACTAATGTAATGACTACACACCACCAAGTACCTTCTGAATAGAATAACAATAAATATTCACAATTGAAGTGCTGTTAAATTCGATAAGAAGGTAAAAAAAGTCTTGAAATTTCTACTAGAGCTTTAATTGAGTCGGGAAACGAGCTGAGAATCAGAGCGTACCCAATAAAATAATTTTTGTGTATACAACTTCATTGATGGTAAAAATCAGCAGTATAAGATTTTGTAGGTTCATGATGCGATAAATATTACTCAGTTCATTATCACATGTCTACAAGTTTAATGACACTTCTTGCGTCAGGCAAATGCTAATGAACTGTTTATCAGCTTAGGGGAAGTGATGTTATGGTTTACTAATTACAGTATCGTTGAGATCTTTGTACATCGAGAGAACAAACAGGATCTCAATTATATATTTTTTTATGTCATAGTCATTATCATGTTTACTGGAGAAAAAACAAACTAGCTCATTTTTTTTTCCCACTTAATCCGATTATTACAGGCGAATAAAAAGGGTTTCTCGGCCATTATTTTCTAGTATCGGTATTTATGGCCAGGCATACAATCATATTATTAGAAGTAGTAAAGATCTACTTTGTAGAATTATCTGTGTAGTTCAACTGTAAAATAGCACAGAAACGTATCAGCTTGTTGCATGAATAATCAGAGTATTTGCAGAAACCCGATGCGAGAATCTTGATAATAATACTTCGGCCGCGTACAAATGTCTTAGTCGAGGTGAAACGCATACTCGAATTACAAATTAAGTCGGTTAAGCACTATATCAGGTAAATAAAAAGCAATGTACTATGTTCGCCTAATTTATAAACAGTCTCAACTAGATGAATTAGTTAGAGAAAATTTGTGTCATTGATATAATAAAGGATAAATAATTCGAAGATACGGTATTTTTTGATGTAGTTTTTGTTTTTTTAAAGAGAAGTTCATTTATATATATTTTCCGGCTGAAAATATTATATAAATATAATATTATATTTATAATGATTTAATTAATAATTAATTTAGGAGGTTCCCGTAGCCATGCATGCTTAATAGACACTGGACCCGAATTTGTTGAGCTCTATGTTCATATTCACAATTAATTAAGGTGATAAAAACCTAAAACTAATAAAATATCTGTTCATTTATAATATATAATTGTAATAATATTTTATTATTATTAAACAGCTCTATTATCATAAAACTACAATCTACCTTATTGGGAAATAAGTAATTGTGATAAATGATCTCATTCATACTATCTTTACAATTTTTCATTCACTCGCTCATTCCTACAGTATTTACAGTTTAAGTATTTACATCCATATAGACATCCAAAATTCACATGGTTGTCACCTCTCTCGCATGCGAGACAGGAAGTCCCCCACGCTCCTCCGTCAGCTACGTCACCGGATAGAACCCAGCGGAGGCTGACGAAGAGCGCGAGAGCCACATACGCTCAGGACATGATTGGAGAAACTGACCATTGGCAGGACTGCCACTGTTGCGCATTTATAGCAGGTCACGAGGCCACTGCCATTTCCGTCTCCGAGGAGGATTATTGGGATGAGTGGTGCAGTACAATGACTGTACTACGGGATTAGGGTTGTTGGATAGGTTACTATGGAATTTCATGAACTTGGAAGGGATGAGTTCGAGAATGAAAGTTATATTAAGATCGTTATGAAGGGTTTTATTGCTGACGTAATAAGGGGCATTTACTATTGTTCTCAGGAATTTTGGTTGAAATGATTGGATACGCTTGATGTTTGACTTTTTTGCTGTCCCCCATAGCTCCATTCCGTATGTCCAGATTGGCTTAAGTATAACTTTGTAAATTAGTAATTTGTTTTCTATTGAGATATTGGATGTCCTTGAAGTAGTCTGTACAGTTTTCGAAAGCGTCTGTTTAGATCTTGTCGTTTTAGCCCCGTATGTGGGTTCCATGTTAGCCTTTTGTCGTGATGAAAACCTACCGTATTGTCCAGGACACAGGAAGAGGGATGTAATTAAGACAAACTAGTGGACTGGACTTGTAGCAGAGGGCTAAGGCAATGTGGGAACAATTATAATAATAATAAAATATTTAATTTTATTTCATCTACTAAAGATTGACTTTTCGACTAAATAAAATTTTAATAGTCTATTTTATGCCCTTGAGTTCGCGGTTTCCCCTCCACTTCATGTTTCAAATATCGCCATGTGACTTGAGGAAACTTGGGCGTGATACTAGCATCATTTGCTTTTTCATACTCCGTTTTTTTTATAGCCGAATAACATGAAATTTCAGCTCGATCGTAATATTTTCTCAATTTCGGTTGTTTAAAAACCTCTGTCATCAGCCTTTGCAATCAAAATTATTAGAACGGTCTAGAAAGTTTTCCAGCGCATGAGAGAGTGCAGTTTTCGGACACAACTACGCGGGTGGGTACCGGCTGACATAGCCCGAGGCCACTAAATTATCCCTGGTCGGGAGTACTCGCTCGGTTTTATGACCCGACCCAGCGTGCCCGGTCACGAACAACAGCCTACTAAACTCTACTATTAACTACCCACTCCCCAAATTGAACTGACAATAAGCCCTGGACCCCAGTGTTCGCTTCTCAGCTTCCTCTGCACGGAATCCCTCGTCAGTTAATAAAAAAACATCCCCATCTGAAGAGCCTAAGACGTGGCGCACCAATCATGTGGCTGTTTGCTTATCTAATACATGACTGTTATAAATGAAACCGTCTGCCTGTCTGCAAGTATCTTATATGATTCAATCGATCCGAAAAGTATATTGACAGACGTCGCTGATCAGCTTGTGGGTTAAAACACAGCATCGAAAAATAATAAATCTTTATTTAAATAAAATATTAATCTGCCCTAGAAAGGCTATAGATAATCGTGAGAAAATATAGCATTCATATCATTTTCAAAAATTTACTCTTTCATTCATTCCGGAGGGTTTGTTGCAGAAGTCTTTCGATGTATTTACAATATACGTTCGTACGATACAACTTATGGATAGCAATCCTCCAATTCGTCCACAGTATGTACAGTACCCTCCTTCCAGCTATTGAGAAGGATTCCCTCGTTTATTGGGAAAATGCAATGTCTCTTATAGTCTATTCAGGAAAGCGCTCCGTCAAGTACAAACACAAGTTACAAAACTGTGCATGCTAGTGTGAACTCTAGTAATTATAAGTAATTAAGTATAAGTATAAGTATTAAGTGTGAAGTATAAAAAAAAAGAAAATTGAAATGTTGAAAAAAATGAAAATGTTATTTGTTTCTCGAAAAATCAGGGGTAATTCAGAATGGAATAAACATTATTACTTTTCAATTGTTTTTTTTTTCCATTAACCCCTAAATTTTCTATCCACAATTTCTCCTCTTACTGCGATGCGCTGATGCATTCGAAAGAAGTATGATTACAATACAATATCAGATTGATGTTAAAATTACAATGCAATGTATAAATACTAGGTGATGGGGCTCACCTTCTGTTAACTTTTCAATTGGCAAGATGTTGTCGAACAAATTTCTGATCTCCACTTTACAATTAATTAATTCGTACAGGCTGACCTAGAATGAGTAATACAGCCGTTCCCCCATGAGATCAAACATCATTTTTAAAATGACCGACTCTATGCTACTATCAACTGAATTTGATTTTTCGAAATAATACAAAACTAATTTGTTGAATCATACTGATCGCTGAAAAATAATGTACCAACCGTGTCACCATTGTGTATCAGTTGACGAACAATGCATACATGTGTATGATAACATGCACAGTTACGAGTTTGCACGGAACGCTTTCCTAAAAGAATTTAAAGGGACATTGTATTTTCCAAATAAAAGCAGATGCTCAGAAAAGAATATTTACAAAATATCACGGGGCCACTTCCCCTTTAATCTTCAAGTAGGTTTATAGGGATGTGTGATTATTTTTTATGGAACTTTAAAAATTTTGGATAAATGGGGTCTCGGATTGTGGGCACTTCGTGGTCATTTTTGAGGATTTTAGGAACGAAAGTACGGACTAAACCTAGAAATATTAGGTCCTGCTACTCGCAGCTCAAAAGTCATTGCTGCGACTTTTTCCATTGGTTAAGAATACATTAAAGACGGTAAAGAAAAACGAATTTCAAAGATATTAAAAAAAGATTAAACTTTAAAAGCCTTGAAAACAAATCAGTCCATAGTTGTTCTTTAGTATAGAGTTGCTGTAAACGGTTCGGTCACTTTAAAAATGATCGTAGATCTCATGGGCTGTATTCTCGGTCATCTTGTACAAATTAATTTATTGTAAAGTTAAGATCAAAAATTGTTTGCCCAACCTCTTGCCAATTGAAAGGTAAAATACTGTTTATTCCATTCTTAATTATCTGTATTTTTTCAAGAAAAAAAAAAGTTTTCATGTATTTTTTTTTTTATACCTATAGAGTAAGTTTGCACTAAAATGCACAGTTTCGAGTTTGCGCGGAACGCTTTCCTGAAAAGAATTTATAGACGTCTAAATTTGGATGCAATTAATTGACCTTAACTTCATGAAAACAGCCGATTTGAAACAAAAACACGTCGGTGCGGAGGAAAAGAAGGTCGATGGAAGTGCGGTGAATATAACTAAAAAAAATGTAAGATGCGCCCTAATGTGAAGGCCATAGGAACAGTTAATTTATACAACCAAGATTTTTAACCTGAAGCCTATTGCATCAATCATGACATTAAGAATCAACTGTTAACAACTGTACGGAGGAGGAAACTGTATGTTGGCACACGTCAGCATCGCCTTGACAACGCTGAAATCACGCAAAAAGTTTAAAACCCTTCTTTCACACCAAGCAGCTTCTACATCTATGAAGGTGGTATGAACCATGGCTCTTTTTAGCATTTATTTTTATTCCATTGAACACACATCCATGTTGAAAGAGTGAGATTTCACTCAACATATCAGTAATCCTAAAACGCCTAAAAAATGTTTAACAAAACTCGCAAACTTTGTACTTCTGTTTATAAAGGGTGTCCCAGGATTAATGCAAGATTTGAATTTGCCGCCATTTGTGCAGTGAAGTGCTGGCAACCCTAAAAAAAAAACAATTTGACAGCTGACAGATTAGGGTTAGTAAAAATGGAACGTTACACGATACGACAACGTGTCTTTAGTGTTGAACATTATCTCAAAAATAATGAAAGTTTTGCGGCCGGAGTTCGAAAATTTCATACAAAATATGGTTGGAATAGTGTTTTGACTTCATCAACCGTGAAGAGATTAATTGAAAAATTTAGGGAGACTGGATCAGTTGGAGACACTAAACACTACTGGTCCTCCAAAAACAAATGTCAATATCGAAGCAGTGCGTGAGAGTGTTGTTGAAAATCCAGGAACATCGATTCGGCGTCGTAAAGTCAGTTCTTTGTGCCGAAATCGGATGATATTGATGTGGCCAATATGTGGTTTCAACAGGATGGTGTCACATGCGATACAGCTCATGAAACAATTCAAATACTGCATGAGACATTTCCAGGTCGTGTACTCTCTCGTTTTGGTGATCAGAATTGGCCCCCTAGATCGTGTGATTTAACACCTTTAGATTTCTTTTTATGGGGTTATTTGAAGTCAAAGGTGTATGTCAGCAAGCCCACATCCCCCGTGCATTAAAAGAGGAAATTCAACGCTGGATCAAGGAAATTCAACCACATTTATGCCAAATGGTCATGGAAAATTTCGACAAAAGAGTGCGTATGTGCCTGCAAAGTCGTGAAGGTCATTTGCCCGATGTGTTATTCCATCAATAACCCTATTCTATTTACTTTATAATTCAATAAAAAAACACTAAAAACTATGTTTTATATTTAAATCAAATCGCGTTAATTCTGGGACAACCATTAGAAGACGCCATTTGCAAATCACACGAGAAATTAGTAGGTATAACACTGATAAACTTAACATCAAAATAAAAATAAGTATGAAACATCAGCATCAAACCTATCACATATTTGTGCTATATGAAAGTACACACATGTTATTCAATTATACTTTTAAACTATAACAGCCGTCAAGGGCTACTTTGCGTGGTATTTCCAGGGGTGGACAGGGGACTAGTCACTAATTTGCTTATTGTTTAATGATGGACATTATCGAAGTAAAGGATCACGTGGACAGAAGAGAAGTAGTGCACAGAGCGGCAACAGGGCTTGCCATGTATTGTGGGTCTCAAGCTTCTAATTTCGTGATTGCAACTATAGTGATTACCCACTATTAAGATGGCGATTCAAATGTCTTGTGAGGCATTGGTGAACTATGCTTGTTGATATTCAGAAAATCTTTTGATCGTGAAGAACCGAGTGATAGTAAAGGCTTGACTAAAAACCCTATTTTATGAACATCAAACATACTTTTAGAATTAATTGTAACTTTTATAAACAAAAATAATACTATAAAAAAAATATTGAAATCTGATGAAAAAAAGGATGTTATTTATATGCACATTCATATAAATTCATTAGAAATTTCTAATATATATACTATAGCTTCTATAATTTATTTGATTATTGTTTGAGTAAAACTTGTTACTAAATATTTCGAGGTTGTTTCTTGCGATCAAGGAATGATTATACTGAAAACATTTCAAGAAGTTCTTGGTAGTATTGGTATCAATGTTATTATAATTCGCTTGTGTAAATAAATGTAAATGCGAACTGATCCAACCACAAATTTAAGACATTATTTTTGCCTATATGTCAGGATATCAAGTTTAAAACTACTTTCTGACTCCCTTTATTCACGAGTTCTATATAAGAAAAAAAATAAACTCAATCCACCTGATATTTCAAGGTAACTATATACATGCGTTTGTATGATTTATCGCCGAAAGCTCGCAATAAAAGCCCACCCTTCTCCCAAAAAATATTACGTATGCCCACTTGTATATACATAAAAAGAATGCAAGATAAAAATAAATTAAAAAAGAAACTTCTCAGTACAAGAGCCATAAATTTTCTCTGGAATAAGTATGAATTCATAGCGTGTATGTCAACGACCTAAAGGAGAAAGAAGAGTTGCTTAACACATTACCGCTTGTAAGAGTAAGGCCCAAGGCTTTATTATGCGGCCCATGTCTCCCTCATACCAACGACCACACCAAATAATATGCTAATGCCCCCTGATGCATGGTACCACACCAGCGAAACTTAGTAGCACTTCTCTTTTGTACCATCCTGCATTTTTAGCAGTTCTCCAGTCCCTTGGAGGGAGGGGGATATAGTAAAAATCGGGAAAATTGCTTCGGCAGTGACCCACTGGAAACCAATTAAAAAAAATTAAAGAGGATGAAAGGGAAAAGGCGAGCCGATTAATTAAGGAATGAAAAAAACAACTTTATTCTGGGAATAAGACCTCTTAGGATAATTATAATAAGCATATTATGTGGTCTTATTTTGGTATTTAATTAATAAAAAACTATTTATAAATAATAAAACAAATTCTCATAGAGGAAGAAAACAATATTTACTAATAGCATCTGTCTGAAGAGGTGATGAAAGAGACGGGCTTTGAAGGAAGTGAAGAAGCATCAGGAATAGAAATAGGGAAGGAATTCCAGAGGTTTGCGGCTTGGGAAGTGAAAGATCTTTCCGATCTCCGTACTCTTAAGGGGAGGAATATAAATATCACAGGGGTGAGATCTAGTGTTTCGTGAAGATTTAAATTGCAGGAACTTGAATAAGTAGGATAGATTTTTAGAATGAATAATTTGGAACAGAAATGAGTAGACGAATTATTGCATATTGGTCATTTAAGTCTAGAACAGTTACTGGTGATGAAGAAATCCACGTGAGAACCAAAAAAAATATAACAAAACAGTCCATGAGTCACTTCAATCGAGTTCCACCTAGACACCTTCGTAAACCACGCAGCCGTAGGCAAAGTGCGGGAAAAACCGGGATGAAAGTCATAATTGGCGGGTTTCCTACCGGAAGCGATGCATTTGCTTTAGGGTGGAAATAGAAAGTCAAGAGATTTAGAAGGCATTTTCCAGGAGGTAGCTATAATTGCTTACAGCTCGCGACGATCTGAATGAACTAATATCTATTCTAGCCTAGAGGTGATTATAATGATTTCAGTGTTTCCAACCTTCTAAAAAATATTTGCTACGAAATGAAATTGATTTTAAGATTTAAGAGCAAACGATTTGAGCAGAGAAACAACCTAAATCTCACATTAAATAATTGCTTGTGACCCATAAAGTATTCAAATTGAAGAGGCAATGCAGACCAAATGGTGGACATCACGGCGCTTGGCCCACCAACAACAAGCCTCTAACGGGCACCCATCACTGCTATCCAACTAAATAAGACTGCACTACATGCCTAGAGGGACTCTAGGCCCAGCCACCAGTGGACCCTCACCACTGTACCGCAACGACCAACCTCTAACGAGGCTTCCCACACTCCTTAATTCTCTCACACCACCTTTAAGCAGGTACTCCTGGTACAAGGATCCGGTCAACCCAAATATTCCTTTATTTTTCCCTCATCCTTAATCTTATAATTAAAGAGCTAAGAAAAAAACAAAAAAAAACAAAACAATGGTCTTGGGATCTGTTATTAATAAAAATGACTCTTTGCGTTTATTAAAATATAAATCGTTCATTTCATTTGTAATTAGTGTTTTATAGGTTATTGCCTAGACTTGAGCAGAGTAAGTCAATGTAATTGTGTTTTGAATCATATTACTCTAAGTCATTTTCGAAAATTCTAAATTCTAAGTCATTTTTGAAATTGAACTGAAAGAGGTAAGATGGATGAGGAGATTTTGATGCAAGTTGTTATGTTTGAAGATAGGGCATAGAAAGTGGTGTGATTTTTTTACCCATGAAGAGAGCGATTAGAGACCATTGTGTGTTGCAATAAATTATTGAAAAATCGTTACTATTTTCCCTCATTAAACAATAATTATTAACGTTTTTAATACGCTTTACTAACTTATAGCTTTCCCCCCCCTTGTTATTATAAAATATGGAAATCAGTATAGATTCTACATAAATGAATCCATTTACTTTAGGTCATTATATACCCATGTAGCTTGGCTACATTTTACATAGAATTTTTAATAATTTTACAATGCGATTTATGATTGTTACAAAAGTATAATGTACATTATACATTCATTGCCTAAACACGTTAAAAAGTGGTAGGGGGGGGACCTTATAGGGACCTTATAGGGACACAAAACGAAGTTACATCTAAATACAAAATCTTAACCTAATTTTCCCCGACAGTCTGTTGCAATCGATTCAGGAAGTGTGGTGGGGCCATAGTGTTAAACGCTGGGTTGGTTAGGTACTGCAACGAGTCAAAAAACTTGATGTGTCTCCTCGGGATGAACTCACCCACCGATGACACATCAAGCAACGGGTGCAGGTCGGTGTTTTCTCATTCTAAAATTGCTGGAGACTTTTAGATGTATTGTCAGTGAAGTTAAGTGGGGCACCGTACAGCAGAGCTGGCCGGAGGACACATTTATATATCATCAGTTTGAGACGAAACGACAAGTTGGGTGAAGTCAGCAATTGCGAAAGCCGGTAAGACCTGTTAATGGTTATTTATTTTTAACGGTCTACATGGTTAGACTTTTTTTTATAATTTTTGTGAAGCGTCTGGAACGTACTAAATAGAAAAAAAAATTAATTAATACAGAAACGTACGACTTCAGTAGTCAGTGGTATTTGTACTATGAGCGTCTTAACTGGTAAACATGAGAAACCTAGTAGCTATTAGACGAGATGATAATTTAATAGTTAATGCACATACAGTATTGGTGATGACATGTTCAATGTCAATGAAAACTTTCACTTGCCTGAGATATCAAGTCATTCATGGATTAATCCTTAAATATGAGTACCAACTATCATTATTTAAATAATTATTCATCTCAAAAGTGTAGACAAATACTGTAATAAATAGGGTAACATCGCATTTTTTATGGGGTTGTCTATAATAATAAAAAAAAAACAGATAAGTTAAGAGATAACCGATAGTTCCGGTCTATAACTAGCGGTGCGAAGCTCGCCGATAAAACTATTCCAAATGAGTAGACTAACTTGAGTTTTTTTTTCTCTCTGTTTCAGGAGTCCTCACCAACGCTGACTCTTATCTCGTCAAAGGTAAGTGCCACTTGACAGGGCCCCGGGCACTTTGGTACATCCAAATGGCTGATAAGTCCCCAATAACACCTACAGTAGCATAGGCGTGACCTAGCATTGTCATTCACAGTTCTATCTTATCACTCATCGTCATTCGTTGTCTTGTTTACCTTTTATTTATTCACCTTTTCTCTTTTTTTATTCACTCATTTCATGAGTAAACAAGTAGGACAAATTTCTTTTATCACTATTCAAATTTTATTGTTGTTATTTCACTCGTAAATAACGGTAAATACCTACGACGATAATGTTAACAAAATCAATCAAACACGATTTATAGAAAGATCGACGAACTATTACAAAATTTATTAATTACTATAGAAGTTTATAGATAATAGCATTTTAGTATCTTTCAAGAATATTATGTCATTTATGTCTTCTTACTTAAATCAGGGCGAGAAAAGAGTTAGAATTAATTTAATATAAAAATAGTACATAATTTTACTTCCTTTATTTTTTAAAATGTTTTATTGTAATTTCTCTGACTCAATTTTTTATATCTTATCATATTATTCATATCATAAGATTCTTATCTTATCGTTAGTAAATTGTGACCAAGTTGAAAATGAAACCAGATCTCCAGTAGCATCATTATGTATTCCGTTAAACAGCCCTTATTTAAAAAAAACAAATTAGAGTTCTCATTTATTATCAAAGAAAAAATATTATATTAAAATTTTACATTTGAAGCAGCTCAAGTTTTCACAGCAACTGATTGAGCAACAGTAATTGAGAAAGATTTATATTATGGCAATAGCCAAAAAGAATATTTTTATTTTTTTAAGAAGTATGTCAACACGTTTAAAGGTTAAATTGAATGCGTAACATGAATATCAAATTTAATGTGACTCCTGTGGTTTTTAAATCCCTTTCACAATTATTATTTCACCAATACCATCCTCCGGAATGAATTGGCATTTAACAAGTTTAAAACTCTCAACTTGCGAACTACATATTAATTTATGTTTTAAAGAACGCCATTGTTCTTCTCCCATCATTTTCAGTAATTTTTAAGCACTTTAAACAATCCACGTCTGTCAGAGTCATCAGCCCACCACTACTGAGAACTGACATACGCTGTAGTGGTTCTTGTGGTTCTCCATGGCTTGAAGTGGCGGACTGATCCCCGTAAAATTTTCTCCATTAATGTGACATTGATTAAAAAGTTTTTTTTTACTCGTTTTAATGCTGAAGTATTTATAGACCTCAGGATGCTCTGAATTATTTAAGAATAATAAAATAAATATATAATTTATAAAAAAAAAACAAAGTTTATTTATTAAAATGATTGTCAAATTCCAAAGCAAACAGTGACTTATAAGTTGTTACCCTTCGAGAACAGTGTTGCATTTTGAGATATTCTTAGCTTTAGCACTGAAGCCTTACCGTTGGTGTATTTCCCCCTTTAAACTGTGCCAAGGGCCTCGAAGATGCTGGGAGGAATTGGACAATTTACGGGGGGAAATGAGGGCCAGAAAGGCAAAATCCACTTTGCATATGCGAAAACCAAAAAGAGGCTACCTCCTCCCTCCCACCATACGTCCGGATTGAGGAGCTGTTCCCCGCCGTCCTTTATGTAATCAGTGTTTTTTTTTGGTTATTTTTTTTTTTTGGCCCCTAGTCAGGCCAAATCACATCTGCCCCCTCCTTTAGCTACCTCGAATCAAATCCTGTCGTTCGGTAACGATCGTCCTCTCCGGAAATAACTGCCACCGCTGCCTCCTCGTCGAATTAGGTTGGTCCAGGAGCGCCTTCTTCGGCCCAGCCATTTCCTCCCCCTTCCGCCTGTCGCTGCCTTCTCTCGCCGTTTTAGCAAACCGACCGTTTTATTTTTTGTTTTTCTGGCGATATTTCAAGCGCAAAAAACAAATATTGTTTCGGTAAGTTCCTCTTGAATCTCGTCAAACTGTTTAGTAGGTGCCCAACGAATTTACTGGAAAAGAAAGAAAACCTTCTAGCTCTTACCCTATATCCTCCGTAGTGTAACTATAGTCAGGAATCAGTAGTATAAGAGGAGGACAGTATGAGAATAGACAATGGGAAGAGAATGTTGAACCAGCCCTTCAAAGTCAAGATGAAGTCAAACTACACTATACCTCTCAATTATTTAGAATATATATCTATTGAACAACAAGATTGATTAAATAACTCTCCTTTATTGAGATTACAAATTTAGTGTTAGTGGAATGGAAGGGGATTCGCATTAACACATCACTGTTTTCCATTGGTCGAATGCATGGAACAAATCATCTATTTCAATTACCTGCCATTTTTTTTCTTTAAAGCATCAACTGATTTAAAATGAATTCATTTAAGCACTGATTTAAGTTTTATAGGACAAAAGTCGCAATTCGGTAAATTGTACGAGTATGGATGTTGTCGCTTAAAAACAGCTTCACAGAAAATGCTTTGTGAGCAGGCGCATTGTCCTGGTGGAGAATAAAACCATTTTTCCATAGTTTCTTTCAGACTTTTTCACTCAGCTTTTTCAAAACTTCCTCTCACTCTACAGAAAACCTACAACCAAGCTGAACGGTGACTCACAATCAGCCGAGGATCATTGAGTGTTCCTAATTGTCATGAAGGTGTACACGTGTTTAAGATTACTTCCAGTATGCAGTTATAACCGGTCTTGAGTGCTTTTTTTATTAACTTGAAACACAATCTAGTTATTTTATAAACATACCTCGTATGTTAATTGTTATTTCAAAGTTTACTTTCTTTTTCATCCGCCGGAGAATCAAGTTTTTTTAATTGTTGCAGCACCTAACCAACCCAGTGTTTAACACTATGACCCCACCACCCCTTCTGCATCGATGGCAACAGACTGTCGGGGAAAATTATGATAAGAATTAGTATGTAAGTTAGTTTTAAGGATGATCAAAAAGGTGTGCCCTATCACCTTTAATAGTCAGTTCAGGCCAGTCACGTATAATGTGTATCATTATACTTGTTTATTCATTATATAAATTTTACAAAATAACAAAAACTGTATATAATGTAGCGACACTACAGGAAATACAAAAATAATTTGTAAATAGATTCGCCTGAGGATCTATAATTGTAGAAAATTATCTGTGAATTTAAAGGGGCTATGAAGAAAAACAAAAAATTACTTTATACAGCTATACATTTGTGGATATAATGTGGGCTGCGTACTCGTGACATGTAGCAAAAGCCTCTGTAAAATGAATTTTAATTAACTGAAACTAAGCAGGCTCAATTTAGTTTTCAACGGATAGGCGTTCCAGTAAATTTCCAGTAGTTTGGTATTCAATAGAATTTCTTTTTATACCTCAACTTCTTGAAGAAATAATATTCCTCCTTAGAATGGATCATTCCAGGGGTAGTTTGACTGAGTTCTGGGCCTACGAATCTAATCAAATAATTTAAAAAATTGTGTTACCTGCTTTAATTAATTGCACCATATTGAGATACAAATATTGGCCGATCTGTTTATACATATAGCTTTATTTTTGGACCGTCCTTTGCTGGGACAATAGACTGCCCTTCCCAAAGCATTTTTTTTCTTAACCACTAAACCATAGAAAGCCCTAAAATAATCTTCCATTAAAAGGGACACACTGGGAGACTATTGTCGACTGCAGTTTGAGTAGAAATGTTTCCCTTTGTGGTCCTTCTTGAAAGCCTGCTTAATCATAGGATTCGGTTGTGGACAAACTGGAATAGGGTTTTTTTTTTCTCCCCTAACTTATGTCTTTTTATTTTGCAGTTGGCCCGGGTAGTTTATATTTAACAAAAGGAGCCGAGGTGCTTAACCTCTTTATGAATGGTTGCGTGTACAGGACCCACAAAGAACGGACTGTGCCGCAGGTTTACGACAGCTCGTGGCCTTCTCCCAACCATTCCCCTTAATTTTATGTTCATCTCCTTTTGTTTTATTTATTTTTAGAATAATCTTATGTATGTTCACACTGTTGAAAAATTTTGACGATACTTGATACATTTTCGGCAGGGAAAATTCACCCTCAATATTTATCTAATTCACAAAAATTCTTAGCAAGTATAGATGATACTAATTCATAATTTTTGCACATTTCGTTGTGCCTAACAAAAAAAAACATTATAGTCATCACATTGACTCTTGCATATTTACCTTCTTCCCAATATCCTCGAATTATGTATGTAATTATGTATCACCAATACTCCAAGAACTCAACAGGAGTTCCTTTGGAAAAATACTTTTTTTTTTTCCTTTATTGTGCTAAAATTACGATCTGCCTTATTAGGCAATAAGTAATTAAGATAAGTGCTCTCATTCATGCCATATTTACGATTCATCATTCACTCGCTCATTCATACAATGTTTACAGACAGCCCAGAGGCCCCCCAAATCCACATGCGAAAGAGAAAGTGGAGTCTTGGGAAGTCCCCCACGCTCATCCCTCAGCCGTGTCACCGGACAAGAGCCAGTGGAGGCTGACCAAGAGCGCGAGAGCCACAGACGCTCAGGACATGATTGCAGAAACTGGTCGTTGCCAGGAGTCCCACTGCCGTTTCAGTCTCCGAGGAGGATTATAGGGATGAGTGGTGCAGTGTAATGACTGTGCAACAGGATTAGGGGAAAAATACTAGTGCTAAAGAAATGACAGCCAAAACTTTATGTGATCCGTAAACATATTCATTAACCGTTGAGGGTTTAAGTCACAACCTAACCTCTGTTAAGATCCTGCATAAACACCATTTCTCAAAAAAACAAATAAGATATCTATCCTTCGTAATTTCTTTTTCCCCTCATCCCCTTAAAAAAATGACAAAATCATTATTTTCATTATATATTCTCACTCAAATCTATTTACATAGCAGTTTTATATTTGCTATAGCGTCTCTACATTATATACAAGGTCTGTATTCCGTATAAAATTATATAATTATAATAAACAAACAAGTAAAGAGTGTCCCAGAATTAACGGAAGATTTGATTTAAATAGAAAACACAGTTTTTAGTATTTTTGTTGTTATTTTTTTATTGAATTATAAAGTAAATAGGATAGGGTTATTTATGGAATAACACATCGGGCAAATGGCCTCCACGACTTTGCTGGCACATACGCACTCTTTTGTCGAAATTTTCCATCACCTTTTGGCATAAGTGTGGTTGAATTTCGTTGATGCAGCGTTGAATTGCATCTTTTAATGCACGGGTGGATGTGGGCTTGTTGATATGACTTCAAATTCTGATCACCGAAACTAGAGAGAGAGTTCACGACCATGCAGTATTTGAATTGTTTCAAGGGCTGTATGGCATGTGGTCATCTTGTTGAAACCACATATTGGCCACATCAATATCATCCAATTTCGGCACAAAGAACTGTGTTTACGACACCGAATTGATGTTCATGGATTTTCATAAACACTCTCACGCACTACTTCGATATTGGCATGTGAATGGCTTGTTTTTGGACGACCAGTGTATTTAGTGTCTCCAACTGATCTCTAAATTTTTCAATTAATCTCTTCTCAGTTGATGAAGTCAAAACACTATTCCGGCCATATTTTGTATGAATTTTTTTAGATAATGTTCAACAATAAAGACACGTTATTCTATTGTGTAACGCTCCGTTTTTACTAACCCTAAACTTTCAGCTGTCAAATTGTTTTTTTTTTAGTGTTGACAGCACTTTACTGCACAAATGGCGGCAAATTCAAATCTTGCGTTAATTCTGGGATACCCATTATAAGGGCACACGTTATACTTGACTTCTTTGATAAGGTCACAGTAAGGTGATGGGGCTCACCTTTCCGACTTTGTAAATTCATATTTTTCGCTGTATTTGAACTATATTGCCTTCGTTACGAAAACTATTATGTGGGTCACGAATTCGACATTTTACTACGCCCACTGTATCTCCTTACATTCCTATTTCCTTGTCATCGCTTGCCAAATTTGATACAAATACAGCTCAGTACCATTCTATAGCCAAGTATAATAGCTTGATAAGGGGTCACGGGGATGAGTGGAAGGGCGAGTCCTAGGGGATTTAGATCGACATTAAAAATGTGACGACAAGAATTTCCGGCGAGAGAGTTTCGTTTATATTAAAACACTTTTCTGTACATGCTTCTAACTTAATCCAAGGATGACAAGACGAAATAATTATTGATTATCATGAGTTTTTTTGAAAGAAGGAAAATTTTCATCAAATCTTACGTTTTTTCATCAAGCAAAGGCGGATTTCTTCGGACATTTCTAATGACTGCCCTCATCAAATATTTTGCTTATTAGGGAAGTCAGCTAATGAAATATAGTTGCAAACATTTCATACTTTAATTGCTAGTGTACATAAGTGCAAGTTAAGACATGAAGTATTTGCTCCTGGAGCGTGAGCAGGGACTATTGTGTATCCTCCCGTTGCCCCTCACATTTACTCCATCAGGTACTGCTAAATTACCTGCCACTCTCTCTTCGCCCCTTCAACAGATTGCATATTAAAGATTAAAAAGAAAAAGTCGCTGCAAGAAGGCTTGATGGCCGGCAAAGATTATTCTCTTCAATTTTGTTTTTTGAATGCGCCCGGGTGGATGGACTCCGTCTGTCTGCTTAGGCTTTATTTAACTCTTAAAACCTGTACACTCAACTCATTCCCTTCAACTGGTTTTGTAAAGATTCACATTCTTTCTGCCAAAACCTTTTTCTTTTTTTTTCTTTTTCTTAAGTGAAGCGAGTGAAGCTTAAAAGTAATTTTCTCCGAGGTGAATTCGCATCCTTCATTCGGTGCACTGATCGTGTTCAACTGTCAGAATAATAGACCTCCTTACAAGAGAATTAAGCAACAGCGAGGAACTCGTTGCAAACTCAAATAGAAAAAGAGTAACCCACTATCTGCATCTGCTAAATTATAACTTTGTAAAATAGATAAGTTCGTCAGCTCGTGTGAGTTCTTCCTACTTTTCATTATTAGATTGAAAAATTATTATACCTCTTATAAATATGAGGTTTGGGAACGGGTTGAAGTTGTTTTATATGCCTGCCACGAATGGCAAACAGCATTATCATATTGAATCCATGTTTCGTGTTCAGTTGTGATACTTCCATTATTTGTGTCTTAACCAACAACGGCCTAAAATTTTTGTTTTATTATTATTTTTCATGTCATTACTAATAAAAAAAAATTTAATTTTAAATAAAAATACCAAGAATTGGGTTCAATGTTTATGTTATATAATTTGATTATGATGTTCGATAATTAATCAAAACTATTACAGTGATTCGTTCAGAGAAAGAATTTAAGATGTTTTTGCTACCAAAAGTTGCAATTGCACTTATTTCATTTTAATTGCTATTACAGAATTGAATGTTGAGTGTAGTCCCGAAGGTACGCATGTATGTAATTATAAATACACGGACGCGTTTAAAAAGTTCCTTTATTTCAAACATTTGCTACCGGTGCGAAGTATGTCGAGTCCTGTTAGCTAACTCGACCGCTGTTAAACACAGATTTTTATCCGCTGTGTGAAACGTAACGAGTTTGTCATTCTGCTCAGGTTTATTTTATTTTCTGTCACATTTGTGCAATTATTGGGGCAGTGGACATTTTGTATTTAATCGAAGCCTTAATAAATTGAAAAGTAGAGCGACAACTTTCAACAATTCCTTATACTTCTAATGCGCGCTCATTAATCATTTCGTAATTTATCTTGGAGAGATCCAGTACTTAGAAACCACCGTCAAATTGATATGTGCCCATTTTTTTTTTTTTTCTTTGCTGGTATAAATGCTTAACAGGCAGTAAGATATTTTTTTCGAGGTAATTATTTTTGTATTGCGTCAGAATTTTTTTTTTTTTAGATAATCAAACAAATTTATTATGATAAAATTATAATCTGCCTTCATACTTAATAGGCAATAAGTAATAGAAATAAATATAAATCTTCTCATTCATACCATATTTACAATTCATCATTCACTCGCACATTCGTACAATATTTACAAACAGCCCAGAGACCTCCTAAATCCACATGGTTGTCACCTCCCTCGCATGTTTAAGAGGAAGCGGAGTCTTGGGAAGTCCCCCCAATTTGTGTCTACCATACTCCTCCATCAGTCACGTCACCGGATACGAGCCAATGTAGGCTGGCAAAGAGCGTGAGAGCCACATACGCTCAAGAAATGATTGGAGAAACTGGCCATTGCCAGGACTCCCACTTCGTCAGAATTTAGTGTAGTTTTGTATCGGTAACAGAAGGCTGGTGGCCAAATATTCCACTTGATTAAGTAAGCAACTAATACAGATTTGATCAATCCAAATTTTAAAAAACTGTATGTATACTTCGTATAGACCTAGTGAATAATATAATATAAATAGTATTACAGTATAATATAGAAAAAATTAATAAATAATAGAGATATAGTACTAATTTAACTAATTGGTAGTTACAAAGTGTTACTTACAGTAAGGGTAACGTTATTTTTAACACATTTAAATTGTGCGAGCTATCGTGTACGATTGTAAATGGATCTTTTTATACCTCTGTACTTTCGGTACGGACATCTGTTACCTTAATTATCATTACCTATTACCTTTTGAGTCTTTTCTTACATCACTGTTTAATTAAATGAATATGTACTTCTCAAGGTTTTCATCTCTTTGTTTATACCATAGTTATACCATAGTTCATGGCTCCTTTATGATGCATTTAATCTCAACTCACAAGTAATTCTTATGATATTGCGTTGATGATATTAGATTTTTTTTTTATGTGAATATTATAAGGAGATCTGTTCAATTTGGTTTAATTTTTTTTTAATTTTATATTTGAAAAGTTGAATTTATTTAAGGTTGAGTTTTTTTTTTTTTTTTTTTTTTTTTCAAAGCTCTCAAACTTATAAAAATAGGATGTGGGAAAAATAAAGGAAAATTATTTAGGACTGATGAGTGCCTTTCTCTAAGGGGAGTCCCCCATTTGAAGGATGTATGAGAAGGATATAGGGTGTGGAATGCCTAAAAAGGCGGATGGAATCAGGAAGGTAGTGAGAGTCTACCAAGGATTGAGCCTAGGGGCACCTAGGCAGTGGCGTGTAGTCGGCCAGGCAAAATAGGCGCCCGCCCCGGCAGGGGCCTGAAATGAGTCAGCCTCTCGGCCGGAAAGTTGACCCTGCTTACACAGGTAGATGGGGTAATGTGGCGTCGGTTGAGTTGGCCGGGAGATCGGCCTCGATCTCTCGGCTAGGTGCAGGTCGTTCAGTCAATGACGTCGATCATCCTCCAGGCTTCGGCGGTCCAACAGTGCTTCTATCTGACGGGCATTGGTGGTGGCTGAAGGTCGGAGAATAGTGGGTTGTGGCTATGTCTAAGTGAGTCAAAAATTTTGATGTGCCTTCTCTTGATAAAATCTTGAATAGTGAGCACTTCAAATTTTTTATGCATTTCGTCTGCCTTCATTCCGTCGAACGGGGTATGTTTGAGGGAGGTGCGGAGAACTCTGTTCTGAAATTGCTGGAGCGTTCGGAGAGTGTTAGGTTGACGTCGTTTTTGAGACATTTTATTTTTTAAATACATACACATTTGTCGGTATTAAATAATAATTTGTACGTTTGGGCCCCCAGTTCCCTTTTGTGTCATGATATAATTATAACGAGAGTGTGTAGGGTGCTTCCTTGTAATAACACTGAAAAATATACATCATACCTCGACTGCACTGACAATCAGGTCGGACCATACTTAAAACTTCTTAGTGTGTGTTAGCCGAAATTATAAAGGGTGTCCCAGAAGTAACGCAATATTTGAATTTGCCGCCATTTGTGCAGTAAAGTGCTGGCAAAAAAAAACAATTTGACAGCTGACAGTTTAGGGTTAGTAAAAACGGAGCGTTACACGATAGAACAACGTGACTTTATTGTTGAACATTATCTCAAAAATAATGAAAATGTTTGGCGGCCGCGGTTCGAAAATATTTCATACAAAATATGGTCGGAATAGTGTTTTGACTTCATCAACTGTCAAGAGATTAATTAAAAAATTTAGGGAGACTGGATCAGTTGGAGACACTAAACACACTGGTCGTCCAAAAACAAGCCGTTCAAATGTCAATATCGAAGCAGTGCATGAGAGTGTTGTTGAATGATTTGATGTGGCCAATATGTGGTTTCAGCAAGATGGTGCCACATGCCATACACCCCATGAAACAATTCAAATACTGCATGAGACATTTCCAGGTCGTGTACTCTCTCGTTTCGGTGAACAGAATTGGCCCCCTAGATCGTGTGATTTAACACCTTTAGATTTATTTTTATGGGGTTATTTGAAGTCAAAGGCGTATGTCAAGAAGCCCACATCTACCCGTTCATTAAAAGAGGAAATTCAACGCTGCATCAACGAAATTCAACCACAATTATACCTAATGGTCATGGAAAATTTCGACAAAAGAGTGCGTATGTGCCAGCATGTGTTATTCCATAAATAATCCTATCCTATTTAACTTTATAATTCAGTAAAAAAATAACAACAAAAATACTAAAATCTGTGTTTTCTATTTAAACCAAATCTTGCGTTAATTCTGGGACACCCTTTATAAATGAGAGTTGAAAATTTCAATTCTTATTTTCCTTGAGCAGTCGAACCAATCTCTTTTTAAATCTTTACAATTAATCGACATACTTGCCTCGCAAATATATTACAAGTTTGACGGCAGGTTGTACGCCACTAGGGTATTGAATCTGTGTGAGTCTAATTAGGATCCACGTAGAGACAGTACGACCGACGCCTAACTGGTCCACGGATCCAAGCGTCGCTCGACCTCCTCCAAGGTGAACTGCTCTATGTACAATGGTTACGCAGGCCCGAAACCCTCACTAATGGAAAAATACCTGGGGTCGCTTCAATGCGAGGTAATTGGGCACCTCTCAAAGCTATTCCTTATCTAGTGGATTACCTGCATTCTCCCGGCCATTACTTCATAGCTTTGAATAAATTAGTCCCCTGCCCCTTCCAAATCATCTGTGAAGCCCTCCTTGCCTCTCGGTGCGCCAGCTCTCTCTTACCGGACCACTCTTCTTATTTGTCAGCCTCGAGCACTCAGTCTCTCCTCCTCCGGGATGCCTCTTCGCACTGGCACACCGATTATAATCATTTACTTTTTGTCTTTCTAGAGGTATGTCTAATGGTGTGCCCAGCTTCCTGAAAATCCTGTTCGAGAAAGTTAACATCCAGACCTAATAGAGGATTCAAATCCAGCATTTTTCACTCTTTTGAAGTCCTTCGGGAGGGACCCTGGTTCCAATATGTTTGATTCAGGTTATTTTTATAAAATAACTACGCTTAACAGTAACTAATCTGTACTGTTATTAATCTGATCATGTGCTCGATGTAAAGTTAAGAAGAAACTTCTCTTATCTCTCTACAAAATTTTATATTCTGGCAAAGCGCAAACAGTCATCCTCAGACCAGCGATAATGTTAACATAAAATATTAACAAGTTCTAATTTTTTTTTTTTTTAAACTGTTGAATAGTCAATGTATTAAACAATAATATGCTTAAAAACCCTAATAAAACCTATATGAATAAAATAAAATAGTATTTATTTAGTTAAAAATAAAAATCACATATCCTTTCTGTATATACGTGAGTTTTGCATAAACAACTATATAGAAATACTCAACAATTCAAATTTTACTCAATCTAATGAACTTATTTAATACACAATTAGAATTCAATGTACAAAGTATTAAAAAATAAATGAAAATTCAAAGAACGGTTGTTAGTTCTTCAACTTGTTAGAATTATTAGCCGTGTTTTTCATATTGGTTAATTAATTAATTAAATAAAAATTAATTTTTTGATGCTTGCTTTGTATATCATCAATTTTCCTTTAGTTATGTCACTTTTTAATAGTTTTATTTTTTACTATTTTAATTCGTGACTATTCAACTTTTTAATATTCATCAAATGCATTTTTTTTTTTTTTTTTTTTTAAACTATTTTAACTTTTAGATCTAATCCTATCCAAACGCCGCTCCAGAACAGTGTGGCAAAGATCCCGCCATCCTGCCGATCGCCGCTCGTACAATCAGTCCTGCCGATTGGTAAAGCGGCGATTGGCATCCTTCCGTTCCGATTCTTTCAATTCCTACCTCTCCTCTCTGTCTACCAGGGATAACTCCTTGTGGAATGTAACCAAAAAAATCCTAAAGTATCAACCTGTTTCACATCCGCTCCGTCGTGATGATGGGTCCTGGGCGGCTTCGGATGGGGATAGGTTGGAGGAATTTGCTCTGCATCTTACCCATACTTTCACACCTAACCTTTCTCATCAAAGCCATACTCACAGCACAACTGTGGAAGATTTCCTCACTTCACCTATTCCTCTCTCTCTTCCACCAAAAGCCGTTAATCCCTCTGAGGTCAAATACCTTCTGAAAAACTTACCTTACCGAAAATCCCCTGGATATGATCTCCTTACTCCTCAAATTCTCAAACAACTTCCTCCTAAAGCCATAATCTTCCTAACCTATATATATATAATTGCATTATCCGAACGACGCACTTCCCACTCCTCTGGAAACATTCCATTATTGTCCTATTCGCCAAACCCGGTAAACCACCCAATGACGCCTCATCTTACCGTCCAATAAGCCTACTCCCTATCCTCTCAAAAATATTTGAGAAACTTTTACTAAAACGTCTACTTCCAATTATTGAATCCAAAAACCTTTTTCCTACACACCAATTTGGTTTCCGCCAACGGCATTCCACTGCTCAACAACCCCTTCGCGTTGTTGATCACATCTCCTCAGCCCTTGAAACCAAACAGTATTGCACTGCTGCCTTTCTTGATATAGCTCAAGCTTTTGACAGGGTATGGCACGCAGGTTTACTCTACAAGCTCAAAAGATATTTACCACAGACCCTTTTCCTAATCCTACAGTCCTACCTTTCAAACCGCTTCTTCCAAGTCCCCTGTGGTTTAGAATATTCAAACTACTATCCTATAAATGCAGGAGTTCCACAGGGCAGTGTCCTGGGCCCCATCCTCTACAACCTATACACCGCTGATGTCCCCTCTACTCCCAATACCTTCTTGGCCACATTTGCAGATGACACTGCAGTCTTGTCATCTAACCCAGACCCCGACATAGCATCCCATAACCTTCAAAAACACCTTGACGAGATCGATTATTGGTGCAACCAATGGCGGATCAAAGTTAATGAAGCAAAATGTTCCCACATTACCTTCACCCTTTGTCGCAAGTCTTGTCCACTAGTTTATTTTAATTCTATTCCTCTCCCTGTATCCGAGACAGTACGGTATTTAGGCTTCCATCTCGATAAACGACTGACCTGGAACCCACATACGAGACTAAAAAGACAAGAACTAAACAGACGCTTTGGACAACTATACAGACTACTTCAAAGGACATCCCATCTCTCAATAGAAAATAAACTACTAATCTACAAAGTTATACTTAAACCAATCTGGACATACGGAATAGAGCTATGGGGGACAGCAAAAAAGTCGAACATCAAGCGTATCCAATCCTTTCAATCAAAAGTCCTGAGAACAATAGTAAATGCCCCTTATTATGTCAGCAACAAAACCCTTCATAACGACCTTAATATACCCTACATTCTAGAACTCATCCCTTCCAAGTTTACGAAATTCCACAGTAGCCTTTCCAACCACCCTAATCCTGTAGCACAGTCATTGCACTGCGCCACTCATCCCTATAATCCTCCTCGGAGACTGAAACGGCAGTGGCCTCGTGACCTGCTATAATCAAGTGACAGTGGGAGTCCTGGCAATGGCCAGTTTCTCCAATCATGTCCTGAATGAATGAGCGAGTGAATGATGAAATGTAAATATGGTATGAATGATCGTATATCTTAATTACTTATTGCCTAGCAAGGCAGATTGTAATTTTAGCATATTAAAGGAATTATATATATTATTAAAACTTTTAATTTTTTGTAATTATTATCAATCTATAATTATAACATATTATTATCTTTACATTATGTTGTGAATTTTGTTGCACTGGCGATAACTAATTGAAAGTGCTTTGCTAAATGTTGCTTAACTAGTAGATCAATTGATCCATTAATCTCATCATTTTAAGAATTTAAATTTGTATCGACTAATTTTTTATCGGTCGTGTGTTGCCGGTATGTTTTAGTGATCGTGTGTTTTATTTCTATTTTTTTATTTTTATTGATTTTAAACATTGTTATAATTTTTAACATGTATAACTATAAATTGATATGGGCATTAAAAAAACTGGTAAAACCAACTCGGGTCGTACTAAACACATGATTTATATGATTGCCTCTCAAGAGTTTTTTGGAGTACATTTTTTTTGGTTTTCTGGAATATGCCCTCTATGGCAAAAAAACAAAACTGAACATTAAATGTTAATAAGCTTCTGAACTGGGAATCTTAAATTTTAGAGATATGGACCGAAATATTTATGCTTACAATTCTTTTTCATTGTTGTATTTTAACCTGCACCTGATTCGTGGTAGTTCGAGGCGCTACTGAATACACCTTTAAAATTCCATTAATTTACTTTTATTACCGCTGTCGTAGAATTCAAAGACAATTCTTTTCTCTCTCTCTCTCCCTTTAAGATTTTGTCTACTAAACTTAGTAGCTAAAGTCAGTGAGTAGGCTTGTGTCCGGGTAGGAAGCCCTCAGGAAGGTCGCAGACTATGTACTCGTCCACCCCCAGACGTTCGGTCCAGACTTAGCCGGACCTAGCCACCCCCATACTCGCAGGGTCCCCTGCATTGTCCGATCTATGTACAGTAACATACCATCCGGTACTTTTTCAGCAATTCCCACACCTTCTTTTCACCTAGTTCGTAGTCGTTTGTTTGTTCCTACAGGTATTTTTCTTGGGGACACGCTGTCTGAAAAACGCTTAAGTTTTCAACCCTTTTCTGTATTGGTTTCCATCCTTTCATTCATGGTTTCATTCATACCATATTTACAATTTTCATTCATACAGTATGTGCAAACAGCCCAGAGACCTCCCAAATCCACATGGTTGTCATCTCCCTCGCATGCAAAAGAGAAAGCGGAGTATAGGGAAGTCCCCCACGCCCCAAGTCACCGGATACGAGCTAGCGGAGGCTGACCAAGAGCGCGAGAGCCACAAGATTGAAGAAACTGGTCATTGCCAGGACTCCCACTGTTACACATTTATAGCAGGTCACGAGGCCATTGCCGTTTTAGTCTCCTAAGTATAACTTTGAAGGTTAGCAATTTATTTTCTATTGAGAGATAGGATGTCCTTTGAAGAAGTCTGTACAGTTTTCCAAAGCGTCTGTTTAGTTCTTGTCTTTTTAGCCTCGTATGTGGGTTCCATGTCAGCCGTTTGTCGAGATGGAAGCCTAAGTACCGTACTAACTCGGATACAGGGAGAGGAATGGAATTAAAAGAAACTAGTGGACAAGACTTGCGGCAGAGGATGAAGTTAATGTAATTACTTATTAAATGATCATAAAAAAACTAATAATTTTTGGAGTGACAATACTTCATTTTATTTATTATTCTATTTTAATATCACTATAATGCATTTAAAAAAAAAAAAAACCCGAAACATTTATGAAAAAAATCTTAATAGTTTGAGAAAGGCAAGAAACGGAGGGTGAGATCATGTCGAAAGAGCTATTAGATTTTATAATACTTGAAGGATATTTACAGCGAGAGCTTCATCCGAACCACACTTTTGCATAAAAGTATTTGAAAGCTTTTGGAAGAGATTCTTTGTCATTAGAACTTCTTGATCTGGTGCCAATGAAACAGTATGTTTTTTTGTTTTTTTTTTGTCTTGGCATTAAATGATTGTTATCACTACTACTGCCTTGACTGTGTCGTGGTTCTGCTTTGCGTTAAACGCTAGTTCAGAGCACAGTTACAACGTATATACAAGCTGAAGGCTGAAGGACAAAGAGCCGAGGCACCATATGACCACTAACTGAAGAAATGTTAATTACCTAAATAATTTAGGTAGGAGGGGAAGACAGTGTGTGGCTGGATTAGCATATGATCCGGTAAGCAGCTATGCCTCTCACGATTCGTCCTTATCTCTCGAAATTGTGCCTTGATTTATTTCCTTTTGCCACTAATGAGTCTTGTTTTCTACTGACCTTTAAGTAGTTTTTTTTTTGTTTGTTTTTCAGTTTGAAATCTTTCTACCGAAAATAATCCTTAAATTAAGGCCTATTACTGCAACTAAGGGCCTCTCGTCTCATTAAAATGGTTAACCGAGGGTAAATCGGTTTAAGTGTTTCGAAATTTTTTTTTTTTTATTTTATAAATAAATAAGCAACTCTTCCTTGACTTATTATTTCAACAAATATCATGTACTTTTTTGACTTAGTGAACCGAGTAATAGAAACTTACTTTCAACTTTAAAAAATCAGTAATATCGTCTGTTATATTTCATTTCAGTGAAGCGCAAAACATAATTTAAAGATTTGACTATTATTTCAATACAATTATTTTTATTAATATTAACATACCAAAACGATTTCCCACTTCATTGATACTTAGTGTAAATATTGCTCAATTTATGTATACAATAATAATTGTTAAGTGCACTGTCTCATGTCCATATGAAGAGTAAGCTGCAAACGTTACAGCACAAAATTTGCGCCATGGTTCAATCCCCAAATTCATTTGGAAATAGAAATATCTCCAACATCACATCGAAACAAAAATTCTCAAAAAGAACAACTATGATTGTATGTAATTTCAAGTGCATTCTTCTCAAAACTTGGGCAACCTGTCCAGCATTAGTCCAAAAAAAAATATATATATATATATATATTGATATTGTGAACAATTTTAATTTTTATTCTTCAATAAATCTTAGTACTTTTCATAATTTTCATTACATTATTTTTTAATTACAGATTTGAATTTATTGATTATCTATTTTTTTTTTTCATAGCCCCTTTAAAGTTAGAGATAATTATAGATCCTCAGGCGAATCTATTTACAAATTATATTTGTATTTCCTGTAGCATCGCTACATTATATACAGGTTTTGTTATTCTATAAAAATTATATAATGAATAAACAAGTATAATGATATACATTATACGTGACTGGACTGAATTGACTAATAAAGGTGATGGGGTTCACCTTTTTGATAAAACTTAAAACTAACATACTAATTCTTAACCTAATTTTCTTCCTTATAATCAAGTGGAAGCTTTTTCTTTGCAAAGTGCCATGAAAAATAAAAAAATCACGATTTATTGTTGTTATACTGACACATAAATTCAAATCCTTATTACTAGTCAGGACATGAATGCTAAGTTTGCTAGTCTAATCAATCAACAGGATACGATTTTTAATTACAAAGTGCTTAATTATAAAATGACTATTAATTACATTAATTAGTTTTCTACGTCAAACAGGTCCTGCAAAATAGTTATGAACCCGATTTAATGACAGTCTTAACGACATATTTTAATTATAGCTCTCTGCAGTCCAGATACTTGTTGCGTATTATTAATAAGACGGGTTGTCAAATGGACATTTCACTTAAAATAAATTCCAGACCTAACAGGGGACAAAAATCAGAACTAGTGGACTGATCGAAACACCGAATTGAAAAAAAAGGTATATTATTTTGAAAAACAAGGGAAAAACACGTTCGTACCAGATCGATATGAGTTATAACGTAACTCAGCGATCCCCCCCCAACTCCGAATAGGAAATGTGTAACATGTAAATATCCCCTCACTCCTACCCTATATGGTATGAACATAAAACCTAACATAGCAAACAAGAAAATGCACCGAGTAATGATTTATAACGCTTTAAATATAAAATCTCATTAAAAACCTGATTATAATTTTTTTTTAAAAAACTCATCTAGAAAAAAAAATGGAGAAGCAATTTGAATATTGGAATACCGAATGAATGTAATGAATTAATGAGATTAATTAAAGATACCTTTATAAGCAAACGCATAACATATGCGAATCGCTTATTCATAATTTTTTATTGGTTATCTGTTTTCCATTTAATTATTTTTTTTTTTTTTTTTTCTGTAGCCTTTGAGGTCAGCAAATACATGCTACCTCAGTAAGTTTGTTACTTACTTCCAATGAAAAAACATTTGTTATAGTATATAATTCTTTACTTTACTCAACCGTTACATGTCAGTAGATATTTTAATTGTTTGAAATACTTAATTGATGTTCGTTATTCAATTATAACTACCAAAACGTGTCATTGAACTTAAAACACTTGGGTGAATCACAAGTGCGTTTTCTAAAAGTTTTTATCTAATTACGGCCACTGAAACACCACTTCACTGGTATAAACTTCAGGCAAAAGTTTGTGGGTTCTTCCCTCGAGTACAACCACCGTTGACCTTACAACTTCTAGATCCGGACAGCGGCTGTACTTTGTAAAATAGCCTAAGCATGAGTATATTATTGCACTGAAACGCACATATTTTGGAATATAACACAGTCACTTTTATACAAAAAATGTCGTCACCCCAGGAAAATTTGTATCAACTTATTTGGAGGCATATTTCACTGGATACATCTTTCATGTAATGGTGATGTTGTGTTCGAATCCATAAATTTTTTTCTTTCACTCGCAGCAATGTGGATAGTAGCAGTATTTCCTGCGCTTAGTAGGAGTATATCAATTAGGCTTCCATTTCGACAAACGGCTGACCTAGAACCCACATACGAGGCTAAAATAATATAAGAACTAAACAAACGCTTTCGAAAACTGTACAGACTACTTCAAGGACATCCAATCTCTCAATAGAAAACAAATTACTAATTTACAAAGTTATGCCTAAGCAGATCTGGACATACGGAATAGAGCTATGGGGAACAGCAAAAAAGTCGAACATCAAGCGTACCCAATCTTTCAATCAAAAGTCCTGAGAGCAATAGTAACTGTCCCTTATAAGGGTATTTTAAAACCCTTTATAGTGGTCTTAATATACCCTTCATTCTTGAACTCATCCCTTCCAAGTTCATAAAATTCCATAATGAACTATCCAACCACCCTAATCCCCTAGCACAGTCATTGCACAGCACCCCTCATCCCTATAAACTTCCTCGGAGACTAAAACGGCAGTGGCCTCGTGTCCTGCTATAAATGCGTAACAGTGAGAGTCCTGGTAATGCCCAGTTTCTGTAATCATGTCCTGAGCGTATGTGGCTCTCACGCTCTAATAGCTTCCGCGGGCTCGTATGCGGTGACCCGGCTGACGGAGGAGCGTAGGGGACTTCCCAAGACTTTCTCTTTCGCATTCAAGGGAGGTGACAACCATGTGGATTTGGGAGGTCTCTGGGCTGTTTGTAAATATTGTATGAATGAGCGATTGAATGAAAATTGTAAATATGGTATGAATGAAAACATTTATCACAATTACCTATTGCCCAAAGAGACAGATTGTAATTTTATCATAATAAAGATGTTGTTTTTTTTATCAGAATAGGAGTATATAATGCTGCAAGCACAAATTGCAAAATTCTTGATTAATACTTAAGTATTTGTAACCAAATTTGTTTTAACATTGAGCATTATACCATGGACGATGTTGAAAACGAGGATACGAATCGAATGAGTTATCGACATGGTGTACTCATATTTTAGGGATAAAAAATCCCAACTAGAAAAGTCTTTGATTTTTTTATTTAACGCAGTAAACGCATCGTGCAAATACGCATTCAAATGATTTACGAGTTTTCCGTGAGGAGAGCGAAACTCGATTAACTGGGGATCATGAGGTAGAGGGCAAAAAAGAATAGTTATTTACTAACTACTAGAAAAAACAACTAAAAGACCACAGTGTTAGGCTAATTCCATTCATGCACTACACGCACTCTACATTTATCTCTTACTACTCTCTCTTTATTTATCTCTTACTAGAGATATTAATAAATATTGATGAAGGGTTGGCAGTGGTGCAGCCTGCCCAGAGACCATCGAACTCTCGTGCCACTTGCTGTATCCTGACATCTGCCCAAGAGTCCAGCTGTGTTGCCCACTGGTCTGGCGAGGTTAGTCCATCCTCCTCTTCCTCTCTTCCTCTCTTCCTCTCTTCCTGTCAACATCTGCCCGCATCCTTAATCTGCGCCTTCTTACTCTGTTTGCGCATCTTACATTGATGCTCTGTTCACCAGCTGTTCTCACTGGGTCTTTCTTCAAATCATTACTTCCTGCAGGGAAAAGATACAACGGATCACTCAGACCTCCAGAGGAATGTTTTACTGTTTTTTTCTTTAATTCTTGTGACTGCTCTGGCATACAAAACATCACTTCACTGCAACTTCATTTTTTAAGCTTACTTCCCGATGACGCCATGTTGCATGCATTCGTACGGGCACGGTTCGGATTCTAAAAGTTCTTTTACTGATTCGCTTTCTTCTAGATCATCCTTCTTAGAAAGAAGCGATGGGAAAGCCGTCTTCAACAACTCAATTATTTACCTTATCTCATGATTTTTCCCCGTAAGCACTTTAAGTGTGACACAACACTCCATGTAGTGGATAAAGTTATTTCCATTACAACTCATACATTTTAAAAAATTGAATAAATTAAAATTGTATTATATCCCTTCTATATATAAGTGAGTTTTGCTGTATAAAGAAATATTCAAAAATTGAAATTTCACACAATCTAATGAACTTATTCAATACTCAATTAGAATGCAATATAGGAATTATTGAAAAATAAATGCAAAATCAAACGGTTGTCCGTTTTTAAACTTGTTAGAGTTATTAGCCGTGGTGTTTATATTGGTTTTATTAATTTGTATCTATAAATTTTTATTTAGTTATGGGACTTTTAAATAATTTTATTTTTTGACTATTTTACTTTTTATCACTATAAACTCTTTTTATCGGTGCAACCAATGGCGAATCAAGGTCAATGAAGCAAAATGTTCCCACATAACCTTTACCCTCTGCCGCAAGTCCTGTCCGCTAGTCATTTACAATTCGATTCCTCTCCCCGTGTCTGAGACAGTAAGGTATTAAGGCTTCCATCTCGACAAAAGACTGACATAGAACCCACACACGAGGCTAAAAAGACAAGAACTAAACAGACGCTTTGGACAACTGTACAGACTATTTCGAAGGACATCCCATCTCTCAATAGAAAATAAACTACTTATTTACAAAGTTATAGTTAAGCCAATCTGGACATACGGAATAGAGCTATGGGGCACAGCAAAAAAGTCGAATATCAAGCGCATCCAACCCTTTCAATCAAAAGTCCTGAGAACAATAGTAAATGCCCCCTATTAAGTCAGCAACAAAACCCTTCATAATGATCTGAATATACCCTACATACTTGAACTCATCCATTGAACTCATCTACAAATTCATGAAATTCCATAGTAACCCTAATCCCGTAGCACAGTCATTGCACTGCTCCACTCATCCCTATAATCCTCCTCGGAGACTGAAACGGCCGTGGCCTCGTGACCTCCTATAAATGCGCAACAGTGGGAGTCCTAGCAATGGCCAGTTTCTTCAATCTTGTCATGAGCGTGGCTGGTGGGGAAGCGTGGGGGACTTCCCAAGACTCCGCTTCCTCTTTCGCATGCGAGGGAGTCAACAACTATGTGGACTTGTGGGGCCCCTGGGCTGTTTGTAAATATTGTATGAATGTGCGAGTGAATGATGAATTGTAAATATGGTATGAATGAAAACATTTATCTCAATTACTTATTGCCTATTAAGTATTGAGGCAGATTGTAATTTCATCTTAATAAAGTTGTTTATATATATATATATATATATAAACTCTTTTACTATGCAACTTTGTTTATAATTATCAAATGAAATTTTTAAACTCTAAATTTTTTCTAAATATTATCGATCTATAATAGAACCCTTCGCTCGTGATTTTTACCCCTTAAATACCTTAAGTGTTGATAATGGATAATGTGATTCCCATTGCAACTCATAAATTTTATAAGTTTTATCACGAATATGAACAAAATTTTACCAAGACATATATATTAGTTTTATATTTGAGTAAAATATTATATCCTAAGAGCCCTTTAATCGATTAAATAATTTATATTAGCTTCGAATAAATTTCAGTAGCGCTAAATATGTTGAAAATTACTTTGATTTTATTTTTTTGGAGCAAAAATAAACGAGATAAAAACATTCGACTAAGATCAATAGGATCAAAACTCAACCTTTTATTTACCAAGATGTTGAACTATATCTACGCTAAATTTATAAAATTATATACCGGTTCGGAATCATTTGTGAAACCATATATATTCATTACACATACACCATTTCTTGAAACTGAAACCCAGAAATTCATAGATATATACTTAATGTAAGAGAAAGGAAATCATCCTCAAACTTTCAATTTAATTAATAGCACTTTTCAATGCTCAAATGTAATGAAAATTGTCACCTAACGATTACAGCTCTGTCATAGGAACCGGGCGTTCCATTATAAGAAGGAGCTAGAAAAATGTATGCAGCAAGACTTCTTATGGGATCAAGAAAGTCCTATTAAAACTGGACAATTAAACAATGTCCATACTGTTTTGATTTGAGTAGCGTAAAGTACGAATAATTAAAATCTGTAAACTTTGATAAGGGGAAAATGTACCGTTGTTCATGTTCTAAGTTTTTTTTTTGAAACTCAAAGGAATACTTAATGTTGCCCGGAATTTTATAATTATACAGTAATTTACGCTAACCGTTATCAACGTATCTGTTCTATCACAGAAGAAGACACCGTTCCCCTTCAGACTATTGACAAATTACTTTCGACAAGTATGTAAATGAGATCGTCTAGAGATCTTTGCGTGATGTTGTCAAATCATCATCTTCTTATAGATAGTAGTCTAATGTCCAATTACTTTTGAATTCGGAAGGGCATTTCCAAAGAATTTTTTTCTAAACCCAGGTTATTTGGTAACTTCGTAGTTGTGATCAAAGAAATAGAATATCACAGTCGGTATTCTGACACATGACTTTATTTACTTTAAGCTCGAGCTATTTCAACAAGTCATGCAGCAGTGGTACTTCACCGCTGACAAAGGAGTTTTTTTTTTGTGGTGTTTAACTTTGACTAGGACCTTAGGGGTAAGGTGCTATTCAGGTAGCTCCACCATTGGGCGATGGCATTTCACTAGTGCGGTGTTAATATTAGGGGGACCAAAAGTAATGTCGTTTTTTTTACATTAAATTCAAACAGTTAAATTTTTAAAAAGTTTATGGTTTTGATCAATGATGTAATCACCCTCGTTATCAGCAACCTTTTGCCATCTAGTGTGCCAATTTTCAAAGCCTGATCAATCAAAATCAACTGGTTTTTGAGCAAAATATCTGGAGATGGCATTTTGGACATCATCCAAATTTTTAAATTTTTTTCCACTTAGAAAATGTAGCAATCGGAATAAATAAATTCCGATATCCGGAGAGTATGGTGTTGAGGCAATACCTCCCCCCCCCCCCCCAATTCATTTATTTTTTTCAGGGTTCTTGCGATAAAAATAGGCATAGTGGGTGTCTTGCATTATCGTGTTGCATAATAATGCCTTTTTTATTGGCAATCGCTGGGCAGTTTTCAATTAAAGGCTGATTTACTCGATCCAATTGCTCACTGTGAAGATCTGCATTCACAGTTTTTCCAGGTATCAGCGATGAACTTTTTGGAACCTGGCTTAGCTGTACTTCGTGCCGATTCATGCAGGGAGAGATTTTTGGATTATCATAGAGGACCCATTTTTCATCTCCAGCCTCACCCACCATACTCGCCCGATATTGCGCCATCGGATTTCACTTAATTCCGATCGCTAAAAATTTGGAAATTCGGATGATGTCCACAATGCCATCTCCAGATATTTTGTACAAAAACCAATTGATTTTAATCGGTCCGGCATTGAAAATTTGTTCACTAGATGGCAAAAGGTTGTTGATAACGAGGGTAATTACATCATTGATTAAAAACAAAAACTTGTTAAAAATTAATCTGTTTGAATTTAATGTAAAAAGAACGTCATTATTTTCCGGTCCCCCTAATACAAGCAGCAATTGGAAACTGAGACGTAGTTTTAGTTTTCATGGGAGTGATGTCTAGACAAGCCTAGTGCAAACTTTCATTACTCGATATAAAGTGTTGCCACCCCTACCATAAATGCTTTTATAGCATAAAATCCATAAATAGCATTTATGGTAGGGTTATAAATGCTGAATAGCATATTATAGTCAAAAACTCACCACGGAACGTGACGGTTGATCAAGGCATGGAACTTCTCACTTACTACGTGGTTCTTGATGGTTACGAGAACCTCTTCGACACGCAGAATCAGCTTTTAGACAGTGATAAATTGAGGATACTCAACATTACTGTAAACGCAGGTAAGACGGACTGCGTAATTTTCTCATTTCAGAAGGGAAAGACACCATTGCCTACTACATACACTGTAGAAACACATCAGAACTCCGGAGCAAACAGACTTATATATTTGGGCATAAAAATGGACCGACACCTCCGTTTTAGTGGCCATTTTGCGATGACGTTAAAACAAGCACACACGAAGTCTAATCGGCTCGAATCTATCTCTGGGCGTCTAAGTTTATGATATACGAGAGCATACTTAGGCCTGCTCTGCTGTACGGTGCGGACGTAAGCGACTTTCCATAATTTTTTAACTATGTAACGGATGCACATGTAATGAAAACAAAAAGTTCTTACAAGCATGGAGTACAAAGAGCCAATCACAGTTCAATTTTATTTTATATAAATTTCATATTACTATTTTGGGTTCAAGAAAAAAAAAAGGATTTAGCGATAAGGCTTATAACTACTTACTATTTTATTTTACATAATTTATAAATTATTTTTCTAAATATGGCTTTTAATAATCTCAAGCAAGACATAAAGACTGATCAGGGCTTTAACTCATTCATTTCTTGGGGAAAAATTTTATCCAAAATATGTAAAGCCTTTACCACAATACTCACATATACACAATTAAGGTGAGTATCGCTGTTAGAAAGATAAGTACTAAATATTAATTTCTGTTTGATGTTTACGAGTCCTCGGATGTTTCTTACATAACGAAATGATAACTCGGTCTGTTATTATGATATATGATTAATTTGGTATAGGATCGTATAGTATAGGAGGACAAGAGAACTCACCAGCTTTCTCAATGCACTATCTGGGTATAAAAATGGATAGGCATCTCCATTTCTCTACTCATTTTAGTAATAAAATAGAAAAAGTACGACAAAGGTCTTACCGGCTATCGCACTTGCTGACTTCACCCAACCTGTCGCTTCGTCTCAAACTGATGATATATAAATGTGTCCTCCGGCCAGCTCTGCTGTACGGTGCCCCGCTATTTACCCACTTGACTGACAATTCGGCCAAATGTCTCCAACATTTCCAGAATGTGATCATGCGAAAAGTGGTCCGACATACCTCTTTCGAGAGGTTGAAGAACGCTGACCTGCACCCGTTGCTTGGTGTGCCGTCGGTGGGCGAGTTCATCCGCCGGAGACACATTAGGCTTTTTGACTCGTTGCAGCACCTGACAAACCCAGTGTTTAACACTATGACCCCACCACCCCTCCTGCATCGATGGCAACAGACTGTCGTGGAAAATTAGGTTAAGAATTAGTATGTAAGTTAGTTTTAAGTTTGATCAAAAAGGTGAGCCCCATCACCTTTATTAGTCAGTTTAGTCCAGTCACGTATAACTTATATCATTATACTTGTTTATTCATTATATAATTTTTAGATTGGACCCTATATAATAAATATTGTAATTAACAAGTACCCAATCTAAGGTCGTGACCCCGTACCTAATAAACTATTATCCGAGCAGACAGAGGCAGTGACCTGAGTCAGCTGTTGAGAACTACATCGCAACTGCTCAGGGCACACTTGTCAGCTCCCATTATAGGTCTATCAAAGGGTCTCTCAACCCCTGCCGGCTGGGGCAGGTGCCGCCCCGCTACGTCTTCCTCAGGCGAGCTTCAGGAAGTAGATCTACATCTATTAAATGGGAAGTCTCTTCATCTCATTTTAAAAATTAAATGACCAGTTCCTGATTTAATAGCAGACCACTTTCGCGGTTAAAAGCTTAAAAATACATTAATTTACGTGTTTAGGTAATTTGGACAAACTACGACCATGTTACATTTTTTTGCCTAATATGTCTGCTATTATAGTCTTATAATTGTGCACATAAATAGCGTGACAGTAGGGTTAAGTATTAAGATGATTACGATTGAATTTATAACTTATGGCCCTCAGTGGTCTTTCTGATTATAATGAACGGAATTAGTTTTCTAAAACTGAAAAATGAATACAATTTTGAAATATTTTTTCTATTTAATTCTTGGTCGATAGTTCGATTCATCCACTCTCTGAAAATAAGAGTTTACCCCCCCCCCCGTCCAAAATAAAATCCTTCCACAATATGGAATCTTTACGTAAATCCACATCGTGCTAATTACGCTACATAATGTGTGAGGTTCTAAGAATTTTTCTATGAGAGCTTAATGTACAGAATACAAGGCGTGTGAGCATTGAAAGTGAAAGGGCCCACCTTAAGAATGAGTTTCAGACCTGGCAAGGAGTTTGGGAATTCATAATAATTATTAAACTGTAATTACTGTAATTATTATATGTTATTAATTACTGATTAATAAACGAGAACGCATAACACAACTAATAAAAATAATTTTTCCTGACATTCAGACAAATTTTATGCCAAATTTTGAGTATGTGTTATCTGTCGATTGCATTTATCGTCACTATTTAATTTATAACTTTTTTTGTTGTATTATATCCGGTCTTTTTTTGTTTCCTGATTAACGTACTCGTGGCTTATAACCTTGCTGGGTTTTTTTTTGTGTTTAGATTTAAGCCTAAACAAAAGATTTTAATTCATTTTAGACTCAGATATTTTACAAATCAATTATTTTATAAACGATTATTACTTTGACTAGTTAATTTCACAGTTTTGACTGATCTGAATATATTTTGATCATGAGGGCTCAATTTTGATACATCAATTTGATCATTAGTGTAATATCTTATCCGGAATTACTGCTGAATGTTTTTAGAAAAGTCAATAAATAAAACTAGTCGTTTTCCATAAAATTATGTTTTAATAAAGGCCTAGTTGCATAACATGATTAGTTTTTCTTTTACCCAACTAATTAGTTAGTTAATTAATTAATTAGCTGACTCAGGCAGCATTTTTTTGTAATTTACACACATCTAAACTATTAATCTAACATCCTGAAAAAAAAAAACATTTCATTTTACATAATAACAGATTATATATTTAATAATAATAATAATAGATTAAATAACAATAGATTAATACTATTATTATCAACTATAATACCAGTATTTTAAGTTGTAGTTTTCAGAAGCCCTTAGGTACGCCCATAAGGTAGCAGGTAGTCTCACAAGACCTTTTTTGTTTCGATCATTATAAACGATTGAAAAGGGAAGCTGTGAACATAACGAGCTGGCTTTGTTATTGAGCATTTACCACTTAGTTATATGAGTATTCTTTAAATAAATATTATAAAAATAGTAAGACAAAATTTTTGGTTTTGGCTTGGGGAACATTAAACAGTTACAAATATTTATTAAATGAATACATACACCTAAAACATGACTTCATTCTCGGTGGCATTAGTTGAAGAAATAAATAAATGAATTATGAAAATTGTTTAACTTATTTTCAAATCAAATTTGAGATTTTATTCTCAAAATTCTTGTGTTGCTTTTACTTTGATTTCCTCCATATACACATTTGATTTTTATAACGTCATGAATTTTCTAATTTATAATATTGTTCTAACTCTTTTTGATTGTTTTTTTTTTTTTCATAACTTGCCTATTTTTTATCTCGTAAATTAACATACATACATTTTCTATCTATTATATTATTTTTATATATGTAATATCTTATCTGGAACTACTGCTGAAAAATAATTTGTAAATAGATTCGCCTAAGGATCTATAATTGTATATAATTATCTGTAAATTTAAAGGGGCTATGAAAGAAAAAAAAATGGAACTACTGCTGAGTGTTTGTAGAAAAGTCAATAAATAAAACTAGCCGTTTTCCATAAAATTATGTTTCAATAAAAATACACAATAAAATCATGTTTAAAAGTCTCCCTAAACCGATTATACAAGCATTTTATCACCATCATCACTAAAACGTATTCAAATCAGATTGGTCAATAGAAAATTGATATTTTTTTGTCTGTTGTCAACAGAGAAATATATTAAATAGAGGTTATAAAAAACAAACCTTTTAATAAATTACTTTTTCAAAATGTATGTTTACATTTATCAATTTTTAATGAACAAAGTATCCTTCAGCAACATTACAAAAAAAACAACAAGTGAATTAAGGCTAATGAAGCATGCTAGTAAAAAGTTGGAACCAATTTACAATCATTCGTTATAGTACATTCTGTAGGTATTAAATGATGGTAGTTTTTTTTTTTATATACTTCGATTCCGGAAAAGGAATCCTCATACATAATGAAAATACGACGGTTACACGTCATGCCGGCAGGGACGCAGGTAAAAAACAAAAAATACCCATTACTGTGAAGGTAGGTAGCAATAGGGGAAGGAAAAAAGTAGAAAAAAATCACAGGTAAAGCTGCCGTTTTTTTTGTATTTTTTTTTCTTTTTCGTAACAATAGTTAATTAAAGAAATAATTAATGTATGCTTTATTAATTTATATGTTCTATTTCATTAGAATTCATTGCAGTCTTTTATTTAAATCAATGTCAAATAGATTTTTCCAACCACATTTCCTTCAGAAACATTCACAGATATGTCTGTTAGATTAACGTTGCATAAATTGAATTAAGCAGAATTTATATTTGTAACGTGGAATGCATACAGTCCATACCCTTTTACTAATTGTCGAGTGCAATATTTTTCTGATAAAAAAATCAGTAGTTGTGTTTTTAGGTTTAAAAAAAAAATTGTCTCTGGTATCTTTTATAATTTATTAATAAATATAACTTTTCTAATACCGTTACGGTTCCCGATATTAATCTGTTCGTAACAACGACGAAACCGATAAACTAATATTGATAATATCACTAGCAAATGAGTCCATTAATGTATAATGTATATCATTATATCGCCATTAGTAGTAGCCAAGCTACAGTATATATAATGAAGAAATTGTAAATAGATTCGTTTGTAGAGTTAATTTTGTAACAAGGGGATATGAAACAAAAAAAAAATGAAAATATCTTGTTACAGACTATTAATGAACTGAAAAATAAATATTTTTCAACATATTTCCTTATTTGTTAAAATTTAACTTTTTCTTGAGTTTTTTTTAGCTATGCGGAGACATCTAGAGACATTTTGATACACTCTAGGTCACACAAATATTATTTGCCCCAGAAATATAGCTAGTTGATATCGCTTTACTTAAAATATATTTTCATGAATTCCCAGGTGAATAGTGGTCCCATGGAATTGGTCTATCGTTCTACATTCCTTTTCGCGGATAAAATCAACATGTTTGAACACATCAGCCATCACGATCAAGCATAAATAATATACGCTGTTATGTTGAATGATATGCTTTTGAGTGGCATAAAAGACCCGTGCTCTATTGATCTATGTCTGGAGTGTCAAAGGATTCATAAATTACTGAGTAATATTAAATCTTCACATATATTAAAGCAGAGAAGAATTTTTCAAAATTTGGTGCAAATCCGATAATAGACAGGAATCGAGGAGGCTTCAATAAGAGGAGGGACAGAAATGTCAAGGTCGAGATACTTCGGTGTGTTTTCTTTGTTTTGTTTTTTTGCAAAGTGTTGAACTACAGCAATGCCAAATTTAGATCACTCATTTTGACTCAAAAGATTTTGCGTGACAAAATTATTGTTGCTTTAATCAAGAAGCTTACACAGAGGTTTTTTTCACATTGCACATGAAGTATTAAAGAGAAACGTTTTACAAACATAAATAAAAAAGTCAATATTTTGTAGTGCTACCCAATTTTTTATCATGCAGAAATCGTTTAAGCTACGCAAGCTTTCTTTAAGAAGTATTACCTTCTATATGTGAATTTTTATTATATATTATTCACAAGGAACTTGTCCCTAGAATAAAGAATGTTTCTATTAAGATAGATAGAATTAAAAGCCAAAAGGTTAAATGATATTTAAGTTTAATAAATATCTGCTTGACAGGTTCCTCGAAATCGCAACACGGTTCATACAAATTTTGAATCGAGTAACCTGTTTTCTGATTCGAATAATTAATTTGGGCATCGTGTATTTCGCTGTTTTGTACGGAAGCGTTTGGGAAGTGTATTTCGCTGACTTGACGTTTTATCTTGTATGAGTGAGGTGATAAACTGATAAACCTACAAGCTGGCTGTAGATGTAAGCACCAGTGAATAAGAGCTGATCTGAAGAGCAGAAGCTGGATGATGGATGTGCAGAGGAAGGTATGGCGGTGGTGCAAGCGAGCTGAGCGGTGTCGGTAGTAGCCCTTGTATTAATCTAGTAGGTGGGCCTCCTGTCACTTAGGTCCCCCCCTCCTGGTTAAATAAATGGAAGACAATCGTAGATAATGAATCTGTGCACGCGAGGAGGGGCTAGCTTTTGGCCAGGTATGTGCTGCCAGGAGATAGGATCTAGTGTCATTAGTCAGTGGTTCTCGAGCAGGTAACTCCCCGGTCCCGTGGGAATGGTATTACTCCCTAACAAATATTTCAATTCCCTCTTCAATGCCTCTATAACTCTTCTCACTTGGATACACCCACCAACTGCGCCCGCAGGTGCGATCGCCAGCAGAACATTAAACCTACTAGCCATTTACAAAACCCCATTTGGGATGGGACGCCTTTAGCCAGAAACCTTTCTTCCTCTCCTTATGTTGTTTTTTTTCTCAAAGCCGCAAACAATTAAAATTGTATAGATAGCCTCTTTACGATCCATCTCCTTTTCGCTTGGTGAATAGTTCTCCTTTATGTTAATAATCTTATACCTGGCTGCCCGTTAGCGTTGAAAAAAGGTGTTAGCAACCTGTTATTAAACGGGACTCAGCTGGAATGTTCATGAAACTGATGACAAGTTAAACTTTGAAAGGTAAAAATTATAGGACTACAAAAAGAAAAGAAAAAACAATCTAAAATCAGTAATCACAAGTTCAATTTTTACTAAACTGTCCATTATATTGAACAAATTTGATTTCATTGAGCTATTGTGTCGTAAAGCAATTGAAAAAATGAATACTAACTCAACAGATTCCAACAGAACAGACATAATTTGATTGTTGCCTACTAGACGGACTAAGACAAAGGACAGTGTTTAATCAAAGCTTATATTAATGAATGAAACTCATTCCTATCATCATATAATCATATACTATAGGAGGGCAAGAGAACAGACCAGCTTTCTCAATGTACTATCTGGGTATAAAAATGGAAAAAAACCTATGTCGTAGGTCTTACCGGCTTCACCACTTGCTAACTTCACCCGACCTGTCACTGGGGCCAGCTCTGCTGTACGGTGCCACGCTATTTACTCACTTGACTGACAAATACAGCCAAATGTCTGTAACATTCCCAGAATCGGATCATGCGAAAAGTAGTCCGACATAACTCTCTCGAGGGGTTTAAGAACGGTGATGTGCACCCGTTGCTTGGTGTGGTGCAGCACCTAACCAGCCCAGTGTTTAACACTACGGCCCCACGACCCCTCCTGCATCGATGGCAACAGACTGTGGGGGGGAAAATTAGGTTAATAATTAGTATGTAAGTTATTTTAAGTTTGATCAAAAAGGTAAGCCCCATCACCTTTATTAGTCAGTTAAGTCCAGTCACGTATAATGTGTATCATTATACTTGTTTATTCCATTATATAATTTTTATAAAATAACAAAACCTGTATATAATCTAGCGACGCTACAGGAAATACAAAAATAATTTGTAAATAGATTCGCCTGAGGATCTATAATTATATATATATAAAAAAAATTGGCGATTGTATAAGTTTATCAATCAAAATTTAAATTAATATGTAACAAACTAAATTTATGTTTATAACTTTTACAGGTAATCATTATTTAACATGTAGCAGAATTATATAAGTCCCAGTTTACTTCAAATGAAAATATGAGTCCCCATCTTTGATGTCAACTCCGCGTACTGTCAACAATTGTATGACACAAAAAAAGTAGTCTTTTACAAATACAGGGCTCGCTGAATCTTTCTTTTATGAAATATACGAGGGCATAAATAAAAAGGTGAGCACACATAGGCATAACCTAAGGTGTCTTCAAAGCTTTGAAAACATTTTTTTATCCCGGTGAAGAAAAAGGGGACCCCTCTCATTCGATGGTAAAGGACGGAAAAAGAATGAGGGAGAGGGAAAAAGGAGTGAGTCGAGGATTGGCTTTATTTGGCCTGGAAATCGGCTTCTTTTCTTTGACATAGCGGCAATCCTTCAGGCCAACTGGCAGATTTTGACCTGGCTCCAGTCACAGCTTTAGGGCCTTCCGCTTATTGAAGGGATTTGTCGCCATGGACATTTTCTATTTATAAACCTTCCGTTTTATTTCTTAGTGCCTCTCCGTCATTTTCTCTTCTGTTTGAATCCTTCCGTGCCTCTTTCGGTATGCCCCGTCCGCCGAAGAGACAATTCGACTCGACGATGTTTACTGTAGAAAAAACCTCCGCTAGATTGTATTTAGCGCACGCAGGCTCGATCGTGTCTGAATATCAATAGATTGTCGGCCAGGAAGGTGATTCACAACGACCATATAATTAACGAAACATCACTCCACAAGATTAATACGCCCAGGGCGGATGTGCACAGCCATTGAAACTCTAATGAGACCTTTTTTTTAATAAGTTATTTCTTCCTGCACAGCGCCATTGTTAAAAAAAATACTACTCTAATGGATTATAATTCCAAAAAAGTGCTTTCAACCAGTTTTACGTAGAGGGATGATGTTTTGCAAGGAAGTTACATATAGATTGTTATGAAGGATGGTTATAAGTCGTTAAAAATAAAAGCAAACCCATAAAAAATAATCGAGGGACGTTAATTAGTGTAAAAATTGCCAATAAAAGTGTCTCTCCAAATATTCGTGACCTCAGTTTTATACAGAGGAATTCATATTTTACATGGATATCCTACTTCAAACGCCAAACATGTTAAGAAGAAAATCAACCCTAAGACAAATAATAAATTATTATTCAACTAAAAATAAATATTTTCATTTCATATTCTGCAGGCTATTAAATGAAATATCCCGACGACCAGCTTAATAATTTATAATTTGGGACTTCACTGGAATATAATTACAAAAAAGGCATCAAAATCGTTTTGCAAGCCCTAAAGAAACCCTTCATTATGAGATGCATCACACCTTTATAGAATTTTATCTTTATAAATATTAAATAGTAACCTATCCAACCACACTAATCCCGTAGCACAGTCACTGCACCACTCATCCCTATAATCCTCCTCGGAGACTGAAACGGCAGTGGCCTTGTGACCTGCTATAAATGCCTGACAGTGGGAGTCCTGGCAATGGCCAGTTTCTCCAATCATGTCCTGAGCGTATGTGGCTCTCGCGCTCTTCGTCAGCCACTAGCTCATATCCGGTGAAGCGGCTAACGGAAGAGCGTGGAGACTTCCCAATACTCCGCTTCCTCGCGAGGTGACTACCATGTGGATTTGGGAGGCCTCTGAGCTGTTTGTAAACATTGTATCAATGAGCGAGTGAATGATGAATTGTAAATATGGTCTGAATGAGAACATTTATCTCAATTACTTATTGACTAATAAGGCAGGTTGTAATTTTAGCACAATAAAGAAGTTATATATATATATATATATATATATATATATATATATATATATATATAATAAAATCATAGGAACGAGCTTTTAACATTTTGAAAAAGTTAATCATCTAATAATCTACGCCTACAAGGTAAATGGTAAGTTTCGAACCAATATCCCAAGGTACCAAGTAGATTAGCTCTCACTGGTTGATACAATTTGTGTGACCCATTGACAGTTTGCTACCTCAGCGAATATCATAGGCATATCATTACCTTAGATATCGTAACATTCCTCACGTACATGGCATAACCATGTTCTCTCCTTGTGCCTCGGATTCCACCATCGTCACTCCATCGTCTTGTCAGCGTTATTGGCATGAACCCTCCGCCTCGTTATCTGTCTTCTCGGCACAGATCTTCCCAGTTGTCCTGTCATAGGGTTTCTCGGCTCAAAAACTTTTTCCATTTCACTTAACCAATTCACATCCCCCGAAACAATCCAACTAACGATTACAGACGTAAACGGGACGAGTGAAAAATTAAAAAAATAATAAATTAAGGTGGAGAACCTAGCCTATATCTATATATCAAAGTTTGCTTTGTTTTCTGGTTCAATACATGCAACACTTGCATTCTTACATAGTAATTTCAATACTTTTTACAAATAACTAAGTCCGTTTCTAGTAATTACTAAACGGATTTGTGAATTGGGTTTAAACTCAACAAAATTAATTGTGACATACGTTTGAAGGACACGCTTTAAATTTTTATTTGCATACGTCACTTTCTTGTCTTTTTTTGTTTTGTATGCATAGGATATATAATCAAATATTTGAAGATATTTATCAACAATATAGAAAACCAGGTGTTTTTTTTTTTCACATAGCTACGAAAGCATGAGCGTACAACAGTGATGGTCACTACCAATGCTTTCGTAACCCCCTGGTTTAGTCTGGACACGTCAGCCTACCGGGGGTCACCCACCCACCTAAGAGGTTCAGACGAATATTAGGGTAGCACAACTCCAAATACATTGAATAGCCAAAGGCGAAATGTCCAAAAGGGTTTTTGTCTCTTTCTGCTGGCCAACATGGAAAGGGTTTTTGTCTCTTTCTGCTGGCCAACATGGAAAGGGTTTTTGGTGTAAAGATCGATTTAAAAACAACATAATTCTATTCATTAAACCATACCCTACTATATGTTTTTACGGGACAAATTTGAGTGTGGTTTCATTTGAATAAATTTGATCTAATCTTGGTAAGATCTCCCAGTAATCAAGCTGTTCGGTTGATAAGCACGTCCCCTCGAGAAAAAATCCTTCATAACCGACGGTTTTGACAATATTATCAGGATATAAATTTTAAATTCAATTTGAGCTCTCGTCTTCCTGCCATTGCATATTTCTCGTATTTTCAAATAATTAATTTCCACTACTACTAAGGGCTATTAACAAGTTCATTAAACAAGAGCGAACCCCCAGCTGTAGGCCGAGGCAGGTGGAGAGTGAGAGAGAGAGTGAAAGGGCGCATCTGCCTAACTCGAAAGCACATCTCCCCAAATCAGAAATATAATTTTCTCCCCTTCATCCCTTCCAGTTACCGCGCACGCCTTCCTTCTCTATTTCTCGTACCCAGCCGGGCTAATTGCGTTTCTCTTATACTTTTTTTTTATCCTTTAATTAAAAATTCCCAGTTTGCTTTATCCTAGATGGAATATTATTCTTCAAATATGAGCCTGCCTTATTTTTGTTTTTTTAATATTAGTAATTAGTTTGATTCAGTAATTTAAAAAAAAAAAAGTTACTATTCCATGAAGCTGTTAAAAACGGAAACGATTATATAATTAGTAATTATAATACAGAAACAAAAATTTATAAAGAATGCAGTTTGTTGATTTATTTCATTTTTATTTTTATTACGCTTAAATAAATAGGATAATTTGCTACCTTATTTAATATACAAGTATTCACTATTGAAATTGCCAATTTTGTTTTTAGCTCATTTTATTATATACTTTGTTATTAAAGCGGTATTTATATTCCTTAACATATCAATATCTTCTTTAGCCTAGGCAATAGCGTCGAATGGTTAATGACATGTTTCCCTCAAAACCATTATATTTGGAAAGTACCATTAAAAAAACAACTAAATGTAAAATCATATTTAGTTGTTGCGTTTGTATTTGAATTATGGACATTGAATTCTTGATAGATTATTTTAGAATTATACATATTACTTGAATGGATGGTATTAGGAATTAGGGCTCGCTTGAGAAATAATGTTTGTGTCAGAAAAGTTGACCGAGGTTGGGATTAGGGGATAAGATACTTCACCGCACGTCCATAGTTTGACAGCTGAAGAATGAATGGAAATGGATAGTTCTTTAAAGTTTTGGACATTCCCAAAATCCAGAAAAAAAAAAAAAAAAAAAAAAAAAAAGGACAAAGCAGCGATCAGGAAATAGGGGAATGGAAGGTGTGAAACTGCCCCCAAGAGAGGACTGCAGGTCAAGAAGGTATGAAGGTATACAAAGAACGAACAATGCATGCGACCCTACCTATAATATACCTAAGCAGGTAACACAAAAGTCCATAAGCGATTCTCTACTTTAATTTGATGACGAGGAGACTGTCTTTGTCTTGGTCTGTACGTCTGTCAGTCTTGGACAGACTATCTTGCCCCCCCCCCTTTGGTAATTTAGCCCTACAGAGATATGCTTTATATTCATTTTTCCTTTCCACCGAGTACTTTGGTTGTTTGAATTACCATTTAAAAAGTGTCATGTGCTTCTATATCTGTCTTGTCAACCACTTCGTTTCATGCGTTTTCACCCATACAATTGTGATTTTCCACCCTCTCCGTTGTATATATTATATTGTTGATATGGAATATTGTACATATTACTCGCCTGCGATTTCTAATCAAACTCCGTATCATCTGGATGTTCATAGAAATTACTGATGTTTTTTTCTTTGGCAATGTGATCTAACCAGCAACCCCCGAGAGTAATTTATGAACGGAAGGTAATTCAGCCTGACTGTTGTAGAACCGGTATGTTGCCTTGTACTGTACAAGCATTACTTTTGTAATTTTCTCCATACACCACAAACGTCTATCCGCCATTATCGAGTGTTATATTGATACTTTCATGTGTAAAAATTGTATAAGTAGATTTTGGTGTTATTGCGAATATGTTCTCAAATAGTCAAATGTCTTAGCAATATAAGACACCTTCACCCGTTGCATTTAACGAATATTATAATATAATGTAGTATATAGCGATAAGGTAATTTGCATTTAACATGTGCACGATTTGTACATAATTCGGAACCCCCTTCTGTAATTCTCTCTCATCTCTCATACGCCCCTCTATATAATATAGAATTTTAGTTAGAAGGAAAAATAAAACGACTGAATGTTTTGAAACGAGTCACAAAAATCAAAATAGGGGCCTGCCACTGCGACCTGTTGGCTCTCATACGAACTAACAACTCCCGACCTCATCAGATTATTGGCTTCAAATGGTCTTTTAATCCGTGTGTCCTATATAGCTTATTACTTAACCACACATTATGTGATATGTTATGCTATTTTTCAATCACCTTTCTAAGTGATAAGAGAGTAATATTGACACCTACTTGAAGACAATTAAGCCGCAAAATACTCAATCTTAAGGATAAACATGTGAATTCCGGGATATCCCTTCAAAAAGTACTTAGTTTAGTTAGTAGAGAATTGTTGGGTAATGAATGGATTAGTCACCACTTCTTTGTCAAATTTTTAATTATTACTTGTATCTCGAAAAACTTCCACCACCTGAACTGAACGGATTATTAACGAACTACTCAATATTAAATAAGAACAGAAAAACTGAAAATCCCTCACACAATTAAAAAGACAGCACTGCATAAAGTTCAGGCTCTGATAAAATCGTGTAAAATATAAATAATAAATATTAAAATTAGTCATAATAACGTAAGAACTATCAGGACTAAAACACATTAATTGAATTTCACAATGAAAATGTTTATTGTAAATTTTAATTATTCATTACAAAGTAAAGCAGTAAGGTTAGTGATAGTCCCCTAATCGTCATTTGGGAACACGAATTCACTATAATCCGGTAATTGAAAAAAATACTATATGTTAGAAGTAGCTGACATTTTATTCAATTCAAATTAAATTATAAACACCTAAACTAGTATGAATAAATAAGTAAAGTGGAGAATGTCTGTGAAAAAGATGAGAAAATGAAGAAAGTGGCAACAGACTAATGCACTGCCAACCTAGAGAGGAAACCAACAATGGCGTTAGGGCTAGACCCGGGCCAGACGAGAGAAAGGACAACCTTTTTTACCTGAGTTGGCAGTAGGCTTGTCAGGTTCTGAGGGCAAATAAGCGCTTCGAACAGTTCACGAAAGTGAGCCGTGACAAACGAACGGGTCAGTGAAATGAACTAACTTTCGCCCTTTTGTGTCCATTCCTACCAGGTAGCCTTTTGCCCTTTGACCATTACCTGCTGTATAACGCACCATGTATCCGCTAATTGGTATGACTGAAGAAAGAGGCTCTCCTGTCATACAGGTGTAAGCCGGTCGTCTCTGTGTCTGCCTATATAACGGCACTAGACATGTCTGGTACTGTTACTGAATGAACAAACGGTTCATCAAAGTGAACGACTGCCCAACGAACGGGTCAGTGAAATGAACGAACTTTCACCCTATTGCGTCCATTTCTACCAGGTAGCCTTTTTACCATTACCTGCTGTATAACGCACCATGTATCCGCTAATTGGTATGACTGAAGGAAGAGACCTTCCTTTCATACAGGTGTAAGCCGGTCGTCTCTATGTCTGCCTATATATTGGCACTAGACATGTCTGAGATTAAATGGACGAACGGTTCATCAAAGTGAACGACTCGCAAACGAACGGGTCGCTAAAATGAACGAACTTTCACCCTATTGTGTCCTTTCTACCAGGGGTCCTTTTGCCCTTAACTATTGTATGACCGGGCCACATCTTCGTTAATTGGTATGCCTGAAAGGAGAGTCACTCCAATCAAACAGGTATATGACGGTCGTCTCTTTCTGCCTGTCTATCAGCAATAGGCTTGTCTGGTACTGAAACAAAACGAACGAACGGTTCGATCAAAATGAACGACTGACGACTGAACGAGTCACTAAAATGACTGAAATTCTGCAAGATAACCCTCAATTCGCACATACTGTACATGATTAACTAGGCGTATTTCATGTAAAAAACAACTCCGTCAGCCGCGTCACCGGATACGAGCGAGCGGAAGCTGACCAGGAGCGCGAGAGCCACATGCGCTCAAGACATGATTGGAGAAACTGGCCATTGCCAGGACTCCCACTTCACGTATTTATAGCAGGTCACGAGGCTACTCATGTTTTGGTCTGCGGGGAGGATTATAGGGATGAGTGGTGCACTGGAATGACTGTGCTAGGAGATTAGGGTGGCTGGATAGGTGACTATGGAATTTCATGTACTTGGAAGGGATGAGTTCAAGAATGTAGGGTATATTAAGATCATTATGAAGGGTTTTGTTGCAGACGTATATATTGTGCACGATAGTGGTCTTCTTGATGATTCCTTCCACCTGACGTTTTTACGGTTTATTCCATAAAAAAACTAAATATGCAAATTATTTTTTGGTTCAAATAAAACAACGGTGTAAGTGTTGAAAAACGGTTAAACAAGGTGTCAGAACCGTTCCTCTAGATTTTAAGATTTCTCAAGCGCCAGACTAGATTTTATAATGATAAAATTACAATCTGCCTCATTGGGCAATAAGTAATTGTGATGAATGATCTCATTCATACCATATTTACAATTCACTCATTCATGCAGTATTTATAAAAGCCCAGAGGCCTCCCAAGTCCACATGGTTGTCACCTCCCTCGCATGCGAAAGAGGAAGTGGAAGTCCCCCACGCTCCTCCGTCAGCCGCGTCACCGGAGTCACCGGATACGAGCGAGCGGAAGCTGACCATGACCGCGAGAGCCACATGCGCTCAGGACATGATTGGAGAAACTGGCCATTGCCAGGACTCCCACTTCACGTATTTATAGCAGGTCACGAGGCTACTCATGTTTTAGTCTGCGGGGATGATTATAGGGATGAGTGGTGCAGTGCAATGACTGTGCTAGGAGATTAGGGTGGTTGGATATGCTACTATGGAATTTCATGTACTAGGAAGGGATGAGTTCAATAATGTAAGGTATATTAAGATCGTTATGAAGGGTTTTGTTGCTGACGAAATAAGGGGCATTTACTATTGTTCTCAGGACTTTTGATTGGATGCGCTTGATGTTCGACTTTTTGGTGTCCTCATACCTCTATTTCGTATGTCCAGATTGGCTTAGTTATAACTTAGTAGATTAGTAATTTATTATTAATGTCGAGATGGAAACCTAAATACCGTACTGTCTCGGATACAGGACGAGTAATGGAATGAATATAATTAAAGTTAAAATTTTTTTCGTAACAGACACATACAATGGGGTATAAGTTTTGGCGCCAACAAAACTAATTTTATGTCATTTGAGCAAAAAAAACTAATAAAATGAAATATTTTCAAGTATCAAGAGATTTACAACCAGTCTTTATGAGAGATATTTACTCTGTACTGATTTAGAAAAACAAACGGGTTAACAACCGTTTCTTCTGTTAGTCAATAAAAAAGTTTATTTTATGATCGTATTTTTTTTTTTACCAGATGGCTAGTTGTACGTAATAATTAAGATGAGATAATAAGCAACAATATTAGTTGTGCCTTTTTCCGGATTAGCATCGTGTTGGTAAGACCTAATGAAGCAGGGGTGAAGAAGGCGCACTTTCTGCCGTTAATTGGAGAGCCCTAATAAGGAATAAGGCCGAAATACAAGCTCTAAGGACAGCTAGTTAGTAGAGCACTTACCTCTCATAAACCGGGATAAAACAAAAAAATGAAAAAAACAAAACAAAAACAAAAAAACAAAACTTAAGACCTCAGTAATATTTTTTCCCCCCGACCTTTCTCGTTCTAAAGTTACATTAAACGCTCAAATAAACTCGTGGAATTAATCTTTGTGTGGAATAAGTAGGTAAAGGTAGGCCAAGTTTTACCTTCTGTTGTTGTATAATGAACTTTTTATTATGATTGACTTTTTTGTGAGCAGCCGCTTCCCTTCAGCCCGCTTTGTGCCTTACTTAAATGCTTCGATGAGTATCATGACAAAAAGTTCTTCAGGTCAGAAAAAAACACAGTGCTTTACAAAAAAAAGTATTCCACTCTCTAAAAATAATATAGAAGTTAGTTAACATATCTCTTTTTTTTTTATTATTTTTTTTTTTTTCACCACCGGAAACTTACCCTAAAATACTATAAGCAAAATAACGTAGTTCAAAATAAATAATTTGGGAAATCAACAGTTTTGATATTATACCTCTAATCGTTTAGTGAGGGCTGCATTCATCTTATTAATTGATCAGATAAACGACTTTATTATGATAAAATTACAATCTGCCTCATTGAGCAATATGTAATTGCGATAAAAGTTTTCATTCATACTATATTTACAATTCTTCATTCACTTGCTCAATCATACAGTATTTACAAAAAGCCCAGAGATCTCCCAAGTCCTCATGGTTGTCACCTCCCTCTCATGGGAAAAAGGAAGCGGAGTCTTGGGAAGTCCCCCACGCTCCTCCGTCAGCCGGGTCACCAAAGCTTATTATTTGAAAAGAAAATTTTATTAATAGAACTATTTGTAGTTAGTAGAATTTCGATAACATACGCATTTATTTCAATATCAAAAACTCAGAGTGCCACTGACTTCGTCAAGTTAGTAAATAATGTACCAGAAACAGACAAAATAGGAATAATACTTACAGATCACTACCCAGGAATCAACTCAAGAGAATCCTAAGATTTCCTAAGGGAAAAGGATGTTCGATTGATATTTACAGCAGTTAATGCACCCTTTTCCATTGTTTAAATGAGCGACTAAATCAAACTCTAGTCGATAAAATCAGATGTAATATGAACGAAAAAGAGAAGAAAAGAGCCTGGACAACAGTTGCTAAAGAATGTGTGAATAAATATAATGAAACAGAACACACAGTAACTGGTGTTCCACCCAAGTACTTATTAGATGGCACAGATACAAGCATTTTACCTGAAGAAAACGCTGAGTGCTTTTAAAATATGTTTTTCTTAATCGAGAAATGTGTGATGATTCACTTAAGAGCCTATAGCTTAGGATGAAATAAAAAGTAAAGAAAAGCAGAGAAAAGAAAAAGGAAGTGAATATTAGTAAAGTAAAAGTTATCGAAGACAGAATTGAGCATCCCCTTTTGATGTCTTCAGCTACTTGTAGGCGCATGTTAAACGTATCCGCATTTTATCGGTTGTAAAAATATCTTCGCTTCATAGTTACCCTCAATCGAGGATAAGGGTTCCTTCCAGGTGTCCAAGTTTCCCCATGAATATAGGAGTCCGAGAAATCAAGAGCTCACGTCCCCTGAATTAGGTTTGTCTTCATTCCCCGGGATGGCGATGAGTCCCTTTCCCCCCTACTCATCTATAAGCAAATATCAATAGCAAAAAATAACGAAATAGCTTCCTTGTGAATAAGTTCACAAAGATAGATAACTTTTTCTATAAAATATAAATGGAAGTTTTCCCCGAAATAACTGCTGCTGCCTCAGCACATTTAGATATAATACAATATTATGTTTATTAGTTACGGTAATACATACTCCTGTTTTTCTTTTTCATGAAACATATATATTATATAGCAACAGGTAGGTAGGGCAATGGTTATTTCTATGTGTGTGAAAACATTTGAATTCTATTGAAAATATATACCATTTCTGATTTTCTTATATATTGGTTATACTCATTTACCTATATAATTACATGAGCAAATGTTATACATATAGTAAATTATAGCATAATGGCTAACCAAATATGAGAAAAAATACTTTAAATGATAAGATGAAAACTTAACCACTGAATTTTAAGATGAAGTTCTCACGCTAGACTTACTCTTTGAATAAATTAGTTCCCAATCCAAGACTCTCAGGGACTTATTGATTCCGAAGAAAAGCTTTTACAAAATTAAAATACAATCTTGAAGGGGTTTCTTTTCCCTCACTTTCCTCTCGACATTTGCCATTCAAGATCTAAAGTACCTTATGAGAAATACACTTAGGACCAATCCGGGACTCGCTAGTGCATATTTTAACAGACTTAAAGGTCTTTTTCATTACTAACCCTATCAAACGAGGTCGATTTTTCAGTTAGATAAAAACGATAATAATATTTTAAAGGAGACACAAAATTAAATTTAAAAAATACGAAAACTATAAAACTGACTAGCTCAGAGCCAAAATTTGAAAACCATCATATTGCATTCATATTAGTTATTGGGGAAAAAGTACATTTTTAATGACTGACGTCAACATGTCTACCTACAAAGTATTTATTTAAGTACAAGGGCTCTGCCCTGTTAGGGCAGATTGTAACATCTCTTAAATAAACTACTAAAATTAAAAATACACAGTAATACAATTAATAATGATGTTAAATAAATCTATGTCAAGAACAATTTATATAAATAGGCATAGAGGTTAAAAATAAAGGACGAAGCCGAACCCAGTAATCGGACAATGAGTGATCAGAAAACTTCAATATATTAGGAATTTATTAATCATGTAATTATTTGAGGTGCTGCCTTACCAGTTCTTCACCAACATTTAATCTTAAGTTGATAAAAGATTGTACAGTTATAAAATGATATCCTAAACTGCATTGATGACTAAAATGTTTTCATTTCCTAATACAATAAAGATTTAGCTATAACAAACAACATACAATAAATTCAAGATAAATGTAAAAAAAACATAGTATTAAAACAAAAATGAATAAAGCTCAATTTGGCCCTTAACTTTATAGAAACTTAACAAAATAAAAGAAAGCTATATTAAAAGAGACAATTTAATGATTTTTATTAGACAAAATTGAAAACTTTTTTTTTTCAAAACCCCTTTATTTAACATTATTTACAAACAGATGAACAGAATTAAATTTACAAGATTTTCAAATTTCTCCTCTTGCTGCATACGCAGATGCATCCGAAGGAGGGTAGAATTACAATAACAATATTATTGAAGTTAAAAAGTCAAAATACAAATATACAGGACTAGGTTTTTTTTTTCTAAGCTCTCTAGTTAGAATTTTAGGATGAGGGAGAAATATAAAATATTTAGGGTGATCGGATCCTTGTACTAGGAGGACCTGCTTGAAGGTGGTGTGAGAGGAGTAAGGAGTGTGGGAATCCTCGGTGGAGGTTGATAGTTGCGGTACAGTGGCGAGAGTCCACTGGTGGCTGGGCCTAGAGTCTTCTCTAGGCATGTAGTGCAGTCGTAGTTAGTCTGATATCAGAGTGAGGGTGCCCCTTAGAGGCTTGTTGTTGGACAGGACTAGGTGATGGGGCTCACCTTAATTCCTTCATTCGAATTTTTCCAGTTCTGTGAGAGGAGAGGTTAACAACGAACACCTTACGGCAATCATCAGACCTTACAAATGAAAACTTATTAATAAACATGGATGTATATATATATTTCTTCTCACAGAATAGTTCCGAAACACATTGCTAATGTTAAGTAACTGAAGACTAGAAAATATTATTCACAAATACTATAATGAATTTATGGTAACTTACAGCTAAATCATCTGTGCTTGATCATGAGGTCAGGTTTAAAGACTTACCACTGGATAATGGTTAGATTATTATCCCGTTTAAATATAACCAATAATTAAATATATTTTTTATAATAAAATTGCCATAAACGAATGATCGCCAATAGTCAATAGTCAATCGCCAATAGATAAGTCGAGGGTGGGAGTTGGACTGCTAAAGCGTCAATCAGTGAACCCCGGAAGGGCGCTTGAGTGCTATCGACTCAGGGGCTGTTCACTGCGTCAGCACTATCTATCAGGGCAACTATCAACTAAGTAACCCCGTTTTTGTTTTTTAATTAAAGTTACTGCTTTGTAATCAGGGTGTTTGGAACACCGTGTTTTGAAAAATTATTTCTGAAACTACATCAAAAATTATTTTAAACACAGGCAACCGCAATTTTCTATTTCAACCATTCGCAAAGATATGATTTTTATCCTATAAAAGTAAGATTTCTTCCAATTTAACTCGAACATTACCTTACATTTTCATAATCTTAGATTTCGCAAGACTGGTGTACCGGTGGTATTTATTTTTGAAAATAACCATCTAAGAACCGCAGTATTAGTACAAACTTCAACTAATATTGGAAAGCTCAAATTTCTCAAAAACATTTAACGTTAACAAGTTCTTCCGGTTTTTTAGAAACTTTCAAAGTGTGGGTACTTTTTTTTTTTAACTTTTAATTAAATTTCCTTTAAATTAATTAAAACTTCACGTTTAATACAATCAACAATAACGATTCCAATTTTAAATTGAACACAGTAAATTTTATGCTCAAAACGAAAATGTAGTACAAAAAACGTGATTCGTTGGAAAAATCCTTTAAAAATCAAATTATAGCAACGGGTTGAGCTAGAAAACTGCGGTTTGTGGCGTTTGACCACATTTTTGATTTGAGTGTTTGAGTTCATCACATTCATCAATGTTTAATATAATACACAATAACGATTCCGATTTTAAATTGAACACAGTAAATTTTATGCTGAAAACGAAAATGTAGTAAAAAAAACGTGATTCGGCGGAAAAATCAAATTATAGCAACGGGTTGAGCTAGAAAACTGTGGTTTGTGGCGTTTGACCCCATTTTTGATTTGCGTGTTTGAGTTCAACACATTCATCAATATTTAATATAATACACAATAACGATTCCGATTTTAAATTGAACACAGTAAATTTTATGCTCAAAACGAAAATGTAGTACAAAAAACGTGATTCGGCGGAAAAACCCTTTAAAAATCAGATTATAGCAACGGGTTGAGCTAGAAAACTGCGGTTTGTGGCGTTTGACCCCATTTTTGATTTGAGTGTTTGAGTTCAACACATTCATCAATGTTTAATATAATACACAATAACGATTCCGATTTTAAATTGAACACAGCTGTCAACGTTGACAAACTTTCAAATCTTTTTATGTAAAATAAATGTTTTAAACTTAAGCACTCTATAAAGTGGGTGGCCTCCGAGATAGGATATGATAGCCCGCTTTTCATATTTAATTGCAATAAATAATGCTGCTAATATTTTATATACCAAAAAAACAAAAACTATATATAATTCATTTGCTTCTTGCCAACGGAATTAAACGCTTTCGGTTTTCACAAATTGCGACACGTTTGTTTTTTCACTGTCTCTTCAGGTATGTTTTCCATTCAAGCTCAAAATGAAATCCCACGAAATATAATGAAGGATCATTAATAAATGACTTAGAAAATCGACCTGACGTGACTATTGTACAGAGTATCAAATTCATTTCCACCATTTCTTCATCAGTAATATGTCATATTCATTTATGGCCACTTGCTTGATTTAGACATTTTCTAACAAGGTAGCTGTCAACGTTGACAAACTTTCAAATCCTTTTATGTAAAATAAATGTTTTAAAGTTAAGCACTCTATAAAGTGGGTGGCCTCCGAGATAGGATATGATAGCCCGCATGTCATATTTAATTGCAATAAATAATGCTGCTAATATTTTATATGCCAAAAATATATATATAATTGATTTATATGTTGCTTCTTGCCAACAAAATTCAACGGTTTTCACAAATTGGGACCGTTTGTTTTTTTCACTGTCTCCTTAGGTATGTTTTCCATTCAAACTCGACAACACAAGACATAATGTAACATAATTAAGATTCGTTCCATGCCGTACAAAAAGAAAGCTCACGAAATATAATGAAGGATCATTAATAAATGACTTAGAAAATCGACCTGACGTGACTATTGTACTCAGTATCAAATTCATTTCCACCATTTCTTCATCAGCAATATGTTATATTCATTTTCGGTGAAATACATCCCCATATGGCATGATTTTTAATATTCTCACTGGTTATAATAAAGCGAAAATCCCCGAGTGGTTGGAAAACAACTGTTAGTTCTACCAAAGAAGGATTGTGAATAAATTGCAAATCAGTATCATTTAAGTTATTAATACACTATATTGCAGAATGAAATAGTTCAGCCGGCCAGGTAGTTGCTTGATTTAGACATTTTCTAACAGGGTAGCTGTCAAGGTTGACAAACTTTCAAATCCTTTAATGGAAGATAAATGTTTTAAATCAATCACTCTATAAAGTGGGTGGCCTCCGAGATAGGATATGATAGCCCGCATTTGATATTTAATTGCAATAAATAATGCTGCTAATATTTTATATACCAAAAAAAAAAAAACTATATATAATTCATTTGCTTCTTGCCAACGGAATTCAACGCTTTCGGTTTTCACAAATTGCGACACGTTTGTTTTTTCACTGTCTCTTCAAATATGTTTTCCATTCAAGCTCAAAAAGAAATCTCACGAAATATAATGAAGGATCATTAATAAATGACTTAGAAAATCGACCTGACGTGACTATTGTACTCAGTATCAAATACATTTCCACCATTTCTTCAACAGTAATATGTCATATTCATTTTTGGTGAGATACATCCCCATATGGCTTGATTTTTAATATTCTCACTTGTTATAATAAAGCGAAAATCCCCGAGTGGTTGGAAAAACAACTGTTAGTTCCAACAAAGAATGATATCAAGCGATCCAAATTGAACGGTAGCCCTGTATAAATTTTGGAGAAAAGTGATAGGGCATAAGGAGCAATGGAGCAATGACAGGGTGAGAAGTAGGTGAGGTGGGGCTGTGCACGTGGGCTGGGGTCAACGCGCTGCCCTCTCACTGCGGCGATAGAATTAGATCTGCTGGTGAGCTGGTAAGCCTATATAGATCTGCTAGCCTTCGCCTCTCCACCTCTGATGAATGAACAGCAGCCTGGCCCAGTTCCTCTTCAGCGTAAATATTGCACCCACCGCCCGGATTCCAACCCGCCACCTCAGGGGCTATTTCTACCTGTCGTCATCACAACCTACGTAAGCGCCGCTTATCCTACCGCATCGCTCTCGTCATTAAATCAGGGAAAAGACTACAATACACTGATATCTTTCTTTAAAAACTCAAAAGATGCACACTTTACATTGAGAACTTTCTCCTAATCTTCTAAAGCTTCTCCACTTCTACAGTACCTTAACAGCTCAGCTTACCTTAAACTTAGAAAAAACTATAACCGTTACCTAAGGATTATATATATCCCCATCCCATATTAGAATATCCCAGGATTATAAAACCCCATCAATTTCCAACACTTGATTGGATCCAGAAAAGAACTTGATGAAATCGCACGCCTCGATAACCAATTTCCATAATTCCCACTGATATCCTTTCTTAGTATGTCTTACCATTCTGCCTATATGTCCATTCTACTATGTATACATTGTGCACCACACACAATGTCACATACGATTATACTGTGGATTAGCGATCCCTACAAAAAAATTCTATTTTTACAAAATATATATATAACGGGTGTCCTAGAATTAACCCAAGATTTGATTTAAATAGAAAACACAGTTTTTAGTATTTTTGTTGTTATTTTTTTATTGAATTATAAAGTAAATAGGATAGGGTTATTTATGGAATAACACATCTGGCAAATGGCCTCCACGACTTTGCTGGCACATACGCACTCTTTTGTCGAAATTTTCCATGACCATTTGGCATAAATGTGGTTGAATTTCGTTGATGCAGTGTTGAATTTCCTCTTTTAATGCACGGGTGGATGTGGGCTTGTTGACATACACCTTTGACTTCAAATAACCCCATAAAAAGAAATCTAAAGGTGTTAAATCACACGATCTAGGGGGAAAGTACACGACCTGGAAATGTCTCATGCAGCATTTGAATTGTTTCATGGGCTGTATGGCATGTGGCACCATCTTGTTGAAACCACATATTGGCCACATCCATATCATCCAATTTCGGCACAAAGAACTGTGTTTACGACGCCGAATTGATGTTCTTGGATTTTCAACAACACTCTCACGCACTGCTTCGATATTGACATTTGAACGGCTTGTTTTTGGAAGACCAGTGTGTTTAGTGTCTCCAACTGATCCAGTCTCCCTAAATTTTTCAATTAATCTCTTCATAGTTGATGAAGTCAAAACATTATTCCGACCATATTTTGTATAAAATTTTCGAACCGCGGCCGCCAAACTTATTTCATTATTTTTGAGATAATGTTCAACAATAAAGACACGTTGTTCCATCGTGTAACGCTACATTTTTACTAACCTAAACTGTCAGCTGTCAAATTGTTTTTTTTTTAGAGTTGACTGCACTTTACTGCACAAATGGCGGCAAATTCAAATCTCGCGTTAATTCTGGGACACCCTATATAACAAGTAAAACTAAATTTGATAACAGTTATATTTTGGATGGATGTTTGTATATTGGTTTTTTTGTTGTCATATAAGTTTTTTGGTTTTTTTTATTAGAGTAATTTCAGAAAGCTCCGCCTTTGTTGTTTTATGGCCTTGATTCGATAGAATATGTGCATGGATTGTCATCAGATGTCACTTATTCCGGCCCCAGTGAGTTTATCCGCGATCTAGGGAAACAAATAGCTTGATATCCTTCTTTCGAACTATGCGTGATATATAAAAAGGTTGTTTTTCCAACCACTCGGGGATTTTTCCTTTTATTTTAACAAGTGAGAATATAAAAAATGAAGCCAAGTGGGGATGTATCTCACCAAAATGAATATTACATATTACTGATGAAGAAATGGTGGGAAAGAATTTGATACTCAGTACAATAGTCACGTCAGGTTGATTTTCTAAGTCATTTATTAAGCTTTCTTTTTGTACTCCATTGAACGATGCTTTAATTATGTTACATTATGTCTTGTGTTGTCGAGCTTGAATGGAAAACATACCTGAAGAGGCAGTGAAAAAAACAAACAGTCGCAATTTGTGAAAACCGTTGAATTCTGTTGGTAAGAAGCAACATATAAATTAATTATATATACTTTTTTTTGGAGTATATGCAAGATTAGCAGCATTATTTATTGCAATTTAATATGAAATGAAATGCGGACTATCATATCCTGTCCTGTAAAGAAAAGTCCAAAAGCGAACAGACGAAGAAGCAGAGGACTACCTGGCTGTCGATGTACAGTGCACTAAACCTGACACCTAGTCTGATGAAGGGGCTTACGCAAGACAAGAGATAGTGATACTCGGGTTACGGACCCTCATCAGAAAGAATACAGGGTAAACGATAATGGTCGCTTGAGGGGAGGCCTTGTTGCGCAACTCATCCTGTCTTTGGAACATTTGTCGCCCACTTCATCAGGGCACTTCACTGGGGGTGCATGGCGTTTGAAACTATTTTTTAAACAGTCTTGTCTACGATAAAGTTACATAATATTTCCTCTGTAATTCCTTGATCTCAAAAAGAAGAATCTAACGAATGTTTAATACGAAGTATTCTAAACTTTTGTACAGTAAGTCACAATGGACCATTTATATAACAAGAAAATATTAGGATGCATTACTTTATAATAAATCTTACAACCTATATACACAATACATTTTTACTGTTCTTTTTCATCGACCAGAGTTTCTAATAAGAAAACTTATGTTTAATATGATCATTGCTATTACTTCCTACCCCGTTCCGATTACCAAACAATAATAAAATAATTTATAAAATTATGAACAAAAACTAATAATTGTTAATATACTTTAATCAACTCAAACTTTCATAAACCTTAAATAAAAATGTATGCAGTAGTTAATCTACATCTGCGTATGCAGCACAAGGAGAACATTGTAAAACTTGTACATTGAATTTTCTTCATCTGCTTGTTAATAATGTTGTTAAATAAAGAAGTTGTGAAAAAACAAAAAAAAAATTAAAGTTTCCTAAAGCTTAAATGAAAATAAAAATGTATGTAGTAGTTATGTAAAGTAATATATAATTTATATGGTTGTATTTTCAGTAACAACTTGTAGATTATTTTTTAATAATTTTTGGTTACTTGATAGTTTTTGATTTTAACTATTCACTAAAGACGTGTTGTATGTTTGAATTTTAAGAATTTTTAATTGTAGTAGAATAGAAGGACGCTATCGAAATAAGTAACCATTGTTACGCATAATAATATTAATTACTTTGTCTCTATATGCGCAGTTAAAAGTTTTTATCGGTTGACTTTTTATTTTATTTTAGAGATAATTGAAGATGACAGCTTAGAGCTGCCGAAAGCGCTATTACATTAAAGAAGAAGTTATAAGTTGTGGAAAGGCAATAAAACCGTTTTATAATAGTTATATTTAAATATGCGCAAATTGTTTTATATCTGTATATATTATTACGTTCTTTGAATATTATATGATTATTTTATTTTTTATTCCTTTACTTTATTTTATTTACTTATTATCTGATGTTTTTTAGGTTCTACTAACAAAATTAAATCTGGCAAAAAGATGAATTTAATTTTACAAACATAACAAAAAAAATAAACTTATATTAATTATATAAATACTTGTGTATTAATTCGATTCCTTTTCTTCTTCAATGGTCTTCTTTTTATTCAAATTTATAATTCTTCTCTTCGTGCTATTTCTCTTCCGTTCCGTTTCAAGTCAACAACCACTAACCAACAAAGTTTTTAAGTTTTTCTTACTCACAATCTCAAGCTAATAACATATATTACGGACTGATGCCAAAGCTAGATGAGTATAATTCTCAGTGTGTTTTCATTATCACAACCACAACAATAATAATTATAACTGGCTAAACTAGAGAGTAATTCTGTGTGTTTTCATCATCACAACAACCAGTAGACTGTCTTTTGTTTTTTCTTTTCACTCTCAAATGTTTTTATTTGCCTTCTTGATTCAAGGTTGGATTAAATATTATATAAAAACTCCACAATATCTAATATCACAACAATATACACATATCTTATGGTTTAGTGATCTTGTGTCTATTGATATAATTGAACTTAAACAGTTTTATATCGGTTCAGCAAAATGGTTCAGCTACGGGATTACCATATCCAGATTCCCAAATATTCCTAATTAAACCTTTCGCTTAGATTAAATGAAATTTTGTCAAACGATTTAATTTTTTCCGTAAGAAATTAAATAAAAAACTTACCGTGCTGTTTTTGAAATATTTCTATGTAAAACGTACCTAATTTTAATGTAATGAAAAAACAAAATAACAGCCAGTGGATTTTTTTCTCAATAGTGCTCCTTTTAAGTGACGTTTCCTTTGGATTCTGATTAATATATTTTGTCATTTGCTCATCATAACAACCACAGATAACCTTCAATCTTAGTGAAAGTATAGTGAAGGATAAGAAACTAATGTAAGGAATGTATGTTTTGATAATGCCTAGTTTCCTTCTTTTTGCATATTGCGTTCATTAGTTCCAAACCGCCTACTAGTATACAGTCAAAATGACATAATTCTATGATTGTCCAGAGATGGTGTGTTTAATGGAACTTTCGCCTTTGATCAATCGTACATACTGATGTTCTTCGTTGCACGAGTACATGGCTGGTTCCATTAGTCCACAGTGACTGTTTTAGTGACTGAAACCGAATTGAAATGTTAAGGAATATTTCGAAATTTGTCCGTTGCAGTCTGTTCTCAAAACGTACCTCTGAGGGTATTTGAGAAGATCATGGAAACTAACCCGGGACGCGTATATAACAAAAAAAAAAGGAGGGCCGTGTACGGGAGGACGTCAAAGGGCCAGGTACCAGACCCTTAACTCTAAGATAAACGATGAGGGGGACCATAAGGTAAGAAGAAATAAAGATAGGAGAGGGTGGGTTGAGAAGGCATTGAATGGGAGATGATTTGGTCAGCTTCGCTGGGCCTATGACCTCCAAAATGTTTTTACGATCCTGTTTGACCGTAAACCCTCCGCTGTGGTACCTGCCCCAGGCGGCTTACACAACTTACTATTTCAAGGGCACCTCCAATCCCCCCCCCCCGGTAATAATATTCCAAGAGCTCTCTTTAACTGACATCTCCTTCCCCACCTCAGCACTGTCTAACGAGTCCCTTTCACAGCTGTCCTGTGTATTGGGAAAAAACCCTACTAAAAATGGTGGAAATAGTCCACTTTCAGAACACATATTTGCAAGCCTGCCCTCCGTCCGTTTCTCGTTTTCTCCCTTAAAAGTTACCCTGTACTCCTTTTGAAAATGAGTGGCAACTTGAATAAAGAAGCAGCGAATCCTGCTGGGAAATTGAGGTCGAGAGGTAATTACAAAGCGGAAGTCACCTACAGCTGTGACAACTTTCCATCGGCCTTATCTTTTCATGAAGTTTTCCACCACCGGTTTCTTTTTCCAATAAATAGTTATACCCTTGGCAGTGGCTCGTTCGCAATTCCGATGTATCTGACTCTAAATGGAGCCAATTTCAACCGGAACACTTCCAACCGTAAATGAATTTACGAAAAATTAACTCCATCAAATCCTAGATTTACAAAGGTTTCAAGCGCATTGAAATTAATTTTATGTATACATATAAAGGTGAGCCCCATCACCTTATAGTTTTTTTTAATAACAAAGCCTGTATATAATGTAGTGATGCTACAGGAAATACAAAATAATTTGTAAATAGATTCACCTGAGGATCTATAATCAGTAAGTTTAAAAAGGCTATGAAGGGGAAAAAAAATAATAGTTTTTTCAAAAAAGTTGAGTATAATGTGTATCATTAACCTATTTGCTCTATATAAAGTTATACGAAATCATACAATGTAGCGATGCTACGGCAAAAATAAAAGTCACTTGTAAATAGATTGGAGTAAGAATCTATAATGGTAAATAATTATTTTAATTTTTTTAGGGGATACAGAAGACAAAAAAAAGTCTACATATATTATTTTTTATAGTGATTTTATTATTTCAATTACTTTTCCTACAAGTATTGGAATATTTATGCCTTACATAAATCACACAAAATTTCATACCAATACTTTAAGCAGGGTGCTTTTATACTAGTTCAAAATTACTTTTGTTCACTAGTATATATTTGGGGATATAAAGGCCTCTAATTTGATACCCTAATCAATATGGTAGACAATTATTGTAATTTCAAAGCCATTAATCATTAAGTGGCACTTTTTATGGAGGTTTTATTGTTTTCTGGAATTATTGGATCTTCTTTTGAAACATTTTTGAAAAACTTCATGTTTTTTTCCTCAAACAGAGGCAGTAAAAAACATAATATTAATGATAGTTCTAGTGACTTTTTTAAATTGTTGTCCATTGAAGTCAAATTTGATACTTAATCGTGTTTCGTAGAGATAAAATTATCATTCATGTCTGTAGGTCAAAGAAGGGACACACCATACCGTGTTAATTAATTTTTTTTTTTTAATATCTCGATATAACTAGCATCGCATTTCTTATTTTTCAATTTTAATGAATCCAGATAAAAATACGACGTAAATAAAATTGCCATTGAAATGTTGCTCATTTTTATGTGCAGCTGCTCCGAAGCCAATAAGAACCTCGACAGATGGGACAGGACTGTTGCTTTGTTGACAGGGAAGGAGGTGGATATCATTATTTTTTAAGGCTCAGCTCCACCCTAAATTTTAAGGAACAACAAGTGAAAATAAAACAAGCAGATAACAATATGTTAACTGGCATTGTATTTAATTAACATAAACGTACAATTTTTTTTTATGATTTTTGAAATTCTCTTATACCCAAGCAAAGAACAGTCAGCAACAAGAAAATTTATATAATTTTGTTAAATTTTGATGTTTTACTTATTTACTTTTAACTAAATGCAATCATGCACTTATGTTAATATAATATCGGACTCGAAATGAGAGTATTGGCGCAATCATGCCAATTTGTTAAATTATTTTGAACTAATGTAATGTATCTTGCCAAAGAACAATTCTGTCTTAAAGAGACGCGTTCAGCAATAAGTTTATATACTATCTGGAGAGGCAAACGTGAACCTTTTGAAAATTAATTGTTTGCTTTTGACAATTTAAATGCGACGGTGGTTTAGTTAGATCTAATGAATATAAAAATTGCTGGATAATATTTTTGACAAATGATTTAACCTGAGTTACTTAATTTAAAATGCAACTGTGGAAAACTATTTGTCCTACTAGTCCAAAAATACTTACTAGCGGAGAAAATTAAAGTTTTCCGTGATAGAAACATGGCGATCTCAAATCTACTCCGCAGTAGGTCTGCTATGTTAGACTTGATGTTAATCATCGGTCGAATGAGTGGTATTTCGTAGGGCATAAACTCGTACATACACCTTCTACCTTACTACCTTCCCAGTGCAGATAGTCGCCTTAATTACATTAACCACCCTCTGCTTTAAATGCAGGATTGCCCCATTGCAAACTTTTGACGTTAGAGGTTCTGTAGTGAATTGTGAACCCATATAAAGTATAAGAGACTGATACGGCAGTCCAGCGGGATCAAGTTAGTTTAGGACCTCAGAGAATTGACAACCTCATGTTTACAAACTACGGCAGGTGGAAGAATTCGTTTCCACTATCTTCTAGGAGGTTCTCCATCGATCTATTAGTTTCTGAAAACTTCCAGATTGTTCCACAGAGTTTCTTTGAAGATTGTAAAGAGTTTTATTCGAATCTAGAAAAGTCAGAAGCATCTACAGAGTTCTATTCGACAAAACTTGATGTCTTCAGGACTGTTGCTAATCAGATTAGTGACCCCGAAACCTTCAAAATATGACACTGACGTTTGAGCAATTTATTTTTCACCACTTCTCACCCCTCCTCCACTTTTGATAGGGCCGCGCCAATGACACCCATGCTAAGGTGTCTCACGCCCACAATTATTTGGTGTAAATTGCTCCAAGCATTCCACAGTTACGCCGGAAGAAGAAACAAGGTTTAATAATACTAATCGGAGTTCACGATGTTCTCGACGGTAACGAGAGAGGGAGAGGAGTCAACATCAGAAACAACACGTCAATGCATAGTTAGTCAGCAAGGTATCTCGAGTGCCTGGAAACATTGAGGTCACAAGTTCCGACCACGGCTGAAGCAATAATGTATTTTTTTTTTAAATAGTTATATATACATATAGTCGCAATATACTGCTATAAATACGTGACAGTGGGAATACTGGCAATGGCAAGTTTCTCCAATCATCTCCTGAGCGTCTGTGGCTCTTGTATCCTGTGACGCGGCTGATGGAGGAGCACAGGGGACTTCCAAAGACTCCGTTCGCATGCGAGTGAGGTGACAACCATGTGGATTTGGGAGGTCTCTGGGCTGTTTGTAAATACTGTATGAATGAGCGAGTGAATGCAGATTGTCAATATGGTATGAATGAGAACATTTATCACAATTACTAACGCTCCCACATTACCTTTACCCTTTGTCGCAAGACTTGTCCACTAGTTTATTTTAATTCTATTCCTCTCCCTGTATCCGAGACAGTACGCTACTTAGGCTTCCATCTCGACAAACGACTGACCTGGAACCCACATACGAGACTAAAAAGACAAGAACTAAACAGACGCTTTGGACAACTGTACAGACTACTTCAAAGGACATCCCATCTCTCAATAGAAAATAAACTACTAATCTACAAAGTTATACTTAAACCAATCTGTACATACGGAATAGAGCTATGGGGGACAGCAAAAAAGTCGAACATCAAGCGTATCCAATCCTTTCAATCCAAAGTCCTAAGAACAATAGTAAATGTCCCTTATTATGTCAGCAACAAAACCCTTCATAACGATCTTAATATACCCTACATTCTAGAACTCATCCCTTCCAAGTTTATGAAATTCCACAGTAGCCTTTCCAACCACCATAATCCTGTAGCACAGTCATTGCACTGCGCCACTCATCCCTATAATCCTCCTCGGAGACTGAAACGGCAGTGGCCTCGTGACCTCCTATAAACGCGCGACAGTGGGAGTCCTGGCAATGGCCAGTTTCTCCCATCATGTCCTATTGTATGAATGAGCGAGTGAATGATGCTGTAAATATGGTATGAATGAGATCATTTATCTGTATTATTATTGCCTAGTAGTATAGAATAGTATAAAAGGCAGATTGTAATTATTGCACAATAAAGATTGTTATTGATGATGAAATTGCGCAATAAGACAGATTGTAATTTTATCACAATAAAGAAGGTCTATTTATTTTTTATATTATATCTGAACTTTATTTGATTCTTAATTATTTGTGTCTAAAATTATAATAAATTACTCAAAATCCATTGGTGATTCTTTTAATGAATAAATTGGTTTGCAATTACATAAAAAAAAAAAAAAAATTCTGGTTTATAAGGAACCATCGTACATTGTCTATTGCTGAGAATATGTTCCTGGCTCCTCATTGATGTTAAAATGGAACTCATTGATAAACCGTGTATTCGTTGCATATTAAAAACAAATTACTGATTTTCTCAGACTAGTATTTGGTTCTGTAATGATAAATCCCGTCGAAAAAACGCTTGGAGGTACTCAGCCGGTGCAGGGAGGACATGGAAGCCCTCCCGTATAGGCTAAATACGCCCAGGCGTCTGCTTAGTTCGGATGTAGGACACGCACTAAACATCCACACTGGCCCCTGTTAAAATACTTTTCCCCGAATCGGCCCGATCGTGTGTAGTATTCATTATCAGTTTACTTCTTTCTTTTTTTAACTTCTTCATACTCCTCTAGATCGTATAACAAACAGCCGACCGCTTTTTGTTTCCTGCCTTTTTCTACATCTGCCTTCTTGGCTCAATCAAATTTTTCTTCCTGTGTTTGAAGCTCAGAGGCCAAATACTAATTTTAGTTTGCGATGTTATGATTAAAAATTTATACGTTAGGAAGGCATTGATTTACTTGGTATACATTTGTTTTTTTTTTCCTGAGAATATTTTAGATGTCAGACGAACATGTCATATTCTCTTGACGAATAGCCATTTTTCGCAGCGGAGCTTTACTGTCTAGCTTCGGAGCTTTCTCCTATTAGCATTAGAGTGTTAATAATTACGAAAACTATGAACGTATAGTTAATGTTTTATTTTTATGTATATTTCATTAGATAGTATGAGCGTGATGGCTGACTTGTTGTGATAGTCACCTCACATATGGTATTATAGTGGGACAGTAATTATCACATCAATATCAAACAATCATCAATATCTACATACAATATTTTATAACATTGATAATCCAAAAAAATTAGTTTTCCTTTATTTGTTAGGTTTATAAATTTAAAGGATATGTGTTTACTTTAAAGTGGGCCTCCCACCGAATGAGGCGAGATTACGCTTATGCATATAACAAGGCTAGATCAAGCTTCTTTATTAACTCAGTATTTTTGTTTTACTATTTTTTTTTAATATATAACTCTTTATTATGCTAAAATTACAATCTGCCTTCTTAGGCAATAAGTAATTGTGATAAATATTCTCATTCATACCATATTTACAATCTGCATTCGCTCGCTCATTCATACAGTATTTACAAACAGCCCAGAGGCCTCCCAAATCCACATGGTTGTCACCTCTCTCGCGTGCCAAAGAGGAAGCGGAGTCTTGGGAAGTCCCCCACGCTCCTCCTTCAGCTGTATCACCGGATACTATCCAGTGGAGGCTGACGAAGAGCGCGAGAGCCACAGACGCTCAGGGCATGATTGGATAAACTGGCCATTGCCAGGACTCCCACTGTCGCGCATTTATAGCAGGTCACGAGGACACAGCCATTTTAGTCTCCGAGGAGGATTATAGGGATGAGTGGTGCAGTGCAATGATTGTACAACGAGATTAGGGTGGTTGGATAGGTTACTATGAAATTTCATGAACTTGGAAGAGATGAGTTCAACAATGTTAGGTTTATTAAGATCGTTATGAAGGGATGCCAATCTAAGTATTTTTCTTCAAACGTGATTCGTTTAATGACACCTTGGCATAAAGTTCATCTTGGAGAACTATTGTTCACGTAGATATGTTGAACCAAAACGACAAGCATATCAGAGAACCCAATCGAGTGAGTTTAGAACTTCCCAAACTCCAGGTAATTCGCTGCTTAGTTTTAAGTTATAATCTTAGCATACTTTGATTTAAAAACAACGTTATTTTGTAATCAATTAACATGAGTTCCATGAGAGTACTCCTGCAAGTTCATGTATTATTGCTGCAAAGGGGTTAATAAAAATATCACAATAACATTTGTCACCCTTAAAGTCAGCAAATCTGGTTTTAAAGGATTGAAGTGGAGACGAAACGCTGCAGAGAGCCACATCAGTGTGCCCATCGTGTTCTTGCATGCACGTGAATTGAGATAGTCGATCACACAAAGGCAAAGCTTGGGCCCCGAACGATGCAATTTGAGACATCAGTATTGGCAAATGATTAGATTTACCTTGCAATGGAGTGTTCAATAAGTTTCGATGTAGAGTTATGTCACAGAGGAAATCGAGGTCACGTTCTTTAAGAAGGGGAGATATTTGAGTTTTTTTTCTTTGAGGTAAGTGGAGACATCTCTGCGTAGTTTCTAGAACCTTTCCAAAAATTTCCTTCTTGAGAGGAAGGCGAAGAACATCGCAATCGCAAACGAACTTATTCTCCAAGTTCCTCAATGTCTTTTTCAAACATTTCCCGGAATTTCCTGTGACGTAGGGCACGAGCCAGGACGCTAATGTATTTGTAACAATGTATTTTGTAGATACAGTCGACAAGAAGATAATCCCAATACCTTGGCACAAAGCGCTTTCTGTTTAATGATGTAGTGATATTTTCGAAGAGGTCACTTTAAATAATTTCCCATAGTGTAATACCGACCGCGATATTTAGCACTTCAAAGTCCTTCTCCTGCAGTCGTTGTTGGAGTCATGGTTCTCATTTAATTGGATAAACTTTAATCATTAACTTCATCAACAGTAAAAATGCTATGTTTCTAGAATGGGATCATGCGAAAAGTGGTCCGACATACCTCTTTCGAGAGGTTGAAGAACGCTGGCCTGCACCCGTTGCTTGGTATGCCGTCGGTGGGTGAGTTCATCCGCCGGAGACACATTAAGTTTTTGACTCGTTGCAGCACCTGACCAACCCAGTGTTTAACACTATGACCCCACCACCCCTCCCGCAACGATGGCAACAGACTGTCAAGGAAAAATTAGGCTAAGAATTAGTATGTAAGTTAGTTTTAAGGTTGATCAAAAAGGTGAGCCCCATCACCTTTATTAGTCAGTTTAGTCCAGTCACGTATAATGAATATCATTATACTTGTTTATTCATTATATAATTTTTATAAAATATCAAAACCTGTATATAATGTAGCGATGCTACAGGAAATACAAAAATAATTTGTAAATAGATTCGCCTGAGGATCTATAATTGTATATAATTATCTGTAAATTTTAAAGGGCTATGAAAGAAAAAAAAAATGCTAATTTACATTAATGAAAATACCACTTCAGAATTACTTTCCTTGTTCAACAGATTTACTTTATGCATGATGCACTCCAGACTTGAAGTTATGCCGGATGTTTTAGGTAAAGTGTAGAAAAAAAAAAGTAGGATAAATTAGTGGCATATGTGGTACAAACACAGCCATTAAAATGCCTCCAGAAAAAGGATTCAGAGAAGGATAAGGAGAGAGTAACCGTGGGATCGGGAGGTAACAAATCTAGCCTGTATCTTACAAGGGCCATTACCCAGCACTTAGACATTTAGTCTTGACTCTTATCTCATCAATGTAGGTTGTGATAGGGCCTGGACCCATCTTACCCAGCCTCTGTGTACTCAGCCCTAAGTTTCATTTCTTCACTAATAATTATCAAAATTAGACCGCTTTCATTGTGTATTTAGAAAAATGATTCTATAATTATGAAAACCATCATATTTTAGTTGTAGAAAAAACCATATTAATTCCGGTAAACGGTTTATTCCTTGTCCATCATAACGAAGTGGTTGGTTCACTGAAAATCTTCAAGTATTTCCAGTCCCGGCTGCTATCAATCAAAGGTGTGTAGTAAGCCTCAAAATTTCGACCATTATGTTGGAAAAATTAACAGCAAACATCAAACTACTACTGCAGTTCTTCAAATCTGACGGACAGGCTAAGAAGGCTCGAGGGAATATTAACAGAGCCTGGGACTGTTCACTTGAAGGTGCGTTCCAACCAACGCTTTATGCGGATACAATAAATTTAACACAGACCTCACGGAAGACTTCGTCAACAGCAATAAAAAAGACTATATGTTATATATAGGTATTATGTTTGCATACAGTGTAATTTTATATATATATATATATTTGTTATTTTTATGACAAGAACGGGTATAAAGATATTTTAGATAAAAACAGACACATTAACGAATTAGAAATGGTTCTTAATGACTATCATATGACTAAAGAAGACTATGGACGCATTACACACTATAAAGGTGATCCAACTAATTTAATAACATTCATTAAACCACTAGAAAAAATATATTCGACAGTATGTAACGAATCTATCACCAATAGAATACATAATAAACAAAGACTCATAAAAATAGCTCTTTCTAGACTCACTGGTGACGCGCAACAATTATGCATGCATGAAGATTTCCTTTCAATAAACGACTTAAAATTACATTTAATAAATCTCTTTAAGGATAGTCGGACAACATCACACCTACAATATGAAATCTCTCAGATTCATATGTACAGAAACGAACACCCAATTAACTTTATTAACAGAATCATCCCACATCAAATTCTAATCCAGAACCGTATACTAATTGACACCTCTATAATAAACAACAAGAAATATTATCACAAAAGGTACTAATTGTAGACCACGTTCTCAGAAATTTACCATCAAGACTTAAGGACGCACTCAACTATCTTATTATTAACGACATGATGCAAATAAAAAACTTTTTATATAATAACTTTAGGATTATAATGGAAGACATGTATCCTCAAGGAAACACTAACAACAGTCAGCAAGAGTACCGACCTAGACAAAACTTCATACAAAACAATTATAGGAGAAATGAATATAATGGTCAATAATTTCAACCCCGACAGTACCAAAATAAATCTAGAAATAATTTTCAACAAAACAATGACTTCGAACATAGCAATAACTATCAGCAACGTTATGAACCCCGTCAGAACTTTAGAAATAATCAACAACGATTTAACTTTCAAAGACCTGAACAAACATTATTCCCATCACAACCCTTCAATCCACATTCACAAAACACCGTGTCAATGCGAACCGTTCGAAGTAACGAAGTGCATCACTTAGACGAACCTCGCACACTAGGACAAGAGAACGAAACATTGAAACAGAAAGTTAAAGACTTGGAGGACAAACTTGTCAAATGTCAGTTGCTAGGGCACAAGGCAAATTAAAGAAAACAATTTTTGTTGACAAGGAAGTGTAGGAATAATTATTAACAAAAAGCCTCTACAAAACTTATCCACTCATTCAGAATAATTATTTATGATTACCAAACTCGGTTTATGACTGAGAATGTGTCCAAAAATCCTGCGTTCATGCGTTATGGCCATTATGTTAATATTTATTCGTCAGTATCTGGCGGGAAGGTATCAAATGTCAGTCCTAGGGCACAAGGCAAATTAAAGAAAAAAACAAACTTTAACTATATTACTTTCTTTTCAAAATAACTTTGATGTTTAATTAATTCTTTTTATCCCTTGTTCAAAGAAACTTTTTGGCTTTGAATCAATAAATTCGAGAAATGAAAATTTCACCTCGTTTTCATTATGAAATATTTTTTTTGTATTTTAAAAATCCCTCGAAACGTTGTGAAAGAATGATAGTCAGTTGGCGACAAGTCAGGTGAATATGGTGTATGTGGTAAAACTTATATTTTCAGATCACGTATTTTTTTGAAGTTAATTGACAAACATGTGGTCAGGCAATATCATGAACTCTCTTCTGTTAACAATGGCTGGAACTTTTTCTTTCAAATTTCATAAAATTTGTTTATTTCTGAACAGCAACAGGCCCCTGTAATAGTCTCACTAATTTAAAAAAAAAATTATAACGAATTACACCAGTCATACCTTGCCTGTCGCCATTGCCATTCTTAGGTGTAATGGAGTTTCTTCTACTAATTCAGGTGGGCTGGTCATGATCCATTGTGTTTTGAAAGTTCTCTACTTGTCTGATGTGGATTGGCATCTACCAAAACATTTAATTCATCATCATCGAGCTTTGTTTCTGGCCTTGTACGCAATTCATTCTCGAGACTTGTATCGCCGAATTGAAACCTAGAGAACCACCGATATCATTTGCTGTACCATAATCAAAACCCATATTGATGTTTTGAAAGGCTTCAGAAGCATTGTGTTCAAGTTTAAATTCATATAGGAATATAACTCCTAATTGTTCCGATTTCATTAATAGTAAAAAATAACACAAATAATTGAACAGTTCACAATAAACTGATAGTTATACCATGAAAATGAAAGAGAAATGTTACAGGTTAATTTCATACCCATTATGTTCTTATTATTATTTATACAAAATAAATCTGACATTTCATCGTTTCCAAACCAATGGCTTCTTCAAGTTCTTCTCTGTTGTCAGTAAAAGCTGATAAAAGTAAAGGTCAATTTGGTAGTTCTAATTTAATAAAACACAACACTAGGACCCGTAGCACCCGTGTGATTTCGCCAAACGATCCCATTACTTTTAATTGTGCTCGACTCGAAGGAAAGTAATAGCGAACCCAAGAAGTTATAATCCTATCAGTTTCTTAAACTCGTTATGAAAAGTTTATGAAGTACTCTTTGCCTTGAAGCGGTCTATTGTGTTCATGAACGCTAGCGGAAATTTTGTGAAGAGATCATTTCAGCATCCGAAAAACTATTATCGACTATTCTGCGGTGTTTCTGAGTATGTGTTGCCGGTTAAAAACAATTTATCACACGATTATACTTATTGAACAATCGAGGAACCTTTGAAAGCTTCTGGTGTATAGGGTTACTTATGAAACTATCTCGACTACACTCATATATGTGTATGGTGTATTTATTCAAAAAAAAGGACTTCCAATTCAAAGTCAGTAATTTTTTGTTTTAATACACAAGAGAGTGCAAGAACCTTAGATACATCGTGCAAAAGTCAATTAAAAGACCATCGTCAACATTACTGGTATGAAATAGTTTTTGTGTTCTATCTTTTTGTTTTTTTACAAAAGAAAAGTAAGTTATCGCCAAAAGTTCGTTTCATAAAATATATAATGCTAAGAATATTGTAATCCTAATGTTATATATATAATGCTAAAAGCCCTTTCTAGTGTATACCTGCCTCAGGACTTCATGTAAGTCACTGGTGGTTCTTGTTATTTTTTTAGTAAGCGACCGCATCCCTCCCCAAAACAACCCTTCTCATATACACATGTTTCAGCTTTAGTTCCAGTTCACACTTGTCTCCCACACACTCGTCCATAAACGGCCGACCCAGTAGTATGTAGTATTGTAACTCTTAATATTTGTATATACCAGTGTTTTGCTTGTACTTCATAATAAAGCATTTCTTTATTTTCTTTTAAAATACCTCTACAAACATTATTTAACTATAGATCCATTACCTGATTTCACTTATTAGGAGACAGCTTTCTTTTCAATTTTTCCACATTTTCTTTTTAATTTGATTACTAAAGCAGTGGCCTCGAGACCTGCTAGAAATGCGTAACAGTGGGAGTCCTGGCAATGGCCGGCCAGTTTCTCCAACCATGTCCTGAGTGTATGTGGCTCTCACGCTCTTTGACAGCCTCCACTGGCTCGTATCCGGTGACGCAGCTGACGGAGTAGCGTGGGGGACTTCCCAAGACTCCGCTTCCTCTTTTGCATGCGAGGGAGGTGACAACCATGTGGATTTGGAAGGTCTCTGGGCTGTTTGTAAATGAATGAGCGAGTGAATGAAAATTGTAATTATGGTATGAATGAAAGCATTTATCACAATTACTTATTGCCCAAAGAGGCAGGATGTAATTTTATCATAATAAAGTTGTTTTTAGATTATTAAAGTTGTGTATTGGGAAATATGTCTGTGATAACTCATCCCTTTTTAGCAGCTATTTTAGAAAATTAGTCAGGACTATCAATTCCGTGAACGCCAAAGTGGCCTGGTATCTGTAGGAATGTTACAGATTCGTGTTTTTTTAGGAAAGATAGCTAAGAGCGAAGAGATGACTGAAATATTGGTTCTACCATTATGCAAAGATGCAGCCAGCCTTTATATTCTTAGTTTCAATACACAAGAGAGTGCAAGAACCTCAGATACTTCGTGCAAAAGTCATTTAAAAGAACCATCGTCAGCATTACTGGTATGAAATGTTTTTGTCTTCTATCTTTTTTGTTTTGTTTTTTTTTTACAAAAGAAAAGTAAGTTGAACGGACCGGAGACGTTGATGTGCAAATCGCACGATGGCAGATAAAAAACAATAACCTGTAATAAGGGAACGGGAAAAGCATATATATTCAATCCGGGATGGAAGTACAGACGAGGCGGTTACAGCAAAGAGGGCAAAAGGAAATAAGCTGTCGGTATAAAACTTATCTCTCATCTCCCTTGACAGTCAACAGACGTCGAGTACATCTCCCTCACGTTTGAATAAGTTTACTATCGCTGGGTGTATATTAGCCGAGGACCCGCCGCATTTTACCATCCTCTCTACATCTTCATCTTCAGTTTTACATCTCTCTTCAAAATCTACTTCATATCATTTCGCAATCGAGGAGTTTGTTTACATGGCGGCCAATTATAACCATCAATAGTTAAATAATCTTTGTAGAGGAGAGTATTTAAAAAAAAAAGTAAGATAAGCTTTATTATGAAGTACAAGCAAAACACTGGTATAATCAAATATTAAGAGTTATATAACTACATACTGGGTGGAGGGTTTAGGGACGAGTGTCTGGGAAACAAGTGGGGACTGGGGCTAAAGCTGAGACATATATGTACAAGAGAAGGGTAGTTCTCTGGGATGGAGATCTTGGGAGGAATGCGGTTGCTTACTTAAAAATATCAGTGACTTCAATTAAGGCACGAGGCAGGTATACAATTCTGCTCAACGCCCTTCTACTTTTAGCATTACATATAATAATGGGATTACAATATTCTTAGCATTATATAACTAATGACATCCCTATTTTTATTTTACTCTTGTGAAGGGTTTTCGTCCTTCATGCTTGGTGTGGTTGAAACTGGAAACATTCCAGTGTAGCACATTACCCTGGGCTCGGATGTCTACAGGTTCCTGTTTTTAGAAAAGAAACGTGGTTAACTAGATACAGGATGACTAGATTTCCCCAATATTTAAAGTTAAATTCCTGGCTCTTATCCAGTGACGCGGCTGACGGAGGAGCGTGGGGGACTTCCCAAGACTTCCTCCTTCGCACGCGAGGGAGGTGACAACCATGTGGACTTGGGTGGTCTCTGGGCTGTTTGTAATGAATGAGCGAATCAATGATGAATTGTAAAAATGGTATGAATGATAACATTTATCTCAATTATTTATTTCCTAATAAAAAGGCAGATTGTAATTTTATCTTAAATAAAAAAAAAAAAAATTATTTGGGCACAAACTTTTAAATACAATTGGGTTACAGAAAACTATAATGCTTTTGTCCGTCTGTCTGATTGCAAGCCCCTCATTGCAAGAGTAGGGGCATGGAATTTTAACTGAAAGCCAGTGGCAGCAAAATATGCTGAAAACCTCATAAACATAATTAAGCGAATGAATGAAAATTGTAAATTCGGTATGAATGAGATCATTTATCACAATTACTTATTGCCCAATGAGGCAGATAGTAATTTTATCTTAATAAAGTTGTTGATTAAGAAAATTAAATTCATAAATAATCAAAATTATGTTTAATTGTTTTGTTTTTTTGGGCGATGAATTCATTTTAAAATATCATACAGATTTTTTCTTCATTATTTTTATAAATTATAAATGTTATCGCGTTTTATTGTGCCTTGGTTGCAATTCTGCTCCAACCGCAGGTCCCTGACAGCTGCTGCCTACATAGAGGACATTCTTTTGTGTAAATTTGCACCATTCACGATAATGCACTGTTCAATACAGCAAGGATTGTACCCCGATACCAGGAGAACGCTTCAATCCGATGCTCAGACTGGCCAGCACGTAGTCCAGAACTAAACTATATTGGACTCTATGGGATGAGTTGTCAAGACGAACAAAAAGACGTCCAACTTTACCATATTGGCTTCGGAGTTAAGGGTTGCCCTAAGGTTAAGCGTTCCCTTAGAAATTTGTTCACAACCTTTTTAGGTCAATGCCCCATCGAATGCAAGCCATAAACAACGCGAGAGATGGAAACAATTAAATTATTAATTCAAAACATTGTTATTTTTAAATTTTCTAATACCACTGGTTTTTGTACAATTTATACTTTTAATATTTCTAATACTTTTCATAAGGCCTGTTATAAAAAATCGATTGGAAATAAGTACACATACTGCAGGGTGGCCACTTTTTTTTGCCCCTAAGTGTATTTCTTATTAACAATTACCAACCAAAGAACAAATACTCGACTATCTGAGCTGTCCTGAACGAGTCCTTCTCAATATGGATTCTCTTTGGCAAAACTTTCTCAAAGATTGAGCCGGAGGGCTTAGGGGCAGACTAGGGCCTACAATGTTACCCTTAATTTCACTTACAGAGAGCTAGATTGGCTGAGGTATGGTGTTCTTTCAAAATATGTAGAAAATATTTCACTTTATCGTTTTTATTATGTCTACTAAATCTAACAAAATATGCTATACGTAAAGGAGATAGTTATTTAACACCATCATTAAAAATATGTCTACATTCTTCTTGAATAAAACGTCTAATTACCATTTGACTTTGCACTATAAAACATCTTGACCGAATGAGTCGTCTTGCATCTCGGAATAGTTTACACGATAGCAAAACTTAGAAAATAAACCAATAAATAACTCCATCAAACCAAGTCCTTATTTGCACAGATCTAATCAAAAGAACGCATAATGAGCAGAAAACGTTTTGTTTGCTTTACAGAATAGTTGTTGAACATTGAAATGCCAATTTTAATTATTTTTCAAGGTTTTTTAAATTAGCTCCTCACATCCCAGCTCTCAGCCTATCCTGTTTACTGTAAGCTACTTTGTGTTGTTAAAAAAAAAATGTACTGAATATACTAACTGTTTTTCTTCTCCGCAAGTACGAATATCAAGGCAGGCAGGTGCATTCTCAACACGTTTTACAATAAAAGTACTGAAAGATTGAAAAAAAAAAATCAACTTTCTTTGTTGATTGTCATCATCGTATCAGTTCCTGTTTAAGGGCCTCGTGTTATTCCATGCCAATTCCTACTTTTATAGAAACCCAAAACTATAATTTTTTCATTAATTATTAACAGTCAAAGATAGAATATACTGCCAGGATAAAAACTTAAAGCCGAAACAACACAACAACAACTATTGCTAACATTATGTTCATACATGTATGAGTGTATAAATGTAATGAGGACAGGTCTTCATTAACAGTAGGGCCTCACATACGAGACTAAAAAGACAAGAACTAAACAGACGCTTTGGACAACTGTACAGACTACTTCAAAGGACATCCCATCTCTCAATAGAAAATAAACTACTAATCTACAAAGTTATACTTAAACCAATCTGGACATACGGAATAGAGCTATGGGGGACAGCAAAAAAGTCGAACATCAAGCGTATCCAATCCTTTCAATCAAAAGTCCTGAGAACAATAGTAAATGCCCCTTATTATGTCAGCAACAAAACCCTTCATAACGACCTTAATATACCCTACATTCTAGAACTCATCCCTTGCAAGTTTACGAAATTCCACAGTAGCCTTTCCAACCACCCTAATCCTGTAGCACAGTCATTGCACTGCGCCACTCATCCCTATAATCCTCCTCGGAGACTGAAACGGCAGTGGCCTCGTGACCTGCTATAAACGCGTGACAGTGGGAGTCCTGGCAATGGCCAGTCTCTCCAATCATGTCCTGAGCGTCTGTGGCTCTCGCGCTCTTGGTCAGCCTCCACTGGCTAGTATCCGGTGGCGCGGCTGACGGAGGAGCGTGGGGGACTTCCCAAGACTCCGCTTTCTCTTCGCGGTGGATTTGGGGGGTCTCTGGGCTGTCTGTAAATATTGTATGAATGAACGAGTGAATGATGAACTGTAAATATTGTATGAATGAGAGCATATATCTTAATTACTTATTGCCTTATAAAAGGCAGATTGTAATTATTGCACAATAAAGGAATTTAACTAACTAACTAACAGTAGGGCCTCAAATTATTTGCAATAAAACATATTATAAACATAATTAAGGGTCATTTATTAAGGGTTTGGGAATTTCAACTTACACCTTAAGTTTTCTCTGTTTAAATCGAATAGAAACAAATGTTTACTCTTAGAACATGTCCTCTACGAATAACAAAGATGAACAATAAACTACAATACAACTTTGGCAACCAAACAAGAAAAAAAATCACTCACTGTTGTTCAATTAAACTTTAGTCTCTTCAAAATTCTTTTATTGACACAATATCATAAAATAGTAAACGTTTCGCCTGTTCAGGCATCATTGAGCACTACATAACATGGGTGCTGTACATATATTGTTTTAATATATGTATATGTTTTAATTATATATAGCTAGTTTTCAAAATTGTAAAGGTGATGCCTGAACGGGTGAAATGACGGTTTTATGTGGTATTTTGTCAGTAAAAAAATTATGAAGAGAGTTGTACTAAGTTGTAAGTATGAGTTTATCAAACAAATATATCAATTAGTTTTAACCGCATATTAATAGTCACAATGAATTGAAATATTTAGGTTGGTATCTAGTGTCTAGTCTGAAATAGTATCTAATAACTGGTCTGAGTGGTAAAGGAGTGTTGAAACAGGACGATGAACAATAAACCTAGAATTTGTTTTTAAATTTCAAAATGTTTGCTTTGTAACAAAACCCTATTATTGCAGTGCTATTTTTAAATTAAATTATTTTGAGGCGTCGATGTTTTTACGATTGTTCGGAGGAAAATTTGGCCGGGCGTGGAAGGGGGCTGCTACCGGATGCCGGTCTACACAGCGAACTAAAGGGCAATGAACTCCTAAAATAAACCAGGGCCCCCCTCGGTAGCCTTCTAAGTGTTTCGGCTTTTACGAGGGGGGGGGGCACCTATTTTCGGTTTGTCGGCCATCTCACTCTGTGACAAATCTCTTTAACTCTTCTCTTTTTTATTTTATAATATCGTTTGATGGAACTCGAAAAAAAAAACGAAATCAGTATTTTTTTTCATAACGATTATTATCATTTCTCGCTATTTATAAAATTAAAGCCATATTTTACAACGTTCTCTTAGAAAACAATTTTAACGGGTACTATGTTATTTTTGCTTGTTGAAACCGTAATTATCAGCAATGTCATGTTCGGTGCTCGAACAAAGGACAAATATATCTCATTTATAAGTCGGGAATCTTAGACTTAAAACTAACTTACATTTAGCAACAAAATCTTAACTTACTCTTCCGCCACAACTCTCCCAATCGAGTACCCTGATCAATATCAAATCTCTCTTGCCTGCACCTGAGTGCAGATCAGGAGGCTAACAATTAATTTGATTGGTGAGAACAATAGTAAATGCCCTTATTACGTCAGCAACAAAACCCTTCACAATGATCTGAATATACCCTATATTCTTGAACTCATCCCTTCCAAGTTCATAAAATTCCATAGTAACCTATCCAACCACCCTAATTCCCTAGCACAGTCATTGCTGTGCACCACTAATCCCTATAAACCTCCTCGGAGATTAAAACGGCAGTGGCCTCGTGACCTGCTATAAATGCGTAACAGTGGGAGTCCTGACAATGGCCAATTTCTCTAATCATGTCCTGAGCGTCTGGGGCTCTCGCGCTCTTGGTCAGCCTCCGCTGGCTCTTATCCAGTGACGCGGCTGACGTAGGAGGGTGGGGGACTTCCCAAGACTCCGCTTCCTCCTTCGCACGTGAGGGAGGTGACAACCATGTGGACTTGGGGGTCTCTGGGCCGTTTGTAACTATTGTATGAATGAGCGAGTGAATGATGAATTGTAAATATGGTATGAATGATAACATTTATGTCAATTATTTATTGCCTAATAAAAAGGCAGATTGTAATTTTATCCTAAATAAAAAAAAAAAAAATTATTTGGGTACAAACTTTTTTAAATACAATTGGGCTACAGGAAACTATAATGCTTTTGTCCGTCTGTCTGATTGCAAGCCCCTCATTGCAAGAGTAGGGGCATGGAATTTTAACTGAAAGCCAGTGGCAGCAAAATATGCTGAAAACCTCATAAACATAATTAAGGGCCATTAACTAAGCACTTACTTGTTAATATCCACACAAAACGAATACGGTTTCCTGCCGTTCTGATTTATAAATAATGTGTATCCCCCCCCCCCCCCAGCTTTAGCATCTTATAATTTCTAAAAGCCATTAGAACTGTCATGGAGCATTTTCAAAAACTTCCATAGTAAGGAACTTTTTTATAATTATAAATTCCTAAATAATAGGTCTCGCATAACCTATGATCTAACACAAAAGTATTTTGTTTCAAAATCAATAAATTATGTATTTTTTTTTCTTTCAAAGCTCTCATTTGAAAAAGGAGGAATGGGGAAAAATAAAATGGAAATTATTGGAGTGAAATAGGTTCTTAATAAATTATGGTTTTTTTTTCAAAACCCCTTTGTTTAACAACAATATTTACTTAAAGCTGTTTTTTTCTTCAAACAGATACTTTCCCCGATAAATACGATTATAGCGAAAATCGCAATTATTACCACAAGTTGCAAAAATGGCGGGGAGAAACTAGCTACCTTATAGCCGAAGTAATTTTTATATATCGGGATTCATTTGACGCAGAATGTTCTAAAATTTTTATGCAGGTGGTTCCTTTGATTAGATGAATCGTTTTTTATCTATTTTGAAAAAACGCCTCTTTTTCACTGCATTTCTTAGCCTAATCTCCACCGCTCGCCTCGGCAGAGGGGGAAAACTCAGCATATTCATATTTGACCTAAAAGAGATTAAAAAAGTCTCACCTTTGATTGAATTATTTCCCAATTCAACTCCGTAACGACTGTTCTAATAAGGATTCTCTGCGAAAAGATTTTATATTCAAGTACAGAAATCCTTTGAGAAAACAAATCATTAACTCTTCACACATTCTTCCTTCTTAAATGTACAGTTATTTCTCCTACGAATCCATACAGTGGACATATTTATTTCATGCAGGTTTCCACACAGGTTCCTCAATTCGACGATTTGTTTAGTTGCAATAAGTTTAAAAGACCCTAGATTGCTAATTGGGAAAAATCAATTGAACTAAGGGTGTCCCAGAATTAACGCAACATTTGATTTAAATAGAAAACACAGTTTTTAGTATTTTTGTTGTTATTTTTTTATTATATTATAGAGTAATTATGGTTATTTATGGAATAACAAATCGGGCAAATGGCCTCCATGACTTGGCTGCCACATACGCACTATTTTGTCAAAATTTTCCATGACCATTTGGCATAAATGTGGTTGAATTTCGTTGATGCAGCGTTGAATTTCCTCTTTTAATGCACGGGTGGATATGGGTTTGTTGACGTACACCTTTGACTTCAAATAACTCCATAACAAGAAATCTAAAGGTGTTAAATCACACGATCTAGGGGGCCAATTCTGATCACCGAAACGAGAGAGTGCACGACCTGGAAATGTCTCATGCAGTATTTGAATTGTTTCATGGGCTGTATGGCATGTGGCACCATCTTGTTGAAACCACATATTGGCCACATCAATATCATCAAATTTCGGCACAAAGAACTGTGTTTACGACGCTGAATTGATGTTCCTGGATTTTCAACAACACTCTCGCGCACTGCTTCGATATTGACATTTGAACGGCTTGTTTTCGGACGACCAGTGGGCTTAGTGTCTCCAACTGATCCCTAAATTTTTCAATTAATCTCCTCACAGTTGATGAAGTCAAAACACTATTCCGAGCATATTTTGTATGAAATTTTCAAAATGCGGCTGCCAAACTTTCATTATTTTTGAGTAATGTTTAACAATAAAAACACTATGTTCTATCGTGTAATGCTCCATTTTTACTAACCCTAAACTGTCAGCTGTCAAATTGTTTTTTTTAGTATTGCCAGCACTTTACCGCACAATTGGTGCCAAATTCAAATCTTCCGTTAATTCTGGGACACCCTTTAAATAATCAATGAATGTTATCTATGAAATGGTCAGTAGTACTTTTTCAAGAAGATCAAAGAAGGGCGGTCTTTCACGCTATATATAAGATACGGTCAAAAGTCTTTAGTTTTTCAAAATAATTTAAAAAAAACGATTCATACCACCAAAGGAACCACCTGCATACAAATTTTAGACTGCGTGAAATGAATACCAATATATAAAAACAACAAATTTTCATAGTAAGGAAAATAAAATTAGACAAGATATAAGGAGAATAATCTGGTTTTAAACTTTATTATTATCGCTTTTGAATGGATTAGTTATTATCTAGTTAGTTATATTTCTTCCTTGACATAGAGGAATACCATTATGCTTGGCTATTAACAATACAAATAATAATTGATGTAAGAAATTTAAAAGAATTAATGTTTGATATTACGGCAAGGGCACTGATCCTTGACGAGAGACTATGTAGCTCTAGACATTCGACCTTCACCGAGCCGTCATGTTACAGCTATTGGAGGTATCAATTATAATTCCTCAAGTTCAAATTTCTTCAATATTTGTATGCCTGACCTCCCGCGCCGGCGTGAGCAAGATCCTGCGATAGAATTGTAATAGAGGGTCATTGAACTGGGCAAGATTAATTATTCTAAATAATATCTTATTCCCCTTTATCGTATCTTCGGAAACATTGTGTTTATGTCCTAGTTAATAATCTTTTTTTTTCTACATTATAGCCGAGATAAAGAGTCAGTCATTCCATATTTATTTGTAATCTCCGTCATTATAACGGAGCGGATGCAAAATAATTCTCGCCGGCTATTATGTAACATCCTCATCGGTCCCGCTGCACTCATTCAAATTAACAGACGTATGTTTAAACCTAACTCATTTAAATTTAGGTTCCACTTAATGACTCAAAGAATGGGTAAATCCCCCCCCCCCCCGCAAAAAAGCCCAACCAATAAGAAATGCTCTTCATAACCTATTCCCAACTTTTCCAGATCCTAGAACATAACAACTGTATTACAATCTGTCTCATTGGGATATAAGTAATTGTGATAAATGTTCTCATTCATACCAATTTACAAATTTCATTCATTCGTTCATTCATACTATATATATAGGGTGTCCCAGAATTAACGCAAGATTTGAATTTGCCGCCATTTGTGTAGTAAAGTGCTGGCAACCCTAAAAAAAACCAGTTTGACAGCTGACAGTTTAGGGTTAGTAAAATTGGAGCGTTTCACGATAATAACTTGTCTTTATTGTTGAACATTATCTCAAAAATAATGAAAGTTTAGCTGCCGCAGTTCGAAAATTTCATACAAAATATGGTCGGAATAGTGTTTTGACTTCATCAACTGTGAAGAGATTAATTGAAAAATTTAGGGAGACTGGAATATCTATCTGCGTTTCCATATTTTAATAATAAAAACCTTAGGCATCAGTTAAGAGAGGGGGGAACTAGTGCACGACACAGTTGAAGCCCACAGGGGGTGCGGCGGGTGTAGCCCCACCTCTGACCTGCCTAGATAAGACCGAGATTAGGGACTTACTCCTCAAATTATTTCATATATGTTACTCTCGGAACCCGGTACCTGAAGTGAACACTTCTCTCGCTCTCTATCTCTATCTCTCTTGTAAGAAAACGTTATAAAGAAAAATAACAATTGTCATTTTTGTCACCAATTTCTGTATTTTTTTGCAGGGGGGGATTCTTTGAGTCATTAAGTTTAACCTAAATTTAATGGTTGTGACGAATGTATATCAGTGGAGCACATTATTCAAAAATGTGCAACATCCAGGCTGCTTCATGAACAGCGATACCTGCATTATCGTCACCATTGGGCATTAGTAAGGACGGATGAAAGAATTTTATAGGACTTTTAGAAATCCATCGAGTTCTACTGCATAATTTAAGCAAATTATTGTACCTGACAATGACTAACCGGGGTCGAGTGCTTACCAAATAAATAAACGTTTCGCAATGTGTACCCCACTTCAATATGTTTAAGAGCTCACTGTCAATATTTGGTGATGGTATTTGTCAGTTTTCGACAGAGAGATTATTTAATAAATACAATTTGATAGAGAAGCGTCAAAGCTGTGTTCGGTGAGACTGGCCCCTGCACCGGTGGCAGATGCCATCACCGCAACACATCGACCTGACCGCAGCCGCTCCAGCCAGCTAACAATAACCGTTAATTCGCCTATCTACCTTCACTAAGGGAAGTACGCATAAACCTTCGGACCACACATCTTTTACCCTGGATGTCATCTGTACTAAGGAAGTCCTCTGTATGTTGCATCATCACATCTCATAGTAATGGAGTATCCTTCTGGAAATATTATATGTGTAATTTAAACAGGGCATATAATAACTACGGACTCAATAAAACTGAATCAGATGATGTAATGTTTAAGGCACATTGCAGCGAAAGCTTCGTAAATTATAAATATGCCTAAATAGAACTAAACGGTGTCCCAGAACTAACGCAAGATTTGAATTTGCCACCATTTGTGCAGTAAAGTGCTGGCAACCCTAAAAAAATCAATTTGAAAGCTGGCAGTTTAGGGTTAAAAGTTTGGCGGCCGCAGTTCGAACATTTCATACAAAATATGGTCGGAATAGTGTTTTGACTTCATCAACTGTGAAGAGATTAATTAAAAAATTTAGGGAGGCTGGATCAGTCGGAGACACTAAACACACTGGTCTTCCAAAAACAAGCCGTTCAAATTTCAATATCGAAGCAGTGCGTGAGAGTGTTGTTGAAAATCCAGGAACATCAATCCGGCGTCGCAAACACAGTTCTTTGTGCCGAAATTGAATGATATTGATGTGGCCAATATGGCGTTTCAACAAGATGGTGCCACATGCCATACAGCCCATGAAACAATTCAAGTACTGCATGAGACATTTCCAGTGTGTGATTTATCACCTTTAGATTTCTTTTTATGGGGTTATTGGAAGTCGAAGGTGTATGTCAACAAGCCCACATCCACCCGTGCATTAAAAGAGGAAATTCAACGCTGCATCAACGAAATTCAACCACATTTATGCCAAATGGTCATGAAAAATTTCGACAAAAGAATGCGTATGTGCCAGCAAAGTCTTGGAGGCCATTCGCCCGATGTGTTATTCCATAAATAACCATATCCTATTTACTTTATAATTCAATAAAAAAATAACAACAGAAACTGTGTTTTCTATTTAAATCAAATCTTGCGTTAATTCTGGGACAACCTTTACAATAGTATAAACATCCAGAAAGCCTACACTATTTGAGAACTTCTGCATACCTTTTAAGGTTTCATTGAGTTAAATCTACGACTTAATTTAAATTCTCCAGTCATTAATTATTATAGCTGTGGTATGCAATATTTCAATAATTATTCTTGGACTGGTCTGGATTCAAACTTGGGATCTTCTGGATTCTGATCGCTGAACTCTCAAAGATATTCGGCCGGTACACTGCAAGGTACCTGGGCGGTACAGCGTCTGGACCAAAGGTCCCGGTCTCAAATCCCTAGTGTGTAAATATTTTCCCCTTTAACCAATAATTATTGGAGTCTTTAAATCGTGCCTACACTAAAATTTAACAACTTTAAACTTTATAATTATGAAAAAATAAGAAACCAGCGGAAGGTAAAATGAATGTTAAAGTATGATAGACGGTAAATTTTCACATGTGTGAGTTACTGTGATTACACTCAACACGAAGACATGTTAATGACGACTATTAATAGTGATTATATTATAGAAGTGGTTACAAATAATTTAAAATATGTTTAAAATAATTCAACTCATGAGGGGTGCTTGATACAAAGGGGTCTTGTCAATAAATTTTTTGTCATTAAGTCGTCTAAACCCCCGGTACATATTAGGGATTTCCAATTGGGACATCGAGATCTTTAATCTGATATCCTAGTATGACAGAAAATTATTTTTGTTTTAAAACTAATTTATTTACTGTCACTTTATTATTTTTTGGGTTGGTCTTATTTCAAAATCACCGAGGCATCAAACGTAACAACCTTGCAAAACATGCTTTTTAAAAAACAACTCTGTTCGAGAAATTGGGGAAGAACACGTTAATGCAGGCTTAATGACTGTGTAGTGATAATACGAAAGTCAGGACACAAATAGTTAATGGCTTAATTACATCGTCGAGATAAGCATTTTTTTGTGCAATATTCATCAATTTGAGGATTTTTTGATTTTTTTTTAGCTTAGCTCTCAAATTTTTAAGATAAGGGAAATCCTTTTACTAGGAGTACCTGTAAGAATTTTCATTTAGTCCTAAATTATTATTAATTAACGAAAATCTATCAAGTTTTATAGGATTGGAAAGTTTTCTCATGCCATCGCCAGAAAATCCATCAGAATTCCATCTATATAAGTCAAACAGGAGACTAACAAGAACTGACTGATATGAATGTAAATAAGATGTAGATTTTTAATTCGGATTAGAAAGGCTGTTTATTAATTTTTGTCTTACTAGAAATAAATAAAACTAAAATTACCATTTTTACATATTTTTATTTTCCCAACGCCGAACTGAGAGGTCGTATTTTTGATCCAGGAACAGGGATCGTCTTTTGTTTGCCTGTAATTACGTCCTACCACAGTGGTCGTTAAAACGATTCAATTAATTTGACATTTTAAAGGTATATTATTGCACAACACCTCGAAATGTGAGGTTAAAATAAAATAATGGGAATTATGGAAACGTGTTAAACAAGTTTTTTTAAAAAAACTTTTAAGATTTCTTTTATCCAGCTTGGAAGTTATTCATTTCTGAGTCTTTCGAATTGGGTGTTTTTCCTCGTCGTTAAAGACACAAAATCACTAAAAGAAGCTCGAAGATATTATCACAAATAATGTTTTAAGTCAAGAATAGAAATCGGTCATTTAATATCGCACTTATAGTCAATAATTTAGCTATTGACAATTTTTTTTTTAGTTTAAAAATTGACTGATAGACATCTGTTTACACAGCTGTGAAGCAGTCTTTTTATTCAAAATTTTACTTATTAATTTTAATTATTTGTGGTGGGAACTTCAAGCAATTGAAATCAAAGTACACATCACTATTGCTAGGCCCCACATTTCTACCCAAGGATTTCAATACTAGCTAATCCTGATTGTATCGTTAATCACTAGTAATTATTATAATAACACCCTCGTTAGTAATTAATCAAATATCTCAAATGGGGATCACACCCAAATTGTTTTAAAGTCATTTCACCTGGACGGGAGCTGCCTAGTCCCTGGACCTGTGAAGGAATAATGGAGGAATCATTTTAGTTTTCCAGGGCCTTTTCTCAATTGTAAACGAAATATTTCAACATCGGTACATTTGTGTCAGGTCGTCAGTAAGTATTGAGAGTCTGCATAAATAAATAGTTTCTGTATCAAATATTTATACCTTTGTGAAAATTTTATCAACATCCCCTCTTCAAATTCATTTGTATTATTAATCGTTTGGTAATTATGACTGGTCGAAGTTGAAAATAAACAGTTTGACGACTTCCCATCCGTGGTGCGGGCACGATTTCAGTCACGTAATATCTATCGATTCCTAATTCCGGGTAAAAAGTTAATGAACAAAGCGCAAAGCTGTAATTTCATTCCAGAGTAAAACACTCAACTCTCAGTCCATGATGTTTTTTCAACGGTGTTTTAGAATAGGTTAGTTCTTTGGTTAGATTCAGCAATCAGTAAATATTTTTAATTTATTATTCCATAGTTTTATTATTACTATGATAAGGCCAGTTGAATTCTGACATGGTTAGTTTTTCAGCATTAAACCATGTCAGCTTGTATGTTCAATACGAAATATATTTCGTGGACTTGCAGGCGGCTGGCCTAGCTATCAATTTAATTTATAAAATGTACAAACATTAAATAATGACACTGTCTTATTTCTTGTAGTAAATACATTGCCCCTTACTTTCATAACTGTTCAACTGAGTATTGTAAAATAACTTGAAGATTAAATACTAAGTAATAAAGTAATATCTATCCTATTGACCAAAACTAAAACTTTTATAATTAAGGGTTACCGATTTTTGTCTTCAATGATTTTTTTATTTAAAGCAATAGCTTTTGACAGCCCACGTCTGCCATCCTTAGGCTATGACAATTACGTGATAAACTAACAAAAAAACAAAAACAGTTACACTTTAAAATATTAATATGTAATCAATTATCTATAACTAACATATAAATAAAATGTGGTTAAAAATATATGCATAGGTAATATAATATCATATGCACAAACATATACGCCAATGATACTTGGTAGTGCAGGACAGATTGTTGGGTGGCAAACAGGGCGGTGTAAATATTTTTGTCCATTTTTGCACATTAAGTTTAATGTTTACATATATTGTATAACGATCATAACCAGAGGGTGACAGACATGTCTGTCTAAAGCGCTTGCTGTAAATAACCAAATCATTAAAGAGCCTAGAACAATTGTCATCGTTGTGCCAGCTTCTTCACCACGAAAGAAGTTCCCTTATCTCGGCCCAGAAAACACCTATCTGCGTTTCAATATTTTAATAGTAAAAACCTTAGGCATCAATCAAGAGAGGGGGAAACTAGTGCACGACACAGTTGAAGCCCACAGGGGGTGCGGCGGGTGTAGCCCCACCTCTGACCTGCCTAGATAAGACCGAGATTGGGGGCTTATTTCCCAAATTATTTCATACATCTTGCTCTCAGAACCCGGTACCTGAAGAGAACACTTCTCTCACTCTCTCTCTTTCTCTTGTAGGAAAACTTTATAAAGAAAAACGTTCCCATAAATATATGTGGTTCGTCTGTCCGTCAGGCCAGTGTTCCAAGCCACCCAGGAGGTCCTGACCAAGGCTTCGTTACCTTTTTGTTTATTGTGGAAAGGTATCGCCCCACTCACTGCAAGGAGCTTGATGCAACCTGCAGAGAATGAAGCCCTACGAAAACCACTCTTTAATAATTAGTTATAGAAACCAACGATAGAGAATAAAACCGTCTGGTGCAATGTTTACAAATCTAACATTTTTGTATCAGCAAATTTAATATGGGATCTCGGCTGATTCTATGGTTACATCTAGATTTGAGTCGTTTATAAAAATGGGTTAACTTCCATTAAAAATTAATCTCATAAACTGTTCCCTCCAATTTATTTATCCTCGAGATCCCGAGATACTCTTCTTGCTCTACCGAGTCAGAATGGCTCCGCTTGACCAGACTTCAAATACTTCCTCCAGCCCACTACCAAGTCCTAGCCACTAAATCCCTACCGTACATATAATCTCCTAAACACAAAACCACTGTTCATTCCCTGTTCGCAGAACTGTTTTCTTCGATCGCTCATTTCAAATCCAGTTTCTATAAATATCTTATGTCCTCTCAATCCACCACTATCGAACTATTTTGAGTGCCATCCTGCTATTAACAAGATTTCACTGACAATATTTAATTTAGTGTTTCTTCACAAACCTTACTTAAGAAGTTAGTTTTATTTAGGTACGCATTAATAACTAAATTATCTCTAATCAGTTTAAACCGTCCTTGTCAGAAATATCCTATTAAAAACTACGAATACTAGGTTCTCTTTGATAATTAAATATATACATTACAAATAAAATTTCATCAATAAGTGGTATTTTTTCTTTCTCGTTGATTATGAAACATTTCTATATAATAACAAAGGCACTAAAAGTTAAAGGTGTGTCTAATACGGTAGCGATCCAGTGAACCACATTCTATGCCGTTAGATTTTTGGCGAAGGAGCTATTTGTATATTTTATATACCAATAGCTCCTAGTAAATCTTACAGGTTAAAAACTAGCTGAGAGGCCTAGTAACCTCTCTTATTATTTGATTATATAAACATTTAAAAATATAGTGATAGAGAAAAAAACCAAAGTTATGGCACTGAATAGCCTCTTCGGACTGGAGGAAATGAGTCTAATTATATAATGAAAGACAAAATGAATGCCCCTATGAAAACCATTCATTAATAATGATTAGTGATTAGTAAAAATTTTATTATAAAACAAATGTTCAATATAGAAACCAATGATAGAGAATAGAACTTTTTTGGTCAAAACTCCAGAGGTCCTGTATTTTTTTTTCCTGATTTTTGACAAATGATCCATACGGATATTTATGATATGATCCATATAACATACAGTTCCTGGTTACATGTTATAAACTAGCCTACTTAATAGTCCTTTGTTATTGTATCTCTTTATATCTTAGCGATTATCTTAGCGTATAAAAATATAGTGAGAGGAAATATGGATTAAAAGAGACGACATTCAATAGACTGATGAAGCAATAATAAGGATTTCACTACGCTTGGCATTAGATGATGCCATCAGGTACCCAGTACCTCATCTACACTTACTAATATGTGTCAAAATATAAAAACTTACCTTCTCAACGATACTTACTCAATTGGTGAATCTTCTTTTCGTTTATCATTTTCTCTTTACCGTTTCCTTTCTTCGATAGAACCACAGATTTCAGAGTAGTTCTTTTCTTAGAGTTCTGAATTATGGTAATAAATGATACGGATCCATGGAAGCATTACTTCGTACATAAAAAACTTCCTTGAGATTTTAATATGTAGCAACAATAGTACAACTATTAAAAAATTAATGAAGCTCACTGATAAATTATATCAAACAGTTATTATTAGTTAAATTAAAAATCCATAGTCCTTATCGATAGTTGATGAGACTTTACTAGACTATAATTACGAAAATTTGTTGTATAGTTTTCACTTGTGTGAGATCCACTTGATTGTTTCAAGACTTCTTCTGGCTATTGGGTTTTCTTCTTATTTTCAAAATTGTTAACCCCTAATAATAATTTTTTTCAATAATAAAAAGATAAAACTATCGGCAAAGATAAAGCAAGAGAGGATTTAAATTTCTTCCCAGCTAATGGGCACTAACATTTACTCCGGTGACATTGACCGTACTAAGGTCCTCTCACAGGGAACATGTTATATGGAGCTCCTTATTGAGCCTCGGAATTAAAAAAAAAAAGTAAAAGAAAGAGTCATCGTTATGGAGATGAACATAAAAAACAAAAAGCCGTAATAGGCATTTGTCAAACGAACATCCGACATTAAAATTGGACAGTGGGATATTTGTGCGCAATAAAATTGTACCACACATAGACATGGATCTTGCGAGTTTACTTTTATTTTTTCTCATACTCCACACAGGAATCACGTTTTAGGAGTGACAAAGGAAAAAGTCGGTTTCAAAATGGTTAGTCTTGGACCTCATATTAACAGTATACCAACTTCTCAACCATGAATTAATAGAAGTTCTCTCTCTCTCTCTCTCTCTCTCTCTCTATCTCTTTTTATCTATCTCTTTTTATCTCTCTCTATCTCTTTCTATCTCTCTTTATCTATCTCTTTCTATCTCTCTTTATCTATCTCTATCTCTCCCTGTTGTTGAACATTATCTCAAAAATAATGAAAGTTTGGCGGCCGCATTTCGAAAATTTCATACAAAATATGGTCGGAATAGTGTTTTGACTTCATCAACTGTGAGGAGATTAATTGAAAAATGTAGGGTGACTGGATTAGTTGGAGACACTAAACACACTGGTCGTCCAAAAACAAGCAGTTCAAATTTCAATATCGAAGCAGTGCGTGAGAGTGTTGTTGAAAATCCAGGAACATCAATTTGGCGTCGTAAACACAGTTCTTTGTGCCAAAAATGGATGATACTGATGTGGCCAATATGGGGTTTCAACAAGATGGTGCCACATGCCATACAGCCCATGAAACAATTCAAATACTGCATGAGACATTTCCAGGTCGTGTACTCTCTCGTTTCGGTGATCAGAATTGGCCCCCTAGATAGATGTGATGTAACACCTTTTGATTTCTTTTTATGGGGTTATTTTAAGTCAAAGATGTATGTCAACAAGCCCACATCCACCCGTGCATTAAAAGAGGAAATTCAACGCGGCATCAACGAAATTCAACCACATTTATGCCAAATGGTCATGGAAAATTTCGACAAACGAATGCGTTTGTGCCAGCAAAGCCTTGGAGGCCATTTGCCCGATGTATTATTCCGTAAATAACCCTATCCTATTTACTTTATAATTCAATAAAAAAATAACAACAAAAATACTAAAAACTGTGTTTTCTGTTAAATCTTGCGTTAATTCTGGGACACCCTTTATATATGCTGGCTTTAAAAGGTATATTAAAAAATTAAAACACCGTAACAAATCTTTTTCAGAGTCCTATAAAATAATGGCCCTTGCAGAGGGCTGCCCTCATGCACAAATATGTATGTATATATGTTATATATGCATATAAATAAATATGTATATACAAATATGTACAAAAAATATGTTGTATCTTATTAACTGCAACTTTAGGATTTCTCTGTCTTCGTTTGACATCATGCTTTTAATTTTATTTCTGTTGAATATCTCCTTATAAGTACTTATGTACTTCTTATCAATCTCGGAGAGTAGACATGACTGCAGACCAAAGTGTCTTTTTGGACTACAAAAAGCATTGTATTTTTAACGTTCATTCTAAAAGGTGTAACTTTGCCATCAAAACGTAAATGTATAGGAAACAGAAACCAAAGCCGAATTACGTCATGAGAACGAATTAAATATAATCAGCCCCATTCCCAGGAGAAATTAAAAAGGAAAAAATTCAACGGCCCGACAATTCTCCGAGTCAGACACGCAGAATACACACATACCGACTACATATAAACAACCGCATTCCTGCTTGTTTTCAAGATCAGCGCTCTCCGCTCCATTTATTCCGAATAGAAAGTTTTTCCACAGGCTTGATTATATTCATTAACTTGTAATTAATCATCGTCGCCTATTGAAAATTTCTTGTACCGGAATTTGAAATATATATTGTCTCGGAATTCAAACTATATCAAAGCATGGGTAATTTTTCTAGAGGTAAGTTAAATATTAGTAAGTTTAAGAATCGGGCAGTATTCAACATTTTTTTAAATTAAATTTAAATTCACGCACTCCATAATATTGTTTTCGCTTATTTTAATTTCCCTATACTTGGTCTATATTTCGCTATTTGTGAAAATACATTTTTATAAAATAAAAAAAATGAATTAATCAATTAACTTAATTCACAATCTGTCAAAAATACTGAATCATTTTTTTACGGGAAAGGGTATTGTTAAAATCTATTGTAAGTTAAATAATCTTTGCAGAGGAGAGTCTTTTAAAAGAAAAGAAAGAAAAGCTTTATTATGAAGTACAAGCAAAACACTGGTATATACAAATATTAAGAGTGGGCAGAATTTGCGCGAACAAGTGTGGTCTGGGGCTAAAGCTGAGACGCATATGTATAAGAGAAGGGTAGTTCTGGGAAATGGGAGCTTGGTCTAGGAAGGATGCGGTCGCTTACTTAAAAAATAACAGGATACACCAGTGACTTCCATGAAGTCACGAGGCTGGTATACACTAGAAGGGGCTTGCTTCGACTTTTAGCATTATATATAATATTAGCATTACAATATTCTTAGCATTATATAATTTGAGATTGGCTTATGTTGGTGAAAGCGAGCTGTTATCAAATTTATTGAGAATAAATTCATATCTCCAAAATTTCTTACACAGTCAACGCCCCCTTTTCCATCCACACCCTTGTGTGTATGTCGCAACCGAACAACTTAAGTCGAATCCTCCAATAACACTTTCTTCTACTTATTGGTTGGTTATGAAGATTTAATTTTTTGGGCAGGAAAATATCCTGACTTCATTATCACACTTGGTTCAGTAATTTAAAGTCTTTCAGGAAACCTATTTTCTTCTTGTTGCGATTAGGCAAAGCGCCTCTTGAATTGTTTATTCTGCCCAGCTGGCACTTGGACTAGGATCTTGGACGGTTAAATGTAATAAACGGTTTTGTGGTCTTACGGTGAAACGCTCAAGCCCCTTCTACTTGTTCTTAGCAAGATTATAAACATTATATATAAAGCAAGCATTATAAATCTTGGGACGTCATTATGCCTAGAGAGACTCTAGGCCCAGCCATCAGTGGACTCTCACCACTGTGCCGCAACAACCAACCTCCGCCGAGGCTTCCCACACCCCTTAATCCTCTCACACCACCTTCAACCTGGTACTCCTAGTACAAGGACCCGCACAACCAAAATATCCCTTATTTTTCCCTCATCCTGAATTTCTAACTAGAGAGCTTAGGGGAAAAAAAACAACAACAAAAAAACTTGGGACGTCATTAAACTCTGTATCTTATTAGTATCGGTATATGTATTTCTCACGGTTAATATTTTATATTGTCTTAATATTATGTTAATATATTTTTGTTGTTAATGACATTAAAAGACATTTTCTAATATTATTAATCTGCTTGGTTTTTAAACTTTAAAGTTTTTAAAGTTGACTATAATTTCACCAGATGATGACAGAATAAGCTGTAGAATGCAATTGTGATTTTCATAAAATATCTCGAACAGATAACCATTTTGTATTTTACTCCAAAGTCATCATTATTTATTATGGCATTCCCTCAAATGTCGGCTAAGGAGCATGTCAAATAACATAAAAAGTTTTAGGTCTAATGTATTTATCATTTTTCTGTGATAAAAAACAAAGATAAAATATCTTTAAATTACGCAGCCGATCACCGGCCCATGCAATAAAGTAGATGGAGATAAAGAAGTTCTGTAAGTTGGCCGTATGGATGTAAATCAGATGTAGATTTTTAATTCGGATTAGAAAGGCTGTTTATTAATTTTTGTCTTACTAGAAATAAATAAAACTAAAATTACCATTTTTACATAGTTTTATTTTCCCAACGCCGAACTGAGAGGTCGTATTTTTGATCCAGGAACAGAGATCGTCTTTTGTTTTCCTGTAATTAAGTCCTACCACAGTGGTCGTTAAAATGATTCAATTTTAAAGGTATATTGCGCAACACCTCAAAAAGTGTGATTAAATTAAAATAACGGGAATTATGGAAACATGTTAAATGATTTCTTTTGGAAAATTTTTAGTATTTCTTTTGTCCAGCTCGGAAATTAATCATTTTCGAGTCTTTCGAATTCCGTTTTTTTCTTCGTGGTTAAAGACACAAAGTGTCTAAAAGAATTTAGAAGATATTATCAGAAAATAATGTTTTTTAAGTCAAGAATAGAAATCGGTCATTTAATACGTTCTACTATATAGGGCATATAGTCAATATTTTAGGTATTGACAAAATTGTCAATTTTGCTTACTCTATATATATAATATACTTTATTGTCTTCAATTTGAAAAGTCGTCAAAATGGATTAACAAATGAAATGTAATGAGCAGTTTTTTTTCAAAATCGTTTAACAATTTTAAAAAACAAACTCATGCTAAATATTTTGATATTTATTCTTCACCTCTTACGTCCTTTACTTCTCGTTTAAATAAAAATAAATCTAAAAATTAAAAACAAATAGTAGACAACTGATCCATGGATCAACTAGTTTTATTATGCTGTCATTCCTGAGATATAGACAAATAATAGTCCAGATAAAAGTTTTGATAATCTTAAAACGGGAAGTAATATATGCAGACAAAGTTTTTAAAATGGTTTGAATAGTTTTGAAAGGTTTTAATAGAGCTTATGCTGGAGCAGGCTGTAAACAGGGCATTGGAAGGCCAGGCCTAATACTAGTTTTAGTTGCGCAATCGCCCATCAGGTTCACAACGGGCACGCCAACAGAAAGAAGATCATTTAAATAAAATTACTTATCGAACAATTCCAATAGCCTTCCCTTTATCATGGGAATAATCAAAGTGTTACTATCTGTTCTATTATACCAAGTTAGTTCAAACTTTTATGGGAATACGGGGAATTTTGTTTCTCACTTCCCCGATTATTTTTCAGCACCTTATTTGCTCCATCCAATTTGATAAATATCATATTATATTATTATACATATATAGTAGAACGTTTTGCGGTCGATTCGTAAAATAAATGCCTACTCACTCAGGCTAGTAGTGATAAACCTAAGATATATAACCTATCTTTGGTTCATCTTCATCTTGGTTTTGAACTGGTAAATTCAAGGAAATCTAATCAGCTATATTTTGAATAGTACTTAAGTTACTAATTTTTTTACAACTATATTATGATAAAATTACAATCTGCCTCATTGGGCAATAAGTAATTGTGATAATTTTTTTCATTCGTACCATATTTACAATTTTCATTCACTCGCTCATTCATACAGTATTTATAAACAGTCGAGAGACCTCCCAAATCCACATGGTTGTCACCTCCTTCGCTTACGAGAAAGAGAAAGCGGAGTCTTGGGAAGTCCGCCACGCTTTTCCATCAGCCTTGTCACCAGACACAAGCCACTGGAGGCTGATCAAGAGCGCAAGAGCCACAGACGCTCAGAACCTGATTGGAAAAACTAGCCATTCCACTACATTACCACGTCTCCCACTGTCACGTATTTATAGCAGGTCAAGAGGCCACTGCCATTTTAGTCTCCGAGGAGGATTATAGGGACAAGACTGTGCTAGGGGATTAGGTTGGTGGGATAGGTTACTGTGGAATTTTATGAACTTGGAAGGGATGAGTTCAAGAATGTAGGGTATATTAAGATTATTATTAAGGGTTTTGTTGCTGACGTAATAAGGGGCATTTACTATTGTTCTCATGACTTTTGATTGAAAGGATTGGATGCGCTTGATGTTCGACTTTTTTGCTGTCCCCCATAGCTCTATTCCGTATGTCCAGATCGGCTTAGGTATAACTTTGTAAATTAGTAATTTATTTTCTATTGACTACTTCCAACATCTTCTTGGCCACATTTGCAGATGACACTGCAGTCTTGTCATCCCACCCAGACCCCGACATAGCATCCCATAACCTTCAAAAACACCTTAACGAGATCGAGTATTGGTGCAATCAATGGCGGATCAAAGTTAATGAAGCAAAATGCTCCCACATTACCTTCACCCTTTGTCGCAAGACTTGTCCATTAGTTTATTTTAATTCTATTCCTCTCCCAGTAACCGAGACAGTACGGTACTTAGGCTTTCATCTCGACAAACGACTGACCTGGAACCCACATACGAGACTAAAAAGACAAGAACTAAACAGACGCTTTGGACAACTGTACAGACTACTTCAAAGGACATCCCATCTCTCAATAGAAAATAAACTACTAATCTACAAAGTTATACTTAAACCAATCTGGACATACGGAATAGAGCTATGGGGGACAGCAAAAAAGTCGAACATCAAGCGTATCCAATCCTTTCAATCCAAAGTCCTGAGAACAATAGTAAATGCCCCTTATTATGTCAGCAACAAAACCCTTCATAACGACCTTAATATACCCTACATTCTAGAACTCATCCCTTCCAAGTTTATGAAATTCCACAGTAGCCTTTCCAACCACCCTAATCCTGTAGCACAGTCTTTGCACTGCGCCACTCATCCCTATAATCCTCCTCGGAGACTGAAACGGCAGTGGCCTCGTGACCTGCTATAATCGCGTGACAGTGGGAGTCCTGGCAATGGCCAGTTTCTCCAATCATGTCCTATTGTATGAATGAGTGAGTGAATGATGACTGTAAATATGGTATGAATGAGATCATTTATCTGTATTATTATTGCCTTATAAAAGGCAGATTGTAATTATTGCACAATAAAGTTATAAAATTTTCTATTGAGAGATGGGATGTCCTTCGAAGTAGTCCGTACTGTAGTCCAAAGCGTCTGTTTAGTTCTTGTCTTTAATTGTCTTTAATATAAGAAGCTCAGCAATTTATTAATGCCAATTCATCATGAATACCATTTCTTTAATATTCCTTATGGGGCTTAAGGAAATTTAGAATTATAGAGCAAAGCAAAACGATCATACTCATCCAGTCTACCATACCAAAAGTCTTGAGAACAATAAATAACGTTAACTCCTTATTAAGTAGAAACTTAACCCTTAATTATGATATAAAAATCCCTTATATCCTAGATTTGAAACTTTCAAAGTTGACATAATCCTCCAAAACCTGAGAAATTACTGAAAATAATCGAACTCAATATGTTTCTATTCAATTCTTAATAATAAGAAAAAGATTATTCGTTTATGAAACAAAAGCACTACGAACTAACCTTTACTTCGCATACATGTCTATTTTCAGCTGGGAAAATACATAGCAATAATGTGTTGAATATTCAGTGAATTTGTGGACGCACAAATATAGAATCCAGTAAAAGAAATCGAATTTGTTTCGCAACCGAATCTCAATTTTGGTTTATTTTAAATTAATTCTGCCGCGTAGGCTCTTGCTATGTTGAGGATGCCTTCAAGCACGAAAAACACAAAACGAAAAAAAGAAAAAAGATTGAATAAATAAATAAAATCAATAGGAAATAAGATTGTTTTCTACTGGTTAGTAATTGGATGAGATTGTATCAGCGGGCGACGTTGACCAAAAGTTGCCCAACGATTGTGAGGGCATTACTCTACCCCCTCCCTCGACGGCCGAAACCGGATTAACATAACATAAGCCGCTGTAAATATTTCTTGGGTCGGAGGAATATACGATTGTAGATTGGCAGGCGTGGCAATGCCACAATATTATTAACATATTATGTTAAACAGCTCAGCGATAGGAGGCGCCAAATCTTTATTTTGGAGCATTACTGAAGAACATATCAAGGAACCACTCTCTGGGTGCCTTTTTCATTTAGGGCTTGAAACTTTTTATTTCTGAGCACACAAAAGCCTAAGGGGCTCATAAATTTATATATATTCTCCTGAAGGTGAGTTTTCCTAATTGTCCAAATATTTCAAGGGTTGAAATATGTATACTTTCTGCAATTGAAATAATAACAGACCGGTAAGGGAAGCTTCGGGTGATGTCGAGCACTTGAAACCATGGATCTGGAATGGAAACCGATTCAGCAAACGCGTAGCTCTAGAATTAAAAAAAAACTAACATACTTCGAGCAAACACAGTCCATTTCTAACGCTATCTCACTAATAGATCATTTATGTTCAGGCTGGTTGTGAGCTAATAATTGATAACATATTTAATATCTGTACCTCGGAAAGATACAACACTATGTCCATTTTTTTCCATATTGACTTTATTAAGGTAAAAAAGGTTTTTTTTTCATTTTATAACAACTGCATGATGTAAATAACAATAAATAGAATGTTCAATATATATGTAGAATGTTGTACAACAATATGTAGAATGTTGTTAAATAGAATGTTAGAATAGAAAGTTTAAAACTCCTCTCCTGTAAAGTTATAAAAATGGGCATAGTGTTGTATCCCTCCGAGGTACAGATATAATAATAGGATTACACTAAAATATCTTTTTTTAATTATATATTTATTGACAAATCAAATCATTATTGTGATACAATTACAATCTGCCTTATTGGGCAATAAGTAATTGTGTTAAATATTCTCATTCATGCTGTATTCACAATCATTCATTTACTCGCTCATTCATACACTATTTATAAACAACCCAGAGAGCTCCCAAATCCACAGGATTATCACCTCCTTTGCATGCGAGAAAGAGGAAGCGGAGTCTTGGGATCTCCCCCACGCTTCTCCATTAGCCTTATCACCGGATACGAGCCAGTGGAGGCTGACCAAGAGCGGGAGAGCCACAGACGCTCAGAACATGATAGGAGAAACTAGCCATTACCAGGACTCCCATTGTCACGTATTTATATCAGGTCAAGAGGCCACTGTGGTCTCCGAGGAGGAGTATAGGGATAAGTGGTGCAGTACAATGACTGTGCTACGTGATTGGGGTGGTTGGATAGGTTACTATGAAATTTCATGAACTTGGAAGGGATGAGCTCCAGAATGTAGGGTATATTAAGATCGTTATGAAGGGCTTTGTTGCTGACGTAATAAGGGGCATTGATTATTCGAGATGGAAGCGGCACAGGGTAAAAGTAATGTGGGAACATATTTAATTATAAGATATATTTTAAAATGGTGCTGTATTATCCGAAAGCACCTTTATCAATATAAAATAAACTGTGGCCAGACCAGAGAAAGGTGTACATTCATAAATATGAATATTAGATACTTTTTTAAAGGACAAAGACAAGCAACATGATATCTCGAACTCCTTGGCAAAGTCAAAGGCAATATCTGTAGTGTACAAGTTCTGTATTTTTTCCCCATATTTTCGTTTTTCTACATGTAAATAAGTGAATATTTCAGTTTTGCGTATTAATAATATTTTAGTTTCAGAGGCGCTATGGTATCTGGAAACTATATGTAATCAGACCATGTACATAAAATAAATAAAACTCTCTCTCTCTCTATCTCACTTTCAAAAAAAAATGTATATATCAAGATAGTCCCCATAAAAACATGAGAGATTTTGTTTCTGCAATGCCCACCCTTAATGGAATTCAACCTTTACACTATTTAATGTTAATTTTTCGATTAATATTTTAAGACATTATAGATCTAATAGACATTTAGAATGAATTTGGTTTATCTATTCATCGTGTATAATTTATTCATATCATACACCTTCATGAAACTTATGACGATTGTTAGTTAATGTTCTTCTTGTTTGCTTGTAAGGAAGCAGAAACAGTTTTTTTTTACTCTCATCCCGTGACCTGCTATAAATGCGTAACAGTGGGAGTCCTGGCAAAGGCCAGCTTCTCCAATCTTGTCCTGAGCGTATGTGGCTCTCGCGCTCTTGGTCAGCCTCCGCTGGCTCGTATCCGGTAAGGCGGCTGACGGAGGAGCGTGGGGGATTTCCCAAGACTCCGCTATTCTTTCGCATGTGAGAGAGGTGACAACCATGTGGATTTAGGAGGTCTCTGGGCTGTTTGTAAATACTGTATGAACGACGTACGTTTTGTTTCCACCCTCATATCTACCCGACTAGACAGACTAATCTGTTCTGATGATTAGTCCGACCTAGTAATAGAACAGCAGCCGAAAAAGCAGCCCTGTACGCAATGAGAGTATCTACAATAAGTGATCGCTAAGAGATGACAACCCTCCCAGAAGTGGGTCCTCAGTAGCACATCTTCAGGTGAAAGGGCGTGAGATAGAGGGCCGTGCGGTTTGGATTCATGTAAATCAGCTGTGAGCAGCTTCTGCTTAAAGGCTCGTCGGATCGTGAGCACAAACCCCATTTTACGTTGTAAATGTTAATAGGACTCTGGGAGTAAACGAGACGGAGCCTGCGATCGTTCAACTCGATAGGATTCGGACGTCCCTGGGGGGCATTCCGACCAAACGAGCAGTCTTACCTGTGCAACTCCTAAATCCCCATTACCCTTCCCTGCCCGCCCGCCATTACCCATCCTTGAAATATTTTTGAGCCGGCACGATTGTGTAGGCATTGGTGTTGTTCCCGTGTCGGTACTTCTTGCTTTCTCCAGTCAGTATCTAAATATTATCTTTCGCCTATCATAAGGTATTTTCCTCTGTTCGGTTAGATAATTCAGACGATTTCTCAAATCCACAGCCCACAAAAGCCCCAACACATGATACATATTATTAATTAAGACCTTTGAATTGATACTCGACTCAATACTATTTTAATTAACTAAAACCGAATAATTTGGGAGGCTTAATTTTGTTTTATAGAGGAATAAATCATCAGAGCAAATTAGTCTGTCCAGTCAGGTAGATGTGAGGGTAAACAACAACAACTTTATTATGATAAAATTACAATCTGCCTTATTGGCCAATAAGTAATTGTGATAAATGATTTCATTCATACCATAATTACAATTTTCATTCACTTGCTCATTCATACAGCATTTACAAACAGCCCAGAGATCTCCCAAATCCACATTTTTGTCACCTTCCTCGCATGCGAAAGGGGAGCGGAGTCTTGGGAAAGCCCCACAGTCCTTCGTCAGTAGCGTCACCGGATACGACCAAGAGCGCGAGAGCCACATACGCTCAGGAGATGATTGGAAAAGCTGGCCATTGGCAGGACTCCCACTGTTATGCATTTATAGCAGGTCACGAGATGAGGGTAAAAACAAAACTGTTTCTGCTTTCCTACAAGCAAACAAGAGGAAAATTATATAAAAATGGTAATAAATTTTTTGAAGGTGTATGATATGAATAAGTTATACACGATGAATATACAAGTACGAATATGTGTATAAACCCATTTCAAATATTAATTGATTCATTTTAAAAAAAGGATCTTATGTGAGAAAAACACTTATATTGTAAAAGTAATCATTTTATTTTTAAATAATAAATTTTGGATTATCTTGGGATAGAAGAACCTTTTTGCCGAAAGTAATAGTGCAGAAGAATAACATTTATTTTCCCATTAAAGTAAAACCCTTCATAACGTTCTTAATATACCCTACATTCTTGAACTCATCCCTTCTAAGTTCGTAAAATTCCATAATAACCTATCCAACCACCCTGATTCCCTTGTACAGTCATTGCACCACTCATCCCTATAATCCTCCTCGGAGACTATAACGGCTGTGGCCTCGTGACCTACTAAAAATACGTGACAGTGGGAGTCCTGGCAATGGACAGTTTCCTCAATCATGTTCTGAGCGTCAGTGGCTTTCGCTCTCTTGGTCAGCTTCTAGTGGCTGGTATCCGGTGACGCGGCTGACGGAGGAGCGTTGGGGACATCTCAAGACTCCGCTTCCTCTTTCACATGCGAGGGAGGTGACAACCATGTGGATTTGGGAGGTCTCTGGGCTGTTTGTAAATATTGTATGAATAAGGGATAATTACTTATTGCCCAATAAGGCTGATTGTATTTTCCCCGTTATTGTAGGCTTATGTGTAATAGAAGCGAAATCCCATTCTGAGTAGGATTGTGTTATTAGTGCGACAAGTGAGTTTTAGGACCTGGTTTAAGAAGGTGGTCCAGAGGAATTGTACGCTCGTTTTGTTGTGCTTATTTAGTACAGTGTATGTCATCCAAGGATATTGATGTTTCGGAAGGAAAATCCACAGGTACCGATGTCCTTTTGGTATTCCAACATGACTAATTGTTAGTTGCAATAAGCCAATTTCAGGCAGGAGGTCAACGAGTTCGTTATGTGATATAACCAGTAGAGGCACGCGCTTAAACACAGATATACATCACATACAAAAGTCCACTTCACATGACCGGTACTACACTGATAGAGGTTTCAGAACGTCATTCACTTCAAAATCTGAATGGTTTTATTGGAAGAATCAGAACAAAAATTATAAATGGGGCTGACTACATTGGAAAGTATGACTTGACTTCATTAAACCCAACAGGACTATGTAGAATGGTCTCTGTGCTGAGATGTGCTGATTCTGTTAAAAAATTAATTTTGAAGGAAAATCACTGCGTGCACTTTTTGATGAAATTCTCGCACTGTTTTACGACTGTTAAAAATCAGTGAAATGACATTAACTCACTCCATTTGTCTCGGCAGTGCCGGTAACCGTTTATTATAGCAACATGGCTGTCAAAAGAGGCAATAATAAAAATCAAGATGCTTATCTAATAAAAGTTTTTATTGAGCTCATTAGGTACAAAAGAATTTCAAGAGTCCTGCGTTTTTATCGGTACGAATGATGTTTTGACTGCACGCTAACTGCATCAAAATGCCATGTTGGACTTGCTCTGAGCTAAGGTATCTTTAAAACTTGTCAGCCAATCGGATTTCATCAAGAAATTTTTATGTAACGCTTCGTGCAACCGCTGACGCCAACTGGCTGGAAAACTTTTATGGCATGACATAAAAATAAGTGATGCTCGTAAACATAAATGGCTTGATAGCCTCCGTAAAGATTCTTAAAATTATATCAAATATTTAAAATAAAATCAGTTCAATATAAAAATTGGTTGATAGTTAATAAAGTTGAGAATGTTTAATATGGTAGCATTTCCATTTGAATGGCAGGCAACCCATAAATCTAATTTGGCAAAGAATATTTAAAATTTTAAGTGGTATTCGTCCGTCAAAATTAAACAATATAACAGCGCATGCTTGAATGACAAAAATAACTTCTTAAATCATCCTAACAATGATAGATTTTATGTAACATTGCAGCAACCAAGTGTTTCTCTCTGAGGTATTGAAATAAGTATTGGACAAGTATTGGATAAATTAAATTGGGATTTTAGATTATATCATGAACTATATTTTTGCATGTTACCTATCTATAAGGCAAACAGGGCACATTCAATAATAGTTGGTCAAATAAACAGATATAAAGTGTAAGAAATCAAGTACATGTTTATTCCAAGTGTTAACAAAAATATATGAATTAGGTATTCATAAAGAGTAGCAGAGCCCTACAACATCCACGAAATGATAATCTTGCAATAAACCATAAAATACTTCGTTTCCTCTATGTCCTGTGCAGTTTGTTTTGTTGTCACTTTTCTTGAATTTGCTATACTGTGTCCAATAGGCTAGAGAGGTTTCAGAACGTCATTCACTTCAAAAGTGTCTTCTAGGACTTTTCTATTGTCATAAAATCACCAATAAAAACATACAATGACTATTATGCTATTATTTGAGATTTTGACACGATCAAGTCTTGAAAATGACAAAATTTCGGTGATAATTAAATGGATAAATTTTCTGGAGATACTCAAGGTTTTTATTTTTAAAAAACACACATTTTCAAGGAACAATACTGTGTTATTGATATATATTTCGACTTTTACTCTCACATAATCTATAAAAACACCCCTCCCGCATCGATGGCAACAGACTGTCAGGGAAAAATTAGGTTAAGAATTAGTATGTAAGTTAGTTTTAAGTTTTTGATCAAAAAGGTGAGCCCCACCACCTTATTGAGTCTTATCAATGACGTCAAGTTTTATTCTCGTACTCATGACAAGATAGTGAAAAATATCTGGAAAACATTGAAAATTAAAAGTGAATGATACGAGTTACTGTGATTAAATTGTTTATATCAATAAAGAAATGTATTGAAAAGTTCTATGTGACATTTGTATGTATGAAAACATTAGTTCAAAAGTGTTAATATAATACTTAATGTTACTCTGAATATAATAATAATTAATCTGTACTCGTTTAATATTTAGATTCCCAGTCATTGACTCGTTGCAGCACCTCACAAACCCAGTGTTTATCACTATGACCCCACCACCCCTCCCGCATCGATGGCAACAGACTGACAGGGAAAAATTAGGTTAAGAATTAGTATGTAAGTTAGTTTTAAGTTTGATCAAAAAGGTGAGCCCCATCACCTTTATTAGAGTCAGTTCAGTCCAGTCACGTATAATGTTACACATTATACTTGTTTATTCCATTATATAATTTTTATAAAGTAACAAAACCTGTATATAATGTAGTGATGCTACAGGAGATATAAAGACCAGATGCAAATAGATTCGACTGAGAATCTATAATGAAAATAATCATTTTGTCATTTTTTAAGGGGATATGAAAAAAAAAAAATTCTTAATGTCGGATAAATAGGTTTAGAATAAATATATTATTAACGGAAGATTGTTGGAACATGTAGTTCAAACTTGAAAATACTTACTTGTGGTTGCGTTAAATATTACTAAACATTTCTGTACACATAAGGGCCCACAAAGGAAGACTTAAAATGAGTAGATGGAGCGAAAAACATATTTATTCAAGCTTATACTAAACATGAAGTGAAATGGCTGGAGGGTTATCTAGCAAGTTTCTATCTGATGGCCAAAGAGGCATTCGAAAAATAGTGACAAGAGAAAAGAAGGAGTGAGAGAGGGCTTTAGCAACTGGTCCTTGAAATAGGTTAGCGCTTGCTCTGAAGGCACTTTAATTATAACCTTTTTTCCACTGAACCTACATGCACCGTCAGCCCGTCCTACATCTTTTAATTAATTATGTTAAATGTATTTTTTTTTTATTTATCTTGTCTCGCTCACGACATTTATTGTTAACATGTAGATATATGAGATAAAGCTGTCTTGAGGATAGTTCGGGGAGATGCCGGGTCTAAGTCATGGCTCTGGAACTATATTTTTTCTTCAGTTATATAATGCTAAGAATATTGTAATGCTAATATTATATATAATGCTAAAAGTAGAAGCAAGCCCCTTCTATTGTATACCTGCTTCGTGACTTCATGGAAGTCACTGGTGTTTCTTGTTATTTTTTAAGTAAGCAACCGCATCCCTCCCAATTCCCGGAACTACCCTTCTCTTATACACATATGTCTCAGCTATAGTTCCAGCAGACACTTGATGGGACTACCCTTAATGAAAGGCACCCATCAGCTCAAAATAATTTTCCTTTTCCTTTTATTTTTCCCCACATCCTATTTTTTATAAGTTTGAGAGCTTTAAAAAACAAAAAAAAAACACTTGTTCTTCGGCACTCGTCCCTTGACATCCCACCCAGTATGTAGTAATATAACTCTTAATATTTCTATATAGCAGTGTTTTGCTGATACTTCATAATAAAGCTTTTCTTTCTTTTCTTTTAAAATACTCTCCTCTACAAAGATTATTTAACTTTCGACTAATAATTATGTAAAAAATAATTTTACATTTTCAAATTGCTTTGAAAACATATCGTACAGATACGTTATTAATAAAATGTACATAGGAATTATTTAATCAATAAGGTTTTAAATATTATATTATGTTACGTCCCTGACCCGTTTTAATATTTCTCCCTTCGAACTCAATGGAAATTCTTGAAATTTTATCGAACGAAACCTTATGGTTAATTACTGGGCGAGTTCGTATTTCATCCTGATCGTGTCATGCCATCTTGGCAAGTAGCCCTAAAAACTCATTTTTTTTTTTCCACCAAATGGATATGATGTTTTGGTTTAAATGTACATTAAGAGGTCCAAGAATGATCAAAGTCAACAAACAGATCAGATAAGGGCCCGAATCGGTGAAAGTTTTGACCCCATGTTGAAAAATGGCTAATTGACTGATTGAAAAAAAATCCGTACTAAATTCTTCTTATGAAATCTTCTAGAGCGACAGTAGTCAAAGCCTCAGGTCTGTACAAAACTCATTTTTGTTCCTTCTAGATTTTTTTGCAACGCATTTGTTTTTATATATTATTAGGGAAAATTTATTATCACTAACTTAATTATTTATTAGTACTCTTTGTTATTTTAGCTTAAATTTAGTCTGTTTGTTAATAGTATACTTTTTATTAAAAAAAATTAATCTTTACTTTTTGTCTAGTTATTACTAATTTGTAGGATACTAAATTCGTAATTTATTGCTTTGTCTAAAACACGGTCATGTGCTTACGTCAAGTATATAGATATTTGAACCAGCCAATGACTTCTGGGAATCGATAATAATAAACGTCTTGTCTCAAATGAAAGATTTTTTTTATATATATATAAAAATAACTTTATTACGATAAAATTACAATCTGCCTCATTGGGCAATAAGTAATTGTGATAAATGTTTTCATTCATACCATATTTAAAATATACAATATACAATGAAATATTAAAACAGTTTTAGCGTTGTTCAGTTTAAAGAGAGCCTTGTTTAGTTTATTAGGCACATCTCATTCGCTGCAGGCTCGGTATTCACTAACGGTCTGTAGACACCGTTAGGGTCTTACGAAATCAACCTGAGATTACAACTTTGTACTTATCGACGTTTGGAGCACGTTTATCGATTCAGAAATGTACGGATTGGACATGGTGATACGAGGCAAACAATAGACCCATGAATAGAATTATACGTTCATATTATGTTTATGGGTGCTTTAATGTTTGCTCGCCTATTGAGAATACTGTATCAACTAATACGATAAGCAACCGCCTGATGCTGGACTTCTGGATTATATAAAATTAATTAATGTTACATTATTAAGTCCATTTTATATCGAGTTAAAAATTCTAGGGGAATAATTAAAATAGTAATTGAGTAACAAGCACAGGACAAAATAATGATTTGAATATTGAGGATAAAAAATAATGTTGGACATTGATGGGAATAAGTGTCGTAGAAGTCTTGTGTTGTGTGATTCGCCAGAAGAATTGAATTTAAGGACATTATATAAGGTGTTTGTTAAGCGGAAATGGTACCGCAAAGGGAAAATCCGATGATGTAACTTAAGTTTATTAACATAGGTTTAAATTATTTGTTTGCATATTTGTATTTTTCTATTAGCTATCTAAAAGTGCCCTTTTATAGCACGCGCAGTATGGAGAGTTTTATTGCGGAAAATACTAGGGTTTGAACCTCCAACGCCACAACTTATTACTATACATTCAATAAAACAGTTTGTTATTGCTGTTGATTCATATTTTTTTTCCTTTTTTTCCAATCCCATTAAAAAAAAATGACAAAACTTTTATTTACTATAGATTCTTAGGCGAATCTATTTACAAACTACATTTTATATGTCCTGTACCATCGGTACACTCTATACAAGGTCTGAATCGGCATAGAAGTGATATAATCAATACAAGTACAATGATACACAATGTGCTTGGCTTCATTGAAAAGACCCTACAAGGTGATGGGGCTCACCTATTTGATCACAACAAAAGAAAACTTAAAAATATATTTCTTTTTTTGTTACTTTGTCACTACAATGTCATCAATGCTTTCCAGTTTACTGGAAAGGTGAAAACAAATGAAAGATGTAAACCGTTAATAAATCAGCTGTTTTCGATCAAAATCACTTCGTTTTGTTCGTAGAATCTTCTAGGCCACTAAAAAATTTCTGTAAATCAATTATTATTAAACAGCTTTATTGTGATAAAATTATAATCTGCCTTATTGGGCAATAAGTAATAGTGATAAATGTTCTCATTCATACTATATTTACAATTTTTCATTCAATCCGCTCATGCATACAGTATTTACAAACAGCCCAGAGACCTCCCAAATCCACATGGTTGTCACCTCCCTCGAATGCATAAGAGGAAGCGGAGTCTAGGAAAGTCCCCCACGCTCCTCCGACAGCCGCGTCACCTGATACGAGCCGGCGGATGCTGGCCAAGAGCGCGAGAGCCACATACGCTCAGGATTGCTGTAAAGAAAATCAAAACCATTCATACTCGTTTTCACAGGACATTAGAAATTAATTCTCAGCCTAACATGGTTATATCATATTCCAAATTCACATATTTGCTCTCCAATTCATCTGTTGCACCAATTAGATAATCATCAACGCCTGGGTTATCACCTTTTTCACACCAGCTAGACTAGTCAAAATAAATGAACGCTACAAATGCACTGTCTGCTCATATCTTGAATACTTTCCAAATTAAAACCGTACGCGTTGATATATTAATTTTTTTTTTAACGCAATGGGGGCAGATTTTTGTGAAAAGTCATTACATCCTATTTTTTGGGAAAAGTGGTTTAAAGTTTAAAAATTTCAGCCTTAACATATGGGGGATGGTCATTTTTTTTGTAATGCATTTAAAGAGCGTTGTAATTTCTTGAATTTCGATTAGTTCATGATACTCCTCCAGCCGATAAGAAATGTCGATTTCTTCTATAGTCACATGTTTAAAAGTATAGTTTTATCTTAGTATCTACTCATTTTAGTAATAAAATTGAAAAAGTACGACACAGGTCTTACCGGCGATAGCACTTGCTAACTTCACCCAACCTGTCGCTTCGTCTCAAACTGATGATATATAAATGTGTAATCCGGCCAGCTCTGCTGTACGGTGCCCCACCGAATGGGATCATGCGAAAAGTGATCCGACATACCTCTCTCGAGAGGTTGAAGAACGTTGACCTGCACCCGTTGCTTGGTGTGCCGTCGGTGGGTAAGTTCATCCGCCGGAGACACATCAAGTTTTTTGACTCGTTGCAGCACCTAACAAATCCAGTGTTTAACACTATGACCCCACCACCCCTCCCGCATCGATGGCAACAGCCTGTCGGGGGAAAATTAGTTTTAAGTTTGATCAAAAAGGTGAGCCCCATCACCTTTATTAGTCAGTTTAGTCCAGTCACGTATAATATATATGATTATACTTGTTTATTCATTATATAATTTTTATAAAATAACAAAACCTGTATATAATGTAGCGATGCTACAGGAAATACAAAAATAACTTGTAAATAGATTTGCCTGAGGATCTATAATTATATATAATTATCTGGAAATTTAAAAGGGCTATGAATGAAAAAACAAAAAAAGTTTTGCTCTTCATGCTTGTAAATTATTATAGAAATGCCGAAGAGAAAGCATGAGCTTAGCCTAGTAATGAGCATGTTGAGAAACAAGATGGTTTCTTCATAAAATGATATTTAATACTCTTATATAAGGGGCTGGCTTCCATTGAACCAGCGGGGAAAGCTAGGCCTCACCCAAAACCGGTAATTGATACCCTACATTCGCCTGCTGCCTGCTCACCACGTGGAGCACACGTGTACTACGCACACCTTTAGCGGTACGCGCACGCGCTGACGGAGGTCGGAGAGGCTTCATTCATTTTCCCGCTTCCACTGCGTCACTTTTCATTCATAACTGTGTCGCGGAAGGAGCGCGGGTCAAAGGCCAGCGGTATCAGGCGAAGGATCTGGGCCGTCTCGTTATATTCCAAGTGCGATTTACACACGTTCTTAATAGCCACGCTCATGTGTTAGTTAATCAAACAAAATATTTTGAACATGAGGTTTGAAACGTTAGAACTACAAATTGCAATCAGCCACCAAAAAATAACGAAAGCACATGTTTAATATTATGTTACATTATATAAGTTTAACTATTTTTGTGAAAATATCCAATTATTTATATGTAAAGTTAACTAATCTGTGTAGTTAACGTCTTTTAAAAGAAAAGAAAGAAAAGCTTTATTATGAAGTACAATCAAAGCACTGGTCTATACAAATATCAAGAGTTACGTTACTACATACTGTGTGGAATGTCTAGGCACAAGTGGGGTCTGGGGCTAAAGCTGACACATATATGTATAAGAAAAGGATAAGATTCAGGGAAATGGGAGGTCTTGGAGGGATGCTGTTACTCACTTAAAAAATAACAGGAACCATCGGTGACTTCCATGAAATTTCTATATTTGTTTCCTTTGCAAGGGTAATTTAATTTTTTATTTGTAGCTTGACGCCATTTTCTATTCCGAAATTAGGACAATAAAGACAAACTATCATATCATGCACCACCAACTTTTGTTTTATTTTATAGCTTCAAAAAATGCAAAAAAAATCGATAACATCGAAAGACAGAACCCAGAAACTATATATGAAAAAGCGTTCTTTTTAATTCATTACACTTTATAAGAGCTCATCAAATACATTGGTAACTATCTCAACTTCAACATGATACAGTATAATTTGTTCTCCACAAATTCTGCATTTGTTAATATATATTCTAATTCGGGAGATCCACCTTGGTCTTGATCCCCATAGTATTTTAAAATATGAATACGAGGGGAAAACTCACAACGAATTTGTTATGTCAATTGTTAACACAACGGTATTCATAACCATTACATCCAACACACAAAAATACAAATACGACGTAAATCTGAGTGATGTTCAGTATAGCTTTAAATCATTTACGACTCCTATCGTGAGTTTTATAATGCTAAGAACAAGTATTATGAAGTACAATAAAAACACTGGTATACACAAATATTAAAGATTACGTTGCTACATACTGTTTGGAATGTCTAGGCACAAGTGGGGTCTGAGGCTAAAGCTGACACAAATATGTATAAGAAAAGGATAAGATTTTGGGAAGTAGGGAGTAAGGGAAGTATGGTGGGGTGTGGTTGCTTACTTAAAAATAACAGGAACAATCCGTGACTTCCATAAAGTCACGGGGCAGGTATACAGTTAAGCTCAAGACCCTTCTACTTGTTCTTAGCAAGAATATAAATATTATATATAAAGCAAGCATTATAAAACTTCGAAAACACAATCAAAAAAGATCCGTCTAAAATATTGCTAATTGTGATTATGAAATGTAATTAGGTATTTCTTCCCTGTGTTTTTTCTAAATTTCTGTTGATACTCTTACAATTTTCAAAACAAAACTTTTCGTGCTTTCTATGTTCTGAATAAAGTCAATGTCAGCGGTATAGTCTAGTCGGGAGATGCCTTGGTGAAATTATGATCTGTATGATATTGTAGTTTCTTTTAAACTGTTCCGTTTTCGCCAAGAGATTCTATTAGTATAGCCCCTTTAGATCACGCTTGAGGTATCCTCTCGATCGCTTTGATTCGAGGCTGAGCCATACAGGTGTAACACATTAATACTAATACCCCGAAACACAGCTATTTCTTCAACTGGAAATTGAGCACGTCAAATCTTTCTCGGGGATAAATGGATGTATTGTTATTGTCCTTTGTTTTTATCCAAATGTGACTATAATGTGTTTCTCAAAATTTTCCGATCGGATGAGTGTAAATTTCACATGATAACACTTAACTAGTCAAAGCCGAGCCTTTACGCTTCGCCGCCGACCTCGGACTTAAATGTCCTCTATTTTGATTTAACCATTCCTTTGATCTTAAGACCATTCCCTACGCGTATTTAACATCAAATATGCTACAAATCTTTTTCAAACGTTGCTTTAATTTAATTTTTTTTTTCTTGGTCCACGAATTGAATCAACAGAACTAAACTAATACCATAAAAAAAAAAAGAAAAGAAATTAAAAGAATATTATTTTTTAAAGAAAGTACTATTTTCAACATGGGGTAGAATTCTGAGACAACATTTCAAATCCCTTTGCCTATTGAATTTTGAATGTTTCTTTTTAAAGGTTTCGTTGGTAATTCTTTGAACACTTTTAAAGCATCAGCTCAAGTTAATGAAAGCCTATTTCAGCAATTGCGACATGATGTTTCCGTTTGGTGACCCGACAACATAAAAAAAAGGATACAATTTTATATTTTGTGTTCATTATTATAAACAAAGTAGAACACTTTCAGCAACAACACCCTTCACAACGATCTTAATATACCCGACATTCTTGAACTCACCCCTTTCAAGTTCATGAAATTCCATAGTAACCTATCCAATTACCCTAATCCCCTAGCACAGGGATTACACTGCACCACTCATCCCTATAATGCTCCTCGGAGACTAAAGCGGCAATGGCCTCGTGGCCTGCTATAAATGCGTGGCAGTGGGAGTCCTGGCAATGGCAGTCTCCAATCATGTCCTGAGCGTATGTGGCTCTCGCGCTATTGGTCAGTCTCCACTGGATCGTATCCGGTGATAAGGTTTACGGTGGATCGTGGGGGACTTCCTAATTCATCGTTTCCACTTTATAATGTGAGCGAGGTGACAATCATGTGGATTCGGGATTGAGCGAATGAAAATTGTAAATATCTTATGAATGAGAACATTTATCACAATTACTTATTGCCCAATGAGGCAGATTGTAATTTTAGCACAAAAAAGAAGTTTCAACTCTAATTAGAACACTTTTAGAAGCTAGCCTGATCAATTTAATGCAATGTGAGTCGTCTAGCCAAAGGTCAAGCCCGAATTTCCCGGCAAAGAGAATGCAATAAGTTTTTTTAACAGCATGGAGTAGATTTCGGCCGCTATCCGATGGGGAAGAGTAGGAGGTTCCTGTGCAGCAACCATCAATGAAAAAGACACCAGTAATAGTCCTTAGACAAGCTTTGTCCATTTCCATATTATTATAGAACATTAATTAGTTTATCACGTCAATATATTAGTAATTAAAATATCCCAAGTCTTATATTTTACTATTTTCCCTCATAAGAGAACAGCAGAGATATACTTGAACCTGTATGTTTTATAATTCGCATGATCTTTGGTAAAAGCTAAGCTATGCGTAAATAAATGGAGTGATTGTAATTTGAGATGGGTTTAATGGCGGTTTACGACATTTGCACAATATTCACCCCGTCAGTACCGAATTATAAAAAATGCAAAGGGTTGAACAATTTCAAGTCCCCCTAAAAACGAGGCGTGTAGGTAGGCGTCGGTAATAATCAGAAACCCACCGTCATAAAAGTCAACAAAATGCAAATTGCGACCAAGCTTAGGAATGCCGTATTAAATAAACCCTAAAAACGAAACCCGCCCGGGGAGAGGAGCTCCGTAAAGCATTACTACTAGCGATATAAAATGAATCCAAGATAAAAAAGATGTGGTCAAGTTCACACAGCAAGTGGTGGATGGCCTCAGGGGTTTAAGCGCTGGTCGTAAACCGTGTCCGGGGAAATCAATGCCGACAATAAAAGGTCCTCCCTCAAAACAATCCACTAGGTAAATGGTCCCTAAATTTCGGCCCGGTCCCGACTTGCCCTGTCCCTGTTCGCTTTAGTACTTATTTTATTGCTGCGCAGCTTGCCCGGCCACACGTGGACGCTTTATATCAGTTTTACTTGCCAAATTATCCCAGTTTAATAGTTTTTAATCTCGTTTTATTTCGCTGTTTCTCGGGGTAGAGACCCGGGGGGGGGGAGGACACCCGTGTAGAATAGCAAATTGATTGAAAAAAAAACCACGATTTAACGCTCAATACCTGGAACCATTAATGGCGTTACTGATTCAGGCCTTCAATGGAACACCTTACACTTGAGACCTAGTATATCTGGGAATTAAAATGGACAGACACCTCCATTTTAGTAACCATTTTGCGAAGAAATTGAAGCATACACGCATGAAGTCTTACCGGCATACGGACTTATTGACTTCCCCCAATCTATCACTGCGTCTCAAGCTACTGATTTACAAGACTATACTCAGGCCTACTCTGCTGTATGTTGCACCGCTTTTTCGTTATCTGACGTATGCGACAGCTAAGAAACTCCAACAATTCCAAAACGGTATACTGATGAAAGTGGTCAGAGGTACTTCATTCGAGCAGCGAAGAAACAGTGAGCTGCATGAGATATTTGAGCTGCCTACGGTGGATGAATTCATCCAGCGTAGACATATCAAATTTTTCGACTCATTACAATATTTGACAAACCCGGTGTTTAACACTATAACCCCCGCTCCGTTCCCCCATCGATGGCTGGAACGCTTTAGTTTTTTAGGTTCTAGGTATAGTTTTTAGTTTGTAAGTTTTTTCTCCCATTTTTAAACCGAAGGTGAGCCCCATCACCTAGATTTGTTTTCAAGTTATCATATTTTTAACCACAATCTGTATTGTTGAGTAACACGAACTTCTTCAAATGTATCTGCGCATAGCAGAATGAGGAGAAACTTGCAAAGCTTCTTGTAATATTTTTCATTGTATAACTTCAAGGGGTTTAGAAAAAAAAAATACACTTGAAGTTATGTTCTTTTCTGAGGAACACTTTCTTAGAACTAATAACATTTATGAAATTATCTTTGAACATTGAAACCTTATAATGCTACTATATTATTTACTACTTACTAATCTTTGTATCTTCCGTTACTAAATACGTGCCGAGATATGACGCAAGGAAATACCAGTTAACGGTAAATGTGCATACTAGGACTAGGAGTGGCCGCGGGACGAGATAATGATGAGCTATAGCCCTCTTAAACATTCAGGATTATGTCGAAACTCTAACGAATGTTCGAATTAGAGACAGCTACCAAAGTACATCGACCTTTCGAAGGTACCATCGAAATTCACCTTAAGTTAGCATGTAATATTTTTAATATAGAAGCAGAACAAATCTTTTAAGTTTTACATTCTACATTTCATTGCAAGGCATTGTATCCTAAGACAGTACATGGAAATTAAGTACTAGCATCAAAGCTTGTTTCATTTTATAAATGTTAGACGTGATCTATTTAGAAAATTTAATTGTAAAACGAAAAAAATTAATTAACTGATGACAGTTTCAAAGAAATTTCTATTATATTTCTTTACTTTTTTTTACTTGTTACTTATAAAATATGTAGTCTGACAACAACTTTATTATGATAAAATTACTATCTGCCTCATTGGGCAATAAGTAATCGTGATAAATGTTTTCATTCATACCATATTTACAATTTGTATTCACTCGCTCATTCATACAGTATTTACAAACAGCCAGGGACCTCCCAAATCCACATGGTTGTCACCTCCCTTGCATGTGAAAGAGGAAGTGAAGTCTTGGGAAGTCCCCCACTCTCCTCCGAAAGACTCGTCACCGGATACAAGCCATTGGAGGCTGAATAATAGCGCGAGAGCCACTGACGCTCAGGACATGATTGGAGGAGCTGGCCATTGACAGGACTCCCACTGCAACGCATTTATAGCAGGTCACGAGACCACTGCCGTTTTAGTCTCCAAGGAGGATTATAGGGATAAGTGATGCAGTATAAAATATGAAAGTATAATTTTGATCAATTTACATATGTTATTCACTATTTTTCATTAATTAGTTTAATAACATATTTAATAACTCCATTGGCAATAAAATCATCAGACTCCTAACAGAAACCCTGAAAGATAAAAACACAATGATCTGTTGGGTCAGTGGTAACAAAGCTGACATGGTAGCCAAATTTATTTGCACCTAATTCCTTCCTCCCCCTCATTCCTATTCCCCTCAAGACATCCCGAGCCACAGAGTGAACCAGTTGAACAAAGATTACCGGTTAAGATCCCCAGAGGAGACTTTTGGCCACTGCTCGAACTTACAAGAAGAATCGATAGTTTTATAATGCTTGCTTAATATATAATATTTATAATCTTGCTAAGAACAAGTAGAAGGGTCCTGAGCAGAACTGTATACCTGCCTAGCGACTTCATGGAACTCACTGATGGTTCCTGTTATTTAAGTAAGCGACCGCATCCTTCCTAGTCCTAGCTCCCTATTCCCAGCACTACCCTTCTCTTGTACATATGTGTCTCAGCTTTAGCCCCAACCACACTTGTTCTCCGACACTCATCCTTAAACACTTGACCTAGTATGTTCTAACTGATCTCTTAATATTTGTATATATAAGTGTTTTGCTTGTACTTCATAATAAAGCTTTTCTTTCTTTTCTTTTAAAATACTCTCCTCTACAAAGATTATTTAACTGAACGACAAACTCTTCTAGGGAAACAATGGACCGGCGTATATTTTTTTGGTTTAGTTCTTTTATTTTTTATAATTATAAATACAATATCATGTAATTCATCTAATGCAAACTATGCAAGTGCCTCTAACCACATGGTTGCACACGAGAAACCAAAATTAAATAAATACATATATATCACGCAGTATCATTTTTATGAGTTTAGAAAAATACTCTGGTATTTGCGACATCAAGATCTTTATCACTGCCTGTCATACTCTCCATAAATTACGATTTATCGCCTGATGCTTCCCCGATTATGCATGAATTATGTTTAACACCTTGGGAATGAATATTGTGGGGTTTACGACCTTCAATTCACCTCCATTCTCATTTATTGTCAGATCCGCTCCACATTCGAAAACAATAAACTGCGTAAACATTTGCGCTTAAAATTCTATGCCAACTTTAAATTTAACCTTGTACAATTATTTTAGTAAGAGGCAACATGGCAGGCACCATTAGCATCTTCAGTGTTGGGTAATTCTTTTAAGGCGCCTTGTCAGTTATCTTGTAAGAAAATCTCTGACCCACGAATGCTCCGCTATGCAATTAGTTGAGACGTTCCTTACGAATAGGTCGATTGTATCTTGAAAAGTAATATTGTAACGGATGGTGTTCTGGGAAGAGATGTATCTTGTTAGAGGGGCAAGCGCAAGGTTGCACAATCCTATGTGAGTGCCCAAAGAATGTGTCACAGGGCGGCGACACATAAATTAAAAAGCGTGTATTATCTCCTACATGAGCCTGCTGGTTACGAAATACGGCCCCTGCCGAAACCTCCTAGTCATATCCTCTTGGGCATTTTATATTCGGGTTTTGACTACGAGGGGGGGGGGGGAGGTTATAGGCAGATAGGGACAGATAGGGAATATTTTCCGTAGTCGGCTAGATATCATCCCGGGATTCATGCCTTTAGGTTTACGCGCGGCGGTCCAAATATGGCTACGGCTTTTGAGTGCTGCGATAATTCCAGAATAGGGGACCTCATATATTATTTTGAATCAAGAAAATAAAATAAAAAATTGTGTGTGGTCGTCTAGCGTTTTAGGCCCCTAACCCCCCCCCCCCCCCCCCCCCGAAAATACATTTATTCAATGGAATGGGTTTGATTTGGGATTCTATTTTAACTTCAGATTGATGTACTAAATGCTTAGCTATTAGTGTTTTACATTTGTTCTAAAGGTTCACAGTAACTAAATTTAATCAAAATTCTTCCTTTTTATCTTCAGTTTTATTCTTGATTTCATTTCCATTTGATTTTTGTCTTACCTTCTCTATCATATGAGTTGCCATGTTCTTCTGATTAAATTTCTTTTACAACTTCTTTGGATTTCAGCACTTTCAGGGAAGTACCATGCTGTAGGTTTAGGGTTCGCCATATTTTTACAAATGTAGTTTGTAGCAGTAGTTTGTTCCTCACACCACTTAAACTGTTCTGGAATACGTTTGGCTCAGGATTTTCAAATTAGTATATCTTCATCATGTGCATAATCACCTGTTGTTTTTTTTCATCTTTCAGAATTATAGAAATGTATCATTGTAGAAGGTAATCAATACCAGTCTTGTTAGTTTTTGAGGACAACGTCCAGACCAAAATTTGTCCCTCATGTATAATTATTGTTGTGAAAGAGGTCAGTAGACTGCCACGGTTTGTAAGTGACCACGGATTGCCGGGGATGACAAGAGAGGTGGAGGGGGTGGAATGAAAATTTTCGTTACGGGGGAAGTTGCTGGATCTATAATAGATGTGCTGTTGTGGCCAGGTTGGAGGATTATTGACCAATAATGGAGCAATGGCTATTGGCCGGAAAATTGTAAACTTTAGGATTTAGATGTGGACAATATTGGAAGGCTCCAATTTACTCCTGACTTTTATTTCAAGTAGGATGGAGTATCGTTGGGTGAATCAGTATCTTATTTTGGATAATTTTGTTTGGAACGTTTGTTTAGGAGGTGAAGATCACCTTCCTATCATCTCTCCTTGTGTCTAGAAACTATGAAGTTTCTTGTTGGTTTGAAGGTAATGTGAGATAGTACTCATCTGTGAACAATCTTCATCCCAATCCCTTTCTACGTCTTCCGGTGTAGCTGACGTCTTCCGGTGACACCCAAATTTACCTGTCTTCTTCTCATTGTCACCTCCAAATCGTCTCCTTCCTGATTGAGGAAGTCCTGGACCAAACTGGAGTCTATGGAGCCAAGCCCTCTCTCTATAATCTTCAATCGAATGCGGAGAAATCCAAGGGAATTATCATTGGTCAAAACCCTAAATGATATTGCCACCTTCACCATCGATGCTCGACCTATCCCATTCTTTACTCCAGTCAAAAATCTAACCCTGGTAAGACCAGGATTACCCTAATCGCCCATCGATCCATTTTCACCCTTAAACTGCTAAATCGATTCCGATACTTCCTTCCATTACATACGTGCCAACTTCCGGTTTCCTATTTTGTCCTCGCCATTTTGACTAGGGCCATTTTGAGTTGGTGTATGGGGGTCTCTCTGAGAATCTCGAGAAAGGTTAAAGGCACTACCCTCCGAATTGGGATGGATGCGCCCTTCCGTCAGTCGCCAATACTTCTTTGGACCCCCTCCTGTTCGATACTATCCTGACTAAAAAGCCTCCTTACTTTCACGACCTCCTACAATTTAAATCAGGGACCAATCCTGTAATACTAAATTCTGCCCTTCGGGCCTGTATTTCCTGTCTCACAAATCTGCCTGCTTTGACCTAAACCTAAACCTAAACCCTTGGAAATTTAATCCCATCGATATTTGTCGTTCATTACCCAAATCTTTAAATAAAGACTTTATCAGTTCCCCTTATATCCCTCCAATCTAACAATTCATAATTCGTCATTATTGTCCTGTTAATTTATTTAATCTTTATTAATCCAAATAACCTTCCACGCTCTTTTCCCTCCTGTCTTATCTTTGTCATCTCTTCTCAATTATGTTTTTTGTTGCAATCTCTTTCTGTTGTTTGTTTGTAGTCATCTCATATGTACATAGCCCCTTTATTAGTTATAAGCTCTATAATCTGTGTAATGTTCTGAATAATTTGTTCCTTCTTGTTAATCTGAGGTGACAATATCCTAGAATACCTGTTTGAGACCAGGCATTTCCGCTCAGTGGATAATGAGCTGCGAACATCCGTTAGGAATTTCCGATTAACCCGGCTGTACTTAGAATTAAAATTGGACACTAACACCCGATAAGGATGAGAAAAAAAAATGTTTTTATTGGTATTAATAGTTCATTAAACAGACTGCTTAATAAATCATTATAAAATATCACACCGAAACTGGTTTTGACACTGGAAAACACTGGTTCAATTTACGTGTACTTTCCTCGCACTCCGAGAATTCATCGGAGTACAGTTGTAATCAATTACAATTTATTTTTAAAATTATAATTATCTTTTCAAAACACCGATTAATTTTAGCATACTATAATAAAAATATTGAAATCATTAATTATCAATTTCCACGGTACATCAACAAGAAAATTACCAAAAGGTATATAATAAAAAGAGACGATGAAATGATTTAATAACAAAAAAACAAACAATAAATTTGTTTTAATTTAGTAGCATCATAGACAGATTTATAATTACTTGACTTGTGATTTATACAGGCAGATGCGTAGCGCTCTGTGGCTGGCTCCGCTTAGAAAAAATATCTACCACTGCCCGCTCGATTATTTACTTATTTACTAATTGTATTTTTATTTTTTTTATTCTGAACTAAACATAAAGCTAAACGGAAGTATTTAAAAAGGCAGCTATATTAAATAAGACATAAAATTATTAAAATACTGAATAAAAGTATGTATTTGAAAAATCTAAGTGTCGAGTGAGTATTTATATTTAATCCAAACTGATTAGATTAAAATACTAAAATACGAGTTTGGCTGATGAAAATGGACACTCTATTTATAAATTTATTCTCTAAGTCAAAGTGTTTCCAGCTGTCACTGGGTTGTAAAATTCCTTAAAACGGTAATAGACAAATACGTCTTTTTTTTTTTTTAATAAATTTTTAAAGTAAATTTTGTACTGATCTGTATTTTTTACGGGCATGTAAATTTACTATGATGATAAACTTGGTTTATATCGCCGTCCTGAATCAGCTAGTTTATATGAGCCGTGGCGATATTATTTTTTTGGTTCGTTTATTCCTAGAAGACCTCGTCGTCAATTTCATACAGATATCCTCGAACGGGGAGGATGCAACAACTGCAACTCAAAACTTCACTGGTAGTACAAGATGACAACGAAGGCCAGAAACAATTTCTTTAGTTATGATCCCCCCCCCCCGGACGAAACAAAGTTTTCATCTAGCGATTCCCCTCTGTAAGCATTTCACTCGAGGTTTTAATTAATAATAACAATCCAATAAAATAATAAAAATTTAAATAGTTCACACAGCTGGCACACAGTGGTAACCAAACAACTATAAGTGATATTATTTACCACCGAAATTGCTGATGAAGTTTTTTTCTCGTCATATACTTAGTTTGGTTGAAAATATCTCAAAATACAAAAATAAGTAACATGTCTCGTATGTTTTTGTTTTCATTCTTGGAAAATATTTGTCTTCATTTAAATACTCTTTGCAGAGGAGAGTCTTTTAAAAGAAAAGAAATAAAAGCTTTTTTATGAAGAACAACCAAAGCGCTGGTACATACAAATATTAAGATATATACTACATACTCGGTAGAATGTCTAGGCACAAGTGGGGACTGGGGCTAAAGCTGAGACATTTATGCATAAGAAAAGGATAAGATTCATGGAAGCAGGGAGGTGTTGGAGGGATGCTGTTGCTCACTTAAAAATAACAGGAACCATCGGTGACTTCCATGAAGTTTCATTTTCTATATTTGTTTCTTTTGCATAGGTAATTTAATTTTTTATTTGTAGCTTTACGTCATTTTCTATTCCGAAATTAGGACAGGAAAGACAAGCTATCATATGGTGCACCACCAACTTTTGTTTTATTTTATAGCTTCAGCAAATCGATAACATCGAGAGACAGAACCCAGAAACTATATATAAAACAGCGTTCTTTTTTATTCATTACACTTTATAAGAGCTCATCAAATACATTGGTAACTGAACAATAATTTTTGTTATTTTAAATACTTTTTATATTATTTAGCGGGCGCACTTACATACTCCAATACATAGCGGGATCTACCCATTTCTATTTACGTAACTGACATAATAACCACTGTAACTTTCCTGGGATTCGAACCCAAAAGCTTCATATCATAAAACAGTGACGTGATACTGTTTGGTCGTATCCTTGGCTGTTATTATTTTAAACGATTATGTATAACTGAATTCAACTGAAAACAATCTCAACTTCAACATGATCCAGTAGAATTTGTTCTCCAGCACTTCTGCATTTGTTAATATATATTCTAATTTGGGAGAACCCCTAAGAGGGGGATAGTATTTTAAAATATGAATACGTGGGGAAAACTCACAACGAATTTGTTATGTCAATTGTTAACATTCACAGTATTCATAAACTATTACATCCAAGCAAAAATACACATACGACATAAATCTGAGTGAGGTTCAGTATAGCTTTAAATCGTTAACGACCCCTATCTTGAGTTTTATAATACTATGAACAAGTAGAAGGACTTCATGGAAGTCACTGATGGTTCCCTGTTATTTTTAAGTAAGCAACCGCGTCCCTCCAAGACCTCCCTCCCTACTTCCCAGAATCTTATCCTTTTATTTTACATATTTAGCCCCAGACCCCACTCGTCCCTAGACCTTCCACCGAGTATGTAGTAATGTAACTCTTAATATTTGTAAATACCAGTGTTTTGCTTGTACTTCATAATAAAGCTTTTCTTTTAAAAGACTCTACTCTTTAAATATTACTTAACTGTGTATTACACACGCTGCTAGAAAACAAGACTCCCTGACACCTGCTTAAAAGTACAGCCTCTGCCTTCGGCCGCACAATGATATTGTGGGATCCAGCAGTGAGAGAGTGCGCGTGGAAGGAGTATTTCTATATTCACATGAAGCAGCTGTAGTGCGAAGGGCTCCGAAATGGTGCCTTGGGTTTATTTTTGAAGATAAGTGGGATGGGGCACATGACTCCGTAATACAACAGCTTTAGGCCAACCGAAATAGTCTCATCTCCCTACCTCTCTTTCTCTCCTGGCAGATTTTACATTAATATTTCTCAATTCCTCTTTAGTTCATTCATCGTAAGAAGATCAGGGTTCTGTAAATGTGGTAAATGTAATGCTTTTTATAGACAGCAGAAATGTTAATCCTAATCATTTTTTGTTTGTTTTGAAATTTGTATTACACCATTTATAACTAGAGTCGCCAGAATAGAGATACATAGAAACTTTATAAAACAGCTTTATTTTAATAGCGGGATAATCTTCAGTTATCTCTACAATAAATTAAAAAGTCAAATGATAAAAACTTTATTTTTATTTTGGAGACAAACTAATTACTATTATTATACCTAATAATGGCAATGGCCAAAGTCATTAAGTAAAATATCAATTATATTTCACGAACAGTAATGACCTGTGTTATTACATGTGGATATTGTTCTTCTATCATACACTATTATAATGCTAAGAACAAGTAGAAGGGGCTTGAGCAGAACTGTATACCTGCCTTGTGACTTCATGGAAGTCAATGATGGTTCCCAGTTATTTTTAAGTAAGCAACCGCATCTCTCCAAGACCTCCCTACTTACCAGAATCTTATCCTTTTCTTATACATATATACACCACAGTATGTTCTAACGCAACTCTTAATATTTGTATATACCAGTGTTTTGCTTGTACTTCATAATAAAGCTTTTCTTTCTTTTTAAAAGACTCTCCTCTACAAAGATTATAATTTCTTAAAATACAACACAAAATAATTAAGTAAATAATTGAGATTAAAATCAAAAAAAAAAAAACCTCCATACATCCTGGATAAAGCAAGTTGTAAATATTCCACATAACCAATTGGGTAAGTAACCTTAACTTTAATATACAGTTGTGTTCTAATTAGGTTTTTATAATTTTATGACTTGTTTTAATACTTTTTGATGGTTTTAATGGTTTCTTCGTAGTTTTTAATTTTAATTATTTACTAGGTGCTGTATTTCTGAATTTTATGAATTTCAATCGTAGTAGAATAGAAGGACAATTTCAAAATAATTACAGTTGAGCACTGTTAGTGAAATATAGTTTATATTTTACTTAATGACTGTGGCCATGGTTACATATAATGATAGTAATTAGTTAGTCTCCATATGCGCAGTAAAAGGTTTTTATCAATTGACTGTTTATTTTATTGTAAAGATAACTGAAGACGACTGCATAGAGCTGTCGAAAGCTCTATTACAATAAAGAATAGGTTATCAGTTGTGGAAAGACAATAAAGCTGTTTTATAATAATTATACCATTCCACAATCCAATTTTTTTTTATTATAGAATTTTTAACTCAAATGAGGCTTACTTTCCGGCTTGGGGTCTTAATTTTATAAAGCAATTATTTCGACCAAAACAACTTTTAAGAGAGCTCAGTATTTTTTGAGTTAATGTATCAAAGCGGTCCTGTGACTAAGTTAAATCAAGTCAGATCAATTTAGTTCCCATATTTGCATAATAAAAATAATCTTATGATATTATGCAATGCATCTAGTTTAAAAACAAAAGAATAAAATCATCACTCTTCATTATGATTAAATTTTTCATTGAAATACATGTAAAAATATTTAAAAAAAATATAAATAAAAAAAGCTAACGACAAAAAAAAAACAGTAAAAAAAAAATTCTTCTGTCTATATTGTGTAGTATATAGTTTATTTATATAAACCTTTTCGACACCTCCAAGCTGTCATCTTCTGTTAATTAAGCTGTCTATAAGCTGTAATATGAGTCAAAATTCACTCTACGGAATTCGAATTCAGTACAATTTACCAACCTCCTTGAACAGTTTGTAGAATACATTATACCTTGGAGAGACTTGTTGTTTAATTATATTCTTCCATAAATGACACCAACCATATTTAAAAAATAAATTAAAAAAAAAACTAGATGCGAGTAAAAAAAACTTTTCTCACAATACATTTTGCCCTGAGCTCCTTTGTTTGAGTAATTATCGATAGTTAAATAATATTTGTAGAGGAGAGTCTTTTAATAGAAAAGAAAGAAAAGCTTTATTATGAAGTACAAGCAAAACACTGGTCTGGTATATACAAATAATAAGAGTTACGTTACTACATACTGGGTGGAATGTCTAGTGACGAGTGGGGTCCGGGGCTAAAGCTGAGACATATATGTATAAGAAAAGAATAAGATTCTGGGAAGTAGAGAGGTCTTGGAGAAATGTGGTTGCTTACTTAAAAATAACAGGGAACCATGAGGGACTTCCATGAAGTCACGAGTCAGGTATACAGTTCTGCTCAAGCCCCTTCTACTTGTTCTTAGCAAGATTATAAATATTATATATATAGCAAGCATTATAAAACTGGTGGTAGCAACATTTGAAGTTTTGAATTCACATTACTTTAGCTGGGTACCTTGGCTTGTTCAAATAATGTTCTTAGAAGCTTATTTTCAAATGTTGACTGTATGATGCCACTGTAATTATTTATTCATTATTATAGATATTAAATTATGTACAAATAAAGTTATTTAATTTTAAGTAAATTATTCTTTTATTGAGTAGCCTTAAACAACGATCTTTCTGAACTCTACCTTAGGTTAGAGCTCTCAAAACGGGCTTGACAATAAGTAAATGATCTAAGCGTCAAATTAATTTCAGTTCCTTAAATTCAAGAAGTTGTCCAAGGAACCACAGGGAAGATGGAAGGGAACAGAACTTGAAAATTTAAACATGCGCATTAGTAACTCTCTATGAAACTTAATACCCTATATAAATAAACAGGCAATGGCAGTTGCCACATTTCATGCTAACCTACTCCTTTGAATGGGCTGTTTCAGAAAAACCAACTAAACTAACCTTTCTCCAATTGTGTATGTATTGTGGGCTGCGTTAAAGCCCAAACGATAAATCATAGGAATAACTGATTTGTAAAGCGGCGCAGTCGTTTGCAATCCAACAACTGTAAATTGGGGGGCCCCTAACAAGTTTTTCGTCCGGTAACAACTTTAGGTCAGCGCTTGTAGCCAGCCCCTGGAGCCATAAACTGCGAGCACGCTACAAAATGTAAATTGCACCTTTTTACAACTGTATACAATATTGAAAGAAGTACTGATAGGGGTCCCTGAGAAATGTTACTGGACATTTTTATGCATATTCGCCAGGTTTAGAAAAGGAATGATTTATTAAAGACATTATTATTTCGTGTTCCCAACGTTCACTCATTCAAATATATTTATATATACCTTCCTGTAACAACCTAATTTCATTTTTATACTGCAATACTCTTAAACTCTCTATATAACCATGCTAATCAGAAGGTATGAATTATTTTTGTAGGCACATATTATTTCTAGACCTGCTGTGATTTGCATTAAACTGATCTTAAAAAAAAAGCATAACTTCTTCAGTCAGACTTCAGAGAAAGAATCTTTGCCAACTTGCACGAATACCGAAGGAAGAAAGGTTATAAACCAAAGGTATATCTTTTTTGAAGGATGATTTGACAAACTCAGAAACTGAAGACATTTTATTTTTGCTTTGCACTAATGTCGGTTGTTGTCTGAATGTACCTGTTCATTTTCCCCTTCTATCACGATCCTAAGGATCCTAACTATTTTGTCAAGATGACGCTAAGGTTCAAGCTTGTCATTCATAATAAGTTCAGCCTAATATGAAGTATAGCTGAAACCAAAACTACGCCACCTTACGGAGAGTCGACATTTAAAGTGTCACTCACGAATAACTTTAAAAGAAAACGTTTATTCATAAAAATACAACGGTACAGACTGGGGAGAAGGTAAATAATTACATATGAGTAGAATATGTACAAGAGTTACAAGTGGAATACCTTAAGAGGGTAGAATGCAGAGCTTATATACTACTTATCCTAAGATAAGTTACAGATAAGAAGAATAGCTTGATTAAGGGTACAATGGGGCTTTATCTGACTCAGCTGGTACGACACACGATATTACCACTTTTAAAGGATGTCTCTGTTATGTGTGGAGGTTATAGCAGAATCACAAATTATCTGTCACATGGTTCAACATTGTTTGTTTGATTGTTTATTGATAGCAGCGATTTGTTTTATATTGGTGTCCCCAGTTCAGAAGAGAGTAATTTGTAGAGTGAGTAAGTTCCGTCAATTTTTGTCCATTTGCCTGCAAGCAAAAGTCAGTTCTTCGCTTAAGCACAGTTTATAGCACACATAATTGTGAATTAATATATTTTTTATTGGCCCTGTCCGATCCTCACATTTGTCAAAATCTTTTTTCTTTGCTTAATAATTAATGGCATAGCTATTAATACTCTAGTTGAGAAACACTCGTTTGTAGAGCTTTTTAGATGTACCTGGTATTAATAGATGAACATAACCACGGTAAGAGGTATTTTTCCAAATATGTCTGCGTTTCCATTCTCTTTTCTTTAGACACACTCTTTCTTCTGGATGGAATTCTTAGCGCCCTCTTTTTCCAGCTCTCCAAATTCAGTGTTTGTAGTGACCGCTAACTACATAAGATAAATCACCCTATACTCTATTTTATATATATTGTAAACAAATGTAAATAGCATGAACAAAATATAAATCATTATAAATGTGTTAAGCAATAAAAAATGCGGGGGCCAAGTAGTTACATGAGATGGGTCACCAGCTGTCAGTCACAGTAGCCCACCAGATGAGGGAACCAACCGCAGACACTAAGCAACCCTTGCCAGCCTCCCAGAGGACAATGAAGTCGAATGCTATTGGTCACACCAATCTCGACCTCTATTGGATAAGGGAAATAATTGCGGTGTACTTAAGGGGGCCCTCAAGGCCCTGTAAATCATTATCTCCTGGCAACTCCTGGTATCTACTCACTGGATCGTGGCTCCCACTGTAACTCTGAAAACCTGACTGCTTCTTTATGAAAAACATACACATCTCTCTCCTAACCTCGCTATGTTTTAACCCGGCTTTGGTAGACCTCACACTTTTCTAGTGGGAATCTCTGCCTTCGTCTCGCTAAAACTAGCACCTCCTTGGGAGAGACCTCTCCCTCGCGGACGACAGTTGCTGAGGCCCTGATCATCACTTGTCACCAGGGCTAGGGTGACCAGGCACCCCCGGGTCGTCACTAAGACCCGATAGTGTTTAATCCAATATTTATACTCTCCGTACATGCTAGGGACCTATCATCAGCCAACATTAGTGAAAAGCAAAAAAAAATGTCTTCAGTTTCTGAGTACAAGTCGCATTATTCTCTTCTTGTGCACAGTATTCCTTTGTTTCGTCACCTTTCTTCCTTCGGTACTCTTGACAAGTAAGTCTCAATGAAAATTTGGAAGAAGTTGGCCAAGATTCTTTCTCTGAAGTCTGACTGAATAAGTTAAGCACATTCCTCAAAATCTAGAAATAATATATACCTGTACAAATTCTATTTCGCTAAGACTCTGTTGCATCTAGGCCTGAAATCCATTTCGCGTAGTTAATTACAGACATTTGTATTTATTCAATGGCGGGATATTAGCTAAAAAAGTTAAAATTATTGATAGTGTTTTCTATTTTGTCTAAATTTTGTTCTATTTTTTTCTTTAAAATCGTCTGCCTCAAAGGGTTAAGAGGAGTCTTTACTTTAAGAAATTCGTGAATCATTAAACCTTTAAGAAATTGATTATTGGCTACTTCGTACTTCTTGTCTTCTGTTGTAGCTATACTATTGAATTTTTTTTTTCGTTTTACCTCGCTGCGTTTTTATGAATATGATATTTTTTTTGTTGAAAGTTATTGCCATATATTTATATAATATGTACTTTGTCAGAAAAGCAATATCTAAGTTTAGGGAGCCAAATATCTATGAGAGAGTCTAAGCTTCAATATCAGCAGACAAATCTTGCCTCAGCAGTGGAACTTGCTTTGGTAAGAGCAAACTTTATCAATCCCGGATAATGTTTTCATTCCAGCGTTCCTGATATCTGTAGCCGCAACGCGCTGTTGGTAAACAGGAAAAATCCAGCCATATATTTGAATAGTGTTTATTTATTTATCCTGGGCAGTACATTGTGTATATAACAGAGGAGGGAATATTCCCATTACTATCCAGGCTCAATTCAAATAGACATAAATAAAATAAAATACATAAATCATCTTAATAGCAATTGATACATTTCAGTACGAATACTTTTAAAAGTGAGTTACAAACAATTAAATGTAGAAAAGATTTTTTATCCTAAGCTTCTTTAAAGTAAACATATTTGTACTACTTACACTTAAACAGAATTGATTTATTATGACGACGATTAACGTGAGTCCTCACGATTAACAAGTCAACAGTAATAATAACTAATAATAAATCTAAGTTACAAATAAAAGGCTATTATTACACAGGTGGTCTGAAAAGTTTCCGACCTCAACATGAAGATGATAATAAAATAAATAAAAGCTAGTGAAATAAAAGCTTTGTTAGTTAGGAAACTTTTCAGACCACCCTCGTATATGTGCTGATAATTATACAGACCGAAAATGTGTGAACCCGATTCTCCCTGAGTGAACTGATATTATTTTGGTGGCGCCACTGAATAAAGTCAGCATTTTTAGTCTGGCTTGAGGGGAGCGCCTACCGGGGGAGATCTCGTCGACCCAGTCACTTACCGGAGGGCGTCAGAAAGAGATCAGAATAAACCTGTGGTCTTCTAAATTTACAAGTGACCTAGTCGGTGGTCAGTTTAATTCGAGTTTATTTATTGATCTGACTCCAGAAAATCTTAGAAAGTGAGCCTCGAAAATCCACTATGTTCAGGAGAAGAGGTACGGGCTAGGTATGATAGGTGGTTTACATGGTCTTAGAATGACAACGAGTTCATATCCGGTATCTGAGGGTAGGGCAAAACCGTCCGGATCCCAAAGGTGAGTGTCAACCGGAAAGAGGTAGACTGGACCGCTGTGGGAGACGCTACTAGGTAAATTTGTAGGGCCCCAGTGATCATTGCATGGAAGTGGTCCCTTCCAAGGACGTGCTAGTTTTAGCGAGACGAAACCAGAGAATCCCACTAGGAAGGTATGGGGTCTGACAACGCCGGACTAGACATACGAAGGTTACGAAAGATTAAATTTTACGAAAGGTAATTAAATAAGAAAGCCATGGCTCAAGCAGAGCAACAAGCGCTAGTGCAGAGAGAGAGATAGCAGTGTTCACTTCAAGTGTTGGGTACCGATTGTCTGAAAAAGCTCCAAATTTCTGCCTTAAATAAGCAGGTCATTCCTGCGTACTGTGAATGAAAGAGCGTTTTATTTGGCCAGTCACGGGGCTTCCTGCTTCCCTAGTGAGCTCCGGCAGTGTCGGGATTGTGAACTAGTCCCCTCCCTCTAAACTGACGCCGAAGATTTATCGATAAAATATGGAAAGTTGGTCCGTAAAGAGGGTAACTTCAATTCGTGCGTGGTGAATCGGCATAACATGTCTAGGCTAAACTAATCTATTGCACATTCCCATAATAGTATCTGGAATCAATTAAATTTAGCTATTTAGAGCTATTCATTAACAAGGAAACGACAATTGTGCAAAACAGTGTTGTGTTCAAAATATTATATTTCTTTGCTAACTTTGAGCTATTCATTGTAAATTTTCAATGTAGCAGATGACATATGTAGTGCAGTAAATTAAATATAAATATAACGATTTTCCCATTTCTATAAATTTCTATTAAATATTCATTTATTTTTTTATATAAAATTGATATTATTTTCTCGCTTTTCTTAACCTTTATTGTAGCTAAGGTTTTTCCTGGGTGCCATATATAAAGTTGCTCCTGGCTCTATGAATTTATTATATTGTCGAAAATATTGTTGCAGCATTGTGCCACCGCAGGCAGTACCACCACTACAATGGGATATACTTCACCGGTCCTGCACGTATTCCAAGTTCGGAGCAATTTATCGCCTCCCTACCAGATGTTGAACCTTCTTTAAAGTGGCGAGCGTGCAACATACATTAAAATCTCCTCTTTTTTTTTTTTCTTTTTTCCATTCTCTCTCTCTCCCTGTTTTCTTTTTCCGAGCCCTTTTTAAGGCGGTCATGCAAGGCCCGCCAAGTAGAGCTAGGAGAAAATAATGAATGTGAAATTATTCGCACGCACGAACTGCTCTCCGATCGCATGTGCCGAAGCTCACGGTACCCGAACTTCGCTCCTTTCTTTAACGAGTTTACACCTCGCCTACAATTTTTGAGTTACACTCCTTATTCTCCTGATAGAAAACTCGGAAATTACATAATATCGAATAACGACCTATTAAAATAATAAATTAATTATCATTTTAGATTACCTATATCAGCTATATTCTACTCAGTCTCAAATGTAGGGTTACATTTCACCATCAGGAAGAAAAACGAAGTCTATATTGAATACCTAAATGAAGGCTAGTATCCCTATATCGTCAATATTAGTATTTATTAGAATTACTGATAGAACTTCCCCGAAACTGAAATTTGTCTAAAAAGGGGTAGTCATGGGTGCGAAATCTTAGAAAATTGAATATTCCTGACACATAAGAATATGAAGTGCACGAAACTGCGAAAAGATGATACTTGCCGACTTAATGAAACGAGAATCTCTACGTAACAAATCGTTGTATTTTTAAAAACAATTCTCGGAACCATGTTGATCTTTAATTGCGTTTGTTCCGTACATTTCGACTATGTTTCAAATTTCAAACTCCACAATACCTTTATAAGAGAAGTGTTCTGTCGGGGAGGCGTCACTAGGGGAGTGCCTGATCACTCTAGCCCTGGTGACAAGTGCGGATTGTTGTAGTTTATAACATGGACAATGTTCCATGTCGGCGTTAATATCTGACTCCATTTTATTGATAGGGATGTGTCCCGACAATACACTGTGTTCAGGAGAAGAGGTTCAGAGGTTTCATAAAGAATAAGTTCGGGCGAGAGATCGGCAGCGTAATAGTACAAGTCGTCAGAGGGTCTGCTAGAGGCTGTGAGACAGGGACGGCGCAGAGGTGTGGCAGAGAAATCGCTACATGTTCATCTCATAATGTGTAATTATTGCGACATTAGCAGTAAAAAAACCAAATATCGCCTCTGTCTTGGTAATGCCATCCATTCGTTGTGTCACTAGCTATTGTCTACTTCAAATCGATGTTATTACCGAAAAAAAAGTGTGTATTTTAAACAGTGATGGTTTGTGAGTTGTGATTATTTGGTTGAACGGAAGGGCTACACAGGTCTTTTCAAACGGTTTGGACGTCCAACTAACAAATAGTTTTATGTTTGAATGTACTGTTATTTATTTATTTTTTTTAAACAACTTTATTATGATAAAATTACAATCTGCTTGGGCAATAAGTAGTTGTGATAAATGTTTTTATTCATACCATATTTACAATTTTCATTCACTCGCTAATTCATACAATATTTACAAGCAGCCCAGAGACCTCCCAAATCCACATGGTTGTCACCTCCCTCCCATGCAAAAGAGGAAGCGGAGTCTTGGGAAGTATCCAACGCTCCTCCGTATCGCCAAATACGTGCCGATGGAGGCTGAAAAAGAGCGCGAGATACGCTCAGGGCATGATTGGATAACCTGGCCATTGCCAGGACTTCCACTGTTACACATTTATAGCAGGCCACGAGGCCACTGCCGCTTTAGTCTCCGAGGAGGATTATAGGGACGAGTGGTGCTGTGCAATGACGGTGCTAGCTGATTAGGGTGGTTGGATAGGTTACTACAGAATTTCATGAACTTGGAAGGGATGAGTTCGAGAATGTAGGGTATATTAAGATCATTATGAAGGGTTTTGTTGCTGACGTAATACGAGTAAGGGGCATTTACTATTGTTTTCAGGGCATTTGATTGAAAGGATTGGATGCGCTTGATGTTCGATTTTTTTGCTGTCCCCACATAGCTCTATTCCGTATGTCCAGATTGGTTTAAGTATAACTTTGTAGATTAGTAATTTATTTTCTATTGAGAGATGGGATGTCCTTTGAAGTAGTCTGTACAGTTGTCCAAAGCGTCTGTTTAGTTCTTGTCTTTTTAGCCTCGTGAGTGCGTTCCATCTTAGTCTTTTGTCGAGATGGAAGCCTAAGTTCCGTACTAACTCGGATACTGGGAAAGGAATGGCATTAAAAAAAAACTAGTGGACAAGACTTGCGGCAGATGGTAATGGGGGAACATACTACATACTACATAGTGTTATTAAAAAATAATTCAGTTCAATTCATCAAACAATATATAGTATATATATTAAACTAAAAATGATATCATTAATAAATTAATTAATATGAGGACCAAAAACTGATATGTTTTTGAATACATTTTTATAATAAAAGATGTATCATATTTATATAAGTGAATAAACATATAAATACAGAGCACTACTTTCTTACACAATGAACATAGAACAATTAATCCTTCTTAATTTTTTTTTTATCAACAATGCTTTCAATCTAATAATCAATGCACTGTTAATAGATCGCCTATACAAAACAAAACAAACAAAAAATACAGAGAACAAAAGTCTATCAACAATCAATAATAATATATTTAAATTCCCAACCATTGCCACGAAAACCTTTCCAACGAATGATCGATCACTGATTTGACTACCCTTATCCATAAAATTGATAATTTTTTGATTCTGCAACATTCGGCGGAGTCTACGGTCTAGATAAACCCCAAAGTACAATACTCTGCCACTCTAATTATTTATCAATTGTTAAAGTTAATAAAATATGTATAAATAAAATTCTTTAAATGTAAGTAAATTGTTCTTTTATTTAAGTAACTATAAACTACGATCTTTCTGAAATCTCACTCTACCGCGGGTTAGACCCTCCAAATTAACGTCAAATTAATCTAAGTTCCACAAATTCAAGAAGCTGGCCAAGGAACCATGAAGGATGGGAGTGGAACATGAAAATTAAAACATGCGCATTAGTAACTCACTATGAACTAGGAGAATTAAAATAAAGTTAATACCCTATAGAAATAAACAGGTAATGGTAGTTGCCACATTTCATGCAACCTACTCGTTCGAATGGGTTGTTTAAGAAAAACTGACTCCTTTGTCTCTACTTGTTTCTACTATTTTGTACGCACCGTGGGGTTCGTTAAAGCCCAAACGTCATTCATATGAATAACTGATTTGTAACTAACGAATAACAAAACACTGATTTTACCATCCTTATCCATAAAATCCGCTAGAACTAAACCGCAAAAAGACTCTAGTTTGACGAATTAAAATTGAAATGTGGCAATAAAAAATTTAATTTGTAGAATTTATCATGATTTCTGTATAACGAGTATCGCATCTATTAGTTCGTTTTAACTTTTTGTATCGCTATTGGTTTATTTATTCCCTTAGTCATTTATGGATAGCAAATACTTGAAGGATAATGGCATAAAATAAAGTGTCAATTGTTGGGATCAGATCGGCGTATCTGCATACACACCTGGCGGTGCGTGCTCCCAGAACAGCAGCTGTTCTATTCGGACCTAATTATAGTGATCAGCAGGACAACAGGGATTTCGGCGAAAACAAACTGACGAAAACCTGACAGGTTTTATTCCGCCTCTTCGCCTCTTCACACGATGGTCTTCCGCTGAGCATATGTCGCCTGGTTTCCAGAGCACTAACAGCCTCGACACACCTAATCCGTCTATGCTTGCTTGTCTACTTACTTTCTCCAGCGCTGTTACCCTGTAGTCTTTGAAAAAAAAAATACACCCTACTAGAGCAATAAACATTTTGGCTGATTAAAAATATGATATAATTCATTGATCGATCGTTTCCGATATGACGTTGAAGGCACAATTTTACGGAGAAATGAGGTACGACCCCAAAAATTTCAACTTATAACTGAGTACATTATAGTTAGCAATACGGTGGTCATCAGCCAGCAATCATATGATGTCCTAGCAATGTACACAACATGGTCTTAAGTAGCAAACATATGATATCCAAGGAATTTTTTTTTTTTTTTTTTCTCATAGCCCCTTTAAATTTACAGATAATTATAGATCCTCAGGCGAATCTATTAACAAATTATTTTTGTATTTCCTGCAGCATCGCTACATGATATACAGCTTTTGTTATTTTATAAAACTTATATAATGAATAAACAAGTATAATGATATACATTATACGTGAATCCTAGGAACGTACCCACCATGGTCATCAGTCAGCAAACATATGATGTCCCAGCAATGTACCCAATATGGTCATCAGTCAGCAAACATATGATGTCCTAGCAATGTATCCAATATGGTCATCAGCCAGCAAACATATGATGTCCTAGCAATGTACCCAATATGGTCATCAGTCAGCAAACATACCGCATTTCCAGGGCAGAGAAATGTTCCAAAAACATTCGTCATGCACTAAATTACTTATTTATAGCTCTAGCAATGATTTGAAGCGTTTATTTATGATCCTTTGATTACCAAAGGATAGTGAAACAATGAATTTTGAATTTTAAAATTTACTCTGTCTAAAGCAACTAATACTCTCACTCGTGATAGAATGGAACTGGAAATGTCGAAACCGGTTGAGCACGTCTTCATAGTTAGCATCGTGAATATTAAACAGTACTGCAAGTGAATGAATATGTTTATTAACGGAGAAACTAATAATTAAATCTTAACAGAATACCATTTTGAGAGACCTCCTAGTCGTAGTGACGTATGTGTCGCTGAGAACGCAAGAATAATGAAAATTGATCTGTATTAGTTTTAAACAAAAAAAAAATTTTGCATGAACAATTTAAAACAGCTGTTCGTACATATAACCTAAACCGGGACACGTAAATAATTTTACAGCTTAAATATATCAACAGCTATTTAATCGATCGTTTGCGGTATGGCGTTGAAGGCACAATTTTACGGAGAAATGAGGTACGAAAAGTTTCAACTTATAACAGAGTACGTTATAGTCGGCAATACGGTGGTCATCAGCCAGCAAACATATGATGTCCTAGCAATGTGACCAATATGGTCTTAAGTAGCAAAATAATTTGTGTTTGATTTACCTCCTTTGCCTGTGGTTTTATTCAACGGAAGCTAAGCCTGGAAAGAGGAGAAATTGTGATTTCATCTTTTTATATGATATGCTCATAAACCACCGGAGACATTAGTAAAAAATATGTTTATTGGAATATATGGCGGGCCTACTTTTACTACTCTCAATTTCATTATATCACCAACTTTTTTAAAATAATACTATTTAGTAACCCATAGATAAAATCTCGTAGGGAGCTCTTACTACCTTCCCATCCCTTTAGCTCATAAGTTCCTATTTCCGCCCAAGAGTGATCTTCACGTTCACTTACTATAGTGATTGTAATAGCTATTGTAAGAATAATACAAAGTATGGCAGATAAGATGATTACAATAATTATAAGTAATAATCAATGCAATTCATTCTTCACTTCCATTTGATACCTCACTAACCCTAACTACTTTCAACGTAATTTCTATACTATATTGTGATACCTTTTATATTCGAGAAATCACTGAGTTTGTGGAATTAGTCTTAGCATTCAACTGATGAGAGAGATCAAAATACAAACATGAAACTGATCTTGCCAGTAACCATTTCAGATGCAGCACGAACATGAATGAAAACGAGATCCCAACTTAAAATATTAAAAAGAGGACGAAAAAGACAAATACTATAGATCAAATGTTTGAAACAAACTTCGAACGACTTGAAACTGTGCTGGGACGAACAAGGGGGAAGAAGGAATAGACTAATATTCAAATTGGAATTATTATAGGACAATACGTTTTAATAGTAAGATCCGATTATACTTCTAAAAATATTATATTATTGGTGATGTTATAATAAAATTCTTTAGTGTAGTCTTGTTGTGGACTTTGGTATCAATACAGGTGTTGATAAATAATGCCTTAATCCACTTTTTGAAACAAATTTTATCAGGGATGGGCCTGACTTATTACCCGGGGAATATAACTTAAGTCGTGGAGCGTTAGACAACTCATCGCTGCTAGCGTTTAAATGAGCCTGCACTTTCATTTTTTTGGTACTGTCTCAGAACTCCGCAAAAGGCTTTGATGGCTGCATCAAGTAGTCGGTTCGGGATCTGTCAAAGCTTCCAAGTTAAAGAATAAAATGTCATATTTTCCCAGGCAGTCTTTATAATTGCAAAGAAATGTGTCTTTTTTTCACCAGTGACTTTCCCCGTCTTTCTTTGATTTTTTGTTTCCAACAATTAAATTAGAACGCTCCAATTCCTTCAAGTACAGTTGGGACTGTCCCCCCCCCCCACATTAAATCTAACAACAATTTGTATATTGCTGTTTACGTAGCGCAGTTAGGCCAAACCTCGAAAAAATCAGCCCTGCAAAACGAGATTTTGTTAGCTGAATACAAAACTTTGTTGAAGCCTTACCGCAAAAAAAAGTATGGTATTCCATGACGTTTCAGAGAAAAAAAATAATCATCATTCTATAGTAATCGATACTTTTGAGTCTAATGAAGTTGAATATTGATCATTAAAAAATAAAATATTTAGGCATTTAAAAAAAATATATATATAACAACAAATTATTTCTATGGAACTTGATGAAAAAATAGACACTTACCTAAACCTCAACTTGACGAATGACAAACATAAACATCGTTATGTAACTGCATGTGCACGCTTGTTTAAAGAACATTCGGCATCTCATTAGACCACCTTAGCTAAGCACGAGCCGTTAAATGAACATTGTATTTAATCCACAACTCTCTCTCGATAAGAAAATATAATTTTTAGGCCAAATTGAAAATTTTATTTTTGTGCATCCGTCCCTGTGTGGTCTACAATTCTAGGAACCCCAAATCCAGATCTGTATCTTTCCTATTTCCATTGTGATTAATAATGTATCGAGGCCTCCAACTGTATCTTTTAACATTTGGAAGAAGCTTTGTTAAGAAACATTACAGAACCAAATATTTGTGTTTACAAACCTTCGACAAACACCTACAAAATATATCAATATTGGTTCAATCAAGCTCATTAATAAAATTATTGTGATGAAATTTAAGTAGTTTATCCATTTTTCACTAACGTCTCCGTCCACTAGTTGTTAATTTGTCTGACCGCTGTTTAATTGACTATTAATTAATTGCATACTCAGGTTCAATTCCCAGATTTTACCTAGGGACATTTTTTTCTATAATGGTACCAGTAACGGACCACTCACCTTCATAAGGGGAAATGAATAGCTATTAGAATAAATAAATGGTGGATCTAATGCAAAAAAGTATGAAGTTTTATTTTGCAAATACAAAATGTAATCATTCTTTTTATGTTGTGAACTCTTTGCGGTCTACTACTAATTTACGCAGCAATGGTGTACAAAAGGCTGTTTACTGCTACAATAAAGAGGTAGACAAAAAATAACATCCTTTTTCAAACAAATAATATGTTAACAAACAAGAAATAAAGACATAACCTAACAAAAAATGGTTTCCGACAATTATTTATTCTGTTAGGTATACATTTTCCCTTATGAAGGTGAGTGGTCCACTACTAGTACCATTATAGAAAAAAAATGTCCCTAGGTAAAATCTGGCAATAGAATCTGGGTATGTAATTAATTAATAGTCAACTAAACAGCGGTCAGACAAATTAACAACTAGTGGACCGAGACGTTAGTGAAAAATGGATAAACTACTTAAATTTCATCACAATAATTTTATTAATGAGCTTGATTGAACCAATATTGATATATTTTGTAGGTGTTTGTCGAAGTATACTAATAATAAAGAGGTAGACAAAAAATAATATCCTTTTTCAAACAAATAATATGTTAATAAACAAGAAATAAAGACATAACCTAACAAAAAATGGTTTCCGACAATTATTTATTCTATTAGCTATACATTTTCCCTTATGAAGGTGAGTGGTCCGCTACTAGTACCATTATAGAAAAAAAATGTCCCTAGGTAAAATCTGGCAATAGAATCTGGGTATGTAATTAATTAATAGTCAACTAAACAGCGGTCAGACAAATTAACAACTAGTGGACCGAGACGTTAGTGAAAAATGGATAAACTACTTAAATTTCATCACAATAATTTTATTAATGAGCTTGATTGAACCAATATTGATATATTTTGTAGGTGTTTGTCGAAGTATACTAATAATAAAGAGGTAGACAAAAAATAATATCCTTTTTCAAACAAATAATATGTTAATAAATAAATATTAATATGCTTGTTCGATTATCGCAACAGGTCAAAAACCTGATCTGAAATAAACCAATTTTCGTCCATTTCGAAGTATAAGTTTATTTAAGTAAATAAATACATTTGATAAACTTTAAACAGTTTAGTTAGTAACAAAATGATATATATTTTAGTTAATCTGTATTTTTGAAACTACCTACGAATTAGACGGACTATTTTCGGTTCAGTAATATTTTCTAAAAGACAGATAAACCCAAAGAACAAAGCCAGCAGATTTAGTGAGCTCCCAATTGTCGGTTCCGGAGGTAGGCATTATGACAGAGAACAGCCGCCCCACATCCTCGACTAGAGCTAGGCAGTAGTTTTATTACGACATGTGCATTCCAGATTTAGCCATATTTATTGTCACGTCAAGTCTGAAAAAGTACAGACAACCCATTATCTGTCTTTTTATAATAACCCTTATATTACTCAGCTCATTTAAGTTAAAATGAAATAAATTAAAAATGTTTGCCATGTATGTAAATATTTATTATTTAATCGTGTATACTGTTTCCCTTTGTGTTTCATATCAATGGAGTTCATATGTTGCTACAATAATACATCTTAAGTTTATGTATTACAATAATATATCTTGCCAAATAGTGTTACTAGCATTATTTCCAGTTTCCAGAAAAGCGGTTTTACTTTTAAACAGGTATGAGAAAATCACACTTTGTCTGTCTGCATGCACTAGGACAGTGATTGTAAATATGATCTCATTGATTTGGCATTTGAAATTTGAACTACAATTTAAATTAAGAATTGTTGTTAGTTAACATACGTTAATAAGGTTCATTATCAGTTTAATACTCTTTAAGAATATTGGGAAATTTTAATGTCCCAGAATAAATGTTTATGTTATTTTTTTTATTTCGTTTTATTTAGCCTACTTTTTCAAATCAAAACTTCTTTTTTGTGCTAACATTACAATCTGCCTTATTAGGCAATAAGTAATGTTCTCATTCATACCATATTTACAATTCATCATTCACTCACTTATTCATACAGTAGTGCCTGCTTTTTACCACTTGAGATCGAGGGTATACTGTGATTTTCGTGGTTGCTATAATTTTTCAGTATTACTCATTAATTTCTATTGTTAACAATTTAGCTCTTTAGGAACCCTTCTATTTAAGAATATCTTTTGAACGTGCTCCTGAACTGTTTCGTTGTAAACAATGCGTAACCGATGTAATATCGGCATCGATGCACCTTTGGGAGTTCACAGAAGTACAGTTAGAAATTACACACTTGGGATGAAGGGGATACTTGGCACGGTGTCGTTACATGCTGGCGGGCGGGGGACTCATCACTAATTTGCTTATGGATAACGATTGACATTAACGTGGGATTAAGGGATCACGTGGTTAGGAGAGAAGTAAACCATCCTAAACAACCCTAAACCACCCTAAACATATACACATAACAGATAAACATATAGCGGCAACAGGGTTTGTACGTGCCATGTATTGCGAGTCTCAAGCTTCCTATTTCTATAATAACTATAGTGCAGAGTTTTTTGGATTTATTTAATTTTTAGAAACTCAAAAAGGAAATACTTCAGTTACTTTGAAGTAGAATATTCATCCCTTTGATAATCTGGCCGGACTCAGAACAGGGTAACGGTGTTGAAGAAACAATGCTCGGACTTTGGAGAGCTCCGTAAAGAAAGAACAAATGGACCAAGAAGGATGGGACACGAAGAGGCGAGTGTTTGAGATATACCTCGCCCTGGGCAGGCCGTGCCCCGCCATATTTTACGATAGCAAATGATCCAATATCTTTAGCAGGTCCACTGACAACCACATCTACAATAAACCGTTATCCAATTCTTCCTCGAGCTATTTTTGCTCAAATCGATTGCTCGCTATTATTCTACCTACGCGGACTATGTATTCATTCATGAATGTTTCGCTTCGTTGGCCTAGAATTAAAAATTGAAACACTGCTCGATATGTAGAATGCCGATAATTTACTTGGTTAAAACTTATCGGCGGAGGGCACATTTAAATTCACATAACTAAGCATGTATCCATATGTTTAAACATACCGAAAATTGATAAGGAAAATAATACTGACGATATTTCTAAATACCAAGTATGTCAACTAGTTTCTGAGAATTTCTAGTTCGAAATTTCTTTTACAAAATAAAATCTGTTTCGCATTAAGACACAGGTTTGAGAAATGCTTAGCTAAATAAAGATTGTTTTAATGGTTAGCATAGCTGCTCCATGATGAATGGGTATAAATAGGTTATAGATAGTTTAGCCCAACATTTGGCCATAAATGGACTAACAAATAGAAAAGGAGATTTTTAACACTCAGCAGAACATAATCCTATCCAAGGCTTGGTTTCTTTTTTCTTTTTATCATTCACCTCATACCTCTTGGTCATCTAGATGATGAAAAAATGTATTTACAAAGTTTCTCTAATTCCTCGATAAATTTTCCCTTGGGTAAAAACCCAGAGAATAATATTATTAATTGATACTGACAACTCAAATATATTAGGAACCATTAATTTATTGAAATGTTCAGTTGTTTTCCAATTACAAAGGCCTGAAAAAAAAATATTTTTTTGGTGTCTTGGATTTTAGAACTGATTTTAAATATATTTGGGGCGCTGAATCTAAATATGAAATCAGTTTCTTTCTGTCTTCTCTATTTTTTTCAGATCAGAGTTTTTTTTTAACGTGCAGTTCTAAATCGCATATACAAGGATTGGTTCCTGTATATTTACACAGTCTGCTGTCTGCTAAGTTCCTATTATTAATCCTTTATTGTGCTAAAATTACAATCTGTTTTATTAGGCAATAAGTAATTAAGATAAATGCTGTCATTCATACCATATTTACAATTCATCATTCACTCGCTCATTCATAAAATTTACAGACAGCTCAGAGGCCTCCCAAATCCACATGTTTGTCACCTCCCTCGCATACGAAAGAGAAAGCAGAGTCTTGGGAAGTCCCAACGCTCCTCCATCAGCCGATTCACCGGATACGAGCCAGTGGAGGTTGATCAAGAGGGCGAGAGCCACAGACGCTCAGGACATGATTGGAGAAACTGGCCATTGCCAGGACTCATACTGTCAAGCGTTTATAGCAGGTCACGAGGCCACTGCCGTTTCAGTCTCCGAGGAGGATTATAGGGATGAGTGGTGCAGTGCAATGACTGTGCTACAGGATTAGGTTGGTTGGAAAGGCTACTATGGAATTTCATAAACTTGGAATGAGTTCAAGAATGTAGGGTATATTAAGATCGTTATGAAGGGTTTTGATGCTGACGTAATAAGGGGCATTTACTAGTAAGTTCCAGTAAATATTTATTAACGACCAGTATATATTTAAAGAAAGTATACTTTCTTTAATTTGAGTTTGCCGCACTCCTTCTACTTTGTGAGACGATAGAGAAAGGTAACATTAAGTAATTAAAGTTGTAAATAGAGTATGAATAGAGAAAAGATAGTTAGTTATAAACTGTAATTGTTGTTTCTTTGTTTAAAGAGAAACTTATTTTAGTTTATTCACCCTTACATTGTCTTACATATATATACATCAACAACCCCTTAGTTTAAGGAGAGAAAATCATCTTTCCTCCACTTCAAATAAAGCTGGGCCTTATGAAGAAGTTTGTAAAGGCTCTTGATAAGAACGAATCATGTTTTACACATACAGGGAGCAAAAAGCCTCAGATGAGTACTGAAAAAATTAAAGCAGGAATATTTGACGCCCCCCAAATAAGACAACTCATTAAGAATCCTGTCTTCGTAAATACGGGAATGAGGCTGAACGCTGGAAAAAGCCTGGACTTTCTTTGTTGCAGTTGTCGGCAATTTTCAGGGCAAACGCAAAGCTAAAAACTATGTTGAACTGGTAAAGGAGATGCTTAACTGTTTCAAATCCCTTGGCTGTAACATGATTATTATAGTGCACTAATCACACAGCCACTAAGACCGTTTTCGTGAAAATTCAGGAGACACCAGTGACAAACCAGGAGAAAGATTTCACCAGGGTATTAAAACTATGGAGGCAGATTACTGGAGTTCGAAAAGCGATTGTTCCAAAACGCATTCAAGAATGTCATGGAAAAGAAGCTTCCGAAGTGTTCAGTGACTAGTTGTTTTCACCGATGACCTTTTCCTCTATCTTTGTATAAAATAATATTTGTGTAATATAATAATAAAAATTCCGTATTTAGTTTTTTATGGATCCCCGATTTAACTTAAAATAGTTTAACGTATATTTCACTTAGTGGGAGTCCTGGCAATGGCCAGTTTCTCCCATCGTGTCCTGAGCGTATGTGGCTCTCGCGCTCTTCGTCAGCCTCCACTGGCTCGTATCCGGTGACATGGTTGACGGAGGAGTGTGGGGGACTTTTCAAGACTCCGCCTCCGCTTTCGCATGTGACGGAGGTGACAACCATGTGGATTTGGGAGGCCTCTGTGCCGTTTGTAAATATTGTATGAATGAGCGAGTGAATTGTATTGTAAATATGGTATGAATTAGAACTGAATTACTTATTGGCTAATAAGGCAGATTGTAACTTTAGCACAATAAAGAAGTTATAATAAATTTAAAAAAAATGTTATAACTTAGATATTTGAGCTGCTAGGCAAAAACTAATGCCATATTTGAATATGAAATCAGCTCCAAATACTCCGGCCGGTTGGCCTCTTTTATATATTGCTTATTAATAATCTAGCAGTAATTGAACTGAAGTTTTCATCACGGTGTAAATACATAAGTGATTAAATATTCAAAATACGAAAAGGGTGTGTTAGGAAACATGTTTAAACCGGAACATTTTTAATAAGTTTAATTAATACCTGATTGATGAACAACACTAATATATTGATTGAAATCTTGATTCATCGGCTAATTAAAAAAAAAACTGAACTTCATCAATTAAGTAAATTCAGTGTATTTTCAGCGGATGGTCGTACTACCCGTCATTAAAAAGGCTAAGCCTGAATGAATAATTAGGGTGGTTTAACTTAAAACTACACCACTAACTTTTTGTATTATTTTGAACTTTGTCGTCCAAAGAGGAGTCGTTAGAAGATAGGCTGGACAAATTAACGGCGGTGATCGCATGTAGGTAATGACAGTGGTCTGGCTACGTACCCTTGGATCATCCCCCGCCTAACCATAGGGGGCACATACTCTATAACCATTTTAATGGAATAATTAGCCTATCTCTCACTTTTTATAACTATCTCACACAATGTCATGCTCTCATTTTGGTTTAGAAAAAAAGTAAGTAATTCACTTGTGACACTGAGCCCTAGAGCCATCCGACGACACCCACGAAAGACGGAAAACCCTTAAAAAAAACTTTTTTTTTTAAATTACTTTTCATTACATCCATTAGACAATTAAATGGATTTTCAAGACATACGCAGACATGCAAACCGCGGCTGACATGAACTTGATTTCAGGGCTTACAATTTTATTGTTGGTTATGTACTCCAATGAGCAATTACAATTATCTTATAGGAAACCTCCTTTCTCAAACTCATTTCTTTAAATTTGAGTTTGAGCAAACTGAAATTTCTTTGTTGGGGAGGGACTTGAAGCCAAACCGAAATCGTTTTGGATAAATGTTTTAAGCTTGAAATAATGATTTTTTGTTGTCCTACCCCTAAACTTGTGTTGGTACCATCAAAGAGTCATTAGATTCGTATCAATTAACCATTTGAATATTTTTTACTGTCGAAATTTCATCATAAAAAAACTCATACGAGACATTTGGTAGTAGAGATATTCTTCAATAATAAAAAAAAAAAAAAGTCAGTTTTTCATGGGACATTCTCAAAATAAATCAGGCAAAATTCGATAGATAGTTCAGAAGCTTTGCCATTATTGAATATTATAAATATTTGTCGGGAACTGGATAGGGCATTCCCTAAGATTGTCTTGAATAATTATTATTTCCTTATAAACCCTTACTTTATTTTCTTAGGTTCATAAATAACGTAGTATGATAGAAATTATAATATATTATTAATGCAATTAAATACTTTTTACAGCTGACTAAGCCATAATCATATAATAATGTTATATTTTCTTAAACAAGCTTAGTTCGATAATTTTCTTATTTGACTTCTGATATAGAAAAAAAAACAATTTATTATTATCTAATTGGCTTACTGAAAGTAAGACGTTTTTTTTATTTTAATAAATAATTAATACTTTGACACAACATGCAATTTGTTGACAAACAATGGAATGTTCGTATCGTGGGGAATGTTTGTCGATATCGGCTGGACTTTGATACGTTACTTATCCGTTTATTAATACATTATTATTATCACATACTTGCGCATTATTAATCTTTTAAACTTCAATACATTATTATGTATTTGTTAATTAGTATACGGAATAGAGCTATGGGGGACAACAAAAAAGTCTAACACTAAGCGTGTTCAATCTTTTCAATTAAAAGTCCTGAGAACAATAGTAAATGCCCCTTATTAGATCAGCAACAAAACCCTTCATAACGATCTTAATATACCTTACATTCTTGAACTCATCCCTTCCAAGCTCATGAAATTCCATAGTAACCTAACCAACCACCCTAATCCCGTAGCACAGTCATTGCACTGCACCACTCGTCCCTATAATCTTTCTTGGAGACTGAAACGGCAGTGGCCTCGTGACCTGCTATAAATGCGTGACAGTGGGATTCCTGCCAATGGCCAGCTTTTCCAATCATGTCCTGAGCGTATGTGGCTCTCGCGATCGTTGTCAGCCTTCACTGGCACGTATCGCAGCTGACGGAGGAGCGTGGAAGACTTCCCAAGACCCCGCTTCCTCTTACACACGCGAGGGAGGTGACAACCATGTGGATTTGGGAGGCCTCTGGGCTGTTTTTAAATACTGTATGAATAAAAACTGTAAATATGGTATGAATGAGAACATTTATCACAATTACTTATTGCCCAATAAGGCAGATTGTAATTTTATCATAATAAAGAAGTTTAAATACCACTAATAATTTATCTGTTATATGCAGCACTATACTGTTGTTTCAGTATAACTAGCGCTTTGAGTGATGATATAATGTGTAATTGTTGCATTGTTTTTCATTTCTATTTCTATCTGTGACATTGTAATGTCGTGTAGAGGTTATATGAGAAAAATAAAGAGACATTATTGTATTATTTATATGTCTGAATTTATAGATCATTTTGTTTTTGTGTAGGTCGAGTATATGTCAATGTGATTCCTTCGAATAGAACGATATCTCAAAATCATAAACAAAAAAGTTGATAATTTGATTGGAATACAAAATACAGTCAGTTCAGATGAATGAATTAACCACTACTCTTATTAATGATTTCTAATTGTTATGTCAAGTGTAAATGTTAAACGATAAAGACCGAAGATGGCATATGGCGAGAGAGAGAGATTAATAATGGTAGCCTCTAGCAATGTGTCTGACAGCGAAGGGGTGAGTACTAATGTAGCCAGTGTGCCACTCCCTGCAGTATGCAGTATGACCGGTATGAACGACCCCACAAAAATTTTAATTACCGTGAATTGGCAAAAATGATAACTGACAATTTCAACAATTATATCGACTGACTCGTCATGTTCATGTCATTGAGATAGTTTGGAGTCATGTTATTAATTATAGCCGGGCGAAGCAGACTGCAAGAATGTAATCCCTACGCACTGGTTAATGCCACCTCGGACATTGATGCCTACATCTCATTAACTATTCATCGGTTTTCATCAAAGCCATGCTTAATCTCCTCAGAGGATTACATCTTGGTAGCTTCTACGAACAGTGGTGTTTTGGTTTTTTTTTTTTATTTGGTTTCTGTCTGGTTAATTATAAATTATAATAGAAATAACCACCGAATACTTTAATAAAGCTTGAAAATTATCAGTCTGTCGCTTCGTCTCAAACTGATGATATATAAATGTGTCCTCCGGCCAGCACGGCTGTACGGTGCTCCGCTATTTAACCACTTGACTGACAATACAGCCAAATGTCTCCAACATTTCCAGAATGGGATCATGCGAAAAGTGGTCCGACATGCCTCTCTCGAGAGGTTGAAGAACGCTGACCTGCACCCGTTGCTTGGTGTGCCGTCGGCGGGTGAGTTCATCCGCCGGAGACACATTAGGTTTTTTGACTCGTTGCAGCACCTGACAAACCCAGTGTTTAACACTATGACCCCACCACCCCTCCCGCATCAATGGCAACAGACTGTCGGGGAAAAATTAGTATGTAAGTTAGTTTTAAGGTTGATCAAAAAGGTGAGCCCCATCACCTTTATTAGTCAGTTTAGTCCAGTCACGTATAATGTATATCATTATACTTGTTTATCCATTATATAATTTTTATAAAATAACAAAACCTGTATATAATGTAGCGATGCTACAGGAAATACAAAAGTAATTTATAAATAGATTCGCCTGAGGATCTATAATTATCTGTAAATTTAAAGGGGCTATGAAAGAAAAAAATCAGTTTATTCATGATCATTATGGTAACGTATTTTCGATATGCAACCACTCCGTATCAGCCCTTCCCCCTACAATCGTTATCCCAAACTAGGCTTACCCGTGATCCGTGAGGCGGGCACATGGAGTCAACTATGGTACGCGTATTCCAGTCTGGAATTGTTGCACTGGTCAAACCATCTTGGTTTGTTGTTATAAATCCTTTATACAAACAATGGCATAATTCAATATCGTCCTTTCACACTATTTACAAAGACACATACAGACATACGTAGATACTTACAAAGAATAAACAAGGACATACGAAGTTAACAACAGAGAGATACAAAGACGATAATTCAGTAATAATAAAACAGACTAATCCTACTAATAATGCAACAAATCCTTTCATACTATTTAGTGAGTTAAAATGCATCTTCTTCTTAACTAGATCTACATTACTTCCATAAACATCCTTACAATCTGTAAAAGTTACTTTCTTACATAGGATACACCTTATTTGGGTCAAGAGAAATTGTGACTCTCGTCACTTAACCTGTATATGAAAATTCCCGTCCCATTTATGGTTCGTTTATCTATGATTTTATCTCTTTATAGAAAAAATATCATCTATGATGAGAAAAGACACTTTATTATTTTTATTGTTACTACTTGGGTGAGTTTTTTTTATTGTGGCATACAGAAATAAACGATCCTTCCAATCAATAATGCTGTCTAAAAGAAAGAGACAAATTATTTCAATTAAAAAAAATGAAACTCAACTACTCACTTGATTTCTGAAATTTAACCTTTTTATGTTTTTGATGGATGATTCATTGATGATACGTATTGTTTATGTATGTTTTTTGATATTTGACATGACTGGTCATTGAGGCGTGAGAGTAACAACTTGGTTTTGTACTCTATATGTAGAGGCAACTAATACAACTTCAATTCTACTATCCTTTGAGTTCAAAACCCATAGTTACCCTGGTTTTGAGGTTTATGTAAAATTTTATACTAGGAAAGCTAAATTGAATTATAAAGCTCGTAAAAATAATTATAATGCTGTCTAAAAGAAAGAGACAAATTATTTCAATTAAAAAAAATCGTTGGCCTTCGATACAAGACACGAAACAAATTTTATGTCTTCACAGGAGTCAGATCGAAGTATATCGGAGATTTTACTTCAGTTAAATTGAGTTGTCTGATTGTGTTAAAACTCTTTAATATTTAAAGCAGGGGAACAAAACTTATTTCGCAGTACACCAATTTATAGAATTTTTATTTCACAGGTGAGAATCTAATTCACGCAGTTTCGATAGGATAAATCCTTTAACTCGCAGTATTTCAATGAGTTATTTTTAAATTTTGTTTACAGTCAGTAACAAGACAATGATGTATCATTAATAGTAGTTCATTTCAATACTTTAAAATTGTACATCTGGTACATTATAATAAAATGTTCTTGCATTGAATATAATATTCGTTGCAAGATAAATTGCAGCTATATGTAGGCCGATGGGGACGTGAATTAACTAGGAGGTGCTTTTGTTGACTGCGCACGATGTAGAGGCCTCGCCTATACAAACTGAGAAATATACAATGAATCTTCGTTTTGAATGGGCCTTTGTTGGAGTAAGCTGCTCCCTAGCGGTCGACAATGTCCGTATGAACGCTTCAATAGGGTACCAAGCTTAGGTGAATCGGTACCCGGGAGTGGTTGTTCAGTATACGCCAGGTAGCTCGGAATTCCACTGAATAGGGAGCAAAAAAAGAAAAAAGTTCTATTCATCTAGGCTTGAACCTCCGGGGAATTCTTATGGGGGTAGGTAGGGTGGCTGCACTGAGGAAATGCTCTGGGTATAATGTCCATCCACGTACAGCAGGTCAAAATACAGCTGCAACATTGTCTAGTCCGAAAGGTGCGTCTTTACTTTCAAGCAGGGTAGTATGGCCAGGAAGTACCATGGTAGTATGGCCTTCTTCTGTCTGCATATCGATCTACTTTCGTAAAGTTATTGCTCAAGCTGTCTCTGATTGTTCATGCTCTGAACTAGACGTTAATGTAAAAAAAAAAATTCAAAAATATTCCTGAAAATACGTTTAAGAAGACAACAATCAATATCCAAGTGTTTTTCTATCAATACATTTTTCGGTCAACATTCTTAATTGGGCTCAATAAATAAATAGAATCTGATAAAAACAACTTAAATTTAAATAAAAAACAAATTTTCAAAAAAAAAGAAGGAAATTCGAGGCTTAAGCAGCGTTATTTTATTAGCCTCCCCTCCCCCCCCCCTTCCGCTGGATATTGGATGGATAGATAACAATTATTTTTCTACCATAGAATTGGGAAACTTTATTTTCACTGTGCCTCAGTATTCCAAATAAATAAGGTTAAAAAAAAAAACAATAAATTTTGAGGCTGTATCTTTTAAAGGGAGTGTTTTGAACATATATCTTGAGAACTTAAAGCACTTAATATCTTCTAGGTAATGAAATGAATCTTGGCATTAGTTTGGTTACAACCTTCATTTTAGTTGAAAGTGAACATCATTCTTTTATAAAGTTGTGGAGCCTGGAGCACTTTGAGCAAAATTGATAAAAAAACAACTGTGTTTTGGTAAAATTACAATCTGCCTCATTGGGCAATATGTAATTGTGATAAATGTTTTCATTCATACTGCATTTATAATGTTCATTCATACAGTATTTACAAACAGCCCAGAGACCTCCCAGATCCACCTGGTTGTCACCTCCCACAAATGCGAAAGAGGAAGCGGGAAAGGCCCCCACGCTCCTCCGTCAGCCGCGTCACCGGATACTAGCCAGTAGAGGCTGACCAAGAACGCGAGAGCCACATACGCTCAGGACTAAATTGGAGAAACTGGCCATTGCCAGGACTTCCACTGTCACGCATATATAGCAGGTCACGAGGACACTGCCGTTTTAGTCTCCGAGGAGGATTATAGGGATCAGTGGTGCAGTGCAATGACTGTGTTAATAGAATCAATACTAAATATTTTAGGCAGGACATTTGTATGGGGGGAGGGGGAGCTTATTAGCTAAACCCAGTTAACTTGTCACCTTATCAGACAGAGCTCACAATAGGCAATGTGCAGGTTTATTTTGGAGCAGGTCACGAGGATACCTTAGACGTCACTCTATATTTCCGGGGATGTAAAGGAGATGAAGAGGATTACGTACGGATTAGGATGACCAAGGATAGAAGTTCTGGTAGCGGGAGGTGGCTTGTAGGTCTTGTATGAATGGGATGGTTGAGATCAACGTGAAAGGTACGATTGTTGAATGAGAAAGGAGCATTGGCTACCTTTCGGAGGACTCTGGATTACAGGGATTGGATGCGAAGAATATTGGAAAGGTTGTCATTCCCTCAAACTTCTATTACAAAGAAGAATATTTTTCTATCGTTATTTTCGAATATTTATCCATGAGACGAAGAAGTAGTTTGAATCAGTTGTAGGTTTTTCGTTTTGTTCTTTTCGTACATCTAAATAAGAAGATATTCTTTTATTATTAGTAAGACTCATCTTTATCTTTCGTATGCGAAGGACATGACAACCATTCGAAACTCTGGGCCACGTGAATTTGTAAATATTTTACGAATGAGCGAGCGAATGCGGAACTGTAAATATGATATGAATGAGATTATTGAACCCAAAGCTTACTGACCAATAGTACAGATAGTAATTTTATCTCTATAGAAGGTTTCTAGTAATAATTAGTTAAGACCTTATTTTGGTTTTGGTTTAGAAGTGTTCTGGAAACTATATGGTAAATATAATGTAACTTTTAAATATTATACAATAAAGTTGCAATTAGCTTGGGCGTAATGTGGGGACCCCATGTGAATCGCTTGCCTAAATATAAGTCCTACATAGGTTAATTATTGAAATGGATTTTCGTCTTAAAGTTAGTTTTAAATGACTCAGATGAATTAAAAAATATGGTATTTCAGATCAAAAATGCAGATCAGATTTTCCACAATTATTTAAATATAAGAACCTGGTGCAAAGTCACATTGTACTTACGTTTAATACGCTCAATATGGCTTCTTCACATTTTATATTCAGTTCATATTTTGTAAAATGCTAGTTACTTTATAATTGAAGAATTCATCCGCCGGAGGCACATTAAGTTTTTTGACTCGGTGCAGCACCTGACAAACCCAGTGTTTAACACTATGACCCCACCACCCCTCCCGCATCGATGGCAACAGACTGTCGGGGAAAAAATAGGCAAAGAATTAGTATGTAAGTTAGTTTTAAGGTTGATCAAAAAGGTGAGCCCCATCACCTTTATTAGTCAGTTTAGTCCAGTCACGTATAATGTATATCATTATACTTGTTTATTCATTATATAATTTCTATAAAATAACAAAACCTGTATATAATGTAGTGATACTACAGGAAATACAAAATAATTTGTAAAAAGATTCGCCTGAGCATATATAATTATATATGTAATGATCTGTAAATTTAAAGGGGCTATGAAAAAAAACAATTGAAGATTCATGGTTACTGATTATGATAAATTACAAGATGCTTGAAGTTTATATTTAATCCAACCAAGTATATTTTTTTTGATATGATGTCTTCAATGTTGGTTATTGATTTTTTTTTTTCTGACTTGGTACTTTGAATTTCTAACGTTTTCTATGTACCGAACTTGTATTGCTGAATAACTTTGGGCGATTTAGAAAAGGAGAGCACTACAAGTGCCATCTGGTTTCAAAGCGTAGCAGTTGCGTTGGTAATTGTAATTCGATGAGAGTGGGAATGTAATTGCACAGCTTAAATTGTAACTTTGTCGCGGGTTCATTGCCTTCGAGTTGCCACTCTAATGGTTATTGCTTTATGGTCTAATAAACGAAGGAATCCCGACACCATTTATGGTGGTGTCATTACGCACTCTGTCCTTCCATTATACATTTCACAACCAGGCCCAGCAATCGGACCTAGGCTCCTTCCTTGGCAAAGTGGCCGTTCGTGTTAAACCGACTGTCGACCAATTTACTTCAATTACCATATAAAATTTTATTTTGCAGTTGATGTACGCTTTGTGCATGTCTCGCCCTTTCTTGTTTAAACTAAGATGCCGCCTCCCAGGAATTATTCAAGTTTTCCCTTTCATTTTTGAGACTCTACTTCCCTTTCCCCCTCTCTATCGAGATCTTCTAAATTTTTATTTTATTCCATATTCATGAGTGCTTCTTAGGTATTTTCGTTACCTAATATTTTATTAGTATTTATATTTTAATCAGATTTTTTGTAAAAGTATCACTTTTTCCTTAACTTCTGTTGGAAGTATTAGCTATCGTTCTCTCTATATGAAGGTTTCTCTCCAGAATAGATTGGGTTTTCTTCTCCTCTACTTCATTCTGGCGAGGATACCCTTTTTTACCCCATGCACTATATTATCCGTCAAATCCTTAAGCCAATCTGGACATACGGAGTAGAGCTATGGGGGGAAGGGAAAAATTCGAACATCAAGCGCATCCAACCCTTTCCATCAAAAGTCCTAAAAACAATAGTAAATGCCATTTATTACGTCAGCAACAAAACACTTCATAACGGTCTTAATATACCTTACATTATTGAACTCATCCCTTCCAAGTTTATGAAATTCCATAGTAACCTTTAAACCCTAATCCCCTAGCACAGTCATTGAACTGCACTACTCATCCCTATAATGCTCCTCAGAGACTAAAACGTCAGTAGCCTCGTGACCTATAAATGTGTATGTGGCTCTCGCGCTCTTCGTCAGTCCACTGGCTGTACTCACACCAAGACTTCACTGACTTTTTCGCATTCGAGGGAGGTGACAACCATGTGGATTTGGGAAGTGTCTGGAATGTTTGTAAATACTGTATGAATGAGCGAGTGAATGAAAATTATAAATACAGTATGAATGAAAACATTTATCACAATTACATATTGCCCAATGAGGCAGATTGTAATTTTACCAAAACACAGTTGTTTTTTTATCAATTTCGCTCAAAGTGCTCTAGGCACCACAACTGTATAAAAGAATGATTTTCACTTTCAACTAAAATGAAGGTTGTACTTTATCTAATGCAAAGATTCATTTCATTACCTAGAAGATATTAAGTGCTTTAAGTTCTCAAGATCTATGTTCAAAACACTCTCTTTAAAAGTTACAACCTCAAAATTTATCGTTTTTTTTTTTACCTTGTTTACTTGGAGTACAAGAGGCGCAGTGAAAATACAGTTTCCCAATTCTATGGTAGAAAAATAATTGTTATCTATCCATCCAATATCCAGCGGAGGGGGGGCCGATTAAGCCACGAATTTTCTTTATTTATTTTATTGTTTTTGAAAATTTTGGTAATACAACAGAACAAAAGAAAAAAAAAGGTTACACAACAGAAAAATATTAACATTACCATTTTCTTTAAGGCCGGTTGTGGGTTGAATATGAATAATAAGCATGCATAATCATCCCAGCGTGTTTATCACTATTGGGGTTAGGCCATTGCTTCAATGCCTACCCTTCCGGACCATTAGGGACAGTGTAGTTAATTCGTGCTTCTCACCAAGCTGGCCATAGCCGAAAACAAAAGTAATAAAAGAACAATAATAGAATATATATATATATATATATATATATATATATATATATATATGTAATACAGATATCAATTTCGCTAATTCAAAATAAGATTCATTGATAAGAACAAAAATACGTTAAAAAAGATACTTAAAAGGAAGGTTAGAGTTAATTTTCCCTCATTGCTTTTCTCATAACCATGAATTTTTCCCCTCCTTAACCCCTTCAAATTCTACAATGTGAAAAATATTAACAAAATAATTGACAAATTTTCTCCTCATTCTGCTATACGCAGATGCATTTGAAGGAGGTTGGGTTACATAAAATCAGATTGTGGTTAATAGGAAAATAACATGAATACAAATCTAGGTGATGGGGCTCACCTTCAGTTTAAAAATGTGGGAGAAAAACTTACAGACTAAAACCAAACCTAAGACTAGAGCGTTCCTGCCTCGACAGCGTCCTGCCATCGATGGGGGAACGAAGTGGGGGTTAAAAGTGTTAAACACCGGGTTTGTCAGGTATTGCAAGGAGTCGAAAAACTTGGATATGTCTATGAATTCATCCAACGTAAGCAGTTCAAAGATCTCGTGAAGCTCACTGTTGTTCCGCTGCTCGAATGCAGTACCTCTGACCACTTTCATCAGTATACTGTTTTGGAATTGTTGGAGTCACCGAGTTGTCGTATACGTCGGATAACGGAAAAGCGGTGCACCATGAAATGGACTATACTGCTGACTAAAGGATGGAAAGTTTATAAAAGTATTGCGAGCTCAATGCCAACCATGAGTTGCATGTCATGCCATGTATGTACGCATTAGGTCTTTGTGCGAGATTGAAAAAGGCGTAGACTGTTTTAAGACATATTGGAGAACTGGAACGTTCCTGGAAGAAAATGGAAGGTTGTCTCCTAATAAATTAGATAAAAACCCTCTCATCATCAACCTAAGCCAATCTCCTATCTTCTATCCTTTAAATTTATTAACTATATAAGTTTAAATACCATCGTCATGTTATTTGATATAATATATTATATGTTACTTAATTTAAACTTTCAGACCCATCGGTATTATAAAAGATTAATCTGCATTACCAATTTGTAAGCTACGGGCACTCTAATGTAACATTGTCCCGATCGAAGAGCACTCTAGGAGGAAGTTAGCTTCGAATGGGAGAAGCGGAGGAAGATTCGCTTTGGTAGCCGGTGAGATATTCGCCGAATAAGGCTCCCTCGACGGGAGTATGTAGGGAAAAAAGAGGGAATGTTCGGGGACCCTTTGTGCCGGTAGAGCCGCTCCAATTATCCGCCACTCTCGTAAGGCCCTTCTTTAATGTTCTCAGAAGTCCGAAATTCAGGTGTTTGCCCTCCGAATACCCGGCATATCTCCCCGGCTTACTCTAACCTGAGTCAGCTCAACTATTACCTGCCTTAGTCGCTCACTTATAGCTATCATATACAACGTTTGTTGAATACAATGTAGGGTGTCCCGGAATTAACGCAAGATTTTATTTAAATAGAAAACACATTTTTTAGTATTTTTGTTGTTATTTTTTTATTGAATTATAAAGTAAATAGGAGAGGGTTATTTATGGAATAACACATCGGGCAAATGGCCTCCACGACTTTGCTGGCACATACGCACTGCACTCTCTTGTCGAAATTTTCCATGGCATTAATATGGTTGAATTTCGTTGATGCAGCGTTGAATTTCCTCTTTTAATGCACGGGTGGATGTGGGCTTGTTGACACACACCTTTGACTTCAAATAACCCCATAAAAAGAAATCTAAAGGATTTTAATCACACGATCTAGGGGGCCAATTCTGATCACCGAAACGAGAGAGTACACGACCTGGAAATGTCTCATGCAGTATTTGAATTGTTTCATGGGCTGTATGGCATGTGGCACCATCTTGTTGAAACCACATATTGGCCACATCAATATCATCTAATTTCTGCACGGTCTACGACCCCGAATTAATATTCCTGGGTTTTCAACAACACTCTCACCCACTGCTTCAATATTGACATTTGAAAGGCTTGTTTTTGGACGACCAGTGTGTTTAGTGTCTCCAACTGATCCAGTCTCCCTAAATTTTTCAATTAATGTCTTCACAATTGATGAAGTCAAAACAGTATTCCGACCATATTTTATATGAAATTTTCCAACTGCGGCCGCCAAACTTTGATTATTTTTGAGATAATGTTCAACAATAAAGACACGTTGTTCTATCGTGTAACGCTCCACTTTTACTAACCCTAAACTGTCAGCTGCCTAATTGTTTTTTTTTTTACAGTTGCCATCACTTTACTGTACAAATGGCGGCAAATTAAAATCTTGCTTTAATTCTGAGACACCCTTTACTGCCGAAATAACGCAATCCCCGAATCAAAGAACTATACATAGATTATTTATAGCAACCTTTATTAATTTGCTTGGCTTTGAGTTGTACAGATTATAATTGCAAAAGAACTGACAAATGTTTATACTATTACATCATATTGAATTGATTTATCGGGAATCACTGAAGATTACCCTTAAGATGAACCTTCAAAGGTTACTCCTTTTATTACGACATACTCCCGTCGAAGGAGCCTTATTCGGCGAATATCTCACCGGTTACCAAAGCGAATCTGCATCCGCTTCTCCCATTTGAAGCTAACTTCCTCCTAGAGTGCTCTTCGATCGGGACATAGTTACATTAGAGTGTCCGTAGCTTAGACATTGGTAATGCAGATTAATCTTTTATAATACCGATGGGTCCAAAAGTGACCAAAATAGTTTTCAGGGTAACGGGTCCATGAGCTTGTATACTGAAATACAAAATTGGACACAGATGATTTCATCATATTAATTAAATTAGCTTACAAGGCCATTAAGAAATTTCTTAAAGGCTGATTGGAAATTTCATTTAACGTCTGAAGAATTCATTCGGCTGGCAAGTCTGATTTTTGGAAAATAAAGTAACGCCTTTGCTAATAAAATATTTTGTGGAGGCTTTTTATTTTGCGAAAACAGGCTAATTGCAATATCGAGGCAATTGTAAAGTAAGTGGTTTAAAGCACAAATACTATAGAATAATTGTAGTTGGTAGTTGGTAATTGGTGACTCACTTAAAATCACTGTTTACGCATTCGCCCTGATTTTTGTTCTACAGCAGTTAACAGGGGAATTCTCCACCCGAAAACTGGCGTTTTTTCAGTCTTAGGAACTGGGATAAAGACAGGTGAGAGACTTTTGACACTTTTGATTCATTCTTCGGCGACTACTCACGCCGGCGGGAAATAACTGATCAGAGAGAAGGCACACACATCACAGCCGGCTGATTCCTGGCCCCGGGCCAGATCAACAAAGCAGGGCGAATCGGGTCAGTTTGATAACCAAGCTCCTTTGATGGCCGTGTGTTCGGCCTCTCCATCATCCTCTGTGACCCGTGTTTGTAACTCGCACCACGGAGCTTTTTCTACAACCGTTATTTTTTTCATAATTGTTTATTTTCTCCCATGTCAAGTCAGATGAGTTTCTACCACCAATTAATGTCTAGCCGAATGAACAAATGATCTTGACCCTTGGGGTCTACGCCGAGCTCGTCTCCTGTCAAAACTACCACTGAACAATTCAACTTATACCTCAGTGTAGGAACATGATGAGCCCACTACTACTTCACGTACAGATTCAAGACAAATCCCCTTAATTCACGATGATAAACAGTTCGATGGTACTAGTAGCAAAATATATTTTTCCTCCACTGACAGGCGGCTTCATCCTCGGGTGAACAACCTATTTGCACAAGAGTAAAAATAGTGCAATGTCACAATTGACTAAGACAAACTAAGACGTACATACTGCTGTGTGGAAAGTAAGGTGATTAGCACAAGAACGAAGAATCCAAGGAGTTACCTGACGCTTGTGATAGTTGTTCTAAAGACCTTCCGGCCAGCCAGGGTGCCAACACTACAAAGTATTGAAGACAAGATTCTACAAGTCCTCCAACAAGAAAAATCTGTATCATGAGACCAAGACACTTAGGGAGATAAAAGAGAAGTGTCCAGGCACATGATCCTGTTTGTCTTCTTTGCACTCTTCTGGGGAGAAATTAACCAACGTAAACGTAAATTAACCACAACGCCTCAATCTCACACAAAACCTCCGTGCATGCAGATAATATCGCCTCTTCTTAATCCAGAATCTCCCCATCTTTGAACTCCAAATCGTTATTATTCCTCTCATATCCCTTTTTACAAGCCTGGTCTTACATCTTTTTCCCCTAGAAAAACCATTCTATTTATAATCTATAAATTCTATATAATAATCTAAAGGAGGACGGATCACTGAATACAGTGATCGCAACCATACAAATTATCTGTCAATTTACCGTCTACAAGATAAAAAAATTGACGTAGCTCTCATCATAGAAACAAGACTGACTTGCAATAGCTCCTTCATTGTTCTTAAATATCTAACCTACAGAACGAACCACCTAGATGGAAAAGCTTTAGCTGGTTCTGCTTTCCCGATCAACCTTTTCTTCTCCCGTTGTGAAGTTTCCTTTGAACCTGATCATTTATTATAGCTGTGTGTTATTTAGCACTTATTACATTCCCTTAGCGGCAATATACTGTTCATTTTACCCACTTCAATCAAAGTCAGGTATCCTCACCCTCTTAGTTATTCCTATTCTGAAAGTTCATCCTCCCTTATTCATCATCTACATTAACTAACGCACGAAATCCAACCCGATTCCATTTATCCAAGAGACTCCCTGAACGATCTATAAGAACTGGCTAATACAGTCCACTCCTTCGTCGCCTCCGTTCAGCAATGCACCTGGCAGGATTGTAAACCAAATCCCTATCTAAAAATCTGCTACGTTCAACGAACGGGGAAAGACATTTTTATTTATTTAGGGATACTCTATCTATCCGTTACCCAACTGTATCCGAATACATAAAACTGACCCACGCACACCACGCTATTACGCTCTAGTTGAGTAATTAGAGTATTTAATTTCTAGGGATGCCATCTAACCATTCAATTTACAGAATTGATTCCTCAAATCTTGAGCATATTACATTAGCGTAAAGTTGTACTAAAGTGTACCTTATTCATACATTCAATTCACTATAGGTCTAGAGGTCTAGCACAAAAGCAATCGTCCCAACCAGTCCCCAAGACTCGTCGCTGCAGAGACTCTACCTCCTTTCAGCGAGACATAGCCGAGTCTGCGCGACTGTTCCCGCCCAATTCTTGTCCCGTTGTATATATCTTCTCGTCTTTGACCGTATTTCTGACTATCAACATAAGGATTTTTTCTTAATGGCCCTGTGTAATTGTGTATCCTTTCCCGCACCATCTTGCATTTTGTTCCACCCTTATCCCAACAGATGGGGTCCGGTACATCCGTCGGTCTACATCAAAAGAGGAGGTTCATAGCAGTCGGCCTCAGTTCCTTAACGCTATTTAGTAATTGCAGACTACCTTCCCCTATGTCGGAGGTTGAAGATATAACAAATCAAACCAGAGATCCCTTTCCCACGCATGTCCTCAATATCATTCGTTGGAAACTTCATCTTTGGCAAAGTACCCGACACCCAGCCGACAATCGCAATTATGTGACCAACTGTGTAAGTAAGCTAGTCAGACTCTCTGCAATAACAAATCCCTTTAGTCTGCTACTAAAAAAATCAAGAAATATAAAAAAACATCTTATCCTCTATGAAGGATCTCCCTGGTCCCTACGTCGTTATACTTTACTGGTAAGTGAAATTAGGGAATTTCAGGGATTCTTTATATTATTAATTTTAGGGATTGCTCTTATACTACCATCTCATCCCCGGCAAACAACGCGACGCCTAAGGTAGAGGTGGCCTCGTGACCTCCTTCAAAACAAGCTCCCACACCAGGTCTGTGATGACTACTAGAGTGACAAATAAAGTGGTTTCGGCTAATGAGCCTTCCACCTCGAAAAGTAACAAGACCGATTCGTAACAAGATTCGCTTTTTTAAAATAAAGATTTTTCTATATTAAAAAATAAATTAAAATCAATTTGACTCTGAACAACTTGCCCTTTCAAGAAGTAAACAAAAAAGAAGGTTTTATGTAAAGATAGAATGCAGAAAACATTAAAGAAAAAACGGTAGGATAATATATTATTACGTTCTTTTAATGATATCGTAATTTTATTTTTAACTTTTACTTTATTTTATTTTATTTACTATTTACTATTAGGTTCTATTAACAAAAATAATTCTGGCAAAAAGATGAATTTAATTTTACAAACATAAAAAAATAAACTTATATTAATTATATAAATACTTGTCTATAAATTCGATTCCTTTTCTTCTTTAATTGTCTTCATTCTTTAAACAAAATTAATACTTCTTCTCTTCGTGCTATTTCTCTTCCGTTCTGCTTTAAGTCAATAACCACTAACCAACAAAGTTTTTAAGTTTTTCTTACTAACAATCTCAAGCTAATAATATGTATTACGGGCTTTTTATTTCATCACTGAATTCAGATACATATATCAGGCTGATTCCAAAAATATAAGTATAAGAGTGAATATAATGCTCTGTGTGTTTTCTCAGAACCACAACAACAACTAATTATAACTGGCTAAAAAACTAGAGAGTAATTCTGTGTGTGTTTCTATCATCACAAGAACCAGTATACACAACAACCCAAAATAATTTTTCTTTATTTTTCCCACATCCTATTTTTATAAGTTTGAGAGCTAAGGGGGGGGAAAAAAAAAAAAAAAAAAAAAAAAAGTATAAGGATTACGTATTTCATCAAGTTTTTTGACTCGTTTCAGCACCTAACCAACCCAGTGTTACTATAGCCCACCACACTTCCCACAGCAACAGACTGTCGGGGAAAAGTTGGGTTAAGAATTAGTATGTAAGTTGGTTTTATGTTTGATCAAAAAGGTGAGCCCCATTACCTTTATTAGTCAATTCAGTTCAGTCACGTATAATGTATATCATAAGACTTGTTTATTCATTATATAATTTTTATAAAATAACAAAACCTGTATATAATGTAGCGATGCTACAGGAAATACAAAAATAATTTGTAAATAGATTCGCCTGAGGATCTATAATTATCTTTAAATTTAAAGGGGATATGAAAGAAAAAAATTTAAAAAAATAAAAGAAAAAAAATATAAGGACGATTTCGTTTGTGAAATAAGAAAGAACTACATCCGAACAGATAAGGCAACGTTCGCCTAAAGGATCAAAAGTGGTTATGACATTTTTGTAAAAAATACCAATATACTTATACGTGGTAAATTTGAATACCTGTGTGAATTAAATATAGTACTTAACAGTCTAATGCATTATTAATGTATTTCACTTAAAAGGTTTTCACCCACCTCCCAGTTTTTGAAGGAGACTCGTTAATTCTGTTGAAGTTGTCTGGAATAACTTAAAGTCGCCTCTCCTTAGATCGCCATTAAAAAAACAAAAAAATTAACATCTTCAGATAAGGCACATTTGTTTGCTAATTCCAATATTATTCTTTCGATTAAAGCTTTCGTCTCAAACTAATCATACATAAATGTGTTCTCCGGCGAGCTCTGCTGTACGGTGTCCCGCTATATACTCACTTGACTCACAATACAGCTAAAAGTCTGCAGAAATTTCAGAATGAGAAAATTGGTCCGACATACCTATCTCGAGAGGTTAGAGAACGCTGAACTGTTCATCTACCGGAGATATATCACGTTTTTCGACTCGTTGCAGTACCAGTGACCACCCTTCCCGCATCGATGACAATAGACTGTGGGAATAAATTAAGTTAGATTTAAGCATATGATTCATAAGATGAGCCCCATCACTTTTAAACATGTTTAGAAAGTGAATGTACATTATACTTTTGTAACAATCACAAATCGCAATGTAAAATTATTAAAAATTGTATAAAATGTAACCAAGCTACAGGACATATGATGACCTATTGTAAATATGATATGATCAGTTTACTTCCATAATTTACACCAACAAGAAGATATGAAGGGAAAAAAATCTGGCTTTTATGAACTAATTGCAGCTACCTAGGCATTAATTATCATTGGAAAATTCGGGTTATAGAGGTCGAGAAAAAATCAATAATAGATATTCTTGTCACTTACTAAGTAACACACTCTTGCTAGCCAATAAGGTTAGAATCGACTGGGTGCCAGGACACACAGGCATCACAGGCAATGAAAAGGCAGATGGCCTTGCAAGGGTGGGCTCAGAACAGACACCTCTTGCACCTGAACCCATATGTGGTATCAGCCTCAGCTACGCTAAAAGGCGTATAAAATTAGCTTTAGAGGACAGGGCAAGACTCTCTTGGAGAGAAACTAAGAAACAGGAACACTCGAAACTGTTTCTTGATGGACCCTGTAAGAAAAGAAGCTCAGTACTTCTATCAATGGACAGGTGGACACTCAAAAGTGTGACAGGACTCTATACAGGTCACTGTCGGTTAAACAAACACCTCTTTAATTTGGGGATAGTGGGATCACCAATCTGCAGATTCTGCAAGAAAGAGGGAGAAACGGCACGTCATATAATATGTGACTGTGATAACCTAGCTAGAAGGCGATACCTTCACTTTGGTAGTGATCGCATTGTAGACCCCAAACTATGTGAACTGATCGATCCACTCAGTATCCTCAGATTTGCAAAGGCCGTGGGCCTGTCACATATATAGGACAGGGACATGGACGGCGCACAATAGGTCTCACTGAGGCCGCGGTGCACAAATGCCGGAACAAATAATAATAATAATAATACTAAGTGATTTTTTAAAAGCTAATAAATTTAGTGTTTCTGATAGAGATAAAACATCTGAAATATATTTAGACCAGAAATAGACATTTTGTGTTTTTACCACTTTCCCATTCATAAGCTGTATTCCTAAAGACTTTTACTTATTCTTATGTAACTGAAATTCCTGTCAACTTGAACCGCTTAAGACAGAATTTCCAAACACAGAAAGGTTTATGAACATTACAAGCATTAGTAGGTGTCCATAAATTGAAATGTAATATTCAATTCAACAGTTGACCTAAACAGGCCAAACCAAAATACACCAAGATTGGAAACAAGAGCGGTTTACACTTAATCGGGCTCCCTGGGGTTGTTAGTTTCGTTGAACAGCCACCAGCTGCTCCTGGAGTTTACACATACATCCGCAATCCACAGCCTCCTGAAATCATGCTTCCGGTTACCGATCAGTCTCCACGTGCTCTCTTCGAGTTTTTTTTTTTATAAAACCACTATGCGGTCTGTTCCAAATGCCTGATTAGAAATGCAATTTGCCAAATGCAATAACTTTCCGCTCAATTCAATATAAAACTCATATCGACGACTTAGCCCTACATTTCGGAATAGAATTGTATTTAATTGAAAACTTCTTTATTATGATAAAATTACAATCTGCCTTTTTATTAGGCAGTAAGTAAATGTGATAAATGCTCTTATTCATACCATATTTACAGTTCTTCATTCTTACAGTTTTTACTAACAGCCCAGAAACCTCCCAAATCCACATCGAGAATTGTATTAAAAAAAAAATCATTCAGGGACCAAGTCCTTATAAATAACAATACGGTATTCTGCCTCAAAACAAAACAAATAGACCATTATAAAGAGAAAAAGCTACTTGAAATAAACAATGAAAATAAAATAATTTTTATACCATATTAAACAAGAAAACCGTCAAATTTACAAAAGATAAAAAGGGCTCATATTTTAATTTATTTATGTTTATATTTACGATATGTACTATACATAATACACAAAGTTCCTCGTTAAATTTAACAATCATTTTTGCCGATAGGACATTTGTTCTTGCCATTCCTATTCTAGCACTAGTCTATGACGTTTAAACATTCAAAAGTAGTCGAACTGTGAAAAAAAAAAACTTTCTACAACCGGTATCCGAACAGTATGTGAACTCTATTTTTAACTATTTTTTCGCGTCTGACAACAGTCTTATAGATAGTCTGTTCGAGACATTGGAGGTAAGAACTAAAGATTTCAAAGTAGTGAATCACTCAGATTTTCCTTAAGGTAATCAACAAAGTTGAATCGAGGTTAATAGAAGGGTACGAATTAGGGGAAGGGGTAATAAATAATTTGAGGTCGCGATCGCCACAGTTCGTAAAGCCCTGAGCTATGTTCCAAGTTTTGTGGAAATGGTACTTCATAGACCGCACACAACTCGACGAAGATTTATTTTACTTCATATAGAAGCCAGGCTAAATATTTTATATGACACATAATGCATACAGAGATTATTGGTGCTTAAACGAACAGCACTTCTTATTAATTAGGTGCAAACACTCCAATGGTTTATTCTTATGCTAAGCAGAAAAGTATTTACCTAACAATACTTTCAGGTGAACCTTGCCAAGAAAGGCAAGGTTCAAAAAATGAAAATTTTAATATCTTCTTGGCCACATTTGTAGATGATATTGCAGTCTTTTCATCCCACCCAGACCCCGACATAGCATCCCATAACCTTCAAAAACACCTTGACGAGATCGAGTATTGGTGCAATCAATGGCGGATCAAAGTTAATGAAGCAAAATGCTCCCACATTACCTTCACCCTTTGTCGCAAGTCTTGTCCACTAGTTTATTTTGAATCTATTCCTCTCCCTGTATCCGAGACAGTGCGATACTTAGGCTTCCATCTCGACAAACGGCTGACCTAGAACCCACATACGAGACTAAAAACACAAGAACTAAACAGACGCTTTGGACAACTGAACAGACTACTTCAAAGGACATCCCATCTCTCAATAGAAAATAAACTACTAATCTACAAAGTTATACTTAAACCAATCTTTACGGATTTACATTTACGGAAAAGACATACGGAAAAGAACAATCTGGACAGCAAAAAAGTCGAACATCAAGCGTATCCAATCCTTTCAATCCAAAGTCCTAAGAACAATAGTAAATTCCCCTTATTATGTCAGCAACAAAACCCTTAATAACGAACTTAATATACCCTACATTCTAGAACTCATCCCTTCCAAGTTTATGAAATTCCACTGTAGCCTTTCCAACCACCCTAATCCTGTAGCACAGTCATTACACTGCGCCACTCATCCCTATAATCCTCCTCAGAGACTGAAACGGCAGTGGCCTCGTGACCTGCTATAAACGCGTGACAGTGGGAGTCCTGGCAATGGCCAGTTTCTCCAATCATGTCCTGAGCGTCTGTGGCTCTCGCGCTTTTGGTCAGCCTCCACTGGCTAGTATCCGGTGACGCGGCTGACGGAGGAGCGTGGGGGACTTCCCAAGACTACGCTTTCTCTTCGCATGTGGATTTGGGAGGTCTCTGGGCTGTCTGTAAATATTGTATGAATGAGCGAGTAAATGATGAACTGTAAATATGGTATGAATGAGAGCATTTATCTTAATTACTTATTGCCTTATAAAAGGCAGATTGTAATTATAGCACAATAAAGGAATATAAATCAGAATTTTAAGGACATATGACTTTTTTTTTTTTGCAAATCTTCACTGTTTCCGGACTACTAAAAAAAACAACAAAAGGACTAGTAAATGAATGGTTGACACTTGAATGGCAATGATGACCTCTTCTGTCACTAAGCTAATCATTGAATACAGTAATAGTATTTTATTCGAGAAATTATGAATGGTCCAGTTTTGATTATTATGAAGTGAAAGGATGATAGAAACGCCCGGATGTTTGTTAAATTTTCATTTGCAAAACGAATTCCGTTAGTTCATCTTCTGCCCTAAACCTAACAGCAATTAAAACTTTGTCGCGTTCCATGAAATTATAAATACAATAATCTGTTTATTATAATGTGTACGGTTTTTAGTGGGTGGTAAGTGTTATGATTTTAATTATCATAATATTTTTAATTTTATCGCCCTTTCATAATTATAGCAATAGTCATGGGACAAGCACAGTTTGTTGAAGTATAATAACTTTTTGGTGTATGTATATAATTCTGGCAATACTGAGTTGCAGGAGGAAGGTTCCAGCTTAGTCACGGTGTGGGTGTACGCTTGTCCCTTAGTCATCTCGTATGTAGTTATGGTGAAATTAGGAGTTATATGTAACCATACACTGCCCTTTAATTAATTAAACTTCCAATACAGTCATTTACACAGAGATTGTTTAATTTCATACTAAAGTGAGTCAGCTGTATAGCATATTTTTTTTTTTTAAGTTAAAGAAAACCTAAACTGCAGTGGATTGATGATGCAGAACCAGGCCTGAAGTGGATGGGAACGGAGAAGTGTGCAAGAATAATTGGAGAGATGTCGTCGAGAAGGCTCTTCAAGGGATGCAGTGTCACGCAGTGATTAAGTGAAAAGTATGAAGGAAGAAGTTATGAAAAAAGAACCTGTCCAAGCCTCTCCGGTGAATCTGGCATCAAGTACGGGTACATTAAAAACTTCTTAACTAAAGAATATATCACCTTCACTAAAAATAATTCATTTTAAATTAATAATTTCGACATTCTTACGTGGCAACGGTCTTTTGTCTACTTACTTATCTTTGTAGTTTCCGATAGCTGGAAGTAGAAGTGATTCAAACCATCTGAAATCGTACAAGCATCGAAATATGGTGATTATTTGTTAGTTAGAGCGCAACAATGAAAAGTCACTACTGAGAATCTATTTAAGATTTTATAGGACATTTTTATAAAAGCCGCATGTCCCAACCAGTGCCAAAGAGTTTACGATCTGGTTTATGATTGAAGACACATTTAGGGCAATAATGCAAAAAAAAACCGAAGATATTCAAAGAAATACAGTTTTAGGAGACAACAATAAAAAGTATGCATTTTATCTCGTTTGAGGCGATTTTATTAAACGTTTCCTGTTGTTTTTTTATGTCAATATGTTAACTAATACAGAATGGAGTTCATAATCAAAAAAATTTAACATCTTCAGATAAGGCACATTTATTTGCTAATTCCAATATCATTCTTTCCAATAAAGCTAATACAGAAATAGTAGATAAATGATAGAGATAAAACATCTGAAATATATTTAGAACATAAATAGACATTTTGTGTCTACCGGAGACGCATAACGTTTTTTGACTCGTTGCAGCACCTGACAAACCCAATGTTGAACACTATGACCCCACCACCCTTCCCGCATCGATGACAACAGACTCTGGGAATAAATTAAGTTAGATTGAAGCCTATGATTGAAGCTACCTAGGCAGACACATGACGTTCTACACACACCTGCAGAAGAAGTTGAAAAGAGTACGTAGGACTTACTACTCTCACAAGCCCGGCTATATCCCTTCGGCTGAAACTGTTAATATATAAGAGCGTCCTGATCCCAACTCTACTGTTTGGGACACCTCTGTTCCGATTCTTACACCACGCCAGCACCATAACTCGACTCCAGAGCTTCCAGAACAAAATCCTGCGCACGGCACTAAGGCATACCCCTTTTCGTGATATGAAGGCTCCCGACCTCCACGAAAAGTTCGAGGTCCCCACCATCACCGAAGCCATCCAAATAAGACGCACCAAGTTCTTTGACTCGATGAAACATAGCCAAAATCCTCTATTCCGAGGCATGACAACCCCACCGCTACCGACAAGATGGCAACTCTCAAGATCTGGCAAAGCAGACCAAATGGTGGACATCACGGCACTTGGCCCACCAAAAACAAGCCTCTAACGGGCACCCATCACTGCTATCCGACTAAATAAGACTGCACTACATGCCTAGAGAGACTCTAGGCTCAGCCACCAGTGGGCTCTCACCACTGTACTGCAACAATCAATCTCTACCGAGGCTTTCCACACTCCTTAATTCCCTCACACCACCTTCAAGCAGGTACTCGTAGTACAAGGGTCACCTCAACCCAAATATTCCTTGATTTTTCCCTCATCCTTAATCTTATAATTAGAGACCTAAGAAAAAAAAAAAAAAAAAAAGGGTGTTCTCCAAATGTCTCAGACACCAACATCCAGATATACATAATTTGAAGATGTCCATGAATGAACTAGATCAAAATCCTAACCGAAGGTGAGCCCCATCACCTAGACCTGTATATTGTTTATTAACTTCCTAGATAGCCTGAAGATAGCCTGGTCGTCATGTCGTATAAGTATAATGTATAAATTCGCCTAGAGAGACTTAAAAGAGTTCCTTAGCCTCAATCATAAACCAGATCGTAAACTCTTTACTTCATTAGACACTGGTTGGGAGATGCGGCTTTTATAAAAATGTCCTATAAAATCTTGAATAGATTCTGAATAATGACTTTTCATTTACTTCTCATTGTTGTGCTTTAATTCACTCAATTAAAATAAATTCCATAGATGAATGCAGAACCTAACCTAAGTATTTAACAATATGACCCCACCACCCTTCCCGCATTGATAGTTAAATAATCTTTGTAGAGGAGAATCTTTTAAAAGAAATGATTGACCATTATGTCCTCCTTCAAATGCATCTGAATATGCAGCACGAGAACATTGTAAATCTTGTACATTGAATTTTGTTCATATGTTTGTAAAAATGTATAAAATAAAAGGGGTTTTGAAATAAAAATAAAAATCTAACTCTTTTTATAAATTATTTCATAATTGATGATCATAAAATAAATCATTCGAGTAGTGAGAAATAAATGACGAATCTATTGATTTATCTAGCAAGTAAGAGGAGGAGAACTGGTAATTTTGATTTTGTTATTAATCTTATGTTTTCGACATTCTCCAGTAAAACTCACACTGGTCTCTTACAGTGAGGACAAAGGAATGAACTATTATGGGAATGAACGTTAGGACTATAGAGCCCACGGACAAAAAAAATTGAAATAAAGAAGTTTGTGTCGTTTGTTTTTGTTGAGAGGAGCAGTTGAAAATATGCAGAGAGGAGGTGGTGGAGAATTCGGCCGTGGTAATGGTTCAAGTGGTGGCCGGACAGCCATTAGAAGATAGCCTGGCCGTCATGTCGTTATAAATCCGCCGAGAGAGACTTAAAAGAGTTCCTTAGCCTCTATAAATATTCGGGACCGGTTATGGTTGCGAGGTAGGCGGTACGACCTGGCGGCGACACTAAGCACTAGCTGTGCCGGGCGAGGCCTGTCCTAGCTGATGCTGGGCTCTAGAGGCACCGGCGCCAACCAGGAGGACTCTGATCAATAGCTCTGTAAGAACACATGCGAGGGAGCCACTTACCGGCCTGTCTCTGCACCACTGCGTCTTCCATGTACGATCTAGCTAAGAGCCTTGCCAAAATCCTATACTACACGAGGGGCAAGAGAACTCTCCAGCTTTCTCAATGTACCTGGGTATAAACATAGAGATCTTCATTTCTCTACCCATTTTAGTAACAAAATAGAAAAAGTACGACACAGGTAAGGGAAAAAGTCCGCTACCTACTACTTACCCAGTAGGAACGGAGGAAAATTCACCAGCCAACAACCTAATATATCTGGGAATTAAAATGGTCAGACACCTCCATTTTAGTAACCATTTTACGAAGAAGTTGAAGCTAACTCGCACGAAGTCTTACCGGCTTACGCATTTATTTACTTTCCCTAATCTATCACTGCGTCTCAAGCTACTGATTTACAAGAGCGTACTCAGGCCTGCTCTGCTGTATGGTGCACCGCTTTTTCGTTATCTGACGTATACGACAGCAGCTCGGCGACTCCAACAATTCCAAAACGGTATACTGATGAATGTGGTCAAAGGCACTTCATTCGAGCAGCGGAGCAACAGTGAGCTTCACGAGATCTTAGATCTGCCTACGGTGGATGATTTCATCCAGCGTAGACATATAAAATTGTTCGACTCCCTGCAATACTTGACAAACCCGGTGTTTAACACTATAACCCCCGCTCCGTTCCCCCAACGATGGCAGGAAGCTGTCGCGGCTGGAACGCTTTAGTCTTAGGTTCTAGGTTTAGGTTTTAGTTTAGAAGGTGAGCCCCATCACCTAGAATTGCATACATGTTTTAACTTTTAACCTCAAATCTAATTTATGTAACCCAACCTCCTTCAAATGCATGAATGAGGAGAAAACTGTCAATTCTTGTTCATTTACTTTGTTCATTTTTCACATATTGTATTAAATTCAAGGGGTTTGGAAAGAAAAAAAAAAAAATACGACACAGGTCTTACCGGCTTTAACACTTGCTAACCTCACCAACTTGTCGCTTCGTCTCAAACTAATCATACATAAATGTGTGCTCCGGCCAGCTCTGCTGCACGGTGCCCCGCTATATACTCACTTGTCTGACAATACAGCTAAAAGTCTTCAGCGATCCTGAATTTCAGAATTCATGAGAAAAGTGGTGAGACATACCTCGAGAGATAAAAGAACGAGGACCTGCATCCGTTGCTTGGTGAGCTGTCGGTGGGTGAGACACATTTTTTGACTCGTTGTAGCACCTGACCTAAGTGTTAAACACTAAGACCCTACCCACATCGATAGTTAAATAATCTTTGTAGAGGAGAGTATTTTAAAAGAAATGAAAGAAAAGCTTATTATGAAGTACAAGCAAAACACTGGTATATACATAATAAGAGTTAAGTTACTACATACTGGGCGGAATGAATACGGGTGGTCTGAAAAGCTTTTATTTATTTTATTATCATCTTTATGTTGAGGTCGGAAACTTTTCAGACCACCTGTGTACACAATAATTTTGGCAGAAAATTCTTTATTTTATTTGTTAAACCATTTTTGAAGCTGAAAATCACCTTTGTATTGCCGAAAAATAAAAACAATTGTTATCTTCTAAATAGATAAAAGATAGCAAAAAAAACAACACTAAAATCAACTCGAATGACAAATATTCAAATCAACCGTCCTGCATCACATTATTAAGGGTTTCATTACGAAAATATTTGATTAACAATTAATATGACGATTTATAACAATTTATACGAGATATACTCAAGCCGATAGAATTAATTTTTTTAACGCTAACTAATTTAATTGATGAACCATTCCTTATTTTTCAGAGAGCTGGGTTCATTTTTATCATCATTGGAACACCAAATGGAACTACGGTACAAAATATCTTGTCTTTAAAAAATTACTTATTTAACTTAAGTTGTAAACACAACGATATTGACAGTTAACGTAATGATAACACTTTGAAATAAACAAAAAAAACAACCAACAAATGGACAATAAGAAAAAAAAACATTATTATGAATGTTAATAATTAAGAGCTCAATACCTTCAATTTGTTACCCTATTAAATATGAATGACATTTTTTATTATTGGGTAATTAATTTATAAATAACACTTATTTATCAAGTTTACAGTGTTATTTTCATACCAACGTGTCATAAAACGTAATTTCCATGTGACATAATTTTTATGGTCAAAATCTCTAAGACAGACAGACAAATAGAGACAGGTGAAAGCTAAAGGCATTCTGATTAATATACACAAAAAAAAAAAAATAATAATATTTGTATTAGATTAATCCCCGGAGGTGCAAAGCTCGACCTAACAGTGACTTGTCCGAACCTGTTTAGCAAATAAGTAATATTTAGCGATTGCGTTAGTTTGTCCAATTCTATAGGTATTATTGTGATATAAAATTGGTGATTTAAATAACTAGAGTAAAATATCCGTTTAAAAATATTTAAAATAAAAAAATGGTTTTGATAGTTATCACATGCTATTTTTCCTAATGTTAATAATTGATGTTAGGTGAGTACTAAAAGTTCAATGTTCTGTGAAGATAGGCAGCATTTTATTCTATACTATCCCGGAATCTAACTTAAGTACTCAAAAATCACTAAATTATCTTATAGAACTATCACTGCTGTACCATTCAAAATAACACTCATAGACACTAAATTATACAGAATTATAGCGGAAAAGGTAAAGTAAAACTAACAAGATCTGTCTAGTTCGACGATGCAATAGAAAATAAGCAATTTTCGCCTGAGACGTTCCACCTTACGGTGGCCTTTAGCTGTTTTAGAAAGTGGCGAATGTTTTGGCCATTGCATTAGTTTTTTTTAATCTTCCAGTGATTTTATGATGATCTAAAATTTATGTTTAAATAACTACAATGAAATAGCCATATTAAAAAAAAGAAAACATATTGAAAAGTTTTAATTATTAAAATTAGATGCAATTGTTTCCTAATGGTAATAATTGATTGTAAAATGAGTACTTACAGTTTCATATTTTTTGAAAGTAGCCTGCATTCCATTCTGGAGAATGAGCCCAAAAGCTGACTCAATACTCAAAAATCACTAAATTATCCGATAAAACTATCACTGTATCACTCAAAACAAAACTCTTTGAACCAACTGATACAAAATTATACCAAAAAATGCCCATAAAACCAGAAATATCCGCCTGTGTTGATCAAGCGCATTAGGTGGTCGAACTTAGCCCGGAGGTACGAAGTCCAATTTTACGATGCCGTGTCCGTACCTTTTGCCCAGCTCTTTCGTACAATGAGGAATATTTTGGCGATTTGCATTAAATTTTCGTTTCGATAAGGAATTATTATAGTCTAAAGTTAATGATTAAATCACTAGGGTGATATATCCCTATTAAACTTATTTATAAACTATTTAACGAAAAAGGATTTAATTGTTAAAATGTTGATTATAAAATTTTCTTTTTAACATTAATAATTGATATTAAAATGAGTACTTACAGTTTGATGTTATCTGCATGTAGCTGCTGGCATTTCATCCTGGGCCAATTTTCATTCCTGATAATTATAACATTCTCCAATTAAAACTTATCTTCACTACAGATAATAAATAAATTGCAGCCACTAGACGAAACACATTTAGCAAGTTAAGATAAATAAAACTAGTAAGATCCACCTGGATTGATGAACCAGCAGAAACTGACCGAACTTAAGCCAGAGGTACAAAGTCCAATCTTACGGGGGACTTTGCTCTAGTGGCCCAGCTGTTTTGGAAAGTGAGAAATATTTTGGCAATTATATTAGTTTTTCCTCTTCTCTAGTTATTATTATGGTATACAATTATTAATTAAATTACATGGCTAAAATAGTCATATTATGAAAAAGAAAAAATTGTTGGATTTGTTTTAAGCAATGTGGGGTTATTAAATGATATTAATCATTTCTCTATGTAAAACACGGAGCGATTTAAAGTTCAACCACTTTAATGGCTGTTTTATTGCCTAATTAGATAAACATAACTTTCCATAGAACAGAAAATCATATATAACTATTTTGGTTCAAGTAGATTCGAAGTTTAACTAAACGAAACCAATCCTCCAAATTTTTCTTCAGGACTAATTTAATTAATTGATTCTCCAAGATGGACCTCTGAGCATTTCATCCAAATAGAAGCGGTTCATTTAAGTAGAGTGTGCCAGAGAAGGCTAATTCCAATGCAATGAAATTTTCTCTCAGGGAATCTTGAAGCCGCTTAATTTTAAATACTATCGACTATCGAGTGACTTGCGTTGAAAGACTTAATAGTAAAAGTGTTAATGAAGTTGAGTATATGAATATTTCCTACAAAAAAAAAAAATGTAGTCTTGTTTTTGTTTTTTCCTGTATTTAGTTTTCTTAAGAACTGATTTTTACCCTGTTCCAAAAATTATTTCCACCATACATTTTATCTGATAAGGTCAGATGTGCTATTACTAAAGTATGTTGTATCTATCTGCGAATCTTAGATCCATATAATGATATAATGAAGCTATGAACGGATAGTAAACTGACTAATGAGTCATCGTACAATCTTAAACAGCTGTTCATAGACTTAGTCATGACTAACAATAGCGGTTAGTCACTGGCAAATCTGTCTACTAGGCATTAGTCATGAGTTCTGCCCTCATTAGTCAATACGTACTGACCTGTACTTATCTTTAAACCCGAGTGGAACTGAGCAGTAACAATCAAATGAAGATGAATGAACTTTTTTTTTTAAATTCAGTTTTCAGATTTTCCTGAAAAACTATTTTAGTACAACCCTTAAAAACAAAAATTCACAGCCATTTATCGCAGAAAGGCTCCTACAAACCCCATATCTCTCAATGTTCAATAGATATTGAAACTTCTTTATTGTACTAAAATTACAACCTACCGTCAACCTGTCGTGACGGTGAGAACGATGCAATAGTTTAAACGTATCATGAAATTCCATAGTAACCTATCCACCAGACTAATCCCGTAGCACAGTCATTGCACTGCACCACTCATCCCTATAATCCTCCTCGGAGACTGAAACGGCAGTTCCATCGTGACCTGCTATAAATGCGTGACAGTTGGAGTCCTGGCAATGGCCATTTTCTCCAATCATGTCCTGAGCGTATGAGGCTCTCGCGCTCTTCGTCAGCCTCCACTGGCTCGTATCCGGTGACGCGGCTGACGTAGGAGCTTTCATCACAAGACTCCGCTTCCTCTTACGCGTGCGAGGGAGGTGACAACCATGTGGATTTGAGAGGCCTCTGGGCTGTTTGTGAATGGAAATTGTAAATATGGTATGAACGAGAACATTCATCACAATTACTTATTGTCTAATAAGGCAGATTGTAATTCTAGCACAATAAAGAAGTATTCAATATCTATTAAACATTGAGAGATATGGGGTTTGTAGCTTTTCTGTGATAAATGGCTGTGTATTTTTTTTTTTAAGGGTTGTCCTATAATAGGTTTTCTGGAAAATCTGAAAACTGAATTTAAAAAAGGTTCCTGCTCAGTTTCGCTTGGGTTTAAAGATAAGCAAAGATCAGTACGTAGTGACTAATGAGGGTAGAACTCATGACTAATGCCTAGTAGACAGATTCGCCAGTGACTAACCGCTTTTGTTAGTCATGACTAAGTTTATGAACAGCTGTTTAAGATTGCACGATGACTCATTAGTCAGTTTACTATATGTTATGGGTAATTTCGAGTTAGATAACTTCATTATATCATTTCATGGATTTCAATTCAAGATTTCATTTCTTTTGCTTACAAAATAAACATCATGTTATCTGGATATGTTATGTAATGTCTACTCATTTGACCCATTGCATGGGCATAAGTTTCACTTTGAAAGGTCCGACTGTTTTGCGGGAGCTGAAACAATCCCAACGGCGATTTGCTCTTCTTGATTATTAATGACCAGTAAAAAGATGAAGTAGAGGGCTTCATCAAAGAAGTAGCAGAATGGGGGGGGGGGAGGACATGCCAAGATAATTCTTAAGTTGATTTAACATAGAAATCTCGCAATATAGGTCACCAGCAATTAAATGAAGAATTACCATGAAGGCATTACCATTCAGCCGTAGACGATGTAATTTAAAGTTCAAGCAGATTACTTTTAATTTCAATGTAACTATTATTATAATATTATTTAGCTATTTTTCTTCCATAGTATCATTACTAAATTTGTAGCCTTTATCATATACCCATTTCGGAATTTCCCCCCTATGACCGTGTTCTACTTTCTCCAATCTCATTCATTGTGTGCTTTCAATGCATTTTTTCACTTAAAAATTATTATTAATATCATGCATCATTAACATCATACAGTCCACTCTTTCAGTATCAAAGTTTGCGTTAGTTCTCATTGCCAACCCTCTGCGTACATAAACAGAACACCCTCCCTATATATACAATCTCCTACAATTCAAATCTTGAGCCTTCTCCAGGAATACAAGATCCCTTCCCACAGAACTGGAGTGTTTGACCGTTCCTATCTCTCTCACTAATACATACTGTATCGATTGATTTTTAGCTTGGTGATCCATTGATTATTTTTGGTTAATTGAGTGATTCAATTATTTGTACTATATTTTCATTCATACGGGACAGAGTCTCAGATATTAAGTTTTATTTCTTTTAAATAGAAATATATCAGTCATATAATATATATAATATCAGTGAAATTTTTAAACGAAATAATATTTTTTTCAACTAAGAATAACTTTATAAATTAAAAAAAAAAAACCGTTATCTCCAAAAACGTAAGGCACAAGATGGCCCATTTCTCCTTTTAGGTTCTAAATTGTGCTCAGCAACGTTTGTTCAATCAATACAATGTCTCATTCCGTTTATTTACTTTTCTCATTTATGTACTTTGGCTAAAACATTACTTGATAAATTTAGAAACGAAATATTTCGAATGCTATTCTATTATACATAGAAATGGAGATGACGTTTATAAAGGGTGATGCGAGATTCTTCGCACAAGTTCGTTAAATATATAAAATGGTTTTGAAAAAAAAAATCAAAAAACTCGGTACAGTTGTAAATACCTAAAATATTGACGCAATAAAAAAGCGAGTAGTGCCATCTCAGACGATATAGTATATCTGATTTCGGTTATTACCCCTCAAAATAGTATTTTTTTTGGAATATCTTTCAAATTGGGTAACCGTCTTTAATATCGTTCCTACGTAGTACCTTTTTGACTGTGACTTAATGTAAAAATTAGTATAAGTTTGACATTTTTACTTATAAAGGGTGTACCAGAATTAACGCAAGATTTGAATTTGCCACCATTTGTGCAGTAAAGTGCTGGCAATCCTAAAAAAAATCAATTTGACAGCTGACAGTTTAGGGTTAGTAAAAATGGAGCGGTACACGACAGAACAACGGGTCTTTATTGTTAAACATTATCTCAAAAATAATGAAAGTTTGGCGGCCGCAGTTCCAAAATTTCGTACAAAATATGGTCGGAATAGTGTTTTGACTTCATCAACTATGAAGAGATTAATTGAAAAATTTAGGGAGACTGGATCAGTTGGAAACACTAAACACACTGGTCGTCCAAAAACAAGCCGTTCAAATGTCAATATCGAAGCAGTGCGTAAGAGTGTTGTTGAAAATCCAGGAACATCAATTCGGCGTCGTTAACACAGTTCTATGATGTTCTATGATATTGATGTGGCCAATATGTGGTTTCAACAAGATGGTGCCACATGCCATACAGCCCATGAAACAATTCAAATACTGCATGAGACATTTCCAGGCCGTGTACTCTCTCGTTTAGGTGATCAGAAGTGGCCCCCTAGATCGTGTGATTTAACACCTTTAGATTTCTTTTTATGGGGCTATTTGAAGTCAAAGGTGTATGTCCACAAGCCCACATCCACCCGAGCATTAAAAGAGAAAATTCATTAACGAAATTCAACCACATTTATGCCAAATGGTCATGGAAAATTTCGACAAAAGAGTGTGTATGTGCCAGCAAAGTCGTGGAGGCCATTTGCCCGATGTGTTATTCCTTTAATAACCCTATCCTATTTACATTATAATTCAATAAAAAAATAACAAAAATACTAAAAACTAGAACAAAAATTCTATTTAAATCAAATCTTGCGTTAATTCTGGGACACCCTTTATTTGTCCATTGTCTATTTTTATATTTTAAGAGTTCATTTATTTTGCTCACTAAATAAACATCATGTTATCTGAATATGTAATGTCATGTCTACTCATTTGACCCATTGCATGGGCATAAGCTCTTGAGCTTCACTTTGAAAGGTCCGACTGTTTTGCTGGAGGTGGGGGGTCATGTACTAATATTTATTTGGTTGTGTAAATTATTGATTTGGTCCATTATTATTCTGAACTAGTCCTAAAAACTGGGATCGGATTTGATTTCTAACTAAAGTAAATCATTGACAACAGACTAAGGAGTTAATTAGGCCGGCAGACGAGCGCCGCTGAGCTACAATTGATAAATAGCCCTGGTTGACAAGGAAATAAGCAATTACGTAAAAACTATTTACAGCATGGCGGCTGGAGAGTACGAAGGGCAAAGACAGACACTTTAATCGATGGTCGCTGTAATAGCAGCCTGTTCGATCTAGCGCCCTAATGCAGGCACTGCAGCTACACAGCTCTCTTTCTCCCTCCTATTGAAGCACACATCCGGGTCTACAGCTGTGTTCTCTATTTTTTTCTTTCTCTTTTCTCTTCCTGATAACTATCTTGTAATATTTATAACAATTTTCTCCAAGCCCATTTGAGATTAGACGCTTTCATATTCATTACTCGCATAATAACATAATCCAGTATGTTGGTTTAGTTATTCATGGCTGGATGGCGGGTTATTGTGCAGCCACCCACCTCTATTTCTGAAAGGGAAATAAATTCAGTCTCAACCATTTGGTTGGTATCCAGATATTTATCTGGGTGTATTATTTTCTTTGGACGTGGCAAAAGCCACCACCCAAGTGTAATCCGAATACGTATAATCCGAAGCCCCGTCGCCTAATCCTGTTTATTGTATTTGATATTTTCACTGTAAAAAGACGTTGTTATTGTAATTCTACCCTCCTTCGTTCAACGTTTACACCGCCCACATCGTAGGAGCCTCGTACCCCAACTGCGAGGTATCGGCGTATGCAGACGACATAGGTGTTTACAGCACTAGCATCAATCCCACCAGAGCCCTGAAATTCGCTGAGAGCGCTAGTCAACGGATCTCCGAGAAACTCGATGCCGTCCACATTAAAGTCAACCCGGCCAAGACGCAAGGAATTATATTCAGCTATAAATCCGGAAGAAAGAAGCTCCCGAAATCCTTCGTCTTAGACGGCAAAGAGTGCCCTGTAAGCAACAAGCTGTGCTACCTCGGGATTATCCTCGGTAGACACTTGTCGTTCACAACACATCTCGGCAAGAAGTTAAAGAGTGTTAGGAAGAAATTCTTCAGCCTCGGACACTTACTTCACAGCCCGGCTTTATCGGTACGCCTCAAGCTGCTGATATACCAGAGCGTCCTAAGACCTGCTTCGATGTATGGGACCTTCAAATGCATCTGCGTATGCAGCAAGAGGAGAAAATTTGTTCATTATATATATATATATATTATATTGTTCATATTTTGTAAAAATGTTGAATAAAAAAGGGTTTTGAAAATTTTTTGGACGTATACTGACGTATGCTGCGACGCTACATGAAATACAAAAATAATTTTTAAATAGATTCGCCTGAGGATTTATAATTGTATATATTTATCTGTAAATTTAAAGGAGCTATGAAAAGAAAAAAGAAATGAAAAAAATTGGACGTCAGTCAGTTTCAGTCCAGTCACGTATAATGTGTATGATTATACTTGTTTATTCTATTATATAATTTTTATAAAATAACAAACAGGTACTCCTAGTAAAAGGATCCGCTCACCCCAAATAAATTCCCTTTAGTTTTCCCTTATCTATAATCTTAAATATTTGAGAGCTATGAAAAAAAATAAATAAATAAATAAAATAACAAAACCTGTATATAATGTAGCGACGCTACATGAAATACAAAAATAATTTGTAAATAGAATGTATAATTGTATATAACTATCTTTAAATTTAAAAGACCAATGAAAGAAAAAAAAATTGGAAGTCAATTTCATTTTTATCGATTTAATCGCGACGACATTGCAGTTTACAGCAGTAGCATGAGTGCACAAAGAGCTCTTACACAGGCCGGATCAGTTTGTAACGTTATCAGTGACAGCCTGGGTAAGTTAAACATCAGCGTGAACCCGGGAAGACCGACTGCGTAATCTTCTCCTTCAAAAGGGAAAAAAGGCCTTGCAAAAATCCTATACTATAAGAGGGCAAGGGCACTCACCGGCTTTCTCCATTTCTCTACCCGTTTTGGGAACAAGATAGCTAAAGTAAGCCACAAGTCTTACGGGCTTTTCCACTTATTGAATTCACCCTCCTTGCCGCTTCACCTCAAACTGATGATATATAAATGGCCAGCTCTGCCATATATAAGTCTCCAGCAATTTCAAAATGGAATCATGAGAAAAGTGGTCAGGCGTACCTTTCTCCAGAGGCCGACCTGCACCCGTTGCATCGGTGGGTGAGTTCATCGACCGAAGACACATCGAGTTTTTTGACTCGTTGCAGCACCTGACAAACCCAGTATTTAACATTATAACCCCAGCCACATTCCCGTATCGATAGCAACTGGCTGTCCGGGAAAACAAGTTTAAGTTAGTCAGTTAGATTTAGGTAAGTATTAGCGCAACTCATTATTAAGGTGAGCCCTATCAATTTCTATGTTCACACGCCTTGAATTCTTGAATCAGCCTACCATAAAAATATTCTTTAAACCTCACACATAACATAAAATGTAGCTACGCTACAGTAAATATAATTAGTACGATGTGCATTTATGTAAAGATTCAATATTGTGGAATCTGTAACTTACTCTGTGTAAATTGAGGAGTCTCTCAAGGATTTTCAAACAAAAAACCTTTTTTTTGGAGGGAATAATTATCAAATTATTGTTAACCTAGTATTATATATATAGTAAGTAATATCTATAATAAACGCCATACTAGACCTTTGATTAATTATGTTTTTCGTAATTTAAATATTTTTTATCTGAACTATCCTCCCTCCTACGCCACTGAGAATAGCTCTTAATTAAAGCACTATTGATCAGAGCATCACGAGATTTAATTTTATACCCTACTTAAAATGGAAAGAGCTCTTCTTTTTAAATGCTAAGAATTTGCTTAAAGAATGGTCATTATGTGGTTTGGCTGTGTTTTTCATGTCGTTAAGCCGTCAATTAAACCCAATATATTTTTTACGCTTCAGACAGGCACAATAGTCAGACAGATACTTTTCTTATTATGAAAAAAAAAATAATAATATATTTTACAATAGCTTGATGCATTAAAATGTTATATAAAATTTGATGTGTGATAGTGCTATAAAATTAACTTTTAATAATATACTTATTATAAATACTTTTTAAAAATATTGCACTGTTTTATTTTTAAATTGTTATGCACAACTGCTGGAGAATTACTAGAAACTTGAAGGCGCTTGGACTCAAGACCACAAAGTTGTGAGAGCAGTGTCTGGCCATGTTTTCACGGCGCAACGGTTCACATGTTGAGCTTCTTGATGTTTGCCATTCAAAGCACTGGACGAGTTCGCTTTTCTTTCAAAACTCAGTTTCATTCCTAAACAATCTTGTAAATAGTTTTTGAACTATGACTTAAAAAATCATAACTATTCCCCCAGATCTATGTACCATACAGGCTTGGCGATAAAGTAAGGAACTCAACAGGTCCAATTGCGAAGAAACTATATATATATTATATATTATATATATAAGAAATTATCTAATTTGCTTGTTCTTGCCTTGATGTATCACTTTTTTCCATTGAGGCTTCGTTACTCGTGACATTTCAGATAAAAAACATAAATTAATGGACCGGCATTTACAGTTTTTCTTAGTGAGGATGGGATGATAAGTCAATATCATGGTCTTAATTCGAACCTATCAAGGAAGTGGCCATAAGACGTAGTCTGGACCCCTTATTCCCCCGAATTTCCTAAATAACATTTTACCGTAATATAAAGTAGGTGCAGTGAAATTAACATGATTTTGATTTTGACTCCAGCAACAGACGAGGCTGTTGTAACGTACAAAAAAAAAAAAGAAACTGGTTAATCTAACCAACAATTGAAGATCAAAATGAAACTGTAAACATGATAATTTACAAGTTTTTTTTTTCTTTTTCAAAACGAGCGCTTTTAACATCTTATGAATGTATTCTAACTCTTCACAACTCATACTTAATAATATTAAAGAAACAAGAAGTATACTAATTTTATGTGTTTAAAAAGTATAACACAAAGTACAAACACAAACTCAAACGACTTAAAATGTTATCAAATGCAATTTATCAAATAAAAAGATTGGTAACATTTAACTGATTTCAGCATATTAACATATTAAGCAACCATATTAGGCACAAACATGAAATTTTAATCATGTCATTATAAACAACATATCTCAGGTTGGTTATTTTACTAATTTTACAGTGTAATTATTATTCCTATCTTTCTATTTGATAAATTCCATTTCATAACATTTTTTTTTGTATTATTGTTTTTAAACAGACAAAAAATGGGGAACATCTCGTTTCTTTGATGCAATTTTATATATATCCTGTGTGTTCCAATTGTTCCTATTCCAATTGTATATAAAAAAAAAAGAATATTTAATAGAAATTTATAGAAATGGGAAAAATTATTTTATATTTAATTTACTACACTACATCTGTCCTCTGCTACATTGAAAATTTACATCGAATAGCTCAAAGTTAGCAAAGAAATATAATATTTTGAACACAACACTGTTTTGCAAAACTGCCCAATTGTCGTTTCCTTGTTAATGAATAGCACTAAATAGCTAAATTTAATTGATTCCAGATACTATTATGGGAATGTGCAATAGATTAGATCTCTCTCTCTCTCTCTCTCTCTCTCTCTCTCTCTCTCTCTCTCGCTCTCTCTCTCTCTCTCTCTCTCTCTCTCTCTCTCTCTCTCTCTCTCTCTCTCGCTCTCTCTCTCTCTCTCTCTCTCTCTCTCTCTCTCTCTCTCTCTCTCTCTCTCTCTCTCTCTCTCTCTCTCTCTCTCTCTCTCTCTCTCTCTCTACTCTCTACTCTACGCTCTGCCCGGACCATGGCTTTCTTATTTAATTTAATCTCTACAAGTGTAGAGCCTTAACCTTGCTATATTTTGTCCGGCGTTGTGATAGCCCATATCTTCCTAGTGGGATTCTCTGGCCGCGACTTGCTCAAAGCACATCCTTGGAAGGGATTCCTTCCATGCAGGCGACGATCTCTGGGGCCCTACACAAATGAACCTAGCAGCGTCTCTCCCCGGCGGTACAGTCTGCCTAATTTTTGGGATCCGGACGGTTTTCGCCTACCCTCAGATACCGATTGCGAACTCGTGGTCATTCCAAGACTACGTAAACTACCTATAAAACCTCTTCTCCTGAACATAGTGTTATGTCGGGATCTTATGAAGTCAGATCAATAAACAAAATACGAATTAAGCTGCCCCCCCCTTCCTACTAGGCCGGCAACAAACGTCAAAGACCACAAGTTTATGCATCTATCTCTTTCTCGACGCCCGGCGAGCGCCCCGTCACCTGTATTGAAAGTTATAGTTTGACGTTCACGGTTTGGTTGATGATATTGTGTCACTAAACGAATTGCGAAGAGTGGAAAGATGGATATTCAAATGTAATATTTGTGATTAAAAGTTCTGACTTGGGCTATTTGTTTGTCTAAGGCCTGAGAAAGTAGCTAGCCTATGACTAATATTCAAAAGAGCAATGCAAGTTTGCGAGTAGGAGGCAGTAGCTAGGCTAAATCCCGAGTCGGCTCACGCCCTCGCCTCCTTTACATTATTAATACCGAGGCGGGGATTACGTGCGGAAACTACCCCTTCTGCTCATTTATTATTTTAGCCCTACCTAGCCCTACCTTCCCGCATTGCTATCAAATAGGGCCTCTATAGCCCTGGTGCAATAGTGCCAGATTTGGTCTCTCTCTCTCTCTCTCTCTCTCTCTCTCTCTCTCTCTCTCTCTCTCTCTCTCTCTCTCTCTCTCTCTCTCTCTCTCTCTCTCTCTCTCTCTCTATTGGCCGTCCCACACATCTGTGGCATTTACCAAGTATTTCCGGATATTTACCGTTCAAAAGTTTCGTTTTATAACTGCATTTAGTCATAGACCTTTCAAGGATTATATTCAAGACATCTACCAGCTGTGGGTAAAACGAGTAAACTGAGTGGGTAAACTCATTTATCTTAACTCACATGACATTTATCGAGTTAACAAAATAAATGAAATCTTAGTAAAAATATAAAAATAATTAATGAACAAGTCAGAGCTCTGATAAGAAAAAATCTTAAACTTATAATAATTAATTCTCAACAGAAAACAAATTACTAATTTACAAAGTTATACCTAAGCCAATCTGGACATACGGAATAGAGCTATGGGGGACAGCCAAAAAGTCGAACATCAAGCGTATCCAATCCTTTCAATCAAAAGTCCTGAGAACAATGCCCCTTATGACGTCAGCAACAAAACCCTTCATAACGATCTTAATATACCCTACATTCTTGAACTCATCCCTTCCAAGTTCATGAAATTCCACAGTAACTTATTTAACCACCCTAATCCCTTAGCACAGTCCTGCTATAAATGCGTAACAGCGGGAGTCCTGGCAATGGCCAGTTTCTCCAATCATGTCCTGAGCGTATGTGGCTGTCGCACTCTTCGTCAGCCTCCGCTGGCTCGTATCCAGTGACGCGTGGGGACTTCTCAAGAGTCCGCTTCCTCCTTCGCATGCGAGGGAGGTGATAACCATGTGGATTGGAGGTCTCTGGACTGTTTGTAAATACTGTATGAATAATAATTGTAAATATGGTATGAATGAAAACATTTATCACAATTACTTATTGCCCAATGAGGCAGATTGTAATTTTATCATCATAAAGTTGTTTTTATAAAAAGAGTTTCTAGCATTATTAATGAGTCGAATAAGTCTTTAAAGCGGTTTTCGTCGACATAACTTGATATTTGGTTCCCTTAAGTTTTGAAGGGCGAGGGACACGAATATTAAGTCAGAATGGGGTAATTTCTACAAAAAAAAGAAAAAATCAAGACTATTATGCCGAAATCCTGAATTTTTTAAATTGTACAATAAAATTAACTTCGAACGTGATGAGTCGAATGTAACCCCTAGAAACGCATAATTATAATTGTACTTACATCTACACATAAACTTTTCGTAACTACCTACTACATTTTTTTTAAGTAGGTAAAACTTGTAAGGACAACTTGTTTTATCGAGTATTTTTGTTTTATTTAATTTAAAAAAAAATGGATTTTCTTTTTGATAATTTTGAATCGAAATCTGACAACTAGGTGGAAAAGCTAGAAAATTTCCAATTGAATCATTGCTATGCATATACAAATTTTAACATTGTCCCTAAAAAGGGAAAATTGTAATGAATAATAATAAATAATAATGTAACAACAAATCATTTAACTTTCACATCTAAAAATAAAATAAATAACCTCGAATTAATTCGGTACCTAAAACTGAAATTTTGAACATATACGAGTATACACACTTTTTTTTTTTTACAATATTCATCATGTTACTGTCCTTAAATTAAACAGTATTATATTATATGTATAAAAGATTTATTATTTGATGTATATTATTTGCTTCAACTTTTGGTTAAAGGGATTTTTCGCAACCAATAAATACTGTTCCTTATTTTTCTTCAATACGATTGTTAGGATCATCAAAAGTTGAGAGCGATCTTTGAGAGCTTTAGGAGACGCTTGTACAACTTGTTCAAATATCCGTACAGACGAAAATACGTACTAGCCGCGGGTGGACCACAGCGGATATAATTATAACGAATGACAATTTCATTTTTTTTTTAAATACCGTCTTCGTAAAAATTACATTTAAAACTTCGTATTTTTATAAACACAAAAAGCAAAAAACTTAAACGAAGAACAACTTTTAGAAATTATCGATTTTTTTGCGAGTGGTGCAGAATGGCAATAAAAAGTTGACAAACTCTCAAGAAAAAATTATCAAATACCAGCTCGAAACAAAAATTGAATAAAAGCTGAAAATCATCCGAAAGTTCGCACAATCGGCAGGTTTTCAATTGAACTATTGAACGAAAAATATGTTCGGATCACTCAGGGACATCTCACACATTGAGGATGGCACATAAAATATGCTAAATAAAACTTTTTATCTATTTTTTTAAATCATAAAAAAAAACATTTTAATTTGGGCCAATGCATCGCGATGTCGTACTTTTGGCCAGTTAAATAATCTTGTCAAGGAGAGTCTTTTAAAACTTTATTATGAATAAAAATCAAAACACTGGTATATATACAAATATTAATCAGTTACAGCGTTACAACATAATTTAGTGAATGCTTAGGCACAAGTGGGGTGTCTTGGCCCTAAGCAGGTCAGAAAAGGGTAAGATTTTAGGGGAGGAAATGGTTACTTACAAAAAACAAGGGGACAAGTCTCAACTGAGGTACACGTTTCTACTGAAAATGTAAGATCTAATCAGTAAGTACTATGTAACTGGCCCTTTTCGTCCAAGTCTGCGCAGCACAGTGTTCCCAAACTTAATATTTGTGGACACTATTTTCTAGCTCTAGTTGGATTTTATTGTTTTTTCACTTTTATACTTTTTTTTTTTTTTTTTTCATAGCCCCTTTAAACTTACAGACAATTATATACAATTATAGATCCTCAGGTGAATTCATTTTTATACTATTACTTAAACATACTATATAAACGAAAAAAAATTTTTTTATTAGAAAATATCAATAAATACTGCCAACGTAGGATGGAAGTTGGCTTAGACTTTCATACAATTTAATTTTTTTTTCACCGGACATTTTTAATATAAACAATTTAAAAATATTATACCGCTACCACCATTTGTGACTTTAGATGAAATGCGCTTATTTCTAAGCATTTCTTGTAGTTCACTTAACAAGAACTACATGGTACGAATGAAGGTACCTAATATTATGCATTTAGTAAATTTGGTCAGCTACACAGGTATCTCTACCATCCGTGTACTTTAATAAAAAGCATATTTTCATCTCATCTGCTAGTAATAGCACATCGGGAATCAGGCACAATACGACTAATTCCTTCACCTAATTGATATTATCATTGTTCACCTCCCCCCCCCCTAAAAGTATTTGGAAATGTAAACAAATATCAATTTCAAAGAGTCTTAAGTCATCAGAGGCAATCGGTGGCTGCTGGGGTTCGTTTATTATTGATGTAGACTTCGCACTAAAGGTTTTTGAGCAATTTATAAATAACATTTCCAGAAAAATCCGGACGATTTACAGTGGAGCAAATCAGCAGAATTTCCTTCAAAATTAAAAATGGTAACTGATGAACAGAAAAACTATTTTATCGTTTAATCCACTTTGATTCTAAAAAATGGAAAAGCTATAAAAAAAAAAAAAAAAAACCTATGAGCTTACAAATTTTTTTTAGACCTGAAAATCTGGTTTTGAATTTCTTAGATCCATATAGCTAAGGGTGGATACTGGTAGTTTCAGTCTAAAGAAGAAATTTAAAAAAGGTATTATGTCCAGTTTTTAATTTCGGCTCACTGCGCGACACGGCTTCGATGCGGTCGGAATTACCAAAACTGATTTTGGCAATGGTAAAGACGTCTGCATACAGAGTGGCTTCAGGAGAATACTGATTCTATTGTTTCTGAAGAGTCTTCGTTCCTCATTGTTAGCCAACAACGTACTTGGAAAACTTTCAAGAAAAAATTATCAAATACCAGCTCGAAACGAAAATTTAATAAAACCTGAAAGTCAAATACAACACAAGACATAACCAGCCATAACCGATAACTTAGCAATATATTACAATAAAAAGTTAACATTATAATATTATTAATGCAAATCTTGAGCGTTAACAAGTTGCCCTTATTTAGAGTAAGACTGTATCATTACCATAGGGCAATTCCATGCCAAGAAATTTACATTCAATTTTTGGTACAGTAGCAAATTAGATGAAAAATACAATCTTTTTTTTTTTAAGTTTTGATTTCTGCCTTTCCGAAATTGGGAAATCTTCTATTGACTGTAATTTGGTTCGCTTTTCTCAACTTGTATGTCGTTTCGTTAAATATATATAGCAAGACTACTCGAAAACTTTCCCAAAAACGTTAAAAACCCAAATCCATTTGTTTAAAATAGGATTAGTAAGAACACTTTCGCCATTTAAAGGTGAGCCGCAACACCTTTATTAGTTTCAGTCCAGTCAGGTATAATGTGTATCATTATACTTGTTTATTCCATTATATAATTTTTATAAAATAACGAAATCTGTATATAATGTAGCAACGCTACAGGAAATACAAAGAAATCTGTAAATAGATTCGCCTGAGGATCTATAATTGCATATAAATATCTGTAAATTTAAAGGGACTAACTAGGAAGAAAAGAAAAAAAAACATTATACTTTTTTATTCCATTATATAATTTTTATAAAATAACAAAACCTATATATAATGTAGCAACGCTACAGGAAATACAAAAATAAATTGTAAATAGATTCGCCTGAGGATCTATAATTGTATATAATTATCTGTGAATTTAAAGGGGCTAGGGATAAAAAAAAAAAATGACCTTCATTTATTTTATTATTATCGAAGGTCCCAGGAAGTCACAGAAACCAAACATATTAACTAAAACTAGTCTTAACTTTTATTTTTTGCAAATTTGAAAGCGAGGTCTAGCGAGACTTTTTTGAAAAATTATAATATTTCAGGAAATTATTAATTCATAAACTTCCTGACTGACGTTTAGAGTACTTTTTGTTTAAAAACACTGACGTTAAGCGAGTATTTTGAGGTCATGAGTACGAATTCGTTTGATACAAATTTTACAGTATTTTTGAGCGCAAAAATGACTAAAGACGCGGATACAAAATGGACTTGGGCAGAAAGGAATTTCGAGAGTACAAGTTATCGTTTTTGAGACTATGAACTTTTTACCACAAACAAAATGTATTATATTTATGCACTCCTTCGAATGCATCAGTGCATTACAGTACGAGGAGAAATCTGTATTTTAATTATTTTATTTTGTTCATTGTATTACTTTTTGAGCTTTTGAAATAAAAAAAAAAAAAAAAACAAGTTATCGAGTTAAAATTTAAAATTTTATAATTGACCAAAGTCAAATTTTTTAGTTCACTGTCTATATTTTCGAAATTTTTCAAAATTGAAAGGGTCCGTTTCGAACAAGTACAGTTGTCTGCTTCCACTCCCGTTCCACAGTTTCACGCCTTTGAGAACTTCACGTTCCAGCTCACCGCACTGCAGTATTCAAAGGACCTCAGAAGGAAATCAGATCACCACCCCCTGAAACTCCATTCCTTCAAACATCTGGCGAGTACATACGAGGACTCCTATGTCCAAATAACAGATTTAGAATCAACTCCGGGTATTCCACTCATCCTATAATGCCGTCCCTATTAGTTTACAATTATTTTTGTTAAATGATGTTTATTTATTTTTCCTTCTGTGAATAGTACACAAGCTGTAATGAGAAATATTGCACCTTTTTGTATTATAATTAAGAGGCATTAGTCCCATAATAAATTACAATTTAATATTATCATTAAATGTAAAAAAAGTCCCTAATAGACAATCGTTTGAAAACTTTTTCATCCCAAATAGTTTAGAAAGCTTGGCATAACATTAGTAAATCTATAGATAGTCGTTGAAAGGAGAAGAATTATTTTCATTGCTTTAAGATTTATACAGATGCTTCTAATTAGAAGTTGTTCTATAACAGTACAGATCCCAGAAACACATATTAGCTTACCACCAAACTTTTTGCTGTTCACAGACGAACCGCTGGCGGTAAAGCAAATAAAAGGTCAACAAAATCATTTTTGTAAGTACCACATTCGGGATCGTTTGTGCTTTCGTTCCCATGGAGATTTCTTTCAAAATTTATTAGTAGATCATTAACAAATTATCAGTGGTGGCATCACTTTCAAGACTCACCCACCTCGTGGGTTGAAGCGGAAGTCACCCCATGAGCTTTTGAAAGTTCCGACACTGGACGTGAGCGTCTGCGGCTTCAGCCTTGCACTGCTCTCAGGTAGCAGTGCTGCGGTAACGGGACTAGTGTAGAGTATCTGCCCAATCCTCACATCTTTTCCCATAGCCAGTGTACGTGGCACTTCTGTAGGGGATCACTGGGCTCTAAATGTTAAATTGTATGACTGCATTTGTAAATACTGTATAAATGAGATAATTTATCACAATTATCCAAATCATTATAGCTATGATTGAATAATAAGAATTATTCAAATAAGGGCTGTTTATTATTTTTATAAAAGTAGAAGAAATAAATTTTTGTGATCCGGCAAATCAGCTACTACTGCTGAAAAGAAAATCGTTTCTTGGGCTCAAGGTTAAATCGCATTTTTCACAAGAAACAATGCATTAATAGCAAAAAAAGCCTAGACTTCAAAAGAAAAGCAATAAATTATGATAAAAATTACAACATTGCATCAATACATACAGAGGGGTCCAAAAAAATGTATCCAGTGTTTAAAAGTCCATAACTTGCAAACTAATTGACGGAGTTGTCTCATTTTTGGTAGTGTAATAGTTTGTAGTTCCGGCAATCGCCATACAAGCATTGTATTGCGTTGTTTTGTTTTTTCAGATGACAGTCGCCAGATAGTTAGTGTTTTATTGTTAGTTGTACCTTGTTACTCGAGTAAACATGGCTGGCGTAAGGCTTACATTTGATGTAAGGAAGTCTGTTTTAAAGTGGTATTTTAAGTACGAAAACATTAATGAGGTTCAACGGCAATGGCGAAATGTGTATCAAACAGAGCCACCGACACGTTTAACGATTCGTCGCATTCGAGACAAATTTGAAGCCGAAGGCTGTGTCAAAAAGGTACAGAAACAACGATCTGGACGACCTGTAACAAGTCCATTTAACTCCCTTCTTGTGTTACAACAATTCACTCGCTCACCACAGAAGTCTGTGTGACAGTGTGCCCGTGAAACTGGAGTGAGTCGCTCAAGGCGAACACCTACAGCGATATCTTTAAGTTTGACTTTAAGCTACACTTTCACAAAAAATGAGACAACTCCGTCAATTAGTTTGCAAGTTATGGACTTTTAAAAAGTGGATAAATTTTTTTGGACCCCTCTGTATATACATAATATTTTTTTTTGTGGTCCAATTATAATCTGTGTTATTAGGCAATAAGTAATTGAGATAAATGTTATCATTCATACCATATTTACAATTCATCATTCACTCGCTCATTCATACAAACAGCCCAGAGGCCTCCCAAGTCCACATGGTTGTCACCTCCCTCGCAGGCGAAAGAGAAAGCGGAGACTTGGGAAGTCCCCCACGCTCCTCCGTCAGCCATGACACCAATATAATTTCAATATAATCAATTATAGTTCCGATAACAAATAAACACCGAGCGTGCAACATTCGGGGTTCGATTACGCTAGCCGAAGTTCACAGTTTCTAAAAGGTCTGAAGTTATTTTCCTAATCTGCCGATATCCCTCCCAGCTATAGAAAAAACATTAAGTAGTAGCTATAGCATTCATTAAATACACCAATCAGCATCAAATTCTTTACTACTTGCTGTGGAATGAAACAAAAACATGTCTATTTACATTATTTGGTTATCATTACTTTTTTCTTTAATAAGCATTTGAGAATGATATTACTGTAATAAAATACAGATTTAATCATTAACAATATAAAAATCGACTGATTCCGAAACCAGAGGAAAATTTCGTTTGGCTTTAAAATACATTATCAGTCCCACACTGCAACATATTTATGTTACATAAGAAAAACATAACTAGTCAATCCTTAAGAGGCAGTAGAGGCCTAAAGAAAAAAATGTCGGCTCGAGAGTAATTTTAAATTTATAAACATAAATAATAAATATTTACGAAATATATATTTTTTTAAAACATAATGTTGTATTATTTCAATGATTATTCTTAAAATTTTCAACATTTTAGTAAGTTTTATGCAAAAAGAAATTTCTTTTCACCCTTCTGTAATATTCTTAACATCGATTATACAAAAAATTTGTTTTCTTATCACACTTGTCGAAGATTGAACTTAATTTACATAAAAAAAAAAAAGCTCAATCCTGTATCATTAATAATGAGTTAGATACACTACGCTAAAAACTTTGAATACAAATAAAGTTTTTGAATATGGGCGGGCACTTCTTGCAGACAACTCCTCAAATAATTTCAAAGATATTACAAAAAAATAAGCTTTGAGGTTCAATAATCATAATACTAAAGGGTAATTTTAAATTCATAAACATAAATAATAAATATTTATTTCTTATGTTGAAATAGTGCTATACAACAATCTGTTAATGTTATTGTCAATATACTAGATATTATTATTGAATAAATAGATTATTTTAATAGTTGTTAGTAAATGGTCATATATAAAATCGAACAAAATACTTTCCATTTACACTAGATTGTAAAAATCTTCTTCCGGCCGAATTGAATGTTTGTTGTAGCAGAATTGCATCGTGAATATAATCCAAACCGTAAATAGAATTAAACACTTATTTAGTTTGTGTTTATGTGAATGTGTCAACTGGATTACACCATGCTTCAGAGCTTTGCCGTATATCAGCAGGCCATGCAGGTAATTCAGATATTTTCAAAGGATAGGCAACATACTCAATAGTTATTACCTCTGCACTGACATATCATGTGAAGGAAATAGCATTTGAGCACTTATTTTAAATATTTTACTTTTCAATTTTCAATGGAATTTCAATTTCAATTTTAGGATAAATGAGTAGCTACCTTAATTTTAGGCCTAATCCATAAGGTTGAGAGGTAACGCCCCTACAGTACCACTTTCTTTTTATTTTACATAAAAAGACATGTTAGAATATCAGGTACCCTAAATTTGCCAACAAGTATTCATTTAATTTTATTTAACCTGTTTTAATCAATTATGTTCATGAAATTGTCATTAATATTACAATTTAAGTGAAAGTGATACCAAAATAAATTCTTTGATTTTTTACTGATCTATTATTATTAAATTTGAATAAAAATGACAAAAATTGCGTTTTATTTAAAAATTAAAATGATAATAAATATCTGATTTATTAAAACCAACTAAACAGCAAAAGTTATTATGCTCTATTAAAAAAATTATTTATATATATTTTATAAAAAAATTTCAATTCAACAATCAATCAATCAACATTTCATCTGATTGAAAATCATGCTGAATAATTGTTCTATGTATCAGTTGCCTAGCTATTTTTTTTTTAATTGTTAAAAACGAAAAAAATTACTTAAAAAGTTGACATGACGAAAAAAAATATAAAGTATTATTAATCAAGAACAGTTTATTGATTGCCCTTGTACACATCTTTGCCATCAGCTATTCACAAAAAACACCTAAAATATTTACATAAACACAGAAGCTATTAAAACTGTCTTGGAACTTATAACTTGGATAGTTTTGTTGTGATTGTTAACCCTCAAAACTTACAAAAAAATAAGTTTGAAATTATTTGAGGATGTAGCTGGAAGGAGAGCCCGCATTCAAAAACATTATCTAGAGATAGTTGTATTCAAAGTTTTTAGCGTAGTGTATCTAACTTATTATAAATGATGCAGGATTGAGGTTTTGTAAATTAAGTTCAGTCTTCGATAAGAGTGATAATAAAACAAATTGTTTGCATAATCGATGTTAAGAATATTACCGAAGGGTGAATAGAAATTTCTTTTCCCTTTTTCCATTCAAGTGCCCTTTTCGCATAAAACATACTCAAATGTTAAAAATATTAAAGATAATCATTGAAATAATACAATGGGATGTCTTTAAATGTCTTTAAAAAAATATATATTTCGTAATGAAACTTTTTTTTTGTAAAACTTTTTAAAACTAAAAGGAAGTCCTGGCAATGGCCAGTGAATCCAATCATGTCCTGAGCGTATGTGGCTCTCGCGCTCTTGGTTAGCATCCGTTGGCTCACATCCGTGACGCGGCTGACGGAGGAGCGTGGGGGGCTTCTCAAGACTCCGCTTCCTCTTTCGCATGCGAAGGAAGTGACAAACATGTAGATTTAGGAGGTCTCTGGGCTATTTGTAAATACTTTATAAATGAGCGAGTGAATGAAAATTGTAAATATGGTATGAATGAAAACATTTATCACAATTGCTTATAGCCCAATGAGGTAGATTGTAAGTTTATCATAATAAAGTTGTTTTATCAAGTATTTTTTGGTCAAGATTCTAAGCCACTTGTTGTGATTTTGAACAAGTTCACAATAAACCTGCAAACTTCCGGGAATAAACGCACTATCAAATCGTAAAACCAAGCACGCGACACCGATTCTTTAATTTGATAGATGAAGGACTCATAGTAGCAAGTTACTTTATCACCTTAAGGGCTTGATTTATTGATTTGAAATTTGGACTAAAAATTCTTCTATACGTTGCAAAAAGGGTCCGTCGTATGACCGTTTTTTGCAGCCTCCTTCTCATTTGTGTTTCCGTCTTCAGTCGGGCGTTTATTCAAGACTTTTTGTTTTTATACTTTCCATTAATGTATTTTAACTAAAAACCAATGCCGTGGAATACATATTTAAAATTGGCGACCGCTATTGTAGAGCATACCAACAGACGGTCCGACAACAAACGAACTACCCCTTATCCAATGAAAGTTGAGTCTACCCCTTCAGGCTCGTCAAAAACATGAATAAATTAAAATTAAATTAAAGTTCTGATGTCAGGTCATTCTTTCGCCTGATTATAAAACTAATAAACTTGTAATTCATCCCTCTTTCAAGTATTTTTTTGTCTTTTAGAAATATAAATATCAGTCAGCATGTCTGTTTGGGTGGCGATTCCGTCGGAAGGTCATTCTAGAATATATTTAAAATAATTACTGTTCAATGGTGCGAAGTGGACACGGAATGTCGGACTCATTATACGTGCCAGGAAGTGATTTTTGAAAAGATTCTACAAGTTTTTTTTTATGAATTCAGTATGAGTATAAATTATTATTATGCTGAAGAATTAGTAAACTCCACTAACAACCTCAACGTCCTCGCATTCTATTTTATAGCAGATTTTTATAATTTACACTATTAGTTCATAGTTACCAGTTATAAATTGAAAATCTGAAACTTTTTCAAACTTTATAAATGAGATATTAGTGAATAATATAGGACCTCCCATTGATGGTACATTGAGGTACACAAACGTATGAGAAAATATTAAAGTAGCAATTAGCCTCAAAAACTACTTTGGCTAAACCTAAATGCCGTGAGTTCCATTAAATTTATTAATGGATAAATTTTCTACACGATGCGTGCATCTGGTGCTCATAATAACAAAATAAATATGTGACAATAATTATTAACAAAAGGCAGGTACAAAAGTATGTATACAAAAAGAGGTAAATACAATGACGCTACGGTAGAAATGACACAAATATTCAACTATCCATAAATTTTAATTTACTAATATGAACAATAGATACGACAAGGAATTAACTAGAACATGAATATAAGTTACAATGTCAAGTTGTTTAAAGAATATATTAATACAATCAATGTAACTAAAGCTGTTAAGTTGTTACGAAAACTGCAGTGAATATCGAATTTGATGAGAACAAATATAATATAACCAAAATGGCAGTTATTATGCGTGGAAGTTATTAAATTTACATACATATTATAAAATATTTGGAATGAGATGTCGACTGCTTAAGCTGTTGTAATGAGGAAGGTGTCACTGTTCTGTAGAAACAAAGTTCAAAATGGTGTTTTTTTTTCCGGTAAGATCGTGTCTACGACCAAAACCCATTGGAAAAACGTGTTGGAAGGGAAGTCCAGAAAAACAAAAGATCATATTATATTTAAACGATGATATTTTAGCATTACAACAATGTTTGCATATGAGTTCGAAATTCTTTGTTTAGCAGTTTTGTAGTAAACTCAATTAAGTTCTAAATCGATATATAGTGTTTCTGATAAATGTTTACGGGTGTGAAGGGTTTGCTAATGGATGATTTGGTTATTAGAAAAGCCAAACTGTGGCTATGCGTTAGTTTTTACCCAAAGGTTTTAACCCACATCCTCCGATACGTGTTCTGCCTACCAGACAGTTAAGTTAAGTTAATCGTCGGCGGTTAAGCTTGATTAAAAAAAAAATAGGAAAGAGGGAAATGAACGACACTCTCAAGCTTCTGTAAAGAGACTGCTTTATTGTCTTTAGTAATCCGACCTACATAGGATCATGGGTTGTTTACCTCCCATGATCGTATTAGTTTTCAACATAGACTTGCCTCTGGCTTTAACTACATATATATATAATATGGGGAGAGAGTGAAAGAGAGAGAGAGAGAGAGAGAGAGAGAGAGAGAGAGAGAGAGAGAGAGAGAGAGAGAGAGAGAGAGAGAGAGAGAGAGAGAGAGAGAGAGAGAGAGAGAGAGAGAGAGAGAGAGAGAGAGAGAGAGAGAAAGAGAGAGAGAGAGAGAGAGAGAGAAAGAGAGAGAGAGAGAGAGAGAGAGAGAGAGAGAGAGAGAGAGAGAGAGAGAGAGAGAGAAGAGAGGGAAGAGAGAGAGAGAGAGAGAGAGAGAGAGAGAGAGAGAGAGAGCATTAAAACTCCGAAATGTTCACAAATTTCATGTGCTGTAATGATTAAAAGTAATAAAGTTAGCAAATCAAAAATCAATAAAATGATCAGATGCAGGCGTCATTATAACAAAATGCCACCATCCGCTTGTATTGACCAGGATGTGAGTGCCTTCCTACTGAGTCTTTCTAGTCTGCATCAACTAGTGTTGATTAGTCAAGGGTTCCTTCCTACCGAACGTTCAGCATCTCTAGTCTCCAATCCTATCATGATCTCTATATAGTTGAAGGAACGGTGATCGGGATGTGGGTGCCTGTTATAATTATTTATGAATCTTATAAAGAAGATTTCCTCCGATTATTTTTGAGTATTTATTATCTTAAGATTTTTTTTTTTCTAAACTCTAATCTTAATAAAAAGAAATCTATAGGAAAGGAAGGGGGCATCTCTTTGTACTGCCTGGGGAATTTTAAGGTAGCCATGAGCGCTCTAATCAAGCGACTTAAAATTTAAAATATTGCTGGGTGATAGGCCAGATATAATCACCCTTAGGTCAAAATGTGGGTCCTATAACTAACCTACAGTTAACCAAAATTTAAACTAGTGCCTCGAGGGCGTGTTAACCATAGGGTGAAGGCGGAAGTGACAGCTGAGGAGCTCCAAGCATTTCAGAACGGGATACACATTAAAGTCATCCGACATACCTTATGCTGCCAACGGTGGATGAATTCATTCACCGTAGACATGTCAATGTTTATGATCCCTGACCAGGTGCTTAACACAAATACCCACGCCCTTCCCTTGTGAATAGCAGCAGTCAGTCGAAGATGGGACAATCTAGGTTTAAGTTGGTCCGTAAGATAGTTTTAGGTCCCTCAGTATTTAACCCGAAGGTCACCCCGATCAGTTAGTCCTGTTCGCATTGTATAGTTTCTTTTCACCGTAATTCGATCTTTGCAGCTCTGATGCAGTACAAAGAGCCAATTGTAAGCCTTATTATATCTGAATTATATTTGTAAATATTTTTATTTCATAAATAAATGAATAAGGGTTCAGGAAAAAAATATTCTTTGTATCCGTCTTCACATAGGTTTTGAAATGAACCGACAACTGTCGAATTTTCCCATTCTGAATCAACAACTTTATTATGATAAAATTACAATCTGCTTCATTGGACAATAAGTAATTGTGATAAACGATCTCATTCATACCATATTTACAATTTTCATTCACTCGCTCATTCATACAATATTTATTAAAACAGCCCAGAGACCTCCCAAGTCTACATGGTTGTCACCTATCTCGCATGCGAATGAGGAAGTGGATTCTTGGAAAGTCACCCACGTTCCTTCGTCAGCCGCGTCACGGATGTGAGCCAGTGGACGCTGACCAAGAGCGCGAGAGCCACAGACGCTCAGGACATGATTGGAGAAACTGGTCATTGCCAGGACTCCCACTGTCACGTATTTACAGCAGGTCACTGCCGCTTTAATCTCCAAGGAGGTTTATAGGGATGAGTGGTCCAGTGCAATGACTGTTCTAGGGGATTAGGTTGGATATGTTACTATGCAATTTCATGAACTTGAAAGGGATGAGTTCAAGAATGTAGGGTATATTAAGATCATTTACTATTGTTCTCAGGACGTTTGATTGAATGGATTGGATGCGCTTGATGTTAGACTTTTTTGCTGTCCTTCATAGCTATATTCCGTATGCCCAGATTGGCTTAAGTAGTCATTTATATATATCTTTGTAGATTAGTCATTTATCAAATTTTCGATATCCTTCTTCGGTATAACCTTAATTAATGATTTTTAAATAAATGACTTTTAATAACTAATTTAAAAAAAAATTGTAAAAAGGAAAATAAAATTTCACCTCGAAATGGATTTAATAAACATATATTAAAGGAAACTGGCCTACTCCCAACGGAAGTTGACTAACGGCTGAGAGATGAGCGCGGGAGAGATGGGAGTTTGGCAAGCACCGGACGTGGATCCCGTGAGTGTAAATACCTCGTTGGGCCAAGACGTCAGATGGGAAGGGATAGAAGGAGCTAGGATAGGAGGACTATTTCGGTCGACAGTGCTCCCGGCCCGGTGAGGCTGTCTAGTGACCCGTGTGCGGGCATCGGTGCGGATGGAAGGGTAGTCGCCGGCAGATGGCGTTCAGGAGGCCGGTCAGGAAGGAGTTCCGGCCCTTCGGCAGGAAGGTAATGTCTCAGGATACGCCCTCAGCCCTTCCTCACTTCCGCCTAGAGTCCGAGAACCCCTCATAGACAATACATGACAACAACAGCATGACTAGCTAGCCTCGACTCACATTTCTATACCTCATAGATTCATCAGTGAAAACATCTAACTGGTGTTCACCTCTCCTACCAATAACAGGAAAGAGGTGGATTACGTGTAAACACTGCATAGGTCACTCCTCAATAATATTTAAACAGTTGATTTACTTAAATGCAATTATCAAAATAATATCAAATCTTTACTCTCTGAGAAACCCCTTCTAAAAAGTAAATGTTTCCAAGTTGTTTTTTTATCTGTCTCTATATCATTCTATAAAACATGAGGACAATTTTGAGAGTGATTGCCCTGTTTCCTTCAATATCATCGTGTTTTCATATCTTGATTTATTCTTTATATAAAAAACAAATGAACGCCGTTTAAGACAGCATGGGCAAATAAGGTTTAGTGTTTAACTTTACTTACAGTCGAGTGGATGAAAAAGAGAAATTTTCAAGTCCCTAGCCACAACCAAAACACTTTTATTTAAAGCACAGGTTTTTGGTAGCTCTCGCTGTAATACACAAGTGCTAACAAACCAAACTCATAACCATAACATTATCAATAACTTGACAAACATGGTTGGTGAATAAATAAATTCCTCTCATGTTTTCTGCCTATTGGATCACATTCATCTCATATAATAGTATAGAAAATTCATAATTTACCAGTAACAGAACCTACATTCTGATAAATAACATTTTTTTTTTGTTAATTGCCCTTTATTTTACTATTCCGGGACTGAAATCCTAATTTACACGTAGTTCTGGTTGACGGCTTAACGTTATTATATCAACAATTAACTTTTTCTGGACATAAATGACAGACTGTAAAAGTTGTAATAATTGCCCAATAGAGAGGGAGCTTGCTAAGTATTTACATCTTCTAAGATGTAGACATTTTCAAGTAATTAATAAAAACATAATTATTGTTTTAAAGGTTTCAATTATTATTAGATGAACTGGTAGGGCGAACAATTTTCAAACACGATTTATACAAAAATTCCTAACACATGACAAGTCTTGACATCCCACGGAGTTGATGTTCAAGTTGATACATTCTCAACACGAACAGTTTTTGAACTGACAATTGATGAATAAATTACCTTTACTAGCTCTTATAAGGTTAACATTGTTATCCTGGCATCACGCCATCAAACCTGAAAAATAAGGGTTCCCGGTTGATTATTATTAAAACCTATAAAAATTTTGTTTGAATATTAGTTGGGTTTCATTAAACCCACTGCTATTTAGTCAGTAGCTTTAAGCCATAAACTATTAACATTAAATTATTTCTTTATTAACCCTATCTAATTTATATGATTATAAATGATTGAAAAACTAGATTATAACATTATGAAAGTTTTTCAAATCATACTTTTCTTATTCAGAATCCTGCTAAGGGTAAATTTTGAAATTGATTTACCGAAAAGAATTAGCTACTTACATATTAAAGAAGGGATTTAAAGCGTTTGCCAAGTATCCGGACGAGATGGCAAGTTTTCAATTTTATGCACACGGAAAGTGTTTCGACAGACTAGATAAGTCTAACTTTCCTATTTAATATTAGTTAAACAGATATCTAAGAATCGCCTAATATATTAAAATTAACGAATTGAAAATTAGATTTATTTAGTCCAGTCCGTGGCTTAGCCTTGCCTCTAATTTAGCGACGTATCCGTTCACACGCATGCGTCCTTGGCTACTGTGAACTACACGCGATGTAAAATAAATTGGAAGCATTTAAACTAATTGAATAAAAATAAATAAAGGAAAAATGGAACTTCCCTAGGCTGTCTGATAATAAATCTAAATATCACTTTTTTTTATTATGGCTAGATAACATTTTATTTTAAACAATAAAACTTCTAGTTTACTATTTTGTTGATAAAAAAACGAATTTTATGACGCAATAAATAAATAAAAAGTTAAATAACTTTTCAATAAATGCAAATCGTTGCAGACACATGAAAAACATTTATTGAACATCCTCAATTAATGTGAAAACTCTTATCAGGCCCAGCGATTGGAATGGTAGACCATTAATATGAATAGATGTGCTTGATAAATAAAAATCGCAATATGCAATAAGCCACGAGCAACTAGATTTTATTAGTTGAAGAAAATTATAGATTTATAAAAAGAAGCCAACATCACTTGGGAATATGTCTGATATCTTTAATGCGTATTCTCTATCAACAGATAATATCAAAATTAAAATATTCTTTCTCATCACACTAAACAAAATATTACTTATTGATGGTATATATATAAACAATTAGAACAATTTGGTCTTAACTATTGAATTTCTTTCATAAGTATATTTAAACAGAACTAGAATAATGAAATTAATTGGATTTAAATATGGCGTGGTATTTAAATAAATTGACATCGGGCTATGGTACATTACTGATTAATAACTCACTGTGGTTTTCAATACTAACGCCAACTTACACTTCTACAACAAGCTCCAGGTCGACTTTCAACATTTGTGTATGAGGTAATCTCAGGTGCGCACCCAGACTTGGCCTGACGTTGCTTTAAGGTTCAGTTAAAAACGTGAAAGTGGGGGAAAACATAGTTCCCTTATCTCTTTATCCCATCTAATAGGGACAGTTTTCAGTGGCAAATTGGATTTCACTTCTTTATAAATTCCCCAGTCCCTTGTAAAATTTTGATAACATATTATAACTTTTGACAAGTCCATTATACTTTCAAAAAATATATAAGGTGATTAATAAATGTACTACGAATTCACTATTAACATAAAAATAAATTTTTTTACTTACCTAAGCTTAAATTAATATAATTTATATGTAGAACAATGAAATAAATTTCATATTTATCATATTTGCATGTACGAATAGTTTGTACTAGGATTGTACATACTTACATTTGAAAGAATGTTATCTTGCAAAATACGAATGGTCTACCTAACGACATTTTACTAACTTAAATTAAAAAAAATAGCCAATAAAGCTACGGTGATGTAACTGGACCTATTTTATTCCGGATTGTTCACACAATGATACGTGCTTTTTTTTTTTTACAATTTATCGGTAACATTAAAATAAAGCTTGGGGGAAAAACAAAATGATAGAGAATCCTAAATTTCTTATTTTCCATCAAATATCTCTCAAATAGTTAATTCGAAAAAAAACAAAACAAAGCTTAGACCATTTTTACCCTTCTATAGAAACGACATTTGAGTCAAATATTGAATATTACCATCTTGTAGACAATTCAGTAATGCACATTTAAAACAACGTTTTATGAAGACGTAAAAAATTTTAATGCTTTGCTTTTGTCCAGCGGTCTTGCATAGGCCCACTGTAATGTTTGTTAATATTTCTAATATTGACAATGTTGATATTACTATATTATCATCATGCAAATTTTTTTAAGCGTAGGCGAACTAAGAAAGTTCTTCATTTATCGAGGAAGATTGAATGGCTAGTCAACGGTGTGTAGTGCATTGGTCACTATTAATGTTAAATAAAAATATACAAAGCTATCAAATTATTACGACCATCATCATTATCAATAATATAGTTACCTATTTATGGTTGTATAGGATAATTTATGTTACCAAGGAACTATTTCTTATAATTCAATCCGATGACTCTATAAACATTACGACAGAATACATAGAATAGAAAACCTATAGAATATATACCAGAAGCAACACAGGAAGGACGAACAGCAGGGAATAGATGGAAAATGAAAGAACGAAAGAAACTGTTCTAAAGCCCCCACTACCCGAGGGTAGAACGGTCGAAGAAATGCCTTTTGAATAAATAAATAAATATTGCAGCTCTATTGCCAATTTACATTCTTCTCGCAGGATCTATGCCTTAAGTAAAAACAAGCTCCTAAAGTCTCCTTGACATACGCCAGGAAACGTTTCCTTTAAAATACCCACTTTTAAAAACCACTCATGAAAAATCAACAAAACAGAAGCAAATTTTGTGAATAATCATTTTTTTATTGCATAATATGAGAGGCTTTGTTGCCGCTCTATTTAAATATGGTGGGTTTAAAAGTTTTTTAATTTATTTTTTTAGGGACGGTCCTCAAAGTAATAATAATGAACAAGAAACGAGCCTCTGTAACAACGGTCAAATGGTTTCATTAGGACTAAGGCATCAAACAAAACATATTTCTAGAATTTGAAAATTATGAATGACAAACTGAACGTTAATTGTTTTTTTATTATCATGTTAAATTATTTCAAATACTAACAAGTGTTTAATTTGGAAGATTATTGGTTCGCATCCCTTTCTAGACATTTAATTTATTTCATGTTAGGTGCATTTTTTTAGTAAATTAAACAATATGTCTTTCCAGCTAATTTTTATTACAGCACGAATGCTTTCGATTGTGCTATTAATTTATCAAAACAAACAACTGTCATCAACTAAACATTTGACTAAAGTGCTGATGTTCCAATTGTTTCAGAGCTTTGGCGTTCTATAAGAATATAAAAAGCGGTTTATTATGATAAAATTACAATCTGCCTTATTGGGCAATAAGTAATTGTGATAAATGTTTTCATCCACACCGTATTTACAATTCTCATTCATACAGTATTTACAAACAGCCCAGAGACCTCCCAAAGCGCGAGAGCCACATACGCTCGGGACATGATTGGAGAAACTGGCCATTGCCAGGACTCTCACTGTCACGCATTTATAGCAGGTCACGAGGCCACTGCCGTTTCAGTCTCCGAGGAGGTTATAGAGATGAGTGGTGCAGTGCAGTGACTGTGCTAGAGGATTAGGGTGGTTAGGTTACTTTGGAATTTCATGAACTTGGAAGGGATGAGTTCAACAATGTAAGGTATATTAAGATCGTTATGAAGAGTTTTGTTGCTGACATAATAAGGAGTATTTAGTATTGTTCTCAGGACTTTTTATTAAAAGGATTGGATGCGCTTGATGTTCGACTTTTTTGCTGCCCCCCACAGCTCTATTCCGTATGTCCAGATTGGCTTAAGTATAACTTTGTAAATTAGTAATTTGTTTTCTATTGAGAGATGGGATGTCCTTTGAAGTAGTCTCTACAGTTGTCCAAAGCTTCTGTTTACTCTCGTATTTGGATTCTAGGACAGCCGTTTGTCAAGATGAAGAGGTAACGATTTGCCAATTGCGTAAATCACTAAATTTCAACGGTTACGCGTACATCAGCGTCAAAATCACAATTGCTGCGTAAATACTAACCATCAGCCTTAATACGAACGGCATGAGGAGTGTCACTCATCTCAGCGATCCCGAAAACTATGGATTCAAGTCTAATTCTCGTCCTTCTTTTATGGGTTCTAGGGATGCCTTACTTGTTTCGTATAAATTGTTCCAGGGATTCCAGGCTATCGGTGGATCGTGAGAACGAATATATCGGCTGGATCAGGTCTTGAATAGAATATCTCTCCAACATCTAATCTATGTCCGGGACTCTACCAAACGAGCTATCCTGCACGGTTAACGGCCTTCCCATAATGTATCCTCTTTGGCATAATTCTGGCAAATACGGCAAGCAATACAGCGGAAACGCAAGCTGACTCCTAATTAAAGATTTAGTTAGCCTGTGTTATAGCAAAGGTCATTTATATTCATCACTTTTCACAATTCATGTCTTCAGCGTCTGAATATGACACTGAACTGATGTAAATAAAAACGCAAAAACGTGTAAAACCTGCCCACAAAACAAAATAATAAGTTGATAAACTAGTGGGAATTTGTGAGATCCCAACTATGTTATCTTCCCAAGAGTAACCGGATATACATTTTTTTTAGTATCTATGCTTAAAATCATTTTAACGTTTCATATTGGACAGTATGATAACGGTAGACTTATTGGCATGTAACTGTGAAATTCAGTTTCTAACCTCAAAGATACAATGTTGCTTAAAGGAATTACAATAAACAGCTGATGCGACTCGATTAACGTATCGAAATATTAGATATTATTATTTTCAGTCCAGGTACTGATCGATATTTTTCCGTGATTCTTAATAATTATCACCCAAAGAAAAAAAAAATGTCTGACCGTGTTTTCCGTCATGCAGTTGTCCTGGATTCGAGATCTGGTCCTGTCAAGATATTTATTTTTAAAATGCCTTTTAATCGGCTAGTACTGTCCTAAAACTGAGAACAGGCGGAGTTTTTCTGCCTATTCCAGTCAATAAAAGAACGGTTTGGAGTATGTCCAGCCGGCCAGCCAGCTGGGAAAACCGATCGACCCAAATATATAGAACCTTCATGAAGGATTGGGATCTCCGCAGTCCACTTACTGCTTGGCAACCAACTATAACAATTTCATAAATTACACTAAACAACAATTAAATAACATGCTAATTAATTAGTATTATGGGTAACCACCCTTTTATCTACCTTAATTTATGGAGCTTTATGAGTCAGATGCTATAAGGAATTTTCTCAGGTGGTAATGTTTTCGTTGTTTTTAGTGCCTTGTAATTTCAGTGAGTTTTTTTTTTTTTTATTATTTGTTCCGGCATTTGTGCACCGCGGCCTCACTGAGACCTATTGTGCGCCGTCCATGTCTCTGTCCTAAATATGTGACAGGCCCACGGCCTTTGCAAATCTGAGGATACAGAATGGATCGATCAGTTCACATAGTTCACATAACTTTGGGGTCTACAATGCGATCACTACCAAAATGAAAGTAGCGCCTTCTAGCTAAGTTATCACAGTCACTTCAGTGAGTTTAGTGGAAAATACGGATGTGTGTCTTCATGTAATCTAAATTTTCAGCTTTAGATGCACTGGTTATTATTGAAACATCTTTATTGTGCTAAAATTACAATCTGCCTTATTAGGCAATAAGTAATTGTGATAAATGTTCTCATTCATACCATATTTACAATCTGCATTCATTCACACAGTATTTACAAACGGGCCAGATGCCTCCCAAATCCACATGGTTATCACCTCCCTCGCATGCGAAAGAAGAAGTGGAGACTTGCGAAGTCCCCCACGCTCCTCCGTCAGCCGACTCACAGGAAACGAGCCAGTGGAGGCTGACGAAGAGCCTCATACGCTCAGGACATGATTGGAGAAACTAGCAATTGCCAGGACTCCCACTGCCATGTATTTATAGCAGGTAACGTGGCCTTTAGTCTACGAGGACGATTATAGGGATGTGTGGGGCAGTGTAATGACAGTGCTAGGGGATTAGCGATGGAATTTCATGAACTTGGAAAGGGTGTGTTCAAGAATGTAAGTTATACTAAGATCGTTATGAAGGGTTTTGTTGCTGACGTAATAAGGGGCATTTACTATAGTTTTCTGGACTTTTGATAGAAAGGATTGGATTGATACACCGGTATAAATGTTTTTTTTAATGGATACTCCCACATCCTATTTTATAAGTTTGAGAGCTGAGAAAAAAAAAAAAAAAATTTCCAATTTTTAAAAAGTTCAGATCATCTAGAAAATCATAGTAAGGTTACTGTCAAACTTTTTTTTGTTTAATGTTGAGTATGATATTGATGTTTTGGCAAGTTTGTCTATGTTTTATAATTAAGTAATTTTATTAAGTAACCTTGAAGGACAAATAAGACCGACTTCTAAATTTCCATAAACTGCATTATAGATTATTAAAAAATACATATTTCCCTTGTTACATAAAAAAATAGGTGGGGGGCGATCAAGATATTTGCCTACGCGTGAAAGCTGATGAAATGAAAATGAAGAAAGTTGGGAATGGTCGGGTAAGTTTGGAGCACTAGTGGTGTTTTGTATTGACAGACCGAGGCTCAACTTAAATTGCCTTTTAACCTAAAAAGTCTTATACAGTCTTGGAAAGGGTCATATCGTTTTGGTAACAAATTATGTTCAAGAAAAGCTAATTTCTAGTTCCGGTTGTATTTATTCATATTGTTTAATTGTGCCACGTCAGTTTAACTTTCTGTGTAAAGTATGTGCTCAGTTTAACAATAGTTCTAACTAAAATAAGTTTTTACTCTAGCACAGTTAACCATATGTTTTTTTTTTTTTATTTATATTTAACTTTGAGGCTAAAGGTTAATCTAGAGCGTCAAGCAGCAGGAATATTTTAGTGAAATATCATTTTAGATCAACGACTGCCTTTGCATAAAAAACAAAACAAAAAACCGAGATGTTGCAACGTGATAATGTTAATACTAAAAAATTCAATTGGTCAACTAATTGAAGCAGTAGACGAATGTGGGTCATCTGAGAACGTGTGTGGTGGCTGTTTTATTTTATTTTTAGATTCCATAACGTTCAAAAGAAATTCCCAAAACTTTTCATAACATTTGAGCCTGCTTGAGATATCGTTACAATCTTCAATCGTTCAATCGTTACAATCAAATATTTGATTTATATACGTATATATATAATGAAGTGAAAAAGGAATATATCCTTCCAAGTCTATCCAACCTTCCCCTCCCCAACACAATATTTCTTATTTTATTGTTGGATGGGAAATATAAATGTTTTTTTTGTTTTTTTAATGAGTTATATTACCGATTTGGTATGCAATCATAGAACAGGAACAATGGTTTTAGAAATAATATCATTCATAGTACTGAACTTGAATGATGATGTAAAAATGATTAAAATATTTTCGGAGAGACTCTAAAGCCTTTTTTTGAAACAAATGTTATTTTTTTTCGCATAGCGTAAAAATTAAATTTTCAAGTAAATCTCTTTTTGAAGTGTTAACTTTTTAGAATATTTTCATAGGAGTACTTAATAAATAAATGAAATATTCATTACTTATACAGACTAATAATAATAATTCCTTCACATCACTTTTCTTTTCTTCACAACCTATTTATTTCAGTATCATACATAAAAATTAAACGAGTAGACGAGTAGACCAGAAGAGGTGAAAAACTGGCCACATTAGGTCCCCAGTTACCCTGCAACTTATGTAGGTGTATGATAAAAATTAACACTTTTTGGACGATTAAGGATCAAAAGCACTCAAATTTCTTGACGAGGTGAAAAAATCCTACCGAGCTGTGTATGTACTCGTGTATCTTAACTTTTTTTTTTTTCTTTTTTTCATATCCCCTCGTTACAAATTTATATATATATACAAAATATAGATTTTACAAACGAATCTATTTACAATTGCTTGATTGTTATTTTCTGTAGCTTGGCTACATTTTATACAAATTCTGTTTTCTACTAATAATAATCTGCATTGTACAAAAGTATAATGATGTACATTATACATTAATGGACTGAATTTATTAAAATTTATGGGGATCACCTTATGAATCATAAACTTAAAACTAACTTACATCTAACAATAAAAACTCAAAGTAAATCATAACCTAATTTTCACCGAGAGTCTGTTGCCATCGGCGCGGGAAGGGTGGTGGGGTCATAGTGTTAAACACTGGGTTTGTGAGGTACTACAACGAGTTAAGAAACAAAATACGCCTGTATCTTAACTCCTTTTGACCAAATCGCATATAGTACACATCAAATCTCAATCAATGGGAAGTCTAAGAAAAAATGGTTTTTGTAAATGGATTAAATAGAAATTATTTCTTTTTAGCAAATATTAATATTATTTCCGAGCTGCTAAGTGCAAATGTACCAGATAATTGTAGACAAATTGTTTCTTTCCTTAAGATCAACTCTAATTTTAGGGGAATCATCACTTGGATGCATTTCGAATTTCACGACGAAATTTAGAAATACATTAAACCTTTTCTTCTACCGATGTACTAACCATTAAAGAAGTATCATAATTCATTGTTATTGAAGCGTTTTTATTATTACCCATTTTGTGTACGTCCATATGACGCGGTCTCAAACGTTTCTTAAAGGTAGGCCACTGTCCTACAGGATGCAGAAAATGGGTGATGATCAGAAAAAAAACTTGGTATGCGATTTTGTGAATCACATGTAATAAATAAGATTAGTTGATATTATTCTGTGCGTTTTAGAAGAAAGTGTTAGGAATAATATTGTGAAACTAACTTTTACAAGTTAATGTTGAATGGGATAAATTATATATATGCTATATATATCTCACAGTATTTTTTTGAGCTAAAACCTTTAAATTGTGTTAGTTTTAAACTAAATGTAGTGTCAAATTTAGATCTGGGTGATAAATGCCTGTGAACCTTGTGTCAATGTTTATATTTATGCCCCACTACACCCAATGATTTTTCGTTTACATTATTTATTAAAAGTATTAGTCAAGAGGCAGTTTTTATAGTAGGGTACAGTACAGCTTTTATGTGTTTTTTTCATAACAGCGACCTCAATTGTCATCTCTTCCTGCAAGTTGTTCAAGGACCGGTAGTGTCTGTCCGTTTTTATTTCGTTACAATTGAGTTGCTCATGTTACACGGTGGTCAAACGAATCTGTGACGAAATTCAATTCTGCAATATGGACAAGCAGTACACTATATATTGACGTATCGGATTTGCCAACGATGTGGCCATTGTTGCCAGATCTCTGAATGCCTTCAAAACTTAGACCCATATCGTTACAACTTCACTGGTTCTATCGGAGAAGATAGGAGAGGTGGTCTGTTAGGAGTATTAATATTTGAAGTATAGTTACATCTATATGTCTCCAGCCTGTTCTTTGAGTCTCATTTAAGTAATATAATAGCATAATATAACTTTATGCGAAGCATGTTGGTGATTTTTTTTAAATAATAGCAGAACTGCCTAGTCGTTTACCACGGGTAAACCGTAAACAATTTGTTCTGCCATCAACAAACAGATTTCATACATTCTTACAATCTTCTACAGCTATGACAAACTGAAATATACATATCAAGCACACAGCCCAGGATAATGAGCAACGTGTCCCCAAGGGTCGGTGCTGGGACCCCTACTCTTCAACATATACACCGCGCACATAGTAGGAGCATCATACTCCAATTGTGAAGTAGCGGCATATGCGGACGTTATAGGGGTCTACAGCACCAGCCTCAACCCAGCGAAAGCTCTAAAGGCTGCAGAGAGCGCTAGCCAATTAATCGCCGACAGGCTGCGAGCTGTCCAAATTCAAGTGAACCCAGCCAAGACTCAGGGGATCATCTTCTCTTTTTAGCATGGGAAAAGAAAGCGTCCACCCAGCTTTACCATAGACGGGACTCAATGCAAACTTGCCAACAGCATCTGCTACCTAGGCATCAACCTAGGTAGACACATGACGTTCGGCACACATTTGCAGAAGAAATTGAAACGAGTACGCAGAACTTACTACTCTCTCCAGCATCTCATCACAAGCCAGGCCATATCCCTTCGACTGAAACTGTTAATATATAATAGCGTCCTGAGAACAGCTCTACTGTTTGGGACATCACTCATTAGATTCCTACATCAGATTAGACATCCCACAGCAGAAAAGTCTAACATCAAGCGTATTCAATCCATTCAGTTAAAAAACCTGTGAGCAATATTCAATGCCCCTTATATTACGTCAGCAACAAAACCCTTCATAACGATCTTAATATACCTTACATTCTCGAATTCATCCCTTCCAAGTCCATGAAATTCCATTGCTAATCCCCTAGTACTGCCATTACACTGCGTCACACATCCCTATGTATGCAATGTAAGTCATGGCTAGTTTCTCCAATCATGTCCTGAGCGTCTGTGGCTCTCGCGATCTTGGCTAGCCTCCACTGGATCGTATCCGGCGGCTGATTCCCGAGACTCCACTCCGTCTTTTGCATGCGAAGGAGATGACAACCATGTGTATTTGGAAAGTCTCTGGGCTGTTTGTAAATACTGTATGAAGTTTTTGCGCATGCGCTACATCCTGAAACACCTCTCAACTTCGCTCGTCCTTCAAACACTTTATTCTACCGTTTTTAGGCCACAGTACATCAAAAAATTTTGTTCTACCAGGCAACTTACGTGAGCTGGTCACGAGGAAGCCCTCAACACGTAAGTGAATAGCTTATTACATTTGTGCAGAACAAAAGTGAAGTGAAATCGGAGGAGAGGTCGGCCATTTTGCCATTAGACATTAGCACCATTCGGATCGTTCACTAACGTCGTGCAATTGTTTCTGAGCCAGTCGGTCTTGTGGCTCAGAGCCAAGACCCGTGACTCGCCACTGGAGGTTGTGAGCTTGATTCCCACCGGCGCTACGTACTTTTTTCCTTACAAACTAAAAACCGTTGTTATGATAAAATGAAATTTTATCAACAAGTGATTTCTCAAAATAAAAAAAAAAGATCGAGATCACTAGGTCCAACCCCGACAACGTCGCCTGTAAAGCGTAAACCGAGACGATCAACCAGGAATGTACAAATAACCTCTTCTGCGGCTAGTTCCATGGAAGAGATACCTCCACAGGCCAGCACATCCAATAATGATCCCGCCATAGAGTCACCTTTCTTCACGCCAAACACCTTTGAGGCGTTGAAAAATATCCCAGCAGAAGAAATGGAAGTCAACAAAACTCCAACACAGCCCCAGCCGCCTCCTATATTTGTACGCAACATTAGCAACTTTAAATTACTATGCTCACAAATGAGCAAAATTGTTGGTACCGGAAAATATACGTGCCTAAATTGCTCTCGGGACACGAAAATATCTCCGGACACTCCCGATACTTATCGGGCAATTATCAAATATTTGGACGAAACCAATGCTGACTTTCACACCTATCAGCTGAAACAAGAACGCTCGCTCCGAGTAGTAATTAGAAACTTGCACCCGACCACACCAGCTGACGAAATCGAAGATGAACTCTTGGCTCTTGGATTCAAAGTTCGCCAAATAACGAACGTGTTACGTGAGGATAAACAACAAGAGGGATCAATAAAAACGGCGCTACCACTGTTCTTCGTTGATCTCGAGCGAACACCTGGAGTAGAGAAGATTTATGAACTAACACACCTGTACTATACAAGGGTACAGGTTGAAAAACCGTTCCCCAAACGAGACATCGTCCAGTGCCATAATTGTCAGGCATATGGGCACACGAAATCTTACTGCCACCACCCTCCCAGATGTGTTAAGTGTAGTGGGCAGCACAAAAGCGAATTGTGCAAAAAGCCCCTAAAATCACCTGCGGTATGCGTACTCTGCAAGCAAGGCCATCCGGCCAACTACAAGGGCTGCGAGGCTTACAGAACGCTGAAGTCGAGGACCAGACGACTTTTACGATTCGACAGTACCATACTTACCGAACTGATCACCCAGATGGAAGAGCTCATGCAGGTACCGCTGTCATTGTTCATAATTCCATTTCTCATCACATAGTTCCTTTGGTAGCACATGATTTCCTTCAGTCCACTGCAGTGTCAATCAGCACCTTCCCTTTCCCCCTTACTCTAGCATCAGTGTACTGCCCTCCCAATAAATCCATTTCCGATTCCCAATTCATCTCCTTTCTAGACTCCATAGGACATTGTTTCCTTGTGGGTGGGGACTTTAATGCAAAGCACCAACACTGGGGGTCAAGATCCACGAATACACGCGGACGTGCTTTGCTGTCTGCACTCACACGAAAACATTGCTCCACGATCTCTCCTGACACAGCCACCTATTGGCCATCAGATCCCAACCGAAATCCAGATCTCCTAGACTTCTTCTTCTACAATAGTTTAGGAACACTAAACTATTCACTTGAGCGCCTCGATGACCTCTCCTCCGATCATAGCCCTTTATTATTAACCATTTCCCTAAAACCAATTCACAAACTATCTCCTCCTTCATTTATTAGGGGCCCAGTCGATTGGGACCACTTCCGTCAGCTTCTTACAGAGTCCGTAAACCTCAAATTATCCCTGAAAACATCCCAAGACCTAGACGATGCAGTGCATTCTTTCACTACTCTGGTCCAGAGGTCGGCTTGGGAGGCATCGTCACCCCATCGTCACCCAAAAATTCATAATCATAATAGTTTACCTCAGCATCTCAAAGATCTAATCCTATCCAAACGCCGCTCCAGAACAGTGTGGCAAAGATCCCGGCATCCTGCCGATCGCCGCTCGTACAATCAGTACTGCCGATTGGTAAAGCGGCGATTGGCATCCTTCCGTTCCGATTCTTTCAATTCCTACCTCTCCTCTCTGTCTACCAGGGATAACTCGTTGTGGAATGTAACCAAAAAAATCCTAAAGTATCAACCTGTTTCACATCCGCTCCGTCGTGATGATGGGTCCTGGGCGGCTTCGGATGGGGATAGGTCGGAGGAATTTGCTCTGCATCTTACCCATACTTTCACACCTAACCTTTCTCATCAAAGCCATACTCACAGCACAACTGTGGAAGATTTCCTCACTTCACCTATTCCTCTCTCTCTTCCACCAAAAGCCGTTAATCCCTCTGAGGTCAAATACCTTTTGAAAAACTTACCTTACCGAAAATCCCCCGGATATGATCTCCTTACTCCTCAAATTCTCAAACAACTTCCTCCTAAAGCCATAATCTTCCTAACCTATATATATAATTGCATTATCCGAACGACGCACTTCCCACTCCTCTGGAAACATTCCATTATTGTCCTATTCGCCAAACCCGGTAAACCACCCAATGACGCCTCATCTTACCGTCCAATAAGCCTACTCCCTATCCTCTCAAAAATATTTGAGAAACTTCTACTAAAACGTCTACTTCCAATTATTGAATCCAAAAACCTTTTTCCTACACACCAATTTGGTTTCCGCCAACGGCATTCCACTGCTCAACAAGGCCTTCGCGTTGTTGATCACATCTCCTCAGCTTCTTCCAAGTCCGCTGTGGTTTAGAATATTCAAACTACTATCCTATAAATGCAGGAGTTCCACAGGGCAGTGTCCTGGGCCCCATCCTCTACAACCTATACACCGCTGATGTCCCCTCTACTCCCAATACCTTCTTGGCCACATTTGCAGATGACACTGCAGTCTTGTCATCTAACCCAGACCCCGACATAGCATCCCATAACCTTCAAAAACACCTTGACGAGATCGATTATTGGTGCAACCAATGGCGGATCAAAGTTAATGAAGCAAAATGTTCCCATATTACCTTCACCCTTTGTCGCAAGTCTTGTCCACTAGTTTATTTTAATTCTATTCCTCTCCCTGTATCCGAGACAGTACGGTATTTAGGCTTCCATCTCGATAAACGACTGACCTGGAACCCACATACGAGACTAAAAAGACAAGAACTAAACAGACGCTTTGGACAACTATACAGACTACTTCAAAGGACATCCCATCTCTCAATAGAAAATAAACTACTAATCTACAAAGTTATACTTAAACCAATCTGGACATACGGAATAGAGCTATGGGGGACAGCAAAAAAGTCGAACATTAAGCGTATCCAATCCTTTCAATCAAAAGTCCTGAGAACAATAGTAAATGCCCCTTATTATGTCAGCAACAAAACCCTTCATAACGACCTTAATATACCCTACATTCTAGAACTCATCCCTTCCAAGTTTACGAAATTCCACAGTAGCCTTTCCAACCACCCTAATCCTGTAGCACAGTCACTGCACTGCGTCACTCATCCCTATAATCCTCCTCGGAGACTGAAACGGCAGTGGCCTCGTGACCTGCTATAATCAAGTGACAGTGGGAGTCCTGGCAATGGCCAGTTTCTCCAATCATGTCCTGAATGAATGAGCGAGTGAATGATGAAATGTAAATATGGTATGAATGATCGTATATCTTAATTACTTATTGCCTAGCAAGGCAGATTGTAATTTTAGCACAATAAAGGAATTATATATAAAAAAAAAAAATACTGTATGAATGATCAAACAACATTGATCGCAGTTACTTATTGCCAAATAAAAGGCAGATTTTAAGTTTATCGCAATAGACATTGTTGAATTTTATATTTAAAAGCCGATAACAATGAAAACAGAGCATGGGTAACAACGGGTCGAACAGTTATATAATGCTAAGAATATTAGAATGCTAATATTATACATAATGCTAAAAGTAGAAGCAAGCCCCTTCTAGTGTATACCTGCCTCGTGACTTCATGGAAGTCTGATGTTTCCAGTTATTTTTTTAAGTAAGCGACCACATCCCTCCAAGACCTCGCTCCCTATTCCTCGGAACTACCCTTTTCTTATACATATATGTCTCAGCTTTAGCCCCAGACCCCACTTGTTCCCAGACATCCCAACTAAAATGTAGTAACGTAACTCTTAATATTTGTATATACCAGTGCTTTGCTTGTACTTCATAATAAAGCTTTTCTTTCTTTTCTTTTAAAAGACTCTCCTCTACAAAGATTATTTAACTGATTATTATGTATCTTTTTCTCAAACTGGAAAGGCCAACCTGCGAAGAGTGTGATAATGTACCTTTAGTGTCCATAACATCATCGAGGACTGCCGTTAATTCCTAATTGCTCGGTAGAGAACCGGACTGGCAGAATGGTTATAGGGAAAGCAGGAGGAGTTTCATTAAAACAGGCTTAATTTCCTTCTTTTGGCTTCTACCAACATATTTAAATATACAATGTCCCCGCTAATAGTTATTGACTTTGTTACGATTTTAAATAAAGATTAATTTATATAAAAAAAAAAACGGACATGGAGCGTATCACTGCAGGTGGCCACAAATAAAGCAACTGCAGAATTCACTATGGATGCACATACATCAGATGCTCTTCGCTAACTTGGGACTGGGCCAAATAAAATTCTTCACTATTGTTCTTAGCCTATTTGTTACGGCAATAGCGCAGATGAAAGTTAGTATTTATGTTTGCTCGAAAATGTTATATTATATATATAATTAAGTACTGCATGGAATACATTGTGGGATGTCAGCTGATTCTACGTTCTTACAGGGCGTTAGAAAAACAATGTCGAAAGTTAAATAATCTTTGTAAAGGAGAGTCTTTTAAAACAAAAGAAAGAACTGCTCTATTATGAAGAAGCAGAACACTGGTATATACAAAATTAAGAGTAACGTCACTACATACTGGGTGGAAGGTCTAGGGACGAGTGGGGTTTGGGGCTAAAGCTGTGACATATATGTATAAGAAAAGGACGATTCTTGGAACAGGGAGTAAGGGAAGTAAGGAGGGGTGCGGGTGCTTACTTAAAAATAACAGGAACCATCAGTGACTTCCATAAAGTCACGGGGCAGGTATACAGTTCTGCTCAGTCCCTTCTACTTGTTCTTAGCAAGATTGTAAATATTATATATAAAGCAAGCATTATAAAACTATAGAAAACTCTTTAAACCTCGCACAATATATAAAACGTAGCTACTGTACAGCAAATATAATTAGCACGATGTACATTTATGCAAAGGAACCATATTGTGGAATCTGTAACCAACCCTGTGTATATTGAATGAAGGATTTTGAAACATATGAAAAAGAAAAAAACTTTCAATTTAAATCAGGTCGAATAACGTAACCACATAATGATGAAAGTAGAGTTATCATTATTTATAATATTAGCATTGTAATATTTATAGCATTATAAAACTGAATATAATTAGATCCTATAAAGATAAATTATAGTAAAGTAACCAGCAAAGTTCTGGATCATTGGTCTCGAAAATTAGTTATACACTATGTCAATTTTTGATCGGATTCCCTTTCAGGTTATGACGCCTTTTTAAATTCTGTTTTGAAAATTCTCCAGGTCAGAATTGAGTAAGCTAACATATCATATATCATTAAAAATAGTGTTTATCAAAAATCACGACTTATTTATACAGTATTGAACTTGTTTGTTAGTTGAAGGCCTCCAATCGCTACAAGTTTATCTCGGGTAAAACAGTTTATCCTACACATTTATTAATAGGACAGTAAATTTAGATACATGAGCTTGCACATACTTTTCACTCCCTTCTAAGAATTGTCAATCTCCATTTTATGTATTATTCTCAATTGGCTGTACACCCAATTGGCTCCGCTCCGCCTTTCGCATGCGAGGGAGGTGACGACTTTGTTTTGGAAAGTCTCTGGGCTGTTTGTAAATACTCTGTGAACGATCAAACAACATTGATCGCAGTCACTTATTGCCCAATGAAAGGCAGATTTTAAGTTCATCGCAATAAACATTGTTGAATTTTATATTTAAAAGCCGATAACAATGAAAACAGAGCATGGGTAACAATGGATCGAACAGTTATATAATGCTAAGAATATTAGAATGCTAATATTATACATAATGCTAAAAGTAGAAGCAAGCCCCTTTTAGTGTATACCTGCCTCGTGACTTCATGGAAGTCACTGATGTTTCCAGTTATTTTTTTAAGTAAGCGACCGCATCCCTCCAAGACCTCACTCCCTATTCCTCGGAACTACCCTTTTCTTATACATATATGTCTCAGCTTTAGCCCCAGACCCCACTTGTCCCCAGACATCCTACCTAGAATGTAGTAACGTAACTCTTAATATTTGAATATACCAGTGTTTTGCTTGTACTTCATAATAAAGCTTTTCTTTTCTTTTAAAAAACTCTCCTCTACAAAGAGTATTTAATTGAACGACACCAGTGATTTACCCCTTTAAGAATAGGCTGACTATTATGTATCTTTTTCTCAAACTCGAAAGGCTAACCTACGAAAAGTGTGATAATGTACTTTTAGTGTCCCTTAATGTTCATTAAATTACTACTGTCTTTCTACTCCATAATTATCAAGTTTATTTCAAACTCCAAACCAGTGGAGCAGCGCATTGTAAATTTGCTTTACTCCATGCTGCAATAAGGTAGCTATTTTTCCAATGTGACGTTATTCCGCTCAATGTAGATTATTTGTACAGGTTGTGGTGTTCGGTACAAAAAAACACTTTCAATAAGAGCTCCATTACAATAATCTTATTAGAAAATCGTGATTGACATAAATATGTGTGCATAATGACTTGGAGCAATGTGCTAGAGGGAGAAGGCTTCTCCTACGAACAGATACGGGTCAACCGTCATTTGTCTGTCTGTATGTATTTTTGATTTACAAAATCGACCTTGGAAGTGATTATGCTATTTATATAAGTTATGGACAAAATATAAAAAGCATACGAAAAAAAAACTCTCCAAGCTTTCTCAACAAACAGAAGATATTTGAGATATTAAGTTTTAATTTTTCTCAGTTTTAAGAAATTGAAGATGGTCACGCTAAAAAAGATATAATGATATTCCAAAAAATGAGCTTTTGTGAGCCAAGGATTTTTCATTTGCATTTATTATCATCAAAGTTTATTTTGATAAAATATTTTGTCGATATTTATTTCTATATGAGTTTAAATTTTCAGTGCCCAATAAAGTTAAAAAAATTAATTTCGAGTTCATAGTCAGTCCAGCCATGAATTTCGATTGGATAATGAAGAAAATCTTCATCAAATTTATTTATAAATTGTCGCGTTTTGACATACCATATTAAACCTCTTACATTTTACTTGTATTTCCAGCCCATCTCTTATAAGGACCAGATGCAGAAATACATGGAATGTCGAAATGTGGTTCACTAATAAATTTTATGAAAATCTAGCATATATCAACGTTGGTTGTAACACCAGATGATCTCGAGAATTGTCTAAGGGTTCTTTTGTATGCCCATCTCGTCGAAGAGAATCTTATTTTGTCTTGTTGTCAAGTTAGTCGTTTTCTTCCTTTGGGTCCCTTTCCTCTCAATCCTTTCATCCATTGATTGTCAGGGGACCTTTCTTGGCCATCCTCTGCACGTAGGCGAACCACTTCTTTTGGTTCTGTTTGACAGTGCCCAGGAGAGGGGTACTGTCTGGCGACCTTTGAATAGTTCGGTTCCGAACACTGCCTCTTCTTGTTTTTCCAACAACTCTTTTAAGGAAACGTATCTTTCGGGATAGGCGTTGGTTAGTTGTAATTTTCCTAGACTAATAATCCTTAATCAGTTGTGGTGAAGATTGATTTAAATACTGCTTCCTTTGTTTTAGCATAAACCACTCTCTTCGTTAGCAATTTATAGTTCACGGTGAAGAGCCTTTTACGACAGCCATAAACATAGCTTAAAGAGCAGTTATGCTCATATCCCTCTTTGCTAACTCCCTTCGTAGCAGACAAGCATAATAATATAAAGCATTTTTGCCCAATAATAAACTGTAGCATTTTATGAATCATTTAATAAGCATTAATAAAACTGCCGGGCCCTAACTGACCATCCTTAATATAATAATTTATCTTTTGAACAAATACGCTCTTTATTTCGATTGTATATATAATCGATATGAAAGGCTCAATCAACCTTATATTTAAAAGGTATGCTCCACAGCACCTCAGAATTTCAGTAAAATATAATAACGAGTATAGAAAATAAAATTTTAAGTTGTCTCAAGTTGGTTTATTTACATGTACACATTGAAGATGGTATTTCAAAAAGATTTCAAAGATACCCAAAAAAATTAAACATGGTATATCTTTTTTTCCAAAACTAATGTTTATATTTATATATAAAAAATACTATTTAGTTCATAATTGAAGTGAAAAAAAAACAGTCAGTAAACATTTTTGAAAAACTTTTTAAATAGCGGAAATCGTCTGAATAGAGATTCAAAGTGAATGCTGTTAAGACCTCTCATGTCACCTTCACCCTCCGTCGCTCATCATGTCCTTCAGTTTTGCTTTTCAACCCCATTCCTGACAAGTCCATCTAACTAGGACTTATAGAAGACAAGTGACTCACTTGGGTTCCCCACGTCATGTCTTATTGACAAGAAACTGACAGACAAACTACTTCTTCACCTCATGAACATAGAATACAAGAGACTGATTCAGACAACGATGGTCCCTACAACCTGTTCCTATGGAATAGAAGCTTGAGGGAGTGCCAAGCCCTCCAATATTCTTCGCATCCAATCCTTGCAATCCAGAATCCTCCTCAAGATATCCAATGCTCCCTTCTACGTCTCAATATCCCATTCGTTCAAGACCGAGCCACCTCCCTCGCTACCAGAACTCTATTCCTGCCTCCCTGGCCATTCTAATCCTTATGGTAAATGGCCTATATTCCTGCTGTGCCAATTACTTCACCACAAATAAATGGAAGTTAGCCTGTTCTCGGGCCAGAAAATACCCGGTAGCCTTTTCATATTTCATCAATAAATTTTCGGCTCCGTATAGAGCTCACTAGGCGCGGGGCATAGCCCGGCCTCTGATTGGCCAAAATAAACTATCATAGGATTGGCCCAAATAAAACGCTCTCTCATTTACTGTATACAGGAATGATCTGCCTGTATAAAGCAGATATTCTTAGCTTTTTCTTGACAGTCGGAATCGGACACTTGAAGTGAACTCTGCACTGGAGCTTGTTGCTCTACTCAAACCATGGATTTGTTTTGAACTACCTCTGCATCTCTCCTTCCTAACCTTGCTATGTTTTAGTCCGGCGTTGTCAGACCCTACACCTTCCTAGTGGGATTCTCTGGCCACGTCGCGCTAAAACTAGCACATCCTTGGAAGGGATCCCTTCCATGCAGACGACGATCTCTTGGGCCCTACGAAATGTACCTAGTAGCGTCTCTCTCAGCGGTCCAGTCTGCCTCATTTTTGGGATCCGGACGGTTTTCGCCTACCCTCAGATACCGATTGCGAACTCGCGGTCATTACGTAAACTACCTATAATACCTAGGCTGTACTTCTTCTCCTGAACACAGTGCACTATTGGGGCACACCTTCTAAGATCAATAAACAAATTCGAATTAAGCTGCCCACCGACTAGATCGCAAGCAAATGTACCGGCACCGGGCAGTGGCTGGGTCAACGAGACCTCTCATCAGATCCCCGGCAACAGAGAGCGACGTCTATCTAAGGTGTCCTGGTGACCTACAAACGCTTTGTTTGCAAGAGAGCCCTGTTGTGTCTACTAAAGTGAGAAGTGAAGTGCTTTTGGCTAATGAGCTTTTTCCTCTTTACAAAAAATAACAAGACGGCATAAACTGGAGTTCTAAGCACTGCTTGAAATACCTCTTTATTGATCGCATGTTAACATGTTTTAATTGCGAAAATAAAACGTCGAGGCTAGTGGTATGTAGACGTTTATGTTAAGTCCTCGGATTAAGGTTAGCATGTAAGGTGAGCGGGGCTAGGATTACTGTTATAGATTGTCACATCATCTCCTAACACCCAACTGCTATGATCCATCAAATAGGTACAGTTAAAAAATCTTTGTAGGGGAAAGTCTTTTTTAAAAAAAGCTTTATTATGAAGTACAAACAAAACACTGGTGTAAACAAAGAATAATAGATCAGAGTAACATACTGCTTTGAATGTCTATGGACAAGTGAAGTGTCTAGGGCTTTCCACCCCCCCCCCACCCCCTTAAAAATGAGAAAATTTAATATAGATTCTTAGGCGAATTTCATTACATATTACATTTCATATGTCCTGTACCATCGGTACACTCTATACAAGGTCTGAATTGGCATAGAAGTTATATAATCAATACAAGTACAATGATACACAATGTACTTGGCTTCACTGACAAGACTCTACAAGGTAATGGGGAGTCTGGGGTTTTTTTGTTTTTTTTTTCCTTAGCTCCCAAGTTTTAAGATTATGGATAAGGGAAAAATAAAGGAAAATTTATTTGGGCTGAGTGGATCCTTTTACTAGGAGTACCTGTTTGAAGTGAGGGAATTAAGCAGTGTGGGAAGCCTCGGTAGAGGTGGAAATGTTAGGTGAGACATGTTCTGTTTGGAGTATGGGTTTTTTTTTTTAATTTCAAAACCTCTTTATTGATAAGTTTTACAATGAACATAAAATTTTTTATTTACAATGTTCTCCTCTTTCCGCGATGCGCTGATGCATTCCAAGGAGGACATAAATATAATACAATTTCAGATTGAAGTTAAAAAGTCAAAAGATATATAATAATAGGTGACGAGGCTCACCTTCAGTTTACAATTGGGAAAAAACTAAAAACTTAACCTACAACTAGAACCTAAGACTGAAGCGTTCCAGCCGTGACAGCGTCCTGCCATCGATAGGGGAACGGAGCGGGTGTTAAACATCGGGTTTGTCAAGTACTGTCGGGAGTCGAAAAATTTGATATGTCTACATTGGATGAATTCATCCAGAGTAGGCAAATCAAAGATCTCGTGAAGTTCACTGTTGCTCCGCTGCTCGAATGAAGTATTTCTGACCACTTTCATCAGTATACGTGAGATGAGATGTCGTATACGTCAGGGAGTATGGTTTTGTTTTTTTTTTTCCATAAGCTCTACAGTTAAAAGATTCAGGATGAGGGATATAAGGAATATTTGAGTGAGCGGATCCTTATTGAAGGTGGAATGGTGGTAGGATAACAAAGCTTGTTCTTTCAGGGATCAATATGAACAAACCCCCAAGGGTAGAGTCTATAATAATTAATTCTCTAGGAATTATTAATAACCATATTTAAAGCCAATGAAACCAATGTTTCATTAAATACCCTACAAGGTGTTAAAGCGATATCAGATTAATATTTCCAATCAATTATAGCAGAGTAATTGTTGCCAGAATGCCTTGTTGGAAGAAGAAAATGAAAAAAATAAAATAAGAAAAAAAAAACAGCTAACAAAAGAGTTTTCATAGATTGATCAATATGCTGTGTCTTAGCAATCCTACAATGTTAGACAGTTTTTTTGGGTTTTTTCTTAGCTTTCTAATTATAAGATTAAGGATGAGGGAAAAATAAAGGAATATTTGGGTTGACCGAATCCTTGTACTAGCAGTACCTGCTTTAAGGTGGTGTGAGGGAATTAAGGGGTGTGGGAAGCCTCGGTAGAGGTTGATTGTTGTGGTGCAGTGGTGAGAGTCCACTGGTGGTTGGGCCTAGAGTCCCTCTAGGCATGTAGTGCAGTCTTATTTAGTCGGATAGCAGTGATGGGTGCCCGTTAGAGGCTTGTTGTTGGTGGGCCAAGCTCCGTGAGTATGGGAGTATGGGAGCTTAAGGGGAGTGGAGTATGGGGCTAAAGCTGAAACATATATATAAGAAAATGATAAGATTGTGGGAAGAAGGGAGATCTGGGAAAGGAAGTGGATGTTTACATAAAAATCAGGGAAATATTATGAAGTCACAAGCCAGATACAATTCTGCTGAAGATATTGCCATTGCTCGCAGTATTACATAACTTACGTATTAAGTACGTGTGTGACGTACGGCGGGGAGGGGGGGGGGAGTGTATTGCTAGTGCGGCAGTGTGTTAGTAGAATATATGTCAGTACCCCATTGCTAATTATTTAGCGACAGTGCGCAATGATAGGTAGCGCAGGCACGCGTGCGGACATGGGCCCAGTGGTGTTTACAAGGACGTGGGCCCTCCTGGATATATGGGCTCGGAATTTACGCAGAGGGGCTGGAGATCGATAGGGGCGCCTGCGCAGTGGGCGGCCAGCGGGGCAGAGCGGTGCCCGGCAACCGAGCGCTCGTCAGCTAGCCACCACCATGTCGCAATATGATAGGATACAACCAAGGCTACAATAAGCTGTTTACCCAGGTAATTCTTGTTGCGATAGTAGCGTGCAGTGCACAGACGTACAGACCAAACACGGCTGGACAGACACCCGCTTGGGCCACATAGCCCTGCCTCCCATGTGTGTTCTCTTCCTCCACTCCTAGCAACTCGGCACACTCACATCTCACAGCTTAGCCGTTCCGGCCTCGCAGTATGGCGCTGGGGATCCACAAACTGGCTCCTTGTAAATACAGCTGCACGACATACAGACCAACAGTACCGCTGCACAGCCCCCGGAATCTCAATCGAAACAGATCGTTACAACTACCATCTTTAAAATAACCTCCGATATTTATAACCACTATGTATGAAACTCGGGCTGCCCTATTGATGTTTCTCGTCTTTTTTATTTTAGTCTTCCGTCATAATCCATAACTATTTTGTGTTTTTTTCATCGGTCTAGTTGTCTTTTCCCAGTGCTTTTTCAAAACGAGGTGTAATTGTCTCACTGTACGTCCAACAGTTTTCTTCCGATCAAACATTAAATAAATGTTACTTGATCTGCTATAAATTTTCTCTACCACCGGAGTACGGTGTGTCAAAATCGATTTTTCTTCCTGTGACCGGGAAACTGCTGTTTAATCATCCTCTAAAAATTTTGTCATCCAAAAAAAACGACACTTTTTTTGCAATTTTTCGCTCCGTCATGCACAAGACTGGCTCAGGTGACCTTTGCCTTTTGATGGCTGTCATAGCGACCGTAATTAACGCAAGCAGTGCGTGTTGTCAGTACGCAATCCTGTTCTCCTCAAACACGTCTTTTTCTTCCGTTCTCCTTTTCTCTCTCACGCTTTTAAATCGATAACTCTTGTACATAATATCACCTAGAGAAATAAAACACAATGTATAGGCTTATATATAATCGCCAAATCAGACTAAAGTGTACATTTCACTTTTATTTAGGGCTTCTAAAATTCAATATTAATTCGAGGAATCTATATACAAAAAACAAAATCATGGATCTTCACTTTTTGAGGAGTTCTTTAAAATATTATTTTAGAATAATAATATGTCTTGCATATATTAATAATACCAATGATGGGCAGTCACTATTGAATATCATAATTCGCAAAAATTTATTTTTGGAAATGCCTAATTATAATTAGGTGTTAAAACTGTAATTACTAATGTCAAATTTTATGTTTCTTTACTATCCCCTTGAAAATATCCAATGGTTTACTTACATTACAGCAACAGAGAGTTTCTCAAAATAAACTGGCAACTCCTTTAAATTACATAAAATAAAATCAGTGCGTTCATTCACAAGTTTATAATCTTTCGGAATCTGACATTAAATCAAAGAAGTTTAGTTATACAATTAATCTGATTATTAAGATAATTTTTTTAAAAATAAAAAAACGTAAGGAAATATGTTTTTAGCTGCGTGCCATTTTCTTAAACTTAACAGTAAAAAATTAAACTTGCGCCTACATTAAAATATATATCTATGAATTTCTAAAAAGTCTTCAAATAACTAAACTATTTGTTCTTAGTGCCTTTTTGTATCGTAGCTCACAGGGTTGACGATCATCAATAGATATTTTTAAACTAAATTTCAAGTTTATTACAAAAACGATTTAAATACTGTTCAATACATTATCCAGAATATTTCCTCACACATTACAGATCTTCCACTCCTTTTTTTCATTTCCCCTGTGAAGTAACAATCAAATCTGTAATATTTATCTTGATAGACTTGTTTCGGTGAGTAGTACTATATGTACAAGTGAATACAGAAAAGTTAAATTATAATATGTAAATAAACTTGTTCAAATGTGCTATAGCATCGTGTGTGTCAACTATGATTACCATAACCCCCCATTCACGTATTATTCCTTGCATTAGTCAATGAATGAGTGTAGTGTTTGGTTTGATTGTGTGCTCTTTAATCTGTATTTAAATTATTATAGAAAAGGGATTCCTTGAATTGATTCTATACAATAATTTAAAGTCAATTATAAATTAGGTCTTACTATATCTATCTATAAAATATAATATATCTATTTATAACACAGATCATGTTCTTATCTATGCACCTTTATTTTTCTACGTCTCCAGGGATACATTGTAAGTTTCAAGTTTATTGATTCATTTCACTGTTTAATGTATAGATGCACTTATGAAAACACTTATGTTAAACAACCTTTCTATATTATTATTATTATTGTTATTATTAGGTTATGCTTTGAGGTGTAGTTACTTACTATGTTCCAATTATTCATTGTTAAGAAATTGCATGTTGATGGTTAGATGCTGAAATAATGATTTCTAAGTGTTAGGCTTGAATTATCTCTTTTTTTCTAATACATATCAATAATAGAATTGTCATATTCTTCACCGAATCCAATAAGCAATTACATCAATTTTTCATTAGAATGTTAATGTTATCATCTAATGACTCAATCCCTTTTTTTCATTCATTAAATGTTTTTTTGTTTTTTCATGTGCTTGCAAATTTTCCAGAGTTTCTTTGATCCTTTACCTTTCAAAATGCTCTGTGTGTTTTGTCTAATGTTGAACGTTGCATGTTCGATGTAATCCTAGATTGTTTTTGTTAGTTTGTGGTCTTCGAGTGATTAATTTTAAAATATTAGTCTTAGGGCATTTGTTGTAGATGTTAACTTACATGGATTACTTTACTATATGGTTAGTTTTTAGTTCAATACAGTTTTCTCATATGAGAAGCCATCTTCTATTTCTACAATCTAACAATACATTCAAACAATATTCATTCATTCTTTTCCACGCTTCAGTTAGATGAATGAAACCCATATTTCAGCGAAACCGATAATATTATTGACGTTGTGGTAGTACAACACTTTAGACAATTGGTTTATAACTATTCGACATTCAAAGTAATTGTGTGATCGCCTTAAAACCCTTTAGACAGAAACATGAATCACTTTGAGATAAAACTTAGTATTAATATATAAATGTGTGATAACAAGAAGGATTGATCTTATGATATTGGTTATTTATATTCAACAAATCCGTCGTCAGTTATTTAAATTAAAAAAATATCGATTTTATACCAATGTAGAAAAGTACTCTAAAGGTGTTTAGACTTTATTATGCCATCATAATATTTTATTTTTTAGCTCCCCCCCCCCCCCCACCAAATGGCTACAGTATGTTATATAATCGGGTTTTCCACTAGTTAGCAGGTCTATCGCGTCAAGATATGTACGAGTGTGTATGCATATAATAACTGAATTGTTTAAAATGAAATGATACAATTGTATAAATAAAATCCTAAAAAAGCTAGTTTGATCAAAAAAGGTGAGCCCCATCACCTTTATTAGTCAGTTCAGTTCAGTCACGTATAATGTGTATCGTTATAGTTGTTTATTCATTATATAATTTTTATAAAATAATAGTGTCGATTTTTCGATCCACTTCGACACAGCCACAACCCACTATTCTCCAACCTTCAACCACCACCAATGCCCGTCCGATGGAAGCACTGCTGGACAGCCGAAGCCTGGAGACAGATGGACCTGATCGAACCCGAGCCCCCTGACGGGGACTGAACGATCCTCACTCTTCTGAACGATTGAGGTCGATCTCCCGGCCGACTCAACCGAAGCCACATGACCCCTTCTACCTACTAAGGGTAGGTCGATCTCCCGGCCGATAGGCCGACTTAGTGCAGGCCCCTACTGGGGCGAGGCCGACAACAAACCAATGCCTAGTACCCCTAGGCTCCACCATAGGTAGACTCTCACTAACTTCCCGAACCCACCAGCCTCCTTTAGGCATCCCACACCCCATATTCTTCTCATACATCCTTCAAATAGGACTCCCCTTAGTGAAAGGCACCCATCAATCCAAAATAATTTTCCTTTTATTTTTCCCACATCCTATTTTTTATAAGTTTGAGAGCTTTGGGGGAAAAAAAAAAATAATAACAAAACCTGTAGCGACGCTACAGGAAATACAAAAATAATTGGTAAATAGATTATTTATTATTTGCATTTATTTAATAAATTTGCATCCATTTTTTTTCGAATCCATTTTTATTTTAAGTACTGGCTCTAGTTTTTGCCAGAAGGAGTAGGGATAATGAATTTCGTATCACGCAGGTTTCGGCTCTGTTTTTGTTTTTTTAATATCTCATTGGGGGCCTCGTTTCATCCCTCTTCTTTTATGTATGGAGATAACAATTACAGACGGTGCCTAATGTTGGAAAGATCTCAACGAAAATCACTCTAACGACGAATCTTTCAAAACTTTTAAGACCATGTTCCCCTCAAACACCGAACAGGTGTTGCCAAGAAAACAGAAGTCAGGATGTCTTGAACATCAATTGCAGAGGAAAGCCGTTGGCCGCTCAACAAACAAGGACAGGAATGCCAAAATCGGGCCAACAATTTTACACCAAATAACCAGCAAATGCTGGTTGTTTTCGATATGGAGTAAATGTACGAGAAAGTATAGAAATAAAACTATACTATATCTACCTCAAAAAATTAAACCTAAAAGAATATACCACCAAAAACCTGAATTTGACGAGATCGGTAACTTCCATGCTTTCAGCCAGCAGCAAAAAGTGCGCATTTATTTTTATTATATTAAAATTGTTTGTCATAATTGACCATATTTTTTTTTGTAAGTTTTAACGTATTTATTTATGCCTTAATATAAGCAGTCATGGGGGTAAGTTGTCATGATTTTATTTTAAACAATTGGCTCATTGCTTATATTAATATATATTTTTTTTAAATCGCAATCCATTATGACATAATATGTTGTATGCTTGCAAACCTGTCGGAAATCTGTTTTTATTGTAATTAGCCAATGGGATTGGAAATTTGATTGACTAAAGCGCTTATTCTGTGGGAAGCAAAATTTTATTGTGGCAAGTAATTGTGTATAATACGCTGGAATAAGTTTCCTGGCATAACAAAAAAAAAAAGACATATTTTGAGCACTAACAATATAAATCGCGTATTCAATACTGCCAGAGTCATTTACTAATCCCCGGATGTCCTGACAGTTTTTAATAAGATCCATGGTTGAAATGCAGGGTCTAGCTGCTGGTGTCCCAGCCAAGCTGTGTGGGGTGGGGCCCAGACAGGCGTCGCTTGGAAACCTTAATTTTGACGTCTGAATGTCAGCATTGTCTTGACGCGAGAGAAAAAGCTTGAATATCTGCCAGTCCTGTGAATAAATGAGTCCTGGACAAAGTAGATGTGCCGAAGATCGGTTCATTAATCCTGGACCAGTTTTCGATCAGTTCACCTAACGGGTGTCTGTAATAACAGATGAGATGCCATAGCAACCATAAATTAAGTCAAATTTTCAAAAATTTATGGTTGGCACACAGACGTGAGATAATAGTAATAGGCAGGTCACGCCCAATGTTGATATATTGAATAAGTGAAATTATGATAAAATTACAATCTGTCTCATTGGGCAATAAGTAATTGTGGTAAATGATTCCATTCATACCATATTTACAATTTTCGTTCATTCATACAGTATTTACAAACAGCCCACAGACCTCCCAAGTCCACATGTCACCTCCCTCGCATGCGAAAGAGGAAGCGGAGTCTTGGAAAGTCCCCCACGCTCCTCAGTCCGCCACGTCCTCGGATACGAGCCAGTGAAGACAGCAAAAGCGAGAGCCGCAGACGCTCAGGACATGATTGGAGAAACTGGCCATTGCCAGGACTCACACTGTAACGTATTTATAGCACGGTCACGAGGCCACTGCCGTTTTTGTCTCCGAGGAGGATTATAGGGATAAGACTGTGCTAGGGGTTTAGGGGGGTTGGATAGGTTGCTATGGAATTTCATGAACTTGGAAGGGATGAGTTCTAGAATGTAAGGTATATTAAGATCGTTATGAAGGGGTTTGTTGCTAACGTAATAAGGGGCATTAACTATTGTTCTCTGGACTTTTAATTGAAAGGATTGGATACGCTTAATGTTTGACTTTTTTCCTGTCCCCCATAGCTCTATTCCTTTTGTCCAGATTGGCTTTAGTATAACTTTGTACATTAGTAATTTATTTTCTATTGAGAGATGGAACTTTTAAGAAGAGAGCGGTGCTATGGGTTGGAGTTACGGACGATGACAACCGAAGAGAACATACTACTTCACTTTTGAATAACATCAAGAATAAAGAAAAATTTTTTAAATGAATTAAAAGCTCTCAGGGCAGGTGGCGAATGATAGCTGTAAACGTCAATCACGAAAATTAGACCATAATAAACATGCGGTTTCACGTGTCATCTTTTTGTCACCTTTTGACCCACATTCCAAAGACTTCTTGGATTCTATTTTGCAAAAAGGGATAAAAATACATATTCAATTAGCCGTTTAACGTTAGAAAGTGAAGGTTGGCAAATTTATTTGCCTAATTGATGAATTACTTGCTAAATGAAATGGGCCAGGGAGCAGGGCTCTCGTGCGCATATCAGATAACCGGATGATTTTCCTAATATATTATTTACGGAGTCACAGTTTTCATGGAATTAAACATGGAAGGAAACTCAATTTGATGTCTGTGAATGAATTTCATAAACTCAAAACAGTCACAGACTTTCTACACATCGCCACTTTAAATGGTAACAGGAATAAAAATTCAATGCTGTACTAAATAAAAAAAACTGCTATAAACTTGAGGGATACTGGTAAATTTTAATTATAATGTGCTGCTGTTTAACATGCAGTATTTTTTCTTTCTCTTTATTTCATTAAAATTAATTTTTTTTCTCAGTAAAATGTCTCGTGTGCACCTACATACAGCGAGCTTTGCAATGCAATAACAAGCTTTATTTTTTCAGAGTTTAAATTATAATTAAATTTTGAGAGGAAGCCTTTGCTGGCTTTATATTTATTTTTATATTATTCATAATTCCCATTTGGTTTTTATTCAATCCACTCTTTGTAAAATCCTTCCTGATTGATGTATGTGTCAACCATCTTTAATGTAATATGCTAGCTACGTTTTAGAAAATGAACAGTGTTTGAAAATCCATGTTCCACTTAGCTAAGGTCTGCGAGAGGTATTATTTCAGAGTAGAAAAATCTGTTGCCACCATGTTAAGAAGTGTGCATCAAATCAGATCAACTCAGTACAATGTCTTTATGTACATAATTTCGATTTTGTCTGACATCCCATTTATCCGGCGCATATCTATATATGTTGGATAATCGAGATTATACCGTAGCTTGCAGACGGACAAGCATGTAGGCGCATACGAGAACCTAGCCCTTCTATCCCATTTAATATTTAACCTTTGCCGAGGTCTGCTGACCTACCGCCAAAGCTAAAAATAGTAAGACCCTCGGCCAAAGCGGGAATACTGTCCCTACCAGGAATAAATACCAAGACTTTCGGGGAATAATTATAAAATATAAGCATGGAGGGTGTCATTAAATAAGCATGTCTCTCTTGAAAGTACTTAATATAATTGGTACATTTAACCAAACAGCCGAATGTTTTTTTTGTATTTTTTTAGCTGTAATTTGTTTACTTTAATTATGAATTAGGTTGTATTTTTTAAATTATAAATACAAAAAGTGAAGAGACAAAACCACAAATGTCCGAGTTCGTCAGTTTCTTTAAAACTAATGCTAAGCACATTTTTTTAAATAATCAAAAATGCTTCAGTTTATTGGTTAAAACAAACTTTTTCATTGAAAATTGCCTTGTCAACAAACAGAAAGAAAATTCTAATAGCTAAGACATTAATATTTAAAAACTTACTAAATCCCGCCATGGAACTATAATACGCGATTTCTATAATTGGTTCTCAAAACTTGATTTTTGGAATGTTCATGAAATAAATTTTGGCCTTAACCTTCTTTAGTGGGCCCTTAACCATGGGATAAAAATCACAACATTAAATCTTAAATAGATTTTGAACTGGGACTTCATAAAAGTCAATTGGCCTCTTAATGGGCCTGACTTTTTCATCTTAACCATAAAATAATTAGCGTTTTCCGGGATGTTTTGAAAGATACCATATACTTATAGATCGATTGAATCATTTTTACAACCACTTTTATAGAACATAAAAACTGTCAGAAAAAAAGACGATTGCCACGAACTGAATGAAAGTAGAACCTCTCCTTTTGGGTGTATTCTCACACGCCACGGCCTTTTTTTTTTCTTTTTTTTTTTAAATTTCAAAACCTTAAAAAGTAATACAATGAACAAATAATATAATAAAATAATTGAAAATACAGATTTCTCCTCGTACTGCGATGCATTGGAAGGAGTGCATAAATATAATGCATTTTGTTTGTGGTAAAAAGTTCATAGTCTCATATACAACACTGGGTGATGAGGCCCACCTTCTGCTTCGCCACGGCCAATATGTTTCGCACCATTCATAAGATCCACACAATTTTATCCCCTACTTATAGTCACAATAACTCAATAGTCATTGATGGTTTTAATATCGGAAATTTATATAACAAAATAAAGGACTTAAAAAGTGAAGAACAAATTTGGACATTGACATCTCATGGGATACTTATTACTGACTCTGGGGAGAAAAAATTGAATTTTGGAACAATAATACTTTATATTTGAAAATCATCTTCTTCTCAAAAAATAGGTGTTTTCCAAAAGTGTAAATGTGGCTGTCCAGAAAAACTAGTTAGTTAGATTAAGGTTAGCATTGCCACTCATTCTTAATGTGAGCTCTATCACTTTCTATGTTTACACGCCTTCTATTCTGTACATCAGCCTATCATAAGTTAAATAATCTTTGTAGAGGAGAGTCTTTTAAAAGAAAAGAAAGGAAAGCTTTATTATGAAGTACAAGCAAAACACTGGTATATACAAATATTAAGAGTTATGTTACTACATTCTAGGTGGGATGTCTGGGAACAAGTGGGGTCTGGGGCTAAAGCTGAGACATATATGTATAAGAACAGGATAAGACTCTGGGAAGTAGGGAGGTCTTGGAGGGATCCAGTTGCTTACTTAAAAATAAGAGGGAACCATCAGTGACTTACATGAAGTCACTCACGAGGTAGATATACAGTTCTGCTCAAGACCCTTCGGCTCGTTCTTAGCAAGATTATAAATATTATATATAAAGCAAGCATTATAAAACTATAGAAAAACCTCGCTCATTATATAAAATGTAGCTACTGTATAGTAAATACAATTAGCACGATGTACATTTATCCAAAGGAACCATATTGTGGAATCTGTAACTAACCCTCTGTATATTGTAATGAAGGGTTTTGAAACAAAAGAAAAAGAAAACGACTTTCAATTTAAATCAGGTCGAATAACATTAAATACAGGATTTTTATTATTGTCTCCCACAACGTTAATCTTTAGTTTCATATTACCGTTAACATCTTATGGATTAAGGAAAAACGGAACTTTAATTGTAAAATAGCTTCTGATCTATAGCTTGTGAAAGATTTAAAGTCCCAGAGAAGCTGATTAGTTAGCGGTTCATTATTAGACACAGGATTGACTTCTTTCATGCTTAATTTTTTTTTTCTGGTTATCTTAGCCAAAACATCATTAACCGAGGGGTTGATTAATAAAAACTTTTGAAATCTATTGAGTAATTTTCACAGCCGATATTACGGTACAAGCAAGCAGCCAGATAAAAAAAGAACCTGTTTGAAAGAAGAAACTCTTTCCTTGGGCGGTGTAATTATAATCGTTATGCCAGGCGGACCAATGGAAGTTCATGTCAGCTAATCAAAGAGGACAGGAATTTTTTTTTAACTTTTTGTTTCATATCAATATTTCTGAACCAATGTTCATAATCAGTTAAATAATCTTTGTAGAGGAGAGTCTTTTAAAAGAAAAGAAAGAAAAGCTTTATTATGAAGTACAAGCAAAACACTGGTATATACAAAATTAAGAGTTACGTTACTAAATACTGGGTGGAAGGTCTAGAGACGAGTGTGGTCTGGGGCTAAAGCTGAGAAAAGGATAAGATTCAGGAAGTAGAGAGGTCTTGGAGGGGTGCTGTTGCTTACTTAAAAATAACAGGAACCATCAGTTCAAGTCACGAGGCAGGTATACAGTTCTGCTCAACCCCCTTCTATTTGCTTTTAACATTATCTTAGCATTACAAAACTATCAACGACTTGGCATTAAATTGATGTCAACGTAGTGGAATAATAGGTTGAATTAATAAATTGCAGCCATGTTCTGTTTTAATTAATTAAAGCACTGTATATCAACTCATAAAGCAATTATTTCACGATGGTAATACATGGTATTCATGAAAGAAACCACACTAACATTAGGCTTGGGTAACAACACAATCTAGAACCTTTCTCCTAGCCAGGATTCTTATCATTATACCAGTATATTTCAATGTCCTCCCTATTTGATGATCCCCTGATTGCAAATGCACCTCATCAATTTCTCTCTCACTAAGGATTTGGTTCAATTTATTAAGAACTTCTTTCAGTTACATATGAAAACTGAGAAAGCCTTTTTTATTTTGTTTCTATTGTGAACATTTTCTTTCCAACAACAATGTCAGCTATCGTTGAAGTTATGGGTCTTTTTGGAAATAGGGACCCCTGATTCTTTTTAATCATTTATCTAGTCTATTATCTGTAATTGAAAGGTTCGGGGAAAGTGTTTAGTAAAAAATGTTTTAGTATTTGAACATATTTATTCTGGTGGCCAAAAATTTACAATGTCATTTATTAATTGATTGAACAAGTTATTACCGCTATTTCTGTTCTGCCATAAAAATTCCTGTTGCATCTCCATCTATCCTTTTCGCCTAGATAAAGTTTCATTTGATGGCCATTGGAACACATGTTTTCACTATGCAATCAATAAACCCTTTGATTGAAGAAACAAAACTCCTTTTTCCTTTGTATCTACTTCAGCAGCTAAATAAAATAACGGCATGATGTTTCCCTTCAGGATCACAAAACTAAACTGAAATATTATCAGGTATCAAGGTTCACTAAGACGGGTCAAAGTAAACATAAATATAGACAAAAACATTACAGGAAAGGTCAAACGTGGCAACATAACCAAAGCAATGCTAGATGTCAGTGGGGTCCCTATTCCCAATAAGGCCCGAAGTTACATGGTATCGAGTCCGTTCTGAGTTACAGTTCATGATGGGGATTCTATAAAAGAAGCTATATTAGACGGGGTGATTAGGTGTTGTTTCCCCCGTCTGAAATTCTTTTTAAAGAAGGCTATAAATAATATTTGGAGGCTTCATTTTTCATCATAAACATTACTATGTAAACATAGTTGTTTAATTATAATTAATTTCTTTTAACGGCTCCCCTCCCCCCCCCATAAAAAACAAAATTTAAATCCCATCAAAGCTTTGAACCCTCCCAGAAAAAATTTCCTTGCCCACCTACAAAAAAAAGTACGTAATGAAAAATTTTCATCATCAATAATTGATTTGATTTTTTTGGCAACTAATAAAAAACAAAATCGTTGAAAATCAGCACTTTCTACAAAGTAATTAGTACCCTGGCATGCCATTGCTCACAAAATGAGCTTGAAATTTAAAGATTCCAAAGTTAACTGAAACAAAGCCTGTTTCTTATCTTTAAGTTAATTATTATTACTTTTAGCACATTATTAAATTAAATTTCATAGGCTTGCAACGAGAGTATAGATACATGATATGAAGATTTAGAAGTCATAGTAAATGAAATATGGATGATATTTCATTCTTGTAAATAGAATTGTGCGCCCCTCATAATATAGCCCACCTTTCTGAAAAACAAATTAAAGGAAAATTACTAAATTATTTTCCAAAATGTTTAACTCAAGTGTTGAATTTCTGCCCAGAATAGTGTCAGGTACGATTGCTTTTTTTATGTGAATTTTCATGTGATGAATTATGTGACTTTTCATTGGTTCTTTTTAATAAGTAAAAATATTAGTTGTTTTTTTTTAGTGCCAATTTTGAAACCTTTTGGCGAGATTACAATCCGTGGAAAATCTCTACTTCCTCATGTTACCGAATCGTCAATTTATATTCTAAAACATTTATTTTAGTTAGTTTGGATTTTTATTTTATTTTTTATGGTCAGTTGCTTATTTAACATTATTAACGATTTAAACTTTGATTTAGTTAAATTAAATCTGTATATCAAAAGATTTTTGATTCACAAAAATTTCATTTTAGAAATCGTCATTGATGTGTTTTCCCTATCGTTTTAAATTGTGCTTGCTTGGTAAAAAAAAAAGTCAGATTCCTGATTATTTTAAAGTAAATTCTAACCCTTTTATCACTACAGTAAATGACAATCTTGAATATGATTACGATTAATGGAAAAATCAGACTCCTTGACTAGTTTGTATGTCCAGTCGGCATAGCACCCCATGATTATTTAGACTTTCAGAATCAATTATTAAAATAAAGTAACTATCTTTACATCCCACGAGCGCAATTTAGGATTAACTATTTCTTGCCCTATACTAGGAAGTTAACAGGTAATTTTACAAGGCTTCTTACTTACCCATCCCTGAGAAGGGAAAGGTGTCTGTCCACTTTACAGAGACCAACCTACCATTGAAAGGCAAGACCAATGTAAAAGGGATAATGTTGAGGTAAAATAAAAAATATTTTCATATTAAAGTTGTTTAGTTGTATATTGTTTAGGGCTTTGTGACCAGAATTAAATGACTGCGTAAGTTTGTAGTTTATGTTTTCTTCTTGAAAATGCAAAATGTCTATAATACAAAAAATATCAAGTTTTTATTTTTTAAATATTAATGTCTATGGTGACCGATTATTCATTGACAAAGTTAGGCCAAACAATTATAATAGCATTAAAGAAAAAAAAAATGGCATTAAAAACAGAACTTTTTATATTTACCGACCGACTGCACGGGTCACCGACACTAAATTGATAGGATCAAATCTCCAGCCCCCGTACTCAGCTGTTGAATTTGTCTAAATAAAGCAAATAAATTATTATTAGATGTATAAAAATAACAATGTATATTTCGATCAATAGTAGCTGAATTTATTTCATAATATTATCATTTAACTTAAATTATAATGTTTTACTTTTCATACTTTATTTACATTTTACTTTTGTATTTTTTATTGTCCCCCCTAACATTATTTAATATTTGATTTATTATTTTGTTTACTATTCAGATAGAAGTACTTTCCCCTTATTCAATTTTTTTTTTTTTTTTTAATTTTGTGATTATCCATCGTGAAACATTTCATACTTGCCCATTCATCCCTTAACTTAACATATAGAATGCCAATTTACCAGTACTAAGAATTTTTCAATTACACAGTCCCTCAACATTTTGTTTTCTATATATGTTTACTCATTATTGTGTCTTGCATGCTGCATACTTAAGTACTTGGTGTGAACTGTAAACTTATGTCCAAGTACACATCACTGGTAAGAAATTTTCAAAAATCAAAAGGCATGCGCTGTAGTATGATTATTCTCTGCATGTTCTGCCCCTTCCTTCATTATATTTCACTTTTGTAAATTATGTTTCAAGCTATCCTATTCCATAATCAACGCCTTGTAAGTAGCATAATAGCTTTAGATATTGTATAAATTTAATTAGTGATGAGATTAAACTTAATATAATATGAGTAATTAAAAAGTCAAATAATTTCATATATAATAATTATTTACCTTGAAATGATCAATTCAATAAATGATATTTAAAAAGCAAAAAAATGCCCGGAAAATAATAATTTAGGCTTTAATTATTAAAATTATTCAAAGATACTTTTGGTTATTTTGATCAGGGTTAACATGCTTTCTTTGATTGTAATTAATCTCTGTAATAATAATGAAATGAAGTTATGTCATCTAAATGAATTGAAATATCTATCAATTATCAATTTGTATTACTAAGGCAAGTAATGCCTTAAAAATTTTTTTCAAAGATGGGAGATTATACCGAATGTTGCCGAAGTCACAAAATGTAAAAATACATTTCAACTATATCATAATAATTTCATTTTTCCTTAAGCATTACATTTTTTTCGGTACTGTTGTAAGCTGCGGTTTGTTGGTCCCTCTTATAGAGCCCATAGTTCTCTGACTGAAACCAGCTCTCTTCTCCAACTACAATCCATTCCTCGGATGTGAAACGCCTCCTTCATGGAGTCCTCCCAAGTTTTTTGAGGTCATCCTTGATGTCTTCTTTCTCTAGCAATAACTCTGCTAAATACATCGAAATTTGCTGTGAATTTGCCTGGGGGGGGGGGGAACTGAAATTTTGATTTAAATATTGGGTGTGTCACAATGGAAACTTTTGAAATTCTGATTGCAGATTGCAGAGACATAGTCATTAGTTAACATTCAGTATGTGTCATATTCAAATCAAATTTATAGTAATATATAGTAGAAAGGTGACTTTAGTCGTGGTTTTTATATACAATTACATCGACCCAGAGCTTTAACTCCTAATTCTCTTCTGTAAGTGGGATTTTAAAGACATGAGTCCATTTCAAACATAAATTAAACTTCAGAATTTAATTTTGTTTCTGTTTAAAGTTATTTCTATAAGGTAAATGCTGACATGTTTACAAACTAAAAACCAAACAAAAGTATTTTACAAGTGGCATTTTTTCGGTTTTGCTTGTAAGAGAAAGTATTAACAATTGAGTAATTTTAAACCTGTAATAAAATAAATTCTACATTTGCCTAAGTAAGCTTTTGATTTGTAACCGGCTCCATAGTTTGATTATTTGTATTACTTGCTTTATAATAATCAGTGCTTCGTATCTTTATTTCTAAATTGAAATATTTCAGAGGTTCATTAAAAAAATTTCAAGAACCAAAAAAAATTTTAAAGCGATCTAATTAAAATTTTTTAAATTATATTTTTACTGAGCTGTTGATTTTATTTAATAATTTCTTGTTTCTAATAGGGCTCAGCAGATTCAAATTATTCGCATCCATCATCAGACTTGTCGCTGGACGAAGAGAAGGAAACGCTTCGGCGTGAGAAGGAGAGGCAAGCGTTAAGTCAGCTAGAAAAAGCCAGGGTAATATTCTTGTTATATTACTATGACAAACATTAATACGCCAACAAACCTCCTTAAAATAAGGTTCAGATAATAACAGCTTAATTATAAACTATATTTATGGCTTGTAGCTTATTTGAAGCTTTTGATGAATGGTTCAGAATAATCGAATAATTGCCATAATCGATCATCAAGTTATAGATTACAGTCATAATCAATCGTTTATTTTTGAATGATCATTCACTTAAATATAATTTAGTTTGAATTTGAAAAATAAATCATTCAATTTTATAAAAAAATATATATATATCTTAAAAGGGTTAAGAGGTTTAATAATTTGATAAATCATTCAATTTGTCTATCTAACAAAAATTATTGGGCACAAGAATTTTCGATTGTGCTACACAATTATTACCAAGTGCTCCAACAAACAAATAACACATTAAAAAATAAAATTTTCCATATTTTTATTGTGGTTGTAAGCGGGTGGTTTTTTTTTACTTCCCCCCTTTCAACCCCTTTGGTAATTAGTTTTAAAATTATTCTTTAAATTGTTTTCAATTTTGCAAATGTGGATTTCTCCTTATACTGCATTTGCATACATTTTAAGCAGTTGTTGTTCTTAAAAACTAACAGTCTTTTTGTGGTTAAAAGTTAATAACATCGCAAAAGGGCCTCAGTGATGGGGCTCACTGTCAAGGTATTTTTACCGCACTATTAGGTTACTCTGTTTAACTGACTTGTAATGAGACAGTTATTTGATATTAATAATTCTTTTTCAATTACTGTGTTTATATGAAACACCTGCGAATTTAATAACTTGATTATACCTAAATTGATTGAAAAAAACAGGTCTCAAAATTCTAAAATTAGCTTATGGTTATGTCTAGAAATTACAGACAATTGCAAGTCGTTACGTACGTCAGTTAAACATTCTTAAATCAAAATTAGACTTATTAAAGAATGTTTAAGAGAATTTTTCAATTTAAGTAGAATATATTTTAAGTACCTAACTTGTTTCATAGAAAAATACATACATGAAGAAATAAAGTTCAGTGCTCAAAAGCAACGAGTTGTTACTATAACATACTGTTTGAACAATAAAGATTAAGCAAAGAGTTGCTGAGTTAACTTATCCTAAACAAGTTCCTTAAGCAATCTCAGTCTAGTTCGTGTAAACTTACAAGAGATTTAGTTATTTTTAATGTAATAATATAATTACACTCACTAAAATAGCTTGACTAAAGTATATTTTATTGAATAATTCGTAAGCTGCAAACACAGTTTTATTTCTGAATAACCTATATTCTTTACTTCTGGTACCAATGGCCTGATTTGGAGGGAAGACATGTCCAGTGTTGCCAATATGTAAGTGGTTTTAAAATTTCCTCTATCCACATTTTAAAAAAAAATACACGGGGGGGGGCAGATACCCCACCTTACCTTAATCAATTATTCACTTTCCTATTTAGAAGTAATAGGCCCCTAAGAAAATTAAGTTTTTTTGCTGATTTTACACTTTTAGTTAAAAATGTCACCCACAATTACCAAGCTGAGTTCTGAATATTTTTAATTAATAAAATACTTATTTATAAATATTAGTGAATTCATTAAAATTAAAAGAGAAGAGGAAGTTAAGAGAAAAGTAAAAATCTAAAATCATTAATCTCCACCTGAGGCACTCAGTTGACCTAGTGGCCTAGTCAATACCTAATCTTTTTAGCTGGTGCTGCAAAACCTCTGAAGAATTGCCTGAATGACAATCTTTACTGTTTTATAATTTTATATACAAAGCATTTAACAAAATTGTTATATCATAACAATATTTTATTATAAATCTATAGTCAATTATGAATTAACGTGAATATAAACTGAAATATTTAAATAGTCAGACATATGCATGAACCTGGGATCATTTTAATTAAAACTTGTAAAATAAATTATTATTTATTATAAACTTTTCTACAATATCCTTTTACTCCTTGTGAGCAAGTAAAATTTGATTAAAGATTGCTATAATATATGTAATTACTAGTAGAGATCTGTAATCCAACTGGTTTAATAATTAGAGGCCAAAGAAAAAAAAATATTACAGGGAAATGATTTGAATCTGAGACTTAGTCAATATACAATCTATTGACTCTGGCAGTATATCTTGGCGCTGGGCCTTGAGATCTCCTTCCTCCTAGGACATCCTTGGAAGAAAGCTGGCTGGGTGTCACGTACTAGGTATACTCCAGTGACGCAGCCACAACCCTAGGACACTGCGCCACTCCGTGTGAACTAGGCAACCTCGCACAGGTTTGCTTCCTCCCGCAGTGGTTCTTGGTGTGGTGTATACCTCTCGGCACTTGAGTTTACACCCGGTTGAGGGTGTTATATTCGGTTGGGCAGTGACCAGGGTAGGAGAGATTTTTCTGTTTTATTCTGAAGGGTCCTTTTTATGGAATCGTCAAATGTCAACCACCATATTTAAAGGAGCTGGAGATGAGACAAACAAACCCCGGTATAAGGAACTCCTTGTCCCTCTGTCCACCCCTCGGAACGAAGGAGTCAAGTGGTGGTAGATAGTGACGCCCTTCTTCTTTTAACGAGGGGCTAACTTAATGGTCATACCCGAGGAGCAGCTGACTTAAAGTTGTTGTGGTCTGAGACCAATACTAGCAGTTTGTGACGGTATGGTTGTCCTGAGTTCAAATTCAAGACCTAACACTATCTTTTTTCTTTGGTTAATAATTATTAAATTGGTGGGATTACAAACTCCAACTATTAATTGTTAGTATATTGTCGGTATATGTTAAATATTTGAAACATATATAATGCTGAAAAAAGCAAATAAGCTCCCAGAAAAATTTAAATAGACTACATTGTAGTCTATTTTTTTAATGATTGTCGCTCTGGCAATTTTTAGAGGTTGCATGCGTTAAACTCAAGGCTACCGTAGAGATGGCTTACTTGGAAACAGCTGAAAGCTTTGAGGTTTGAGTTCTCAGCTCTGTCGCTATCTTTTTTCATTGGCTAATAATTATTAAAGCTGGATTACAGTCTGTGGTTACAACTAGGATGCTATGATAAATATATATATTAGCTTTACACCATTAATCAAATCATAAATTGTCCAACTTTTAAGATTAAACAATATTTTTAATTAATTGCTGCTTTTCATAATTATTTATATGCAGGACTGCATAAATTTGCACATACGTATAAATTTCAGGAGTGCTTGACACATATTTCTTGTTATTATTCAGTCAAAGCCAGTAGCTTTTGCTGTGAGGACTAATGTATGCTACGATGGTTCGCTGGATGATGACTCTCCTGTCCACGGAAGCGCAGTATCTTTTGAAATTAGAGATTTCTTGCATATCAAGGTATTTGGTTGAACTTTTATTTGTTCATTACATCCCATTAATGTATTGATTTTAGAATAGAATCTAATTTTATAACTACCAATCGTTTTATAGGAAAAATATGACAACAATTGGTGGATTGGACGCCTCGTGAAAGAAGGTTGTGATGTAGGTTTTATACCTTCACCAGTGAAACTCGAAAATTTGCGGCTACAGCAGACTCAAGCAAGGAATTCAAAGCTTTACCCCTCGAAAACGTCCTCCTCTAGTAATCTAGGTGCGCTAGCAAATGATGTTCTATCTTCTTCAAAGAGCGCCAACTCTCGTGGCTCAACCCCTCCCACCCCTGGTAAACCCTCACACTTTTTCACCTTTTTTGTTTGTCATTGTTGTGATATTTTGGTATTTTGTTTTTAAATTTTTGATGGAATTTTGATGGGACTGCTTTGATGTTTTTTGTTTTGTTTCTATTTTACACCTTTTAAATGTATCCCAAGGAAATGATTTTTGTTTGAGCTTTTTCTGTTGATTTTTAGAATATGTAAGTACTTCAATTTAATTTTTAGAATTATTTTTTGTTTTATTCGTTGTTGGCTGTAATTTTAGTTTTTATTTTTAAATGTATTGAAGTATCAGTTTAAATGTTATTTTTTTTATAATTAATAATTGTGCACATAAATCCTCTCCAAGCCTTTCATAGCACTCCTATGACTGATCAAACCCACCTCCAATTGTTCCTTAATGGTAGAAAATCAATAGTATAAGGTGTTAAATATAGATGTAGTTAGAAAATAACTTTTCAGTGTTTCTGGATTGTTAAAAGTGATATAGATTAATTCTTCCCCTATTTTTATTGTGATTATGAAAAGCTATTCTGAGCAAGGGTAGGGTAAGTAAATGAATATCCTTAATTCTCAAATTAGTATCCCTGATTATTTTTGTAATGACTTGAAATGATTATTGCATGTTCAGCTTTTTCATAAACAAAGTTGATTTATTTTTTAAGGGTCGGATTAATAGTTTTTCCAAATCAGGTGAAGATTCAGATTCACTTGGAAACGCAAGGCTCCAGGGGAAAACAACCCTCACCACCCCTCCGGCTAAGGAGAAACGGAAACCGTTTTTCAAGAAACAGGAGACCACAACACCGTACGATGTTGTACCATCAATGCGGCCTGTTGTACTGGTCGGACCTTCCCTCAAGGGATATGAGGTCACCGACATGATGCAAAAAGCTCTTTTCGATTTCCTCAAACACAGATTTGAAGGAAGGTGGGTCATATACATAATAAATCTTGTATAATACTTAAATTATAGTTAATTTATACAAATTAGTCAATGTTACAATTTTGTGTATACCAAACAATTTTCAATATCTAAAAACTATAATTCAATTCCACATAACCAACAAACACAGTTCAAAAAGGATTAAAGAAATGCTCTGGGTAGGTTAGAATCATTTCTGATCTCATTTTTTTTTTAGATTTTAATATTGAACAATGACAAAAACAAAAGTTTCAACAACCAAGTGAGACCATAAATAAATGTGTAATGTACAATGAAATCAAATCTGACAAAAATAACTGCATTTTGTTTGTGACTCATTTAAAAAACATTTTTATCATTAATGTTAATTGTGTACCTTCACCTTCAAGGATTTTTTAAATGGTATTACATTTAGTTAGGATAATGATTATTCCAAAAATAGCAAAGGATCGAATTCACAACAGGTTTAACTCATTTGCCCTATCTATAAGCATATGCTAATTACTGTCAGTTTTTTTTTAAAGTTAAATTTAAAATTAAGTCATAAAATATTATCAGATGAAACATTAAAATATCCTGAGAGTTCATAGTCAGGAGTCAAGTTGATTATAGAGAAGCTATTGCTTTGGAAACGGCTTTATGATGACAAGTATGACAAAATTTTGGACAGTAGAACATGAAATTTTCAAATATAGTGTTTCTAAGAATAGTTCAGCTTGCAATGTAAGGCTCAGTGCAGGAGGGATGAGATAACTAAAGGATGTAAATTACATTCACGTATGTTACAAAAAAAAATTCCTTCTCCACCTCATTGCTTTTTGCTCTTGCTCTGATCCACAATTTCTCTGTACCTATAAGCATCTTCCAAAATAAACTTATTGCAATTTCTAACCATTAACTTATTTATTTAATTTCATGCATAGCTTTATTTATTTTAGGATTATTATAACAAGAGTGATGGCGGACATTTCTCTAGCCAAACGTTCACTGTTAAACAACCCTTCAAAAAGAGCAATAATGGAACGATCAAATTCCAGATCAACATGTTTAGCTGAAGTGCAAGCTGAAATCGAAAGAATATTTGAACTTGCGAGGACTTTACAAGTAAGTTAAAATGTATTAACATTGTATCTTGCATATTATGGGTGTAGCACATCAAAATATAATAAATAGATATAAGCAAACTTTTGGTTTTTTATAATATATATAATATTTGATTCATGTTTGTTTTTTTAAAGCATGTCAACCATTTCAGCAATTTTCATGTCATATTTTTAATGAGTTTCGAAAACAATTGGAATGCAATTGTTAAGATTTTTTGTTTTTATTTAAAGTAAGGAGGGAAAATTTTAGAACACATATTAAATTTGATTACAAACACACAAAACTTTAACAATTTGAATACGATTACTATTTTACTTTAAAAAATGTTATATTTTAATTAAAAATAGCCATATATAATATATCACCATAATACTTAAGGTACTTCACGTAAGTAATTTCTTTGGTCTTGACAAACAGCTAATTTTTTGCTAATATGTGTGTAAAACTATACTACTCTGTCGTATCTCTGGAAAAATTTTAATCACAAACATTTTAGTCACAAGCATTTTTTTTTGGAGCTAATATTTTCTTGTAGTTATTAGCAATCGCTTCTAATGAATTTATGCTATGTGATCATATGAAATTTTCTTTAAGAACTGATTAGGTGCTTTCAAAACAAGAATTTTTTTTCAAATCGTGGTTGTATTTTTAATGTAAGACATGTCATATTAATATAAATTCATTTTTAGTGTTATACTGCATAATAGATATTATTTTCACAGCTCGTTGTCCTGGACTGTGATACAATAAATCATCCTTCTCAACTCGCTAAGACATCGCTTGCACCAACAATAGTTTACTTAAAAATATCATCTCCTAAGGTAAGACAATTTATGGAGCTCATTTGAACACCCTGACTGAATAACTAACTCCATTTCAAGGATTTTTTTTCTCAACGTAAAAGATCACGTTGAGATGTATGGTTACATGCATGCACTTAGTATAATCTGTAATAATTGAAAAAATGATACTTAGATATAAAAATAATGATAATACATTTTATATATAATGATATATAAATTTTTTATCTTATTTCATATTGAGAGTTCTTCTAACTATAATGAATATTTCTTAGGTCCTGCAACGATTAATAAAATCCAGAGGGAAGTCACAAGCTCGACATTTAAATGTGCAAATGGTAGCAGCTGAGAAGTTGGCTCAATGCCCGCCTGAAATGTTTGATGTGATCTTAGATGAAAATCAGTTAGATGATGCTTGTGAACACATAGCAGAGTACCTGGAAGCCTACTGGCGAGCGACACATCCACCTATAACTCCAGCCACAACCACTCCAGTTCCAAGACCTCAGCCTTCCCCGCAGATCTCTCCCTCAGCTGATCATGCTGGCCGTGTTGCACTTTCTCCAACAGGTAACATATAATTAATTTTTTATGTTGTATTAACATTTAATTGGACTGTAATTTGTAGAGAAAGTCTATCCATAATATTTTTGTGTTAACTCGTCCAAAAATACACTGTTCCCTCCTAAAACATATTAAGTTCCTCAAAAGTACAGTGCAACAAAAATCCAAGTTTTAGAAAGAAATAAAGAAAAAAATTATTATTAAATACAACAGAATAATCAGGAATTTATTTTAAGGATATGAGGCAGTGGCACAACATGTAGCCCTTGCTTAAGCAACTGATATCAGTAAGAAACTGGGATAACTGGGGATTATTTATCCCGGCATAAAATAAGTTCACTGGAATTTGTCTTAAGGTTGAGTATTGAGAATTTATTTTATAATAAAAACATGGTTTGTCACATTGGGTACCATTTTCTGTTTATTTTATGAGAAGCCTGATGGACAATGAGCAAAATGCCTTCATCGAGATTGTTTTAGCTTTGCTGCTTATCAGAAAATATAGTATGTACACGTGGATGATGATATGCCTTTGCTATAAAAGTTGACTCAGGAAAAGGTTATCATCTGTATGAATGAACCTCAGGTGGAGGAGGTATATAACAGGCTGTTCAGTGCAGCAAGTATGGTGTAAATCATCAAGTTGGCAAGATTGAGGTAGGCTGGTCATGTGACCCAGATCGGCTGAGGGGAAGTTCTCGAGGAAACTCCATGAAAGAAAGATACATCACGCCAGTTCTGGGCAGACCTAGACGAAGGTGGGGAAGGAGCTGTTGCCAACAAAGTCCGAGTACTTATGAATGTGCATAATTAGAAAGAAGCGTCAAAAGTTTGGGCCATTTTGTGAAGGTTCATTGAGAGGCCAAGGACCACATTGCTATGTAGTGCCACAAAGTATCAGAAGCTGGGGGGAAAATAAAACACTATTTATTACTTAATGAAAAAATTAGAGATGTAATGGAGCTATAAAGAGTGAGCATGGTAGCAATGACATTGAAATTGGTGTTTTAAGTCAACTTTCTTGGCGTTTGAAATAAATAAAATCTTTGGAGAGATAATTTTTAGTTTGATTATAGGACTGTAGTTTCAGATATTCAAAACCAATAATATCGGTCAGTTTGTTTTGGGCAAAATTAATAATATATATTTTTTCTTTTAATAGGCATGAATGATGACTATGGCTACTCACATGAATCACGAGGTAAATTATGAAACTTTCTTCTATTTTTTTATTTGATTTGTTCAGATTATTCTACTCCCATACCTTTAAATTTAATACTGATGGTAGATATACATATATAAATCATGATGTAACTTTTTTTTGGGAATGAAATAGCAACAGAAGTTTCTGCAATGACCGGAACCTATAGAGGCCACGTTGAATTTGAAGATGATGATTAATAATGATTTCATGTTTATACTTCATAATCAGTACCATTTTTTGTTTAATTACTCCTTATGAAATTCAAAAAGTTAAGTAAGTAGCTAAATGTTAAAAGACAACTGAACTGCATGTGTATGAAGCCTGTTGATTGAAAAACATCATTTGGAAATACATGCACTGTAAATGTTTTATAACATGGGATTTTTGCTTGGTGAAGTTTTTATTGGTTGGCATTGCAGACTTTCAAAGAGTTTAAAAATTACTTTTTCATATAACGGTAATTTATTTTTAAAAAATATTCTATTTTTTATTAAAATATTATTCATAAATAGTAAAATTCTGCTATTATATGCAAAAAATATTTAAAGCTCATGTTATTAGAAAACTAGGACTCTAGACATGTGCTTTAACCTTCAGTATGTATCAAATTTTTATGGCATGGATTTTTTGACTGTTAAATGTTACCACAATAGTTGACTGTGATATAATACGTTAATAGTCTCCCATAACTTTATTGATGTTACTACGTGATCGTATTAACATAAAGAGTATAATTAAAAATCTGATAAACAAAGATTATTTTTTTATTCTATCTATTAATGAATTAATTTTAACAAATGTGCCTTATGATTTTTATTTTATGTTAATTGAGATTTGAAAAGATTTGACCATAAAATATTGTAGTTATAATGCATAATTTTTGATAATGGATGTATTCCATCAAGGGAACACAATTCTATTAACTTAGTTAGTTTAACATAGTGTAGGTAAATAAACAAGCTCCATAAAGATATTTTAATTGAAATCCAACTTCTATAAAACAAACAAGGACAGTAATTTGACCTAGAGAATCTAATGGAGAGTTTGTGTTCTTATAATGTATGGTTCCCAAAATCAGTTTTCAAAGAATTTTCTGTCCTCTGCTCTTGCTCCTAATCAGTATTGACTCTGGTATGGTGGCTCATTCTGACTATAAACTCAAAGATTTTCTACAAAGTCTGAGAAATTCCCGGAAAACATAATTATTTTTAACTCTTTCTGAAGAAAAACATCGTTCTCAAAAAAAAGAAGCAATATTAGTTATTTATAAAAAAAAAAAAATAGAAAGATATTTTGAAACCCCCCTCTGATTGGGAAACTTCAAAATCTACTATTTTCTAAAAGTGTCAGTTTATATATTCTAACATTGATTGGCATTGGATCAGAAAATCTTAGGAGATAATGATTGAATGGATGAAAGTATTTAATTGTAAAAATACTCCAGTGGAAGAATGTGAATTGTTTATGAATAATATAACACCTTATATAATAAATTAAACTATATAATTTTAAAATCGTTTTTCTGCCACCAATAACAACTTTTGTTTGTCAGCCCTTAGACCAAGGGATAATTAAAATAAAAAATAAAAATTAATTATCAAAACTGTATCCTGAGGCATCTCCTTCCACACATTTAAAATCATCAATAGGGTAGACATTAACAGCCTAAATTATTTCACAGAAAATTTGTCTATATTTACTCAATATTCTATTTCACAGACACATATCTTTTTCAAGCGAATAAAATAGAGCTTTTAAAGTATATTGGTAACAGCACCCCAAGCAATTTTTGTTTTCACTTGTTCACCAGGGCTAATGTAAATTTAGTATAACCTTTATTTTTAACTTTAAAATATAATGTCAAGTCTTTGAAAAAATCTTGAAGAGTCGTATAATTATATATTAATTTCCTTATGCCTGCTCAATTTTTTATCACATTGAAATGCAAGCTGGTCTCTGATTTGGAATTTGTAAATTTATCTGCCAAATGGCTCATGTCCACGACTTATTTGCGGTTGATTCATATTCTCCATTGTTATAGTATTGTATGTTTAAAAAGAAATGTATGTGAGTGTCCATCATTGTCATTCATGTTCCGTCGGTCTTTCCTTTGTGTTTTAAAGAAGTTGAAGTGTATTTTGTCTGTAAATGTGATATGTGTCAAATGTATGTTTATCCAGTTCAAAAGTTTATTTATGTTATGCTAATAATTTATTAACAAATATGTGCATTGTTTTTGTTTGATTTTATATCTCTTGATCTATTCCAGAGATTTAAGATTGTCTGTTGTGATTTTTCAAACAAAAATTTTCAGTGTCCATTTCTGGGCTCAGGGCTAGAAGACCAATTACTATTTTTTTTTAATATCTCCAGCAAATTGCACATATTTATACCTTTAGCAAGAGCAAGTTTCAACTTTTTAAGCTTAGCAAGCCCACGTATCCAAATTTTATGCAAACGTTTACTTAGCTACACATGTAATTTACACACGAATGAATTGAAGTAAACGATTGATTCATTGACATGAAGGATTTAGTTCACAGTGATTGGCAATCCACAGTATTATTTATTTGTTTATTTCTGTAACTATGGAGCTCTCAAATATCAGGTTTAAAATTTCAACAAAGTTACATTTGTATTAGTATTTTAATGTTACTTGTTATTAAGATTGATTTCAATACAACGTGAATACATCCAAAGATTTGTGTTCCAACAACAAGATGCTACATTTAGTTTATGAAAGTGCTATTTGAATGACCAATTCTTTTATTATTTTATGACATCATTTTTTTATCAAGTTTTTATTATTTTATTTTGTTATTTTTATGTTTATTACATTTTATTTTGTTATTTTTGTATTTATTATATTTTATTATGTTTTTTTCTATAATTTTCAACATACATATATTTTCTTTTTTATATTTTGGTCCCTGATCTACTCCAATCAGGGCAGAAATGGTGAGCTTTCATAATGGGAGGCACACACTTCTAATTCACTGAAGATCTTCAAGTGAAAAGAAAATTGGCAGTCCATCTATGGGTCGGAACCAAGCATCTTCATATCATTATTATAGTGCTCAACGTAACCACTATATCATATGAGAACTGCATATATTTGTTTATATTAAACTTTTTGTTTTAGTATTAAATTTGTATCCTTGCCTATAGTTTCCTGACTATATTAATTAAATCATTACTTGATTATACATTACAGTATAATGTAAGAATATGAATAGATTAATTTAGTATTTATTTTCAATGACATATACTTGGTTTATATCAAGTAAATTGAATATTACAGTAACTCTTAAATCCCCTAATATTTTTGAAACAATAACTAACAATCCTTTGAGGTTTAAACTGTACGACTTATACTTTAGTCATTGGTACTTACAAAAGGAGATTGCTTGGCATAAGCTAGTACCTCCAGTGTTCGAGCTAGTATTTTTCCTAAAACAGTTTTTCAAAAAAAAAAAATTTCTGGTGGTTTTTACAATACAAAAAGCTTTTAATATTAAACTAAAAGTTATTTCCTATTTTCTAATTATAATTTATTTTCTCTTCATTTTTTGACATTATTTTATCTTTTATGAACATCACATACACACTTATCACATATCATTTTCACACAATCACATTGTTAGACAAACAGAATAATAAATCATAACATTTGTAATATTAATATTTCAGGCAAATGAACTCGAGGTTCTTAGAAAAATTTATTATAAATATAATAATTTTAGTATTTAGTGCAGTGAGCGGTATGAAGACGAGCATTTTTTTGGTTTAATACAAGAGATTGTATTTGTTAAAAAACTTTTTTTTATATTTAATGTTGAAATTTTGTAAAATTAGTCTTAATACATGTCAACATTTAAAAAAAAAATTAGAACACACATTGATTCAATTAATTAGTTTGTTAATAGGAGTAACTCCAGCTAGATCAACGACTCCACAAACTGCCTCCAGCGTGTGATCCAAATAGTTCCATTCCATCTCCTTGCATCCATGTCGATCGGCATATCTTAAACTACAGTTTGCAAACTCTAGTAGGATGTCTTTGTAACATTCAGTATCTCGGCCAAAAAGAAGAATAGAAACACTTGAATGTGAATTCTCAGTTTGTTGCCCAAACGGTATGTAACTATTCTTCAGAGAGGATGAAAAAAACATTTGCCCATTGGATCCAATATTAAACCTTGCCAATGCCATCGAGGACATCCACTAAACTTGCGGTATCTGTAACTTCTTCTCGATATCAGTATATTTTTTATTGGTGTTTAGTCTTTAGTGCATTGTATGCTAGATTCTTCTGTTGTGTCCTCATTATGGCAAACACCAGTTTAGCTCTTGCTAGTGCTCGGCAGTTTCTCTTCATGTAACACCATACAATCAGCTTTTTCATACATCGCTTAATGCCATTTTAAATTTATTATATGTCTATTTTTATCGTAAAACAAGCCAGAAAAAAAGATTTTTTTTTGAAAAGCTGTTTTCATTTATAAAAAAAGGACATTGAAATCTATAGCATTGCCAAATATCATACTTTCCTGGTAAAATGTTCAAATGACTTTGATATCGAGTGGTGTTTATATTAGCATGGGATAGCTTCAAATAATAATGAGCTGTAGAGTTTACATTAGTGTTATCAGTGATATAATTAACTTCAAACACGCCTAACAAACACGGCCTGATAATGTAAGCACCGCTTTATATTTATAAATGATGTGATAATACTAATTTTAATGAGTGCATTCATGCTAACTTATATTTGAATTGTGGATCAAGTTGGAGCTTGGCTTACAGATGGAATCTACCGGAACAGTATGAGAATGATTCTCAAATGGGAGAGCCAGATTTCATAGGACTCAGTATTTTCACTCAGGTTGTTTAAGAGTGGTAATAAATATATAACCCTCTCTTCCTGCCCTAAATTGTTAATACAAATATTTGAACAAGATGTTTTATTATGAAAAGATAAAACAACGTGTTGTTACTTTTTTAGTAGACTGTATTTCATGATTGGGCTGTAAAAAAAAAAAATTAAGCAATGTGATGTAATTTAATTAAAGAATCGGAAATGAGATATTTTCCAGCTGAATGCAATTTGTCTAAAACTACTTTGAATCATCTCTTTTTCAATTAGTCAGTATCCTTGAAATAGTCTCAAAACAATTTTTTTAATGAGACATAAACTATCATACATTAAGATCCATTCTGGTTTATAAATTATTTTGAATTCGTTTTTTTTTTTTTTTATTGTTCTTTTAAGGAATGTTTCATCCTTCACATTCTCGGGGAAGAAGGGATAGGCTTGACTATGAGGAATACAGCCTGGAATCTCCCAGGGAGGTATATCCACCAAGCCGGGAAATGTATGGTCATAACTCTCGAGAAATGTACCATCCACATAACTCAAGAGAGATGTACCCAAGGGAACAAGACCATATCCATGATCCTGATGACTACCATTCCCCTCATAGAGCATCATCAAGGAGAGCGCTCAATGCTATTTAATATTAATTTATAAATAGGTATACAAATTGTATTTATAATGTTGATCAAATACCACTTGGTTTGTGCAATGTTTAAGTGAGAATGAAGGATAGTCTCGATTCAACATTGCAAAAACTGGAGAGTTTATGTTTTGTTACAAAAAAAAAGAAAAATGCAGCTTCTCATCCTTTGAAATTGAGAAGGTGCAAACAAGTTATACAAATAAAAAATGAAGTGATGGGAAATGAAAGTATATATTTCTTTAAAATAAGTTTATTTTTTTTATAAAGATGTTTACATATTATAACCGCTCCTTTAAAATTTTCTTCTCTACGTTTGGAAAAAATTAGATTTCTAAGTTTGATTTTTTTAAAAATTTGCAGTTAAATGATTTTCTTTTAGGAACTCAATTTAAATCCTATCCTTTTTACCTAAATGATTATATTTATTTTTCTTTGTCCAATTAATGGTGTACCTATCTTAAAAGTAGTTTCATAGTTGAAATATTTTAGTTACCACTTGTATTTTAAAATGCAATAAAAAAATTTTAAAAGTCTAATATGTCTAAAGAATCGTTTTTAGAATACTATATTTATTGTATGCAATTAAATTAGTTTAATTTTTTCTTATAATTTACTCAAATTTTAAACTTTGCTTGATTATATAATTTAATATTGATACTGTCATTTCAAAGTTTTTTTTTATTATAAATATACTTTTTATTGCTAGTAAGTAAATACATTTTTATATTATTTTTTTTTATGAGTGCATTAAACACTCAACAATGTAAACAGATATTCTGAACAACTTTGAATTATACTTTATGTTAAAATAACTTAACATATATATAAATATATATATATACATTTAATGAATATATATAAGTATATATATGTATATAATCTTTATTATTCGTGTAATAAGGTGGTTTTCTAATTTTTTCATATTTTTATAAACACTTATGTGAAATCTTTCTCACACCAATAAAGCTTTTTATCTATATGTATATATGTAATATTTATAAAAAAAAAAATATATTAGATACTTGGTTAAGAATTATTTGAAGTGAGCTTATAAAATAAATAAAACTTGAAATCTTCATATTAATGTAATTAAGTAAATAAATGGGAATTTTGCACACTAATTCAAATAAATAAATTGTGTTTGAACAATTTGTCAAGATATCATGTTGGAATCGACAATTAATTATTTTTATGGTTGCTTTTACGGCTATATCTGCAAACAAATTTACCAAAATTTACAAAATACAAACCCTAAGCTTTTGCTTCCGAAGAAAACTAGCATAGCATAACAGGCAATTAAACAGAAATTAAATTCCTTAATTATTTAGCGTATACTGTATTAATGTTTTAATTGTTTTGTATTTATATAAATGACACTGCTCTTGTAAAGTTATCATTACCCAATGTGCCTACAAAAAAAAACAAAACAAAAAAACAATGAAAATAAAAGTAATGATAAATGATGAAGTAACATTACAAAAATATATATACATATATATATATAGAGTTATTATACCTATTAACCTGAAAGTTTTAAATGCCCCTTACTGTATAAATACTGTGTACAGATGACAAAGGTTACCTGTCGAGTTTTCCTGATCAAACGACACTTGTTCATCATGAAAGTTTTTTTTTTTTTTAAATTGTTTGTTGTTTCATAAATAAAATTCATATTCCTCTCCTTCCAGGAAAAAAAAAAAACAATAACCAGAACTTAACTAAAGTGAATTTCTTTTCATGAAGCAACAAAAAAATACACTTTAATGCAAAACTAACGCTGTAAATATCACCTTTGCCATCTGATCATCCAACGATTCTTGCTACAAGTAGGCAGTAGCACTTTAAAAGTCCTACATGACCAAATTGTGAAGCCAAGACTCTGTAATATATAGAAATAAAGACTGTAATAAATAGGTAAATTTATAAACTCTAAACCCTTCTTAAATTAACATGTTTTAATAATAATTTTTCTATGCCAAAGGAATTATAAATTAGGTAAATTATATCCTACTGTAATTTAGCACTCCCTTTATCGTACATAAAAGTGATAAAAAAAAAAAAAATTAAAAATAATCATCTAATAGTTGATATTTTTTGCCTTGAATAGCTTGTAATAAGTTTATTGACCCCTTTGGAAAAGGTAAATTATATGTTCAATATTCAGTTTTATCCTAATCAATTAAAGAGGATATTGACAACAATATTATATTTCTATGATAGCGTTATTTTGTATTTATTATCATGTATAATTATAGAGTAAAGTATTTCAGCTGTTCATAGAAGACAAGAAATATAAAGTGAAAGTGTTACACATTTGACATTTCATTGAAAGAAAAAATAAATAAATATCAATGTAGCTTAAAATTTCCATATTTAATTTAGAGGCCACAGAATAAATGTGTATATAAGAAAAATACATACCATTTATCATTTTAACCTTAAAAGTCTATACTTTTTAGTATAGAAACTCGACAAAGTTTTCATCAGCTTTCACCTATTGACTAAAAAATTGTTTTTAAATATTTTACTGAATACAAATATTTGAATTTATTTAATTATCAAGCATTATATTTTGTTTTGTGAATTTTCCATGGCCATCTGAAATAACTGGTTTCTTAAAATATAATTCATTCCATAAGATAACTGTTTATTAAGTCTGATAAAAAATGACACGTTTCTTTTGTGATTGAGTCTTAGAACTTATGTTTGCATAAATTGATAATAAGTAATCAAAATTAAATGAAATAAAAGTATATCATTTCCAAAGAATGGGTCACTTTGATGCTCAATATAAACCAAAAGTTGTTATTAAGTTAAGAAGATACAAGTTTAAAAAATTTACAACTGGCAGGAACTGTATCTTATACTCAATAGTATCGAGATATATTATTTATAATTCTTATAATAGACAAATGTGTATATCAATTCTTATATCATCTTCAATTTTAATTTTAACGAATTGTGGTACTTATGCATTAATATGGCCGCCAATTTAAATCGAATCCTCTTTATGTACATAAATGTCTTTATCTCTGAATATTGCATCGTTGCAGCATCCCAAATGTTGTTTTATTTATTTCATTAATGCAATTTAATTACTATTAAAAAAGGCTACTTGTTTTTAAAACTTTGAGTGAGGAGTAAGATTGCACTTTTAACTTTTTTCAGAAAAGATTTATTAAGCAAATTACTATAAAAAAAGAGTTTGTTATCTAAATTTGTGTGCAAACACGCCTGAATTCTGCTAAAAAGCTGCATAACCAAGCAATCACCAACATTTACTATTAAATACAATCGGTATTAAAAGTAAGCGGAGCAATTCACTTCGCCATTGTAAAAATGGCGCCCATATAGTCCATAAGTGCCAACATTGTAAGGGTTAGTTATAGGTACTTTATAATTTTGGTTTTTGGACATAGTGTAAATTGTATAAAGAGTTTTTACTTGTGGTAAGGGTGTTTGTGGTTTTAATTATTTATTTACTATTTTAATTTATACATATAATTGTAAATTATTTAGATTCTACAGCAGTATCCATATTATGATAATTGATATTATTGGTATGTAAATATTTTAGTGTAATTTTATATTTTAATTTAAATACATTGACATGATTGGTTTCAACCAATAATATTTGTATTTAAATTGAATTGAATTTAGTTAGTTATTTTAATATCATTAAAATTAATAATATGCTTGCTGCTATTAAGAAATTTAATTCTTAAAAGTGTTCAGTAGCTATAACTCTATTTTAAAAAAATACTATTTTTTAGAGCATCATTAAATTGTTCAAATTTTTCAATCAAATCAATAAATTGTTGATATAATTTATACGGATACCACAAAATAACACACAATGATTTATTTTGTTAAGGTTATATATTTGTCACAGAAAAAATTATGAATATAAAGTGTTTTTCTTCGGATGCATACTTTCAGACTTAGCATTTGGTTCTGATCTGTCACAGTCTGTTAGGAAAAGCTGATCATTTGAATGACTAAAACATAATAAGAAAAGAAACATTTAAAAAAAGTCAAACTGAAAAAAATTAATATTATTTTGCATTTATTAAGATTTGCTCGAGGTTGCATCTTTTAAGATGAATAGTATTTTATGTCTCAGCATATCAATTCTAAACAGATAAAACATAATAAACATATCCAACATTGACTACAAACTCGCATAACTATTCAATATGAGAAAAAAACATGATGATTTAGCCCAAAATTGACTCTCTGCAGTAACGATACTTCTATTTTCTAATAAAGTTTGATTCAACAGAAACGTCTGTCGGCACGAATATAGATTCAAACATTCCCAGTCTAAATGTGGCATTAACTCAAAAAAAATTAATTATTTTAGTTGTGATGTTATTGACATGTGAAGGATATAATTTAATAATGTTAAAATAATAAAAAAAAAAAATTGGATAACAAGTAATGATGAAAAAAGATATTGTGAATAGTTCTCAATTGATTACGTAATATAAGAAAGAGTCTTAATTCTGAAGATATGTATGTATCTGAAGAGAAACAGCTTCCGTCATTATTATTTAATAGTAATAATAATTCATTTAAAACAGTGATAACTTTAAAACATTTTACACTGTGATTCCTATTTATTATCATCCTGCCATGTGCTGTGATTTAAACATTCTTAACTATTTCTATATTGCAATAATATTCATCCATTTAAGGAACCAATATGGTAAACTGGAGTCATTAGGGGTAGAAATGCACGCCTAACTTCAGTCTGCTAGCTAGGAGGTAATATGAAATAATAAATATCAATAAAACAAACGAAATTTTAAATGTGCTTCTATTCTAAAAACAGGTGAGTTTAAGTATAATTCTAATAAAGAGCAGATTTAAGCTTATATCTGTAATACGATTGTTAATACTATTCAATAAATCCAGTTTTTCAAATACTATAAACACCTGTGATTGGGATGTTTTTTTGTTAGGAAGTACCCAAATATGGGATATAAATATGTAATTAAATACATGTCTTGCTTAGTTGTATCATAATGATATGCTTGCTAAAACTTACTTAATTTTCTTTTGCTGTGCATTTTCCTATCCCATTTAAAGCACATCATTTATCTTCATTATGTAAACAATATTTGTAAATAATGGATTAAATTTGTACGTCTACCGCAGTTATTTTTTCTATAGCCTTTATAAAAATGCTTATTGAGTTTAAAGTTAACTGTCTTACTGATTTTGTTTTTGAATTTGCGACTGTTGGTCTCTTCTAAGATGCATGTTTGGTATTATATTGATCATTTGGTTCTCTGATCCTGATAGTTGGTGTTTGGGCCAAAACATGGGAGTTGCGTTAATGAATCTTTGGAATTTCTAAATTTCTTCGAGTCATCCTCATGCTTGGGGAAACTGTTGGTAAATAAAATCTAGATTATATTTTATTGTTTATTTTTCTTAATAATATCTAGTACAAATCAAAAGTGATAATGACTATTTAATTATTATTAAAATTTTCTTGATTTTTTAAATGTTAACTGGACTGTTCAAATTCACCTGTAGATTGATGGATGTGTGTGTTGTATATCATCACATTTTCTTTTCGTAATCATAGTTGAAATCACGAGTGGAATAATAGAGCTATAAGTGAAATGGCAGTAGAAAATGAAAAAAAGGTTCGCCTCTCCTATGCAACAAATGACATGGTCCCTTTCTGTTCATTATACTTTCCCCATAATTCTGTGTTATCACTGTGATGAAATAAAATTTCTCAGACTTCAATTACTATATATGGCAATCAAATCGAAACTCCGAGTATTCAATGCCTTTTGCCTCAAGCAGCTTTGTACTGTTAAAGGTCAAGGGACAACAACAGGTTGTGAATTCAACCAGAGAACTGGTTTAATGTTTTTTTGTATTTTTTCAAGCCCTTTGAACCAAATTTGTTAGATCTAATACTAAGGTTAAGTACAGGGATTATGATACCCCCTTCCACTCCAGCTAGCTGCATTTTAAGAAGGGAGCTTACAATTGGACTGCTTTCAAATATAAAGGGAGGACTGGATGAAGGGACTCACCCACAGGTTACAATCTGTTCTATTATTAATTTTTTTTTTCCTCGTCTTGTTTCATTGGGGGGAAAAAGGTTCTTCAAAACCTCTTAACTTGACACTTTATCACACAGAGCTCACAAGAAACCAGTCGCTGAGTTGAAACCCTCTGTGCAGTCAATCAAGATCATACCTGTGTCTTTGTTCTATTTGATATTCTGGCTGACCTTTGTGCGGAGTACCATAAGGGGATGTTCCGCAATGAGTCCTGCCTGCTCTGGCGGGATGAGGTTTAACCTCACAGTTTAACCTGTACAATATTGTTTAACATAATTCAGAAGAATTTTTTTGAGAATCTTTCTCGTATGTGGTAGTGAGCTGTTCAGTGATGTAATGGGTAGGGTGATCTCTGTCGGCTCTTGGCTGGCTACAGTAATGTGGTCAATATGGCTTGTTTCCACACCCAGAAAGTACCACTACCTGATACAAAAATTGTATAGGTTTTTGAATTGAATTATCCCTCTTCTTGCCTCTTTTTCAACCATTTGTATTCCGTCCTGGCCTAATGTCCGGTTTCACTGACGCTGGCAAAAGATCGCTTTCGGCTATTCCAGAGATACAATCATGTAGTTCCATTTCCAGCTGTGAACTATAGGATGAGGGAGATGGTAAAGTGGTTGAGGAAGCAGATACAAAATAGGAGTTTAGTTCATCGGACGAAGCTGTGAATGCCTATCTGGAGGAAGCTGCAGAGGAGTCACAGAGGTAGAGTTTTAAAAGGAGTTTCCTCTTGGATTTTGAATCAGGAGCAGAGAAGAGGGCTTCATGAAAGTACTTGGACTTCGCCTACCTACTGTACCATGGAGTACCCTGAACCCCTGATAGTGAGCGACCGGTTGGTTTTTTCCCAATTCGATGTTGAGGCTTCCAAGCGTCAATCGAGCGTCGATGTCCAAAACGTTGTGAGGATCTCTGTTTTTTGTTTATCTTGCAGGGCGAATGAAGGAGCCTTTGTTAGGAAGACGCATATGCAAGAAGCGACAATTCATCAACTCCAACTTACCCTAACCCTGTTATCCTTTCTATTACATGCTGTGCATTGTCAGAGTTAAGAGTATTTTTTTTCCGTTTTGTTTAGACAGTCAACTTTAGTCTTTACGGTGCCAGATCTCACGTTTGTATAATAATTTTACTTCATGTGTCGTGAATGTTTCCCTTTGTTTTATTTACCCATGGATGACGCGTACATATCTTCCAGATGCCCCGATATCTTTAATATACTTACGCTCGTACACTTATACGTATGCTTAGCGCGCGTACAGCTGGATAATCTGGGTGTCGGAAAAGGGTGAACAATTGTCGGAGGTCAAAAATTGTCGGGGGGGCGTCACTAGGGGAGTGCCAGATCACTCTAGCCCTGGTGACAAATGCGGATTGTTGTAGTTAATAACATGAACCATGTTCCATGTAGGCGTTAATATCTGACTCCATTTATTGATAGGGATGTGTCCCGACAAGACACTGTGTTCAGGATGAGGTTCAGAGGTTCATAAAGAATAAGACCAGCTTTCAGAGTTCGAGCGAGAGATCGGCAGCGTAATAGGTACAAGTCGTCAGAGGTCTGCTAGAGGCTGTGAGGCAAAGTGCCGTCGTAGAGGTGTGGCAGAGAGAGTGTGGACCAGCGGAAGGCCAAGTGGGCTTACTCCCAGGGCCCCGGGGCCCTGGCGTATCGCTACTAGTAGTGCGGCTGTGGAGACTATGAAACAGAGAGTGTTTTCAGGGCGAAACTTACTGATATAAATATTGTACCCCCCTCCCTCGTGGAAGGCGGAGTCTGTCTGCAGGTGGTCTGTTTTATTATCCCGTTGGTCCAAAAGGGTGTGCTTTATGATGCCCCACCTCCCGAGCTACGTCACAAAACTGTTCCTGGCATGATTTTATGACCGCTGGGACGTGACTGCAGGTCTATTTTAAGGGGCGGTGTGGCCTACCCTAGGTTTTATTGCCGTACCCTCGATCCTCTGTTACTTGTTTACATCTGCCGATCCCTCTATGATTTACTACAAGAAGTTTACACAGATTTGCATTTCTATTATAATACATTATGAACCAGAGTGTAGGGTAATTTACATATATAGTTAGCGCTTCGGTACACTGGTTCATCTCATCTGGTTCATCTGTGCCAGCCAGATACTCAAATGTAACAATCGTCTAGAATTCTTGTCGTCGTTGTCCCTCGCCACTCTCTTACTTTTTTCCGCGACCATGCGTCCGTACGCTTTCCCCCGCAACCTTTCTAGCTCGACCCTGTTGGTTGTTAGCTGTTCCGCCATGGTCTCATCGACAACCATCTCTCCCTCGTTTCTCCTTCGGGCGCGTAACCCAAAAAGCGCTTCAAACGGGGAAAACCCTGTGGCCATGTGCACAGAGTGGTTGTACGCCGCTATGGCTCGGGGCATTGCCTCATTCGCGTCCAACCCTTTGTCGGCATGGAAGACTCGGAGATGTTCCCCCAATGTATTATGGAGCCGTTCAATCCCTCCCCTGCTTTTAGGGTGACCGGGTGTATTCCACTGCCACGTAACCCCCAGCCGCTTCATCTCCTGCCTCAACGGCGCGTTGTCGAACTCTCTGCCCCCATCCGAGGAGATCACGTCCGGGACCCCGTAAAATTGGAACCACCTTCGGAGGGCGCCACTGACCGCCTCAGCCGATTTCTCCTTCACCGGGTGGGCCATGGCCGTTTTACTAAAGAGGTCTATCACCGTAACCCACTTGAATCCTCTCCACGTAAATGTGTCGATCTGCAGATCCGTTACTGGTGCTGTAGGAGTACTCGTCTCACTCTGCAATCCTACCGGGGGATGACGATCGTATTTTGTGGTGTGGCAAATGACACATTCGCGCACAATCTCCTCCACCGTTTTCCTCATCCCTACCCAGTAATACTTGCGTTTGAGGGCCGCCACCGTCTCGGTGATTCCCCGGTGGTTCGTCTTGCCTTGGTAATATGCGGTCGTGACGTCCTTCTGCTGTTCCCGGTCGCGAATGGTATCGACCATCCGGCGGCATCTTATGAACCCGCGGTCGATCCCAATTTTCTCGTACCTCCACAGGTTACGCACCTTATCCCACACCGTCGCATTTCCCACATACAGGTAATGGGTGACTCCTGGTTTAGAGGCGTCTTGTAGTGCTTGGCATATCTGCTCCTCTCTAACGCCCGGTTGTGACCAAATGGTGATGACGGAGTGCTTTTCGTATTTGGAGAACTCCATTTTCACCATCCCCGTCGTCCTCGTCTTCCAGATGACCTGGCGCGCTTTATCGTTGATGATTTCGTCTATCTCTTCCATCTCGGCGGGTCTCCCGGTGTCCGACTCTTCTTCTGACGAATCCTCATTGTTTTGGGGCTCCGGTTCGCGCTCTCCTTCCCCTTCCGGCGTCCATTCCCTCACGAACCGCTGTAGATCCCCCGACGCTTCTCCTACCTCAGTTTCAAGCACGTTAACCTGTAGAGCCCGAGACAACCAATCGGCCACGACGTTGTCTTTGCCTGGCTTGTAGACGACTTTCAGGTTGTATTGACTCAAGATCTCCTTGTAATAGTTGAGAGTCCCCAACAGCCTCCTGACCCCCTTCACATCGTGCGGCATCGCCATTTTCCCGATCGCCTCTACCTTCTTACCGTCCGGCCTCACCCCTTCCGCCGAAATTACATGCCCCAGAAAACCGATCTGTTTCTGCCCCAGTATGGACTTTTCTCGGGACAGTTTTAGTCCGAACTGGCGTAACCTGTCGAAAACCTGCCGCAGATCGTCGATGTGACGCGCCTCTGTCCTGCTAAAGACCAGGAGGTCATCCATGTATACTTGGCACATATTCTCGTCGAGGCCGCGTAAAAATTCATCCATGAGTCTTTGGAAGGTGATAGGCGCATTTTTGAGTCCAAATGGCATGCGAGTAAACTCGTAATGCCCCCTTTCGAACGTAAACGCCGTTTTGGCCTGGTCCCTAGGGTGCATCCGGATTTGATGATATCCGGACTTGAGGTCAAGCGTGCTAAAGATAGATGCTCCTCCCAGCCGATCCAAGATATCCTCCAATCGCGGAATTGGGTATTTCTCGTCGCTTGTGTTATCATTTAAGTGGCGAAAATCGACCACCACCCGATACCTGTCCCGTTCTTCCCCTTCAATCAGCTTCTTTTTAACGGCCCATAGAGGACTATTAAAAGGCGAGACGCTGTCCACAATAACTCCTTGCCTCTTCAGCTCCTCGATTTCCTCTCGAATATGCCCTCGTAACGCCTGGGGGTACCTCCTCTCCTTGACATATGTTACCCTTTCTGACTTCAAGTGAATCTCGTGGAGAGTTTCGCCCGTCGCGCGCAGCGAATCCCCGTCGCGAAAAAATAAGTCTCCGAAGTCCTCCCTCAACTTCTGTCCCCACTCGGCCCCATTAGTTATCGCTCCCACACGCCTAACCGCTTCCGGCCCCTCTTGCGTCATCTGGTACTTCTTTTTCCCAATCCGTACTACCCACTGACCCCCTGAACTACGAATGCGTATCCCCAGTATACTGAATAAATCGCATCCCAGGATTCCCCCGTACTCCCGCGGCATGTTCTCCACAACGTGCAATGTCACGATCTTCCCCTGTTTTCCCCATTTATCCAGGGCCAACTCGACTTCCCCGCCTACCGTACAGGGCCCACTCAAAGTGACCACCTTACATTGGCAGGGCTTAACCTGTGTTTTATTCTTACCCTTAAATAGTACTTCTAGTTTCTCTCGACTCACTAGTGTACACGAACTCCCCGTATCCACTAAGCACTTCCACCCTTTACAAAACTCGATAATAGGCAACCTGTCCCACTTTCTCCCAACACTATTTACAAAAAGGTTGCCCCTCCAGTCACACAACTCTCATTCCTTACTCACCTGCTCCGCTCTCCTCCCTGTGCTCTGTCGCTTGTTGCTCCCTCCCGAGGTTCCTCTGCCGCCGGCTTCGCTGCCCTCCGTCTCTGACTCTGATGACTCCGAAGATCTGGCCGAATCTGCCGACATCCTGCCTCTTCGCCATACTCTTTGCGCGTGACCTCCATAGGCTCGCCTCGGTCGTGCTCCCTGCGCCGTATATAGGGGCATTGTCTAGCCATATGTCACTCAGTGTGACACTCAAAGCATCTGGTACGTGGGCACTGGGCTACCAGGTGACCTGTTCTGCCACACTCATGACACTTCCTCTCCTCTCTTCTGCCATTCCTCCTCTCCATGAATTGTCTTCCCTCTCTCGATGTTCTATCCCTTCTCCCGAAATCTCCTTCTCTTCTTCTTCCCACTTCCTGTCTCCCTTTATTCCTTCCTGACTCGGTCCTCCGATACGACACTCGGCTCCACCCTGGTTCTACCTCTTCCTTCTCTTCTTCGTCCCGAGCACTCGCGTCTACCATTTCTTGCGCACACTCCATAAACGATTTCTCTCGGGGTAGGCCATCTTTTCTCCCAGTGTCTCTGGCTACCTGGACCTTCAGGACCGTGGTCATGAATATCATCCATGCCTCTACAGCGCTCGTGTCCATTACCTCCCGCAACTTCTCGTTTATTTTGTTCAACTTTGCGAGAAGGCTTGCGGCGTACTGGCCATTCGTCTGGTTCGGTCTCTTCGACTCCCTGAACATTTGCAGCATGTCTTCTTCTGGGGCCCATCGCCCCCCTCCGTATGCCTTTTTCAGCCTCTCCTTGATCACTGGCCAAGTGGTATCCTCGTCGGCTTGGACCAAATTCAGGACGCTTCTCCTCACTCGTCGAACCAGGGCCACCCGTAACCGTTTGGCATCTAGCTCCTCTAGTAGGTCCGCTGCAACCTGATCCTGAATACTACCCATGATCCCATCCCCGCCTTTAAGGAAATGGTTAAGCTCGCCTATATCCCCGTTGAATTTCTCCAGGTCGGATATTTCTCTTCTAACAACTTGGGCGTTCTCTTTTTTTATTTTCATTTTTTCCAGTGCATTGGTCTCCTGGGCTATTCTGTACGCCTCCTGAGCAGCGGATCCCATGATTCTGTTCTGGTTGTTGTGACTGCAGAGTCAGCGTTGCGGGTCCAAGCACGCTCTGTCCTTGTTCATTCATATTTATAAGTGACTTCCGTGACGTCACAGAAAACACCACGACACAGACTCGCGAAAAACGAGAGAGAAAAGGAAGAAAAGAGAAAAAAAAATCTTCTCGCTCTTATCTCTGAAAGACTCCCGGGTTTCGGCACCACTTATGTGAGTCGGATCGGAAAGAGTAAAAAAAAAGAATAAGTTAGGTTTGAAATGAAACGCTCAAAGACTGGGTAACAACTGACTTTATTAGCAACATAATCCTCTATTTATACTTTATCAGTGTTTATCGGGGTGATTTGGGATTAGTGGCTCTTACTCCTGTAGGTCACATTTAACTTATATATATATATATATATATATATATATATATATATATATTGTACATTGGTTATATGTTGTAAATTAATTTAAACAAATGTAAATAACATTACCAAACCATAAGTTCAAGTAAATGTTGTAAACAATAAAAGACGCAGCTGCAAAAAACTAGTTAGTGGCTGGAAGGGTAGAGCAGGTAGTAGGCGACCCAGACCGAGGCCTGGGTCACTGCCGAGAACAAAGCGCCACCGCAACTGCGATATCATTGGCCACAATAACGCCTTTCATCATTGGCTACTAACAAGCCTCCGCTGAGTATAAGTAGGGCCGGGTTTTGGCCTGTAAATCATGGATCTGCGCATAGCAGAATGAGGAGAAATTTGCAAAGTATCTTATTAATATTTTTCATTGTATAAATTCAAGGGGTTTAGGAAAAAAAAACATGTAAATCATTCTAACAACGGCCCTCTGGACTTCTCTTCCTAACCTCGCTATGTTTTAGTCCAGTCTTGTCAGACCCCACACTCTCCTAGTGGGATTCTCTGCCTTCGTCTCACTAAAACTAGCAGCTCCTTGGGAGAGACCTCTCCCTCGCGGACAACGGTTGGCGTGGCCCTACAAACTTTACCTCGTAGTGTCTCCCACGACAATTCAGTCTGCCTCTCTCCGGTTCACACTCACCTTTGGGATCCGGACGGTTTTCGCCTACCCTCGGATACCGAGTGTGAATTCGTGGTCATTCCAAGACCACATAAACTACCTACTACACTACCTAACCTATACCTCTTCTTCTGAACATAGTGCATTGTCGGGGCACATACCTCTCAAATATGGAGTCAGATAGTAAGACTCGTCATGAAACAATTTTCCAGGTCATAGCTTAATCAACCCTCACTTCGTCACCAAGACTAGGTTAACTAGGCACACCCCTCGTGACGACCCGACATACATGCTAAAAATACATGTTTGGTACTACATTAATTGAGGATTGAGTGAGCCAGAATAGCTCCAAATAAACTGATATTTTTGTTGAAAGTTAAGTTGAAATGCCCCTAATAGGTTCCACTTAGTAGGGGTCTGCTATTATCACTAATGTTCTCCTGCCAACAATCAAACGTCCAATGATGCTCCTTTGAAGTTTCTTAGCATGGCTATTTCCCCCTCGGTCTCTCATGGTATTCAAAATCTCCTGAAAATAATATATTTTTCTGAGGGAGTTCATTATTTACATCTCAAATCTGTTAAAAATGATGTAAATAGTGAAAATCTTATAATGGGTCACAATACAAGGGATATCAGAATCTTCACCCTATTCAAAATGACATTTACCAGAATATTTTTGGGTGATCAAACAATGAGTGACTTCGTCAGTTAAGATTTATTGAAATGATTACATGTAATCAATACAACGTATTTTAATCAGACCAGTATTTAACACAAGGGGAAAAAGCTCCTTAGCCAAAACCACTTTATTGGTCACCTTATCACATAGAGCTCACTGTAAACAAAATGCTAGTTAGTTTGGAGGCGGTTGAGAGAACACCACCGCCTTAGGTGTGGCTCTGGGTTGGCAAGGATGAGTTGGAATTATAGAGTATTAGAATACGGATTAGAACGAACATGGAGACAGAAATGGAAGTTCTGGTAGCGGGAGTTGGCTAGGTCTTAAATGAATAGGATGTTGCGATAAACGTGAAGGGTATGTTTGTTGATGTAGAATGATTGGCTATCTTGCGGACGATTCTGGATTGCAGGCATCGGATGCGAACAATATTGGAGCGCTTGACACCCTTCTCTCCCACAGTCTTTTGATCTGTATTTTTGAACGATTGTTCATGAGGCGAAGACACCTTTTGAATCATCTGCTAGCTTGCACCCAATGTGGGAGCCCCAAGTGAGTCACTTGTCGGGTATAACACCTAGATAGGTGGTCTGGGATTGAACAGGAATGGGTTGGTCGAAAAGCAGAACTAGAGGAAAGGAGGAGCGACGGAGGGTGAAGGTGACATGGAAGGACTTTTAGCATTCACTTTGAATCTTTATTTGGAGCAGCAAAGATTAGGGGGATTCCGTCACGTTATTTATTACTACAAGAAGTAGTTTGAAACGTAGTGGTGATAAATGGTACAGCTCTGGGGGAAGAAGTTTTAAGGTCTGAAAGTAGACTGGGTATTTGCACTGTAGGGGAATTGTAAATATAGGGAGACTGATGAGAATTGGTGGTTTGTAATTAGTATGAACCAAGTAAATAATGTATGGGACACTCTTCACTTATAGAGATGTGAACACCGCGAAGTATCGAACTTTACGGAGCTGTTCATTGGTCACTTCCCGAGTGACTCCCGTATACCAAGCAGGAATAGTCAAAGTGGGTGTAATTGAGGGAGAGGATACCCTTAGTCTACCTCTAGGCTGAGGAAGGTGAAATCGCTTAACTATAGATTTTGGGAGATTTAGAAGACATCGGATTATTTTAAGAGTTATTAGCTCGGGGCTACCAAAAAAAAGAGGATATTGATACGTCTACCAATATCCCCAACAAAAAAAAGGTGTTCCGGAAACACGATTTAGTCTTTATCTAATGAAAAATTTAAAAAAATGGATCGTTTAATTATAACGAGAAGTTAAGATTTATCAGCTAATTTGCACAGCTAATGTTTGTAACATTCAGGGTATTTCTCACATATTAATTTAATTATTGTGTGGAAATTGTAAATTTTCTTTAATGTCCACAAAACGCCTTTCATCTCCGTTTTTCGACAAAGTGGTAGTACTATTTTTGGTCAATAATCTGTGCACAGTTTTGGTGTGCAGCCAGCAGTCAAGGAACAAATTTCCCACCCCCCCACGTCTCATCTCCAAATCTTCGCTTTGGAAAAAAATTCAAAATCATCACTTACGTCTATTTAAAATAATTTTGTAATTGTTATTTTACGATTTTGTTGGCCGATAACGTCGATAACGCATGCGTATATCGGAGTCCAGCCCAAGTTAATGTGATCGAAGTTGTTAACAGGTGACTGTTGAAGCCAATTGGTATGTGTAGTGACTCAACTACATAAGTGTTAAATCACCCTATACTCTGGTGTATATATAATGTATTATAATTAGATGTAAAACATGCTTTTCTGGTAATAAATCATGGAGAGGCCGGTAGTCGTGAAACAAGTAACAGAGGGTCGAAGGTCCTGCAATTAAACCTGAGAGGGTAAGCCACCTGCCCCCAATAAAATAGACCCGAGCAGAGACCTTCAGTCACTTTCCGGCGGTCATAAAATCATGCCATAAACAGTCCTTTAGGGGACGAGCGATCACGTACCTCGGTAGGTGTGACATCATAAAACACACCCTTTTAGACCAACAGTCAATAACTTAAGGGGGATTGGCCACCTGGGCATCATAAAAAATACCCCGTTCAGACGTCTCCACCTTCCACTAGGAAGGGGGTACAGTATTTAAATCAGGAAGTTTCGCCCTGTAGAGACACTCTTTCCCAGGCTCCTCATCCAGACAGCCGCTATCACTCGTCGCGATACGCCAGGGCCCCGGGGCCCTGGGAGTAAGTCCACTCAGCCTTCCACTGGTCTACACTCTCTCTGCCACACCTCTGCGCCGGCACCTCGTCTCACAGCCTCTAGCAGACCCTCTGACGACTTGTACTATTACGCTGCCGATCTCCCGCCCGAACTCTGAAAACTGGTCTTATTCTTTATGAAACCTCTGAACCTCTCTCCTGAACACAGTGTATTGTCGGGACACATCCCTATCAATAAATGGAGTCAGATATTAACGCCGACATGGAACATGGTCCATGTTATAAACTATAACAATCCGCACTTGTCACCAGGGCTAGTAGTGATTAGGCACTCCCCTAGTGACGCCCCAGACAGTATGTATAATGGCATTATCAGCTTAATTAAAATTTAAAAAAAAATATTTAAAATTTTCTGTTCCTTCACTACTAAAAATATTTTTAACAGCCCCGATCTATCTAATAATTAAATAATATGCTAACGATACTGTTTCTTCCACGCCCATATATATATACATATTAATTGGAGGTAACTAGCCCTACATTTTTACCAGGACAATTGGCTTACGAGCTACTGGAAATGTATTTTGGTAGTAGGTTGTTCTCTCCCTTCGGCAACCCTGGACAACGTCGTGGACCCTGGAAGTACATACATTTATTTCTGCTGCGTCTATCAGAAATTTCACCATTTTTGGAAGTTCATCAGTAAGTCAACACGTCCAACAACCAAATGAGGCTATTTAATCAATCGACAGTTAAAGTGATTTGTACTTTTGGCTTTCAAAGTGAATTTTTTTGGAATATATTTCAAATCATTTGTATGTTTCAGTTTTTCATCATGACCGTCAGGTTTTGTCCCAACCCAGTGAAGGGATAGATACCCATTTAACAGAAAAATAATGAACTTGAGGAGGGATCCCTAACTTCCAGGCGTAAAATCACAACTCGCTATCTAACTAACAAGTTATACACAACCAGACACTCCTCCGTACTATTAGTTATGATAAAAGAAAATTTCCCTTATCTATTCATTATTGCTATTGCGTTATGATAATATATTTGCATATGGCGTGGGCCATGGTTTTCTTTCCCCTCCACCATAGTTCCCCTTCCCTTCCTCCTATTTGTGCCTAAAAGCTGAAAAGGTAATATGTCAAAAAAGAGCGACGTAGAAAATGGCAGCTGAAAACAATAATGGCTGATTGATTCTAAGATCAGTAGTCTCGTCATTTTTTTTAATAATAACTAGTTGTGACCGATAATCAAATAGGTTTAATAATTATTCATCTGTCCTCAGCTAAACGTTAGTTTAGGTAAACGAGTAAAATATACAAGAACTAGGTAACCAGCTCATAATAGGTAATTCATTTATCGACTATTTAAGACCTAGAGGTAGATTGTGATCCATGACTAATTTAAGCTGAATTATTTAACAGATTGGTTTAGAGATTGCTGTGTCGCAAAAACGCACACCTGGAACCTTATGTGTGTATCTAAAATGCAGCGAAATTATGATTTATGGCAACTTAGTAGAAAAGGGCTTTTGTGTGCTAATGATATTTACAGTCAGTGAGCCGTCCCAAAGCCTTGAATGTGTAAGTGAGAGAGAAACATAAATACCAGTGACGCGTGACGTTTGATTGTCACGTGACACAAAGTACTTTCATGAGAGGATGATGTTATCAGGAAAGGAGTTAAATAGTGGACAGGTTTTTGTTGAATTTTGAAGTAATCAAGGTCTTAAAGTTTAATTCAATTGATTGTCTCATAAAGCTGTTTGTGCTTTCTTTTTTTTCAAATTGAACGTTACATAAAATTGGGATAACCTTAAATTAATAGAAAAATAACTTCCTTAAACTGCCCAGCTAATAGATCTTTTAGCCAAGAAAAACTGAAGCTAATTCCGAGCTGTCTTCCATTGTCAGTCCACACTTCTACACGACACAGGTTGACTCGAACACAACAGGTGAGACTTACTTGGATTTCTTAACTCAAATCTTGACATTGTTGTCAATACACTGGTCCACCACGATCGACTAATTACAGGAATATTTGGCTTATGCATTACTTTACATATAAATATTTCCTCCAAAATACATTAAGACATTCTTGCCTACCCCAGAATACTTAAAGAGCTAATATCGCTTATTAATACTTTAGTTTAGTAAGGTCGGTTGACATGGAACCCATACACGAGGCTAAAAAGACAAGAACTAAACTTTAGACAACTGTACAGATTACTTCAAAGGACATCCCATCTCTCAATAGAAAACAAATTACTAATTTACAAAGTTATACTGAAGCCAATCTGGACATACGGAATAGAGCTATGGGGGACAGCAACAGAGTCGAACATCAAGCGAATCCAATCCTTTCAATCAAAAGTCCTAAGAACAATAGTAAATGCCCCTTATGATGTCTGTAACAAAACCATTAAGAATATATTAATACCATATTAATATACGTTACTTTCTCGAACTCATTCCTTCCCAGTTCATGAAACTCCATAGTAACCTATCCAACCACCCCAATCCCCTAGCCCAGTCATCGCACTGCACCACTCATCCCTGCAATCCTCCTCGGAGACTGAAACGTCAGTGGCCTCGTGACCGGCTATAAATGTGCAGCAGTGGGAGTCCTTGCAATGGCTAGCTTCTCCAATCTTGTCCTGGGCGTATGTGGCTCTTCGTCAGCCTCTTCTGGCTCTTATCCAGTGACGTGGCTGACAGAGGAGCGTGGGGACTTCCCAAGACTCCGCTTCGTCTTTCGCATGAGAGGGAGGTGACAACCATGTGGATTTATCACAATTACTTATTGCCCAATGAGTCCGATTGTGATTTTATCATAATAAAGTTGTTTTTGTAGTTCAGTAAGTAAAAATAAAGAAACTATAATCTAATGAATACAAATTATTGAGACTTATGATCAACTTATTATCACATAAGATTACAAATACCACCCAGTTTTTTTGAAAAAATACAGCAGTTAATTAACATATAATTGTCAATTAATATCACATCGATATTAATAAATTAACATTCATTGTTAATTAAATTAATTGATGGTAGCTACGCTACATATTATTTAATGAGAGCAAAATAAAGGTCTGATAAAAAAAATGGATGTTACTTATGACTCGACCTTACGACTTGCTTCGCAATAACTTATTTTACTATATTCGTCCCTTCAATATTGTAATTGATTTCATTTAAACTGTCAACTGATGCGAGATCTCACATCCAATAAGCGCGTGTGTGTGATCATTACGATCCATTCACAATTACAGTATAAATGTGACAAATTAATATTTCATAAACCATAGAATTATAAAGTATTTGAGCGGAGTGTTGCCACTTCGTAAGACCCATACGCTGCGGCCCTAAAGAGCTTCAGGTTAAATATACCCCCTGGCAGGCGCTGAGCTAGTCAGAGAGCACCCGCCAGCCTCAGAGGTTATGCCCGCTACCGGCGCATTCCCTCACCCACGGCTTGGCACTGTCCCAATCTGCCAAATCCTCGCGCAGTACACCTATCATTAGGCCCTATTAAACAATATTAACCAATCATATCTTTATTAATAGTTATTAAATTCAGATAAAAAAAAAAAGTTAATAAGTATGAACGTCAAAAATATTTGTCAAGCATTACATGCACGGTACCGGGAAAGACAGGAAATGATATTTAGTTGACTTAGGGTAGGACCCGTGATTCACGAAGCTTTCAGTGAAGAAAAAGCCTTTGACATATGCCTTACGAATAAACTAAATGAACATCGTTGTCGGGTCGTCACGAAGGGGGTGCCTAGTTACCCTAGCCCTGGTGACGAAGTTAGGGTTGATTAAGTTTATAACCTGGACAATCGTTTCATGGCGGTCTTACTATCTGACTCCATTTTTGATAGGTATGTGCCCCGACAATGCACTATGTTCAGGAGAAGAGGTATAGGGTAGGTGGTGTATGTAGTTTATGTGGTCTTGGAATGACCACGAATTCACACTCGGTATCTGAGGGTAGGCGAAAACCGTCCAGATCCCAAAGGCGAGTGTGAACTGGAGAGAGGCAGACTGAATTGCCGTGGGGAACACTGCTTGGTAAGCTTGCAGGGCCACGACAACTGTTGTCCACTAGGCAGAGATTCCCACTAGGAAGGTCTGACAACGCCAGACTAAAACGTAGCGAGGTGAGGAGAGAGATGCAGAGGTTTTTCATAAAGAAGAAACCATGTTTCAGAGTTTAAGCAGAGCAGCTACGAGCCAAATAGTTCCCAGGAGAATGAGAAGACCATGTTTTTGAGTAGAGCAGCAAGCGCCAGTGCAGAAAGAGAGGAGAGAGTAGTGTTCCAAGTGACGGTCCGGTTCGTTATGCTAATTCTCTCTGAGGCCGGGGGTTATATAGGAGGCCAGCACGTAGGGTGGGGATAAGTCCCCACCTACGGCTGTTTCCCCCACTAGTTCAGTTCCTCCCCCCAATCTCACTGACGTCATAATCTTTATTAAACATAACAAAACATAGATACATATTTTCTGATATTCATTTGATGACATAGATACAAGGTCTGATACGAGAAGAGGGGAACTTATAATTATTCATGATTAAGAGGTGGCCACAACAATCGTATTTGAAAAATTAAGTAAATGGCGATATTTAGCTTACATCATAAATATGATGGCTACATAAGCTGTCATATGTCAGCTCTTTCTATGACCTTACTTCTGTCACCGTGTTATTGTTGTACTCTTGCTTAACTTACATACATGACTGTATATATATATATATATATATTTTTTTTTATTTTAACTTCTTTGTTGTGCTAAAATCCTAATCTGCCTTATTAGGCAATAAATAATCGAGATAAATATTCTCATTCATACCATATTTACAATTCATCATTCACTGGCTCATTCATAAAATATTTACAAACTGCCCAGAGGCCTCCCAAGTCCACATGTTTGTCGCCTTCCTCACATGCGAAAGAGGAAGCGGAGTCTTGGGAAGTCCCCCATGCTCCTCCGTCAGCCACGTCACCAGATACAAGCCACATTACTATAAATACAATATATAAGTAGCCATAACACCTTGTATTGTCACCCATTGTAAATTTACTGTAATGTATTAAGCATGTTGTGATAAATTTGGATTGCTTCGAAGATATAAAATAAATGATGATTTTAAAAATTCTTAAATATGTCTAGTGATCATCAGACCCCGCCTAATGGCAGAGGACACAATATGCCTACTTAAAATCACTCTGAGGCCCTTTACTTGTGATAGCCATATATTAATGGGTTTCGAAAACTTTCCAAAAAATAGCGCATATTTCTACAACTTTTCCCCCAGGGCTAATGGTTAATATATGTCCCATGAAGTACATATCGCACCCTATGATTTACGAAAAAAAGGATATGGGAAGATTTCGTAAGAGCTCGACAGAGTCGAAACAACGAATAAAGTGTAATTATTACAGACCGTTGTGTCACGATCACACTTTGTGCATTTGTGTATTTAATTGGAATATTTCGCTTAAGCAGATAGCCGTGAGTAGTTTTGCTGTGCATGTATATACTCAATCTCAGCATGATCACTTGTTTTAAAGTGCAAAGTGACAAGTAAATTTATTTTCAAATGTTGTTTACAAACATTTGAACTGTCGTCCACAGGGAGAGAAACAACGCAATAGAGGTGTCTAGTTTAAAAAAAAAAATCATCTGTTTAGCTAGAAACTTGTTAATTCCACCGTTAGGACTAATTATTTTTATTTTTATTCAAAACCCCTTTATTCAACAACATTTTTACAATTCATGATCGAAATTCAATGAACAATATTTACAATGTTCTCCTCGTGCTGCATGCGCAGATGCATTGGAAGGAGGCAATATTTACAAAAACAATTTTCTATTTGTACTTAAAATTACAATACAATGTGTACTAGGTGATGGGTCTTACCTTCAGACTAATTAAAACAGGCCAGATGGTACTAATCTGAGAGCGTATTCGTACGAATTGAAAAATAAAATAAGTCATACCTCCCTCCCTATTTATCGAGAGACGTTATTCGTGTTTGGAAACTGTTTGTAACATATGATAAATATTTTGGTAGTCGTAACCAGGATTGTTTCTTTCACTCCTTCTCACTGTCTAAAACCCACCCATCACCGGGAAATTGATGTTTAATTTTTAAAAACAATCAGCAAAAATACAATTAGGAAAAGCGAACTGGTCAGAAATTACTTGTATTTAGGATGTGACGAAGTTGTGAAGATAGGACTGAGTGGGGGGGGGGGGGGGCTAGACCTGTTGGTCGGCGATGGTGGGGGGCAGTCGATCTCAGTCCGTGGCCGACTTTCCGCCAACGAACGAGCCGAGGATATGCCTCCTCCACATCTTTGAGCCCTCCACTTCTTGCACAGGACAGCTCTTCTAATCGACCAGGATGGCTGACAGCGAAGGAGGATCCGAGCAGGATGACGTCTCATTCCTCAGAACGGTAAGGAGCATTCATCTCCTCCGCCTTCCTTGTTTTTAGGACCGAAATAGACGTTTCACCTTTGCCAGCTCTTACTATTTCTTTCTTAATAATTCTTCTAGTTTCGATCACATCTATAATTACCCCTATTCTTTATAATTATTTGCTTTTCTATTAAGAACATTAGGAATGATATTTTTTTTTTAATTGCCTAGAAATAAACATACTTGCACTGAATAATTCATAACATGTTTTAATAATTGTATCTTATACGTGTAAAGCTCGAAACATTCATGATGGTCGAAGTATGGTATATGGTAAAGCATGGTGGTATGTTCTGTCTGTAGACAGTTATCACCAGCGTGGTTTAGATACAAAATTCATGTAGCAAAATTAATATCTTTTTGTAAATACTAAAATAGTCGTTTTGTACATTTCACGTTGATAACATAACGTGAACAAAGGTTAAAAACAAAAATTCGAGCACACCTTAATGGCATCCCATTAAACATCTTTATAACATTATAAGTACTTTTGATGTCGAAGTTTCAATATTGTAATACATTCCATACAAACGGCGATTTCTAACTGGGCAACCAACTCAAATTTTAATTTGGTAGGATTCATGCGTATGATTGATCATACGTCTTTCTCCAGAAAAGTATCTTTAAAGATATTAGCTGGCTAAAAAACGAAATCTTAAACCAATAAAATATGTAACGCCTCTATTGTCTGAAAATAAAGCGATATTTTTGAGCTCCCCAAAAGAAATAAGGCTCGTCTTTAACAAGTGCCAAAACTCATGAAGGGATAATGAGTGATTTATCTACCGTTTTAATCTAGCACTGTTATTATTTTAACTGATATCGTTGTTATTAAACATTAACGACTAGGAACTCAAATCCAAAAACAAGCTTTATTTCCTCGTTTTTCTAATTTTTTGGAATGTAAAAAATAAAAATCCATGACAAGCAGCTCTATTTAAAAACTGCCACGTATACAGTCAAATTAGTTTCCTAAGATGCATACTCCAAGGTTCATATGTTTGGGATCTTTAAATATGAGAACGGAACTGAAACTAAAATAAATGTAATGTCTGTTTTGGTTGTTCCAGCATACATTTCCATAAATAAGTAAGGACTTGTTTATTAAACATCACAAGCACTACCTCCTCTCCTCATTTCAATCGTTTTAACTGGGAAGTGTTTAGTTTGAATTATTTTTCTAGCCTAAACGTTGCTTGGTTGTTTTCACTATCGGTTTACTTAGAGTAATGTAACAAATCGCATGAGACTATTAAATGTGTATCAGCCCCCTCAAGAAAAATTTAGGACTAGGATCTTCAAATACTTCAGCTTTACTCTCCAATTAGTGCTTTGAGAACGAGTGCCCCCCTCTCTTCATAACCAGAAGCATGGACAAAGTCGTTGATATTGAGTCAAGAACTTTTAACGATAAGTGCTCGTGAGAATTTTAAAGCCAGATCAAAGTTTGACTTTCCTCTCGACCTGTTGCCATCTTGCTTCGAGTTATTTCCGGTTACTCTCTATAACTTATTTGGCACTAGTTATCGACAGATCCGTTGTATTAACGGTTCGCAGATTACTTTTTGATGAACAATTAAGGAAGTTGAGATGTGACCTTCGCCTTGTGTATTCATTGTTGTTTTTTGTAGTCTCTTGTGCCCTGTGAGTCAAAAAATTTTTTTTATTAGTGTTGAAGCCCCTTAGATTTTCCGTTTATGGTAGGAAAGGACTAACAGGCCCTGTTCCCTTGCTTACTTGTATCATAAGTTAAATAATCGTTGTAGAGGAGAGTCTTTTAAAAGAAAAGAAAGAAAAGCTTTATTATGAAGTACAAGCAGAATACTGTTATATATAAATATTAAGAGTTACGTTACTACATACTGGGTGGAAGGTCTAGGGACGAGTGGGGTCTGGGGCTAAACCTGTGACATATATGTATAAGAAAAGGGTAAGATTCTGGGAATAGGGAGTAAGGGAAGTAAGGAGGGTTGCTTAGTTAAAAATAACAGGGAACCATCGGTGACTTCCATGAAGTCACGAGGCAGGTATACAGTTCTGCTCAAGCCCCTTCTACTTGTGCTAAGCATTATAAAACTATGGAGAGAGTGATGGGGAAAACAAAAGCATGGTTAATTCGAGAGATTTTACGAAAGATGTCGTGTTTATTAAAACATATTCGTGGCTTCTTCAAGTCCTCCTGATCTCGTGAAACAAAATGGTTTTTTTTTTAAGAAAACAGGCTCGATTTTTTTCTCATTAAATCGTTAAGTGCTCTTGCGTGCTAACTGAGTTTCTGAAATGTGTGCTTTAAAAATGAAACATTCTGCGTTACTCGTCATATCTAACCCCTCCATCAGGTGAGCTGTATAAATCATTAGTCACAAGCTCCTTTATCCGGTATTTACAATAGTTTACCTAAATGTTGCCATGGCCTCGAACACGAATCGCCTTCATTTCAAAAAAAATTAACTAATCAATTTTCAAAAGTCTAAATTTGTAAAAGTTCACTAGACTGTGCACCAGAGCATAAATTTTGATCCATAAGACAGAAGTAAGCTCATTACAAATATTTGCGAACCAAGTGCATTCGCTTTCGAATTCAATTCAATAGAACCCTCTGAACTTTAGTGAGATCTGTAAAGTAAAGAATAAGCAATGTCTATAGTGGGATTATGTTATCAATTATAACCCACAAAAGCCAAACAAAAATGTAATTTGAATAGATTTCAATGCAGTTTGGCTAAGTTCAATTTCTGACAAAGTGTTTCCTTTATTAACTGACTGTCCAATTTATCTAATGTTCTTATAAACAATAAAATAATTGATACCAGATGGTAAAAACATAACTATACTTAAATTTATATCAATTAATCAATACATTAATAGTCACTTATGGACAACAATTATTGATATATATCAGCTTTATGCTGTAATTACTTATCTGTCATAAAAATTACTTCTATCATTCAATCTGATGTCTCCAAGATTTATTCTTGTTTATTATTGTTATTGTGAGAACCGCATGATTAAGCTAAAATAAAGACAATTTATACTTATTTTTATATTTGTTAGTTCACTCCATATTATTTTTTTAAATAATAAAAAAAGTAAGATAACAAAAAATGTTCCAACCGCGTGGATGAGTGCATCATTAATGAAAATAATGCATGAAAAATATGTATCGGGTTATATTGACAGTGAGAACCCTAGGGTTAACGATACGAAACCATGTCAAATGGTAAAATGTTTAACTTATTCAATAACAGGAAGATTTTTTTGCAAACTGGTCACAAGCAGTGAGAACACTACAGGGAATTCAACACATCAATAGTCATAATAAAGTGTGGAGACGTCCTTCTGGCTCTTGATCAATTCTTCATTTGCCCGGACTCACCAAAGCCTTTGCGAGTTAAAGATGGCTGTTGCCACACTGAAACGTTCTGATACCCGATGAGTTGACGGAAGTGCTTCTTCCAGATGTGTGCAGAGGAATCTTGTATCTTGAAGGTGTACCTGGAGGAGTGGAATGCCAGATGAACCACCACACGCCGGGGAGGACCCTCAGAATGTATTATCCTTCGGTCAAAAATAGACTGAGGGAGAAGTGGGTTTCCACGAACTATCGGAGCATCACGACGTTCACTGTACATGGTTGATTTCAGAGCTGACAGAGATTAGTAGAAAATTTGCCACGCCTTTCTGATCTTTGTCAGGAAGGAAGACCTACATCTAGAAGAAGCAGCGTGTGAAAAAGCATAGCTTTAAACTTATCTTGAGACTTGGGAAAGACTCAAAAGTCAGAGAAAAGGAACATGTTTTTTATCCGTTTCACATAATTTTCTTTAGTTTTAGGTTACAAACGACTGACCTGGAACCGACATACGAGGCTAAAAAGACAAGAACTAAACAGGCGCTTTGGACAACTGCACAGACTACTTCAAAGGACATCCCATCTCTCAATAGAAAATAAATTACTTATTTACAAAGTTAAACTAAAGCCAATCTGGACATATGGAATAGAGCTATGGGGGGAAAGAAAAAAAATGTCGAACATCAAGCGCATCCAATTCTTTCAATCAAAAGTCCTGAGAACAATATTAAATGCCCCTTATTACGTCAGCAACAAAACCCTTCATAACGATCTTAATATACCCTACATTCTTTAACTCATCCCTTCCAAGTTAATGAAATTCCATAGTAAACTATCCAACTACCCTAATCCCGTAACACAGTCATTGCACTGCACCGCTCATCCCTATAATCTTCCTCGGAGATTGAAACGGCAGTGGCCTCGTGACCGTGACTATACTCGTGACTCGTGATTATAAATGCGTGACAGTGGGAGTCCTGTCAATGGCCAATTTCTGTATCATGTCCTGAGCGTATGTGGCTCTCGCACTCTTCGTCAGCCTCCACTGGCTCGTACCCGGTTACGCGGCTGACGGAGAAGCGTGGGGGACTTCCCAAGACTCCGCTTCCACTTTCGCAGGCAAGGGAGGTTACTAACATGTGGATTTAGGAGGCCTCTGTTTAACTTGCTTCTGGTTTCACCTGCCCAAGGAGGTAGTAAGGACTATCAGCAACCATAAATTAAATTTATATTTAAATTAAAAATAAAATATAATAATAATTGATAAGGTATTAGAGGTATATTATAGAACAAATTTATATATTGCATTATTTGAAAGTTCGCTGTACATGGTCACGTATTCAATAGATTGCGTTTGCATTCAGAGCGAAAGATCGAAGTAGCAACAGGTGGGGGAGGCACGATCCCATCCATACTAATCCTAACAACATTTCAACCCTTAATAAGTAAACACATTAAATGATGATTTAGTAGCTGAAATGGATGAAGTTCAAAATTAAATATATTTCCGAATTCTTTATGAACTGACTTTATTTTATTCTTAATTCATCTTTAAATATATGATATCCACATTATATCATCATTGAATTAGCCTTAAATTTTTATTGTTTTTTTTTTGTAGTTATTGAGCTAATAACCGAACGTTTCATACAAAAAATAAATATAGTATTAATTTATAACCTAGACTTAGGTGTATTTCAAAAACGCATTAATGTTTCAGTCTGAAGGACAGTAAAAATGGAAAACTTCAGTCCTTGCAATCAAACGATTAAAGTAAAAGATTTGATGTGACTTTCTACGTATCCTGCTTACAGACTACATAAACACCAACTGACCATGTTAGCACATATGTACAAACTGCATTTTCATCATGTGCTTAGCACAATCACCGTAATCAAATCAAAACTGTAAATATAGACGATTCTGGGAGCTTCTCATTTGTTATAAACAATTCTGCGATAACAGTTATAAAATCGTAAATTCGTGGAGTTTCTCCGCTTCTGTAACACGTACTATAAACAATCCCTGGAAAATGTAATGTCTTCTGGAACTACTACTGTAACTTAATAACCATTAGTAACGTAATGTTCTTTTTTTTTTTTAAATGATCGAAACTGAAGATGAGGTCTCTCTGTTTCCTCTGACAAGGGAATGGCCCCATAAATAACACAAGCCAACAGGTTCCGGAGTATTTAGGGCTCATTTCATATGAATTTGATGCCCTGAATTCAAATATGGCATTAGTTTTTGCCTAGGAGTTCTAAGATATAACATTTTAGTGAAATGTATACGTTACACTATTTTAAGTTCATTAAATTTAGTGAATCCATGGGTCAAACAATAATGATTAAAGACGGAATATTTATTATTATACTATACAAATATTATTATATATTGTCGGGTCATCACAAGGGGGTGCCTAGTTACCCTAGCCTTAGTGACGAATTGAGGGTTGATTAGGCTATGACCTGGACAATTGCTTCATGACGGGTCTTACTATTGTACTATCTGACTCCATATCTGACAGGTGTGCCCCGACTGTGCACTATGTTCAGGAGAAGAGGTATAGGGTAGGTATTGTTGGTAGTTTATGTGGTCTTGGAATGATCACGAATTCACACTCAGTATCTGAGGGTAGGCGAAAACCGTCCGGATCCCAAAGGCGAGTGTGAACGGAAGAGAGGCAGTCTGGATCACTGGGGGAGACACTACTAGATAAAGCTTGTAAGGCCCCAGAGACTGCAAGGAAGAGATCTCTTCTGAGAAGGTGCTAGTTTTAGCAAGACGAAGGCAGAGAATCCCACTAGAAAGGTGTGGGGTCTGACAAGGCCGGACTAAAACATAGCGAGGTTAGGAAAGAGAGATGCAGAAGTTTTTATAAAAGAGAAGGCCAAATCTAGAAGCATCAGTGCAGCTGCAAGTACCAGTCCAGGGGTGAGCCGCAGTTAGAATGACTTATCGGCTAAAACTAGGGGGTATATATAGCCTCAAGTAGCCAATGGGCTGGGGTCTTATTCTGGCCAATCGTATCCAGCCAATAGGGCGAGGTTTTATTCCAGCCAACCGCATTGCAGGCCTGGATGAAGCTCGAATGTTCTAGACCAAGACCCAACCCCTCTACAAGGGCCCAGGGGCTACCAGACCCCCTGCCTCTGAGCTCGTTTTTGCAGCTGCGTCTTTTTTTGCTTACAATAATTACACTGATATGACTTGTGGTTTGGTAATATTATTTACATTTGTTTAAACAAATTTAAAACATATTATAACCAAGTTACAAATACATATACAATAGAGTATAGAGTGATTTATCTTATGTAGTTAGCGGTCGCTACATATATAAAGATAGAGGAAAAAGTCATTGATGAAACCTACTAGTCACTCAACCTTTCGGAACCTTCTTTTATAGTATTAAACAGATTTAAGAGTACATAAGAAAACAGTTGGGAATAAAATATAAAGTATAAAAACTAAATTAATATTAAAATTTGAGGAACAAATGTATACATAAATGGTAATTAATATGAACAACAGGTGCAACAGTTTTCAAATACAAACCAAGCCAACTAATATTCCAATAAAGTTTTGCTTATTTACGTTCTTGGCTTAGTGGTTGTTTAGAGAAATAAAAATACTGGCAAGAATATAATTACATAACAAAATAAAACTAAGAATAGGGAATAAATAAATAAATAAAGTGAACAAGTTAAAATAATATAAAATTTAATATAAAAACATAAATATTATGAATAGCAGATGCAACTGTAGGTATTTTTGCTGAATGTGAATTGTAATTGATATTAGTCAAACTCTATTACTTTCCCGCTGATTATACTTCATACTTGGGTTGTATCAGATCATTAGTGCGTGGAGTGAGATCACTGACCGAGCACGGAGTACAACCCCGAACATGATAGCAGCGTGAGCTGACTTAAGCGCTTGTGTATACAAACAAAATGAATGCGTATTTGGCTCTAAAATGGAGGGGGGGGACATTATTTTTCGAGGTATTAAACACTTTTTTAGGATTTTATCCGGTTATCATAAGCTAGTTGCAGTAGGCTTTAACATTTTCTGAATAGTTTGGAAAAGTGAATATTATTGTTTTTGAAACGACACGGGTAGTTAAATTTCCTGTAAAATTCTAAAAGGTTCGTTACTTGCTTTACAAAATAAACTCCTGGATCGTATAGCTAATCGTACAGTCAAAGCACACTTTAAAGATGTGTCGGACAGATTACTCGACACAGCAGTTAATGCATTATTGAAATATCAATTAGTTCCGCTCAGATTCCCTTTCTCTTAATTACTTATCAAGCTACTGAGCAGGGCCGTTTCATTATTTGTGTACTACACTGTAATTTTTCAAATCTAATGATAAAACGTTTCAGAATATAGAAACTTTTTGAAATTAGATTTAATATTCCCCCTAACGATCAAATAAATATGTCCAGCTGACAAAAAATATAAATATATAAAATGTAAAAAAATATATTTGCAATATGAATCTTATAAAAAGAATTTTCCAATTTACCAATCTCTTATTCATTATTTATTATAATTAAATAATCACATACAAATGAACGATTTACTCATTCGGTTATCTGTGAGTAATACAATCATTGCACTCCTGTAGCTGGAAAAGACTTTTCCCGGTAGTTGGATGCATGAATTTGTGTTTTATTTATTATATTTGTCTTCTTATATTTCTCCCAATAAACGGTTGACAAATTTCATTTTGTTGATTAAAATTAATGATTGGATCCCTCAAAGTCCAGAGATGACTGAACGCTGTTTTGAATATGATTATTTAATTTAAAAAATAATAAATGAGAGACTGGAAATACTGAGAGAATACGGAGTAGACCAGAAGACTAGGAAACTAATAGAGCTAACACTAACGGACACCGAATCCAAGGTAAAATTCCAAGGAGCCATCAGCCAACCTTTCCAAATACTAACAGGGCTCAGGCAAGGAGACGGCCTCTCCCCAACACTGCTGAACGTAGTCCTGGATAAAATCATGAAAGAGCTATGGAGAACCAATAATACGGGTGCGACAATAGGGACCAAGAACAACCACGTCAAAATAAAGTGCCTTGCCTACGCAGACGATCTTCCCCTTTTAGCGGAAACGGAAGAAGAGACGATCGCCCAAATAAACACACTGACAGAAATAGCCGAAAAAACAGGTATACAAATCTCTTACGAAAAAACAGAACTAATGACTACAGACCCAGACTTCGAGAAGAAAGCAGTAGAAACCAAATACGAACCAATAAAAGTAACACAAAAATTTAAGTACCTGGGTGAGACTATATGTAACAACGGTTCGGAAAAAGAAAGTATGAAAGAAAGAATCACCAAACTAGAGAGACTAAGTTTTGCAACCAGTAACGTATATAACAAGAAAAACCTGTCCACTAAAGCGAAAATAAGACACTACAACACAGTCGTTAAACCGGTAATATTATATGGGACGGAAACCTCATGCCTCCCTAGTCTAGAGAAACTACTGAGAACAGAACGAAGAATCCTAAGAAGGATCTACAGCCCCAAAAAGACACAAGAAGGATACAGACTGAGATCCAACCAACAAATCTACAAAGACACGAAGGACCTAGAAACGGACATGAGGATCAGGAGATTGAAATTCCACGGGCATATGGCCCCGGAAAGACTAAACAAGAAAATATTTCAGAAAATCCGAGGATGCAAAAGCTCAAGGGAATACACCAAGCAGATAAAGGGAGAAACGGAAAGACAAGGAATAACGGACCAGGATGGTCAGGACGGAGAAAGATATAGGAAAAGACTGAAAGAAATCAAGGTTCTTGTGGGCAAGAAAAAAACGAAAAAGGGAGTAGCGTGGACAGAAGAAAGAAGACAAAAGCACGCAGAGATAATGAGGGGGAAATGGAAGGAAAGGAAAAACAGAAACAAAAAAAGAACCGAAAGTAATGATATTCGCGTGGTCTTTAAGGCCTTTCCGTGACAAAAAAAACAATAACAAATGAGAGACTACTGGTTAATTATTTTTCTACAATATGTGCTAATTACTATTAAATCGAAATGGCGGGTCCCTCTGGTCCTCTTTCGCAGATCTTTTGTATTTGTAAGATTTTTTTTGTCAATCCCACCAAGGACAAATCAGTTCCGAATAACCTGGACTTAGGTGTAGTCCAACAATAAATCTTATCCCAATGTAATCAATATGCAAGGGATTGATCGGCACTATTCAAAAATTATCCTTGCAAAAAAAAAACTCCAGTCATGTTAGTTCTTAAAATCTACTTGAGATTACAGACATATTTAAACGCGAACAGCGGCCAGACAGTTGAAGAAGTTGACGCTACAGTTTGCAATTTGTTATTCGGCCCCCCTCTTGAGGGTGAACTTGTGACAATCCATTTTTGTAAGGTCATTCATCCAGGCCAATGAGCCAATACCCTTGGTGTGCGAAGCATAGTTATTTCTCGAATAAAATTGGCATTATTTGATGAAAAATAATTTGCATAAAACTGGCATCTTTCCACCCAAGCTAATTGGAGCACATTTTCGTTTTAATAACTTTCGTTTTGGCGGCCTTATAAATACCATTAAGGGCAAATTTTTTTTTAAAAGAGCAGACTGTATGTAAGAAAGCAAAGTATGTAAGAGCTTACGCATCGAAATATAGAACAGCCTGCGTGAAACCAACCCATCGAAATTACAGGACAATTTTCAGGGCGTTTCTTCCGTTCTTTATCGGAAGAAGAAAGGAGCTACAAAGAGCACGATTTCGAGGAAAATAGCATCCCTCAGCCCATTCCCTGTCGGGAGTCTCCTAACTCTACTTAGGGAATTGAGATATAATTCACTATCATAACGATTAGACTAAACCATGCTATCGTGAAGCACTTATGCTAACTACCAGAGCTCCACGGCATCCTCACATAACATTTTTACCAAGCCCAATGAGTTAGTGCCCTACATTAAATAGTTACATGGCAGCAATCCTTCGGATCCCTGTCTGCCTGTCTGTTCGACTAAAGTGGTCTTGTCAATGCTCAAATCAATCCGAAACTTTAAACGTATATTCAATGAAACCCGGATCACTCTGATGATTTGATAGAGATATAGTAGATAGAAGCATGCGCCAACATCAACTTTGATAATACAAAATTAGTATTAAGATCCAAGAAATCACTTATTTAATATTGCTCAAAGTTTTAGCTATTCAGATATGTTTTTATCAAAAAAAGTATAGTCAAACATTGGTACGTATCAGGTGTTTTCTTTCAACTAGACCCGTAAAAATATTGAAATATGAAACTATGGCACACTATTCTCTTGCCAAAAAATAAATATGATCGATTTGAATTAATGCAATATTGAGACGAAAGCAAAATTATTAAATCCACTTATTCTCAGCTATGAATCAAATCATACTAAATCTATGAGATATTTGTGAAAAAAGATAATTAATTGTTATAGCTGGGTTTGGCAAGATTATTTTCTGTAGCAGACAGAAATGCGAACTCGACCAATCAATAGAAACCTTCAATAGTCCACGAGCGGGGCCTGATATTTTTAGAGAACAATAAAAGTATCTAAATTTTAAAAGAGATTAATGCATAATGACTCGTTTTAAATTATGGGTATATATTTGAGGGATTTGACGTAAAAATGAGCAGGTTGGTATCACTGATTTGCCTTTTAACGATATTTTCCCCGAAGATTTTTTTTCATCTCAAATATATTCCATCTAAACGAATTTATGACTCTGAGGTCCAAGCACTTCCTTAATAAGCTACCCAAGCACAATACTCCTAAATACAAACTCCACGAATCATCGCCCTAACTCCCACAAAATACTATAGTTTTCTTACGTGCATTTATGATTGGATCCATGGATCACACACTCATCCCTTCCTTCATTAGACTGCTAAAATATCAATCAGAAAGATCGCTGACCAGCAGCATCACACATACGACCTACCTCGTACCTACAATCCCCTCGAAGATTCATGGCCTCGTAACCCCCTATAACTAACCCGTTATTGTTCGTGGTAGTTAGATTTGTGGTAAAATCTGTTTAAAAGTAAGACTCTTCATAGGGCTAGGAAATTACCTTATTGTTGATATGTTTACATTAGCATTGTTTATTTTAACGTAGATCCACTTATTTGTTTTTCCTTCTCAAATCACGCATTTAGACTATAACACGCGACCATTTTTCCATTGAAGGAAATGTCTGTTAACATGACAGAAATTGTTCATGAAAACGGCAATAATGGTGGTTTTTTTTAACCTAATTAGTTACTCGAAGTTGAAAAAAAAATCTTTACATATAAAATAAAAATACTAGCCATGACTCATAAAATCTAATGAGCAATAAGTCCTAGGAAGCGGAAATTTTGCACGGCGATTCTTAAAATTTTGTAGAGGTGCTTTAGGTTTTTAATAAATCTAAAAATTATTTTCAAGTTAACAGGACGTAGAACGCATGGTGTTTATATCTAATACAATCGAGGCGCACTTACATTTTTTTTTTTTTTGGAAAAATTTGACTCCTAAAATTTTCCAATGGCCTTAACCCATTTATCAGCTTATTTTCTGAGTTACTTTTTTTTTTTCCTTTCATAGCCCCTTTAAATTTACAGGTAATTATATATAATTATCGATCCTGAGGCGAATCTATTTACAAATTATTTTTGTATTTCCTGTAGCATCGCTACACTACATACAGGTTTTGTTATTTTATAAAAATTACATAATGACTAAACAAGTATAATGATGTACATTATACGTGACTGGACTGAACTGACTCTAATAAAAGTGATGGGGCTCACCTTTTTGATCAAACTTAAAACTAACTTACATACTAATTCTTAACCTAATTTCCCCACGATAGTCTGTGCCATCTATGCGGTAGGGGTGGTGGGGTCATAGTGTTAAACACTGGGTTGGTTAGGTGCTGCAACGAGTCAAAAAACTTGATGGGTCTCAGGCGGATGAACTCACCCACCGACGGCACACCAAGCAACGTCGGTCAGCGTTCTTCAACCTCTCGAGAGAGGTATGTCGGGCCGCTTTTCGCAACCAAATCTGGAAATGCTGGAGACATTTGGCTGTATTGTCAGTCAAGTGGGTAAATAGTGGGGCGCCGTAAAACAGAGCTGCCCAGAGGACAGTTATAGATGATCAGTTTGAGACGGAGAATGAACGCGAAACTACATTCTTAATAGACTGACGAAGGCATTTAATTAGCGGGTGGTGAAATGGCTTGCATAAATGTTTCACGAAATAAAGGTTCTTCGTCAAAGAAAATTCCTAGTTGGAATATTATATTTAAATGCCATAAACAGCCCTGGTTGTCCCACGTTACTGCCTTCAACTGATGTACATAATGTAATAAATAAACAGAGATTTAATAAAACTAATCAAATAGTGTACTGCATTAATGATTTTCATACTTTTTTGGTGGCTGGCTTCTTCGTTCAATTTTTCCAGCGTTCAGCGCTTGCTTAAAAAAAAAATATTTGAGACGATTGAAAAGAAAATAATGTAGGAGAATACGGTATTTTAAATGTGCGTGTTAATGCTTGCTATGAAAGATCTTCCAAGATATTTGAAAAGATGAGTCAATATGGTTGAATTTTCACTATGAGTAGATCCTGATACTTGTGTCAAGGGGTGAAAGAGCGTTTTATCGATTGAATACAAGGCGTTATGACCAGCGAGGGGGTGCCAAGACTGTGTTCTCTAGCAGAGATGAAATAATTTTAGCTCGCCCAGGCGGGGATCTTTACTTTGGCCATTATAGTCCTGCCCTATTGCAACCACTCGCTCAACTAGTGGCACCTTATCCTTTATGAGAATGGGTTTTCGCGTGGGACCCGACCTGTAGGGGGTCCTATAAAGGTTGATATTACTACTTAGATTTGCATTTTATTGATCGTTACATAAATTTTGTTTTATTAAGTTGTGTGTATGTTTATTCTTCGTATCTCTCTTTAAATTTGATGGTAATTTACATTATGTATAAATTATACGTATATAGTTATATTATTTGATATTCCTTCGGTTTTTTTTACAGCGTTGGGCTCTAAAGTGTGAGTACATGCCACTATGCTCAACCATCGTTAGTAGAAAATAATAAAAATACAATACCCTTGAGAATTATGGTGTAATTAATTTAGTGAAATAAAGGGTGTCCCAGAATTAACGCAAGATTTGATTTAAATAGAAAACACAGTTTTTAGTATTTTTGTTGTTATTTTTTTTATTGAATCATAAAGTAAATTGGACAGGGTTATTTATAGAATAACACGAAATGGCCTCCACGACTTTGCTGGCAGATACGCACTCTTTTGTCGAAATTTGGCCCAAATGACCATTTGGCATAAATGTGGTTGAATTTCGTTGATGCAGCTATGAATTTCCTCTTTTAATGCACGGATGGATGTGGGCTTATTGACATACACCTTTGACTTCACATAACCCCATAAAAGGAAATCTAAAGGTGTTAAATTACACGATCTAGGGGGCCAATTATGATCACCGAAACGAGAGAGAATCCATTCAATGAACAACTCTCTTCGCTGTGCATGGTCATTAGGCTTCAATTGTTGTGTTAACTGAATTTAGTAAGCATGGAGACCTAGATCTTTAGTGAGTATACGCTGTAGAGAGCTTCTTGAAATTTGCAATTCTTGTCTACGACGTCGAATTGATGTTCCTGGATTTTCAACAGCACTCTCAAGCACTGCTTCGATATTGACATTTGAACGGCTTGTTTTTGGACGACCAGTGTGTTTAGTATCTCCAACTGATCCAGTCTCCCTAAATTTTTCAATTAATCTCTTCAGTTGATGAAGTCAATACATTATTCCGATTATCCGACCGAGACGATTATTATTTGAGATAATGTTCAACAATAAAGACACGTTGTTCTATCGTGTAACGCTCCATTTGTACTAACCCTAAACTGTCAGCTGTCAAATTGTTTTTTTTTTAAGGTTGCCAGCACTTTACTGCACACATGGTGGCAAATTCAAATCTTGCGTTAATACTGGGACACCTTTTATAAATTAACAATAGAAAAATACTTAAGCGAAGAAAGAGGAAAACCTGGACCATAACAAAACGGAATCTTAGTTTAGAAGATTATTAATCAGTAGGAGACAAGAAAATGTCTGTAGGACACAGCAAGGATATTTGGATTAGCTAGTCCCCTTAAAGAAGACACCATCACGTGGCAACCGCGCTCCTATCTCCTCTGGTAAGCTGTTAGCGTCTTTTCCGCCGTGATAACATCTCACTTCCACACAACCAAATAGTTAAGTATATCGACCCGATCTATAAGTGAGCCCACACTTGAACCTCATACAGACTAAATATAGCTTCTGTCATAAAACAGTTTTATTGTTTTTCCAAAACTTATAAAGTACACAACTTATCTAAGTAGGTTTTTACAATTTTATGTCAACTTATTGAAATGTTTAATAATTTTTTTTATTTTTAGCATATGTCTCTGGGCTGTTTGTAAATACTGTATAATTGAAAATTGTAAATATGCTATGAATAAGAACATTTATCACAATTACTTATTGCCTAATAAGGCAGATTGTAATTTTATCACAATAAAGAAGTTTCAAAAAAAAATTTTATGGTTACTTGATAGTTTTTAATTTTTTGTTTTTGGATTTTAATTATTTACTACAGACGTGTTGTATTTTAAGAATTTTTGATTGCAGTACAATAGAAGGACAATTTCAAAATAAGTGACCAATGTTAGGTATAATAATAGTAATTATTCCCCATATGCGCAGGTAAAAGTTTTTATCATTTAATAGGTTCTGTTAGTTTAGATAGACAATTTCCGTTTTGTTATGGATCCCACTGCTATTAATAATTATTAGTCAAAGAAAAACTGTATACTGGTAAGACCCGGGCATGAACCCATCTAAAATACCCAGCATTGAGGCGACTGGTTATCAACAAAACAAGCAAGTGAGGGAGATGTTCTATTCAAAACCATTAATGGTAGAATGGCCACCTCAACATATAGGAGCCAGTATTTTAATTACTAGGTAATGAGGACGGCTAATTATTAAGTAAGAAGTTGTAAAAATAATAACATTATATTATAAATTTATAATAACAAGTTAATTTTTTGCCTACAAAAACAATAGAATAATTAAATTGGAAAGATACCTTTTAAATTTGCACATATCTAAAGATGCATTTCCTTCGATAAACAAAAAATAAATCCTGCTCTGAAACTATCGTTTTCCCGGTTTATGGTTTGGTTCTGGAGGTAGGATAACGAAGCTTGTTCTTTCAGGGATCAATATGAACAAACCCCCAGGGGTAGAGTCTATAATAATTGATTCTCTAGGAATTATTAATAACCATATTTAAAGCCAATGAAACCAATGTTTCATTAAATACCCTACAAGGTGTTAAAGCGATATCAGATTAATATTTCCAATCAATTATAGCAGAGTAATTGTTGCCAGAATGCCTTGTTGGAAGAAGAAAATGAAAAAAAATAAAATAAGAAAGAAAAGAAAACAGCTAACAAAAGAGTTTTCATAGATTGATCAATATGCTGTGTCTTAGCAATCCTATAGACAGTTTTTTTTTTGTTTTTTTTTCTTAGCTTTCTAATTATACGATTAAGGATGAGGGGAAAATAAAGTAATATTTGGGTTGAGCGGATCCTTGTACTAGAAGTACCTGCTTTAAGGTGGTGTGAGGGAATTAAGGAGTGTGGGAAGCCTCGGTAGAGGTTGATTGTTGCGGTGAGAGTCCACTGGTGGCTGGGCCTAGAGTCCCTCTAGGCATGTAGTGCAGTCTTATTTAGGTGGATAGCAGTGTTGGGTGCCCGTTAGAGGCTTGTTGTTGGTGGACCAAGCGCCGTGATGTCCACCATCTGCTTTACCAGATATTGAGAGTTGCCATCTTGCCGGTAGCGGTGGGGGTCTCCTGTCTCGGAACAGAGAGTTTTGGCTATGTTTCATCGAGTCAAAGAACTTGATGTGTCTTCTTTGGATGGCTTCGATGATGGTGGGGACCTCGAACTTTTCGTGGATGTCGGGAGCCTTCATATCACGAAAATGTTAGAAAGCATCTAAGTCATCGACTGTATATTTGGGACACCTGCCTTCAAATCTTGATTCTGTGAGTATATGCTTCCTTTGGCTAATAATTATTAATAACATGTTCTCACCGAATTATAATTGTTAATTCATAATAATATTATTTATTAATGATTATTTTTCACGTTATCCCTCCCCTTCAGGAACATCCCAATTTCTTTTAAATGGGGCAAAACCTACAGCAAAAGGAGTTATTATATCAAAAAACATCTCATCAATAAAGCAACAAATTCTTGGCACCTTTAAATAGACTACATTGTAGTCTCGTTTAAAAGATTACCGTCCTAACGTCTGATTTTCCAGAGAATTTTATAGGGATTAGAAATTGATCAGGCTAAATGTGTAGTAGGCTGGCTCAATTGGAAGCATGCCCGAGGGGGTATCAGGAAGTCCCCGGTTCGTATCTTCACCATGTCAATACAATTATTATTTGGCTAATAGGTAAGATTTTATTTACTTATGAGTCAAAAATAATATGTTCTGAAACTATATCATTGTCAACAATTAAAAGACTCGAATCCGGGACATCCCCAATACCCTTACCATCTGGGATATCCTGTCACGACGACTGCCCCAGTATGAATTCTGGATCGCCAAGCACTCTCAGAGACTGTATGTAGTATGGGCACTGAGGCATACAGCGGGGAAATGTTGTGACAACTTCTTCACCACGAATAAATAGAAATTACCCTCTTCACGGGCCAGAAAACCGTTTCTTAATTTATCAATAAATCTTCGGCGTCGGTACAGAGAGAGAGAGGACTAGTTCACGATCATGACATCGCAACAGCTCACTTCTAAGTAACCCCTCGGTGGGTGCTCCCGACACTTTTCTAATTCCTTTTCTCATCTAAGAAACTCAGGGACAATTTACGATCATACCTTTCTACAAAGAGCATGACGGTCGCCCCAGTGCAACCGTTTTACAAGGAAACTTACCTACCCCTCGGGGCTTGCTTCAGTTTTCTATGACTCCACATCCCGATGTGGTGGGAAAAAAATAGGATGGGAGGAGAAATGTGAGGACGGTCCCCCCAACCTGGAGAGACAGTGGATGTATGCATCCATTGCAAATGGGCGATGGTGCCTCCGCCTCTCTTCGCCAAAGACAGCGGGGCAAGCTGTGTGACCTTCACGTTTGAGTCCAGATCTTGCCATTAGTTTATTATTACCCATAAACATTACTCATTAAAAATATGACTGTATGGTTTCCGAACGGTAAGCGACTCAAATATTCGTACTTTTCGGAGCGTAGCTGAATGTCAAAACACAAATTTGCATTAGTTTACATTTAAAAATGATCCCGTACGCCTTGAAAGTAATTAGCGACATGTCGCAGAAATAATTAAAAATGCACAGCGAGGATATTGGAAAAGTAAATGGATTCAAGGCTTAGTCAGATTTTTGGCTCCCGTCCCGAACACTGACAAAAATACTACTGTCACAATAAGTGGCCTGCTATACTTAACCACAAAGCTTAAGATGACTATGCATTAAAATTGATTTTTTTTCTACGTATGTAACTAGATTGGAAATTTTATATATATTCGTTAGTTATTATTAGTTTTATAGGACACTATTTAGCCCAAATTTGGTTTCGGTTGATCCACTGTTGTCTTTACACCTGATTATTTAAGATGAAACAACAGATACTCGGCATTATACTATGTCTTGTGATGGTTTCTTGGTTCGAGACTGGTGACGTGGAATCGTTAGGATTGGTTTGATATTATATTAATAAACAATAATTCATTCATACTGAATTTTATTATACTTATTTATGTTTTGTCTGTCATTTCCAATACTAAAATATTTAAAGGAAACTCTATAATATTAATATGAAGTTCAAAAAAATTGGTGAAAATATTAGCAAAAATTCTAAAATCCAATTGTTGATGTTATAAAATAAAAATTAATAATTTTAATATTTGACATGCAGCTACTATATGAAAAGCACGAAAATTTGAATCGCTTTATGTTCTGAAACTATACTATTATAGTCAACAATCAAAAAGGTTTTTTTTTTGGTTTTTTTAAGCTCTCTAGTTAGAATTTTAGGATGAGGGAGAAATATAAAATATTTAGGGTGATCGGATCCTTGTACTAGGAGGACCTGCCTAATCAAAAAGGTGGGCCCCATCACCTTTATTAGTCAGTTTAGTCCAGTCACGTATAATGTATATCATTACACTTGTTTATTCATTATATAATTTTTATAAAATAACAAAACCTGTATATAATGTAGCGATACTATAGGAAATACAAAAATAATTTGAAAATAGATAGGCCTGAAGATCTATAATTGTATATAATTACCTCTAAATTTAAAGGGGCTATAAAAGAGAAAAAAAAATTATAGTCAACAATTAATAGCCAAAGAAAAACATATTGCTAATATCCGGACTCGACCCCGTGGCCTCCCCATTATAAGTAATAGGTTGTGGCCCAAATGCCTGGAGTGATCTTTCTATTATTAATTCTTTTTGAACCAATCTCTTTCAAAGACTGTACACAATCTACCATAGCCAGATTGGGGGACACAGTGTAAAGATAATATTTTTCTGAAATCTATTAATCCGATTTTTTAAGAATAATTATTAATAATAGTGAGAGAAATACCGCAATAAAAATGTCTCATTAAAATGAAAACTTTTTAAAATATTTTCTAAACTCGAATGGTGAATTAATAAGATTGTAGAACCTCCAGCAAGGAAGTTTTTTCCCTGGCCCTGTCCAATCTTAATCCCATTTCCCTCCGCGAGAAGCGTGGGAGTCCTTAATCCGATTTCTGTACACGCTATCCCAGAAGTTGGCGTCCATCAGAGGGCACTTTAATTGATTTCCCTAAAAGATATTTTATTGTTTTAATAAACATTTTGCTTACCAATTTAGAAATAACAGTTATAAAAAAAAACTTTTGAAATCAATGAAGTTTTATCCGAAATAAAATTTTGATTTCACAAAAATGTGCAACAAAGAAAATTTATTTCTAGATGAAATTTCAAAATTATACATACGCGTGGCCTGCCGTACTATGTCACGATATGTATATTATTAATCAGGGTGTCGAGATCCTGATTGGATACCCTACTCAATATGATAAAAAAATTTATTTTTCATTTATAACTAATTTATTAACGATCCATCATTATTAATAAATGCTTCCCAATACTATTGCGTTCATAGCCCATGAGTGCCCCATGGCTAGTTTTATTTTTAGCACCATCGGTCATTAAATGGAATTAACATAATATTAACATAAAATATTTCGAATATGCGAACAAGAAGGTAAAGACAGTTTTAATGAATTCTTTTAACCATAGTTTGAAAAACAAGTTAAGTATAGTTATAGTTAATCAGTACAACGACATCTTTAATTTGATACCATACTCAAAATGATTTTTTTTTAATACCAACTAATTAATTAAATATTGAAAAATATTCGTGTTTTATTGAGATGGCTTCATGATCCATGCCCAGAGCAGACAGACGGACGAGTTGAGAAAACTCAACTTTATGTTTCTAATTTTGAAAAAAATCTTCAAAAGTTAATGTACAAAAAACGTTGTTAATATTTTTCAAGTCACAGATCGGAAATTCTGATTTTCTCACAATGGTTGAGGGCTCACAGAGACTGTAGTAACAAAAAAATTATTCCAAAAATATTCTTAGAAAATGGAGTTTTTTTGTTTTTACAAAAAATAAATTGGAATTTCGTTCAACAGTGCCTATTTTGATAGTGGATGAGGTTGGGGGGCTGGGTATATTCTGATCGCTTAACTTTACAGAATTGATGAAATTATCAAAAAGATATCACATTTGTCCCTAACAGCCATCTGATTTTGCTAATATCACATTTCATCGTTATTACTTATGGGATGAACGGGTAATATATCTGTATTATTTATTTACATCGCTTTAAAAGAAACGCCCCAGTTTGAAGCAAGCGTTGTCTTTAATATAGGGTGATGGGCGAATCGCCAGACGCTGTCTCTGCATAGCTTGGACCCCACTCGAAAAACATCTTGCGGACAATAACTAAATTGAGAATGAGACTTCCATTGTCATCTAGTGATATTTTCATAAGATTCTGTCTAGTATTGTGGTACAGATTATCTAAAAAAAAAAAAAAAAAAAATGCTTAGAATGTTTAAACACACAAAACAGAGGTTAGAAGTATATATGTATTTGTCAACAATTACATAAGTAAGTACTTAAGTATGTGCCACCGTTTGTTATGCAATATAGTTATAATGAAAACATAGTATACTAGTATTATTAAAAAATTCGCTTTTATGGCATTTAACAGAAATTTTTTATTACCAACTTAAAAAAATATCATTCGATGAAGATAAGTCTTTAACCTTCTCGGGTTTTGCCTAGCATTTTTCGTAAGGAAGAAAACAAAATGTCATATTAGGTTCGAATGTCTTCAGTTCGACTGCCAGGAATAAGTATAGTTTCGAAAGTACTGTCAGACAAAAAAAAAAAATGAAGTTTTTCTAGGCCAATTGGCAAGTACCAATTAAGTTTTTGGCTAGTGACAAAATATAAATAATTTTGTATAGTTGGGACAGTAAGTGGCATTTATGTATTTTTTTTTTTTTTTTTTGGCTACTTTGAAAATAAAGACTAAAATTTATTCTGCATGAATTCAAAATTTTGTCCGAATGTGGATTAGGTTACACAAAATATGTATGTCTCTTATTAATAAAAAACTATCTGAAATAGTTCATACAAATACTATCAGTTCTGCCGTACAAATATTAAAAAGAAATATTATTCAAGTGAATTAATAAAATAGTGAAGTTAATTAAAAGTCGAGCAATAGCCCAAGGCTCTGAAGAAACCTTTTTGTATTATCATAAATCGTCTTGTTGCCGGGCCAATATTATATTTTCGGTCCTTTTTTTCCGGTCTTCTGTTATCTATTTAGAAAATTCCAAGAAGAGCATATAAACTCACTTCTTAAGGTTAATAAATGTTTCGGTAACCTGTCTAAATTTAGCATCAGAGCAGGAGAGTTCAGGCACGGATTTCGAATACGGAAATATCTCAGATTATTTTTAAATCAGCCTTACTCGTATACTAACGCTCAGCCATTTTATTATAAACTATTATTTCACCTTATCATTTCATTTTATAATCGGTAATTAAATAATCTTTGTAGAGGAGAGTCTTTTAAAATAAAAGCTTTATTATGAAGTACAATCAAAATACTGGTATATACAAATATTAAGAGATCAGTAAGAACATACTGTGTAGAATGTCTATGCACAAGTGGGGTCTAGGGCTAAAGCTGAGACATATATGTATAAGAAAAGGATAAGATTCTGGGAAGTAGAGAGTAAGGGAAGTAAGGAAGGTTGCTTACTTAAAAATAACAGGGCCATCAGTGACTTCCATGAAGTCACGAGGCAAGTATACAGTTCTGCTCTAGCCTCTTCTACGTCTTCTTATCAACGTTATAAAACTTAATGATCTTATGTGCGTCGTTAGAACACTGAGATTGGGCCAGAGGCTTGGACGATGTGGAGCGGAAAGTGTTCCCGTGTGACAAGTATACATGAGACAATTTTCAATGCTGAGACGAGTAATGGAAAATGTTTTAGCCCGCATAAATGTAGTGGACAATTTATTATTTTTTCTAGTTACTTGGGTAGGTGTAAAGCTGAGGCATACACAGGTGGTCTGAAAAGTTTCCGACCTCAACATGAAGATGATAATAAAATAAATAAAAGCTAGAGAAATAAAAGCTTTGTTAGGTACATGTATAAGAAAAGGACAAGATTCTGGGAAGTAGGGAGTAAAAGGGTTGCTTACTTAAAAATAACAAGGAACCATCAGTGACTTCCATGAAGTCACGAGGTAGGTCTACTTGTTCTTAGCATTATAAAAATGGTGATTGAATCAATAATTTCTTAAATATCGTCAGTGAGGTAGACTTCCTACAGATGTTATCATCCTTCACCACTTTTATTTCTTCTTTGTTGTCATATTCTCTCCAAGTTTTGCCCGTATGGTGTTCGATACCTCAGGTACTGTGAGGTCTGTGACCTTAAAAGTCGTCCTCTTATTGAATTCTAATTTATATCTAGCTTTGTGTTTTGAAAATAAAAATTGCGTGAAATATTCACTGCAAGATCATCTCAGAAAAAAAGAGACGCAAACAACCGGTGAAGGAAGGAGTTCAAGAGATGTCAATAAGTGGGTTGGCCGAAAGAGTCTTGCCCTCAAAACTAGTCGATTTCAGGCGCAGTGGCCTTGCCAAGTTTTTTTTTTTCATCAAATCGTAGATTAGTACACTACACACACACACACACTAATTTATAATATATATAAAATTATGCTTGCCATATCACATTAAAAAAAAAGGTTTCGGTTAATCTTTTATGTATAATAATTTTTTCTATAAGAACTTATTATATTAAGCTGATCCTTGCTTCGTTTAAGGTGAATATATTACTTTCCCCGTTGTTATCAGCTAATTTATATCAAGTTTCCGCTCTTGGTAATTACTACGTAAGGATCGATTGAATATACTTAAGTGGATGTAGTTACAATTTGTTTATTATTTAAGCATTGGTTAACGCGTTTCGAATAACACGAATCCTACTTCTTTAAGGCCTTGTTGTTCAAGGCACATTCAATTTCTACAACGTACAGTGGTCTGTTGATGAACTAATATGGATATTTGAGACGCGTCGAAGAAATAAATTAAAAATAAATTTAACATCTGGGTACTTATAGATAGTTATGATCAGTTTCAGCACCGACTAACTTGCGCAAACTGTCTGCTCTTTGACTTTACTCCGTCTCGGTTTGAACGCATCGGATACGTTTTACCGACCGGCCAGGGAGATGCCGCAGTGTGGGACTTGAGGTGCAATCGATACGCCTCTCCAGCCAGTGCCCTGATTGCAGTTTTAATAAACGTTCTAGAAACTTCCTCGTTAGTGTGTCACCTCCGTTCACAGCTAACTATGTAAATACATGTAAGTGTTTAACGCGACAAAGATACATTTTACATACATCCAAAGAGGAATTTGGTAATGTTTATAGCTACTGCTTTACAGTGAATCTCTCTACAAACACTAAGAACCTTCAATCAATTAAACGTATTCATCTCTTGTTTATGTCTAGTCCAACATATAATGTTTGCAATAAATATTTCACAAGAGCAAAACGATGATTTTGATTGGGCTCCCAGACTATAATTAAAAATCAAATTTACACCTACCCAAGTAACTAGAAAAAAAAAAAAAATTGTCCACTACATTTATGCAGGCTAAAACATTTCCCATTACTCATCTAAGCATTGAAACTTGTCTCGTGTATACTTTTCACACAGGAACACTTTCCGCTCCACATCGTCCAAGCCTCTGGCCCAATCTCAGTGTTCTAATGACGCACATAAGATCACTAAGTTTTATAATGCTTGCTTTATATATAATATTTATAATGTTGCTAAAAACAAGTAGAAGGGGCTTGAGCAGAACTGTATACCTGCCTCGTGACTTCATGGAAATCACTGATGGTTTCCTGTTATTTTTAAGTAAGCAACCGCACCCCTCCATACTTCCCTTACTCCCTACTTCCTAGGATCTTATCCTTTTCTTACAAAAATTATTTAACATTTAGATGATAGATAACTTAACCATTCTATGTTTAGTCATTCTGTTATAATGATGTCAGAGTAAAAATAGTATATTGGAGTGTACTTGCAGAGGTGGCAACTTACCCGAAGAACTCTAAATCTGCATCTAGAGTCAGTAATACATTTCAAGGAGTCAGTCCTCCAAAAAATCTGCAAGCAGCTCTTCTTTAGAGAACCGGTTAACATAAATTACATCCAATGCTGAGGTAATATGCCATTAGACACCACCATTGTGAAAGCTGTGTTAATGGAGTAGACGGTTGTCTTTCCAATGATGTCAACTCACATTACCAGAAAACAATATTGGCCCAGTTTCGAAAAGTCCTACTGTAAAAAGGAAATGGGAGGGAAAACGCCTAGATCTGAACTGTGCTCATCCTCGTAAGACTGGTACCTGAAAGCACAAACAACTCTCTTTGAGAGAGGAATGGGACCTGATGACGTATGCCCATATAATGAAGTACAGCAGGCAGCCCACCGCTGTAAACAACAGGAAGATGTGATCGATCGGGCACTGCCAGAAGAGACCACTCCGAAAGGAAAACTACGCCACGAGGATTCTGAGAGCTTTCGACAGACACCAGACTTTATGCAGGACCCTCTCCTGGAAATCTGACACGACGGAGTTAGGCCAAAAAAAAAAATTAAATATTAGAATTTCAAAACTTTATTGTGATAAAATTACTATCTGCCAATGTTCTCATTCATACCATATTTACAATTATTCATTCATTCGCTCATTCATGCATCGTTTAGCACAGAGGCCTACCTAATCCGCATGATTGCCACACCCCCTCGCATGTGAAAGAGGAAGCGGATACTTGGGAAGTCCCCCACGCTCCTCCATCAGGCGCGTCGTCGCTGGGTCTCATCGACCCTCCCGTTGTCCGGCGGGCGTCAAGAAAGAGATAAAATGGGTAAACCTGTGGTCTTTGACCTTTGCTAGTGGCCTAGTCGGTGGGCAGAAGATCTTAGAAGGTGTGCCACGAAAATGCACTATATTAAGGAGAAGAGGTACAGGGTAGGTATTATAGGTAATTACGTGGTCTTGGAATGACCACGAATTCACACTCGGTATCGAAGGGTAGGTGAAAACCGTCCGGACTGTGAACCGGCGTGTGTGAAATCGGCGAAGAGAGGCAAACTGTATCGCGGGGGGAGATGCTACTATGTACAGTTTGTAGGGCCCCAGAGACTGTCGTCCGCATGGAAGAGATCCCTTTTAGCGAGGCGAAGGCAGAGAATCCCACTAGAAAGGTGTGGGGTCTGACAACGCTGGACTAAAACATAGTGATGTTAGGAAAGAGAAGTGCATAGGTAGTTGAATGAGAAAGCCATGGTCCGAGTTGAGCCCAAGAGAGCAATGTTCACTTCAGGTGCCGGGTTCCGAATGAATGAGAAAAGCTCCGAATTTCGGCCTTATATAGGCTGGTCTGAGGACGGGCTATGCCCGCGTCCTCTCGTCAGCTTTCAGTTTTTATTATTATAATATGGAAACTTAAGCGGGTGTTTTCTGATACGAGAAGAGAGGAACTTCTATTTATTCGTGGTGAGGAAGTTGGCACAACATCCTTGTTTATGGCTCAACCCCTTTTTACTTCCTAATTTTACCATGAAAATACAGTTTATTTTCAGTTACCCTGGTCCATACATGTATTTTTCCTCTGATACTTACAGTACATCACTTTATATCCTTTATAGTTTGATCTTTATACCCTTCACCATCATCTTGCAGGTAAGGTGAGAGATCATGCTACCCATGTGTAGGCCTATTTCGTCCAAACAGTTATGTACAGCTTATTTATTAAATAATTAATATACACATATACATTGTATGGTTTAGTTTATACTATCTATGAAGCACCTGGCGAGAGATCGTTAGGCCCATGGTTCGACTCCCATATCTGTCACTATATTCTTGTCTTTAGGTAATGACTATTGAAAAAAATAAACATTATTTGATACATAAAACGCCTATGATGATAGGTTGGTTGTGTTTTTTTACTTCAACTGGTACAGAATAAAAGACAATTCTTCAGGTGACATACCCAATATTAAAGCATACCTTTTGATTTTAATCATATACAAGAGCGATGGTGTTAGCTTGTTTTATTTTATACTAGGTTCATTGCATATAAGCATAAGATAATTTTTATTATGTAAGCATTGGAAATAAATTGATTTCATTTGATTTGAGAACATAACTTTATTTGTGCACTTGACATTTCAAAAGCTCACGCTGCAATTGTTTAGTGATAAACATTACAAAAACAACCATAAGCAACGGTATGACATTAAATTTTACAATTAAATCACATTAGTGATACAAGCTAAACCGCTCTACAATTGTCAATTGAGTAGAAAATAATGTTTTTAACTTATATCCAAAAGTACAACAAAAGAAAAAAACGAAAGACGGAGTCATACCTCCATCTGACTTAAATTTACTGGTCTGGGCAAGAGCTGGCGGATATCACTGGAAATTATTTTTACTTAGTAAGGAAATTGTGATTGATGGCAATTCATTTAATTTTTAAATTATTTGATATTTTTTTAGTGTGATGTATATGTGAATCTTATGTAGAGCATCTTGATGGTCAAATTTACTTTCGTGTGTAAAAAAAAAAAAGTCTGTAGATTCAGGAGTGGTCTTGTTGCGGTAAATGATCATTAGACTTGAATGTACAGTTTTTAAAGATATTATTGTTAAAAATAAAAGATCCAGATGCCGGATCTACTTAAAATGTGACCTATTTTAGGCGACATGACATGAGCAACTCTAAAGAAGTTTGCTATGTTTTTTCTGCCTTCAAATGTTATTTCCATCACTGTCAACAATCCCTTCGCTCCATCAATTTATAGACATTATATTTAGTCTATAAATTATTTGTGGCTGCGATGTCTATCTCTTTTTTTCTTTGCCTATAAGTGTAGTTTTAAACCGGTCTATGAGTGAACAAACATGGACATTTTGCTTGGAATAGTGCATTTTATTTTTTCTATCAGACGTTTTATTCAGCGTCCATTATTTTCTTGGTCAAATAAAATTTCATTTTATTATTAATATTAATAAACTTAGAAAAACCATATCATCTACCAAAGCCGGCGCCAGATCGATCTCGACATACCTGACCCAACATAAAGAAGTTCGTGCAGTATTGCAGTTCCACTATGTTGTTTCATGATGTTGATCCACGTAGTCTGGAGAACTGAGAACAACTGACTCAGCGGCTACCCATAGCTGTTGATACTCCCTTGGAATTGAAAATAGTTTTGCTTTCGCACTAGCAAATGCGAGGTAGTGTCAACAATAACGTTTATATTCGAAACAAAAGACCAATAAATGGTATACTTCCATTGGAGGATTCTAGAAAAAAGGTTTAAGACAGCGAGAGGCTTCCTTAAGTAACTACATGGCTCAATCATTTATGATTCGGTGCGCTTAGAATGCTTCGATTATATACATATGGCCAGTCTTTCTCTATGTCTCGAACTTAAGGTCAACAACAACGGTCGGTGATTTTCAATCTTCTTTCCTATCTTCGCCGTCATCAGCACACACCCATCCTCCGTAGACCTCTTCGTATATGAGATTTTGTATCTTTAATCTTATGAGCGCCTTTTTCTGGCGTGGCAAACCCCTGAGATCGGGCAACAACGATTTGAAAAAATACAGATCTTCCTCATCCGTGTCGCTGAATTCCGACTCCTGGTAAGGTCTGTAAGAAGAAGGAGGGCTCCACTTCTGCTCCATGGCCTCGCTGACGTCCAGTTCTGGAGACCCCGCCGCCGAAGGCTCCTCTTTCACAGACCTTCCGGCTCCCGACAGGGAAGGACCCAGGAAGGTCATCTCCTCGAGGTGTGCCCAAGTGCTCCCACCTTGGCACTCGGGCTGTTCCAGCGCTCTCTTCAGCTGCTGCCGGTAATAATCTCGCAGGCCACGCCATCTGCTCTTAGCCAAAATCACTGGAACAGACAGAAAATATATTTCAATTAACTTTTATAATACACGAGCAATACGATAACGCAGTGGAGCATAATGGGTTTAAGGATACCATTTTTTTTTCAGCTTTAAAGCCAGGACATCTCTTTTTGTTTTAGCGCTCAGGATAATGAATGACATATGATCCATCCATTTTCTAAAGTGATTTAGTATCTCAGAGAATAGCAAAATTATGCTAGTACGCATTACCTCTTTTTTCTATTTTTTTTTTAAATTGAAATAACATTAAAAAAAAAACTTTGTTCTGAGACAATGTCTGCTAAGAATAACAACAAGGAATATAACATTGTCTAGCTGACAAAAAAAATGCATAACATTAAACAGATTTGATAAACATATGTATAATACTATGTGAAAATGTATAATACATGTGTTATGGCTATGTACATATGAAATTTTAAAAAAGAGCCATCACATAGAGATGAAAAAATAAATAAATAAAACACAGATTATCTCGATACAGAGAGTCTCGATTTAAAGATTGGGAGAGTCGATGAACGACGTTAGGGTTGCAATGGATCGGCGACTGATTTGGGAAATGTATTCTTTCCAGGATAGAGTTTGGTCAATAACGAAACCTAGATTTTTTACTCAAGTAGTGAATTAGATAGGTCTATCTTCGATGTTGAATGTGGGAATATCAATTAGAGTTTTGAGGAGGGGACGTGAACCAATGGCGATAGCCTTGGACTTCTTCGCATCCAATCGAAGATTATGGAAAGAGGCCCAAGTTTCAATCTGGTCCAGGTCTTCCTGAATCAATAGGGAGGTGGATTGGAGCTGACTAGGAGAAAAGGATAGGTAAATTTGAGTGTCGTCGGCATGTATGGGGAATGAGCTAGTGATGGATAGATGTATAGAGGTAGTTGATGATGAAAAGTAATGGCGAAATAGAAGAACCCTGCTATACAGGAAGACAAGCAAAGGGGTTGGGGTGGAGGTTGATCTAGGATGACTACTACCAGGGACCCACGAAAAGGGAGATGTCGAATTTTGAAGTAATAAGGGAAGAATTGTATGGCAACAGAGCCTTAAGAATTTCATGGGAATGCCATCTGCAACTACTGAATTAGTTATAGATTTTATAATTGAGGAAATGAGGTCGGAAGGAGATATTTAGGAAAAAAAGAATTTGCGAGGGTGAAAATTCACAGGTGCTGTTGATTGGACCGGAGTTGTGATAAAGCCGTTAGGATGGACAGAAAGTGAGAATTAAGATGGTCGGGATAAATATGACAATCCCTATTTGAATAGTAATCGATTCCAATAATAATTCGTTGCCGTGAATACTTTTATAAAATTCCATGAAAGTTTAGTTAAAATTATATTTAGCAATTACCAAGCATTTCAAGATGTAATCGTGTAATTAAGATTTATAACTTCCTAAATTTTACTGGTTACATTTCGTTACTAATGGTCGAAAAACAGTGCACTACCTGTAAAAACTTCAAAACTTTCAAATAAGTATGCATCATACTTGCATATGGTCTGTTGCAGCTTCAAAAACGATTTGCCATTCTTTGACTATAAGCCATCAAAGTCCCTACACGTAATTCATATTACTAGTCATCCTGACGACTGACGTCCTGATCTTTAATTTGATACCCTATTCAATATTATAATATTTTTTTAAGTCAACGGGTCATCAAATGAAACCTTAATAGAAATGTTTATTTATCTGCAACTACTTATTATGACCTATTCACGATATACGGACCCATAGGATAAAACATTACAATTTCCTTACTGTTACACTTTTTTTGAAAGGGGGGGGGGGAAACCATAAAAACCTATTCTAATCGGTTCGGAATATTTCTATGCATAGCTCTCTAAACGTATTTTTTTTAATTATCTTATTTTTAGTATTTCACGGATATATTGTCAGCCATGGAAGACAAATGAGAGCATTAAATCATAAATAGACCTTTGAAAAACCTTAAAAATTAGCTAAGCCGACTTTTTTATGTTATTTTTTGATCTCTCACTTCCCATTATATACTATCCAAAATTTACAAATCGTAACCCGGCGCTGAAATCATTTTTACGACCGCTACATACATACCCAACCCCACAAAGACAGGCTTACAACTCTTTTTTAATTATTTATACGATTTTGTTTTGTTTTCACTGATTTAAATTTTCTTACATAGTTATTGAGCTCGTATTTTTTTTAAATTATATGCAAATGAATTTAATATGAATAAACATGTGAGATCGTAGTCTGAGAAGAAATAATGCCGAGAAATACGTTCAGGATTCACAATGAGTATATAGCAAAAAATACTTAATTTTATTTGTTGAACTGTTTTGACCCCTGAAAATGTCATTTTTAGCAAAAAATAATATATTTAAATAACTAAAACATTAATATTCAGAAAAAAGTAATGCAAAATACGCAATAGCTATTGTTGGTTCTTAAAACATTATTTTTGTAATATCTTTGAATTTTTTTGTGGCCTTACCGTTTTTCAGACCTTTTGAGTTTTCATCGTTTAGTTTTTTCATACCAAAATTTCAGGTCCATAAAATTATTTTTGACGACCACTATCGTTGAACATACAAACAGACTGATCCTTCTGTCTTCGGAGGTGGCAAAGATTTTCTTTTCATTGTTAAGGACAAATAATAATGACAGTAATATTGAAATAATTCAACTAATAGGCAAGACTACTGATCCTCGGCTGGACTGCACAAGTTACTCTTTATCTGGTGATAATACTTACTGTTGAGGCCTAGTTCTTGCGCGATCTCCCGCCATAGTCCTGCGACGACAACCCTGTTGTGGTGGTGGACGTCGACGGGGTCCCAGAGAGGACGCCGCTTTCTGACGGCCGCTATCAAAGCGCTGGCGCTCATCACTGAAGGCCGGCTCGCAAGCAAGTACTAGCAGCTCTCCTATCGATCTCTCCTGCAATGCACGCAAGTCCATAGTCGCCCTGGCCGACCTTCGCCGCTTCGGCCCTTACTGTAGTCTTGTCCCCTCTCGTTCACCTAAGCACCGATCACAGCCATTAGGGGGTGAAATAAACCACTTTACGCTCAGAATAATCAAAATACTCGAAGCGAATTGTTATAATCACTAAGCCAGGTAAAGACCACTGTAGGCAGATTAGTATGAGGAGTGCGTTTAGTAAAATCAGTTGAGAAAATCATACCTACAAATTTATATTAGAGGACTCGGGCAGTATTATTACATTTATGTTCATTTTAAATCGCCTATTGAACAAAGCATTATATTATTATATGGCAAACTATTCTCAGGGACTGATTTATATCAATAAACGAAATAAATTAAAACTTTTAAATACATTGTTAAATTGTATGCATTATAAAATTTAAAATAAACTTTCTTTACTGTACCCCTGTATATAAAGGGTTGGCAAAAAATCCGTCCGGTTTTTGTCGTCACGAAACTTCAAGCAGTCTAATATGTAGCTAACTTCAGTCCGTCCCTTGCGAGTGCGCTCTCGTCCGACACTAGACATTTCAGCGTAGTTTGACGCGAAATTCCGACGAGACTGATTGTATTTTGTTTGTTTAGGAACATCATGAAAATGGAAAACTAAAACGAACATTATCGACACCACATGGTTTTTCATTTAAACAAGGCAAGAAAGCAGTGGAAACTTGCAGGAAGATATGTGCTGTATACGGAGAGGATGCTGTTACAGAACGTGTGTGCCAGAAGTGGTTTTCAAGATTTCGATCGGGAAATTTTTCGGTTCAAGACGCACCTCGCTCTGGCCGGCCAACTGAGATTAACAGCGACAAAGTGAAGGAATTAGTCGACACCAATCCCCGTTATACATTTAGGGAGATCGCAGTTATCCTCAAAATATCCAAGTCGAGTGTTGAAAACCATCTGCATCAACTTGGCTACGTGAGCAGGCTCGATGTTTGGGTTCTCCGTCAACTTAGTGAGGCTAACCTCGCCCTAAGGATTTCCATCTGCGATTCGTTGTGGAAACGATCCTTTTTTGAAGAGAATGATGACAGGGGACGAAAAGTGGACGTCTATAACAATGTAGAGCTCAAACGCTAATGGGGTAAGCGCGGCAAATTACCACAAACAACCCCTAAAGCAGGACTTCACCCAAAGAAGGTTATGCTCTCGATTTGGTGGGATTGGAGGGGTGTTGTCTTTTATAGTGGAAAAAAAAATTAATATCAACGCCACCTTACTATCTTATATATAGCTATATTAGAGAGAGGTGGAGAGAAAGAGAGCGTCAGAGGTGGGTCATAAATCCTTCAGGGACGGCCTGTCTCTTACTTGGAAAATGTCACGGTTCCTCCGGAGTTTCTTCTTCCCTAGTTTTTGTCGCTCGTCCTCTTTTGTCCCTTCTGTCCCAATATTGACTGTCTTCTTTAGCTTAGTATCTGCCTCGTTGTCTATCTTCTGTCCCTTTCTTTATACTTCTGTTACTGAAACCCTCAAAGGACTGGAAATCACCTAGGTCGATAAATTTTCCCTGTCGGGTCAGTTTTCAGTTTTCTTTCAATTTCACCATTTACACCTGCCTTTTCGCAAGACAGAATCCCAGTTCTGGCCATAAATCCTTTACATTGTTTTATTCGGTTTTGTCTATGATTTTCATACATAACATCAGGAATGAAGAGATGGGCTTTCGTAAGGGTTTTACACAACGGGTGCGACCTTTAGAGTCCAAACTGGTACTTTTTCGATTCGGAAAAAACGACCGAAACTGTGGCATGAAGTTTTAATATATAAATTAATTCAATACCAAGTGCTCAGCTACTAAATTCAATTTATCAATTCTTATTTTATAGGAAAATCAATCCGTGTAAACATATTTATTCAATGTCTATATTTGTCAATCACGTCCTGGAATGGAAACTGGGACTACCAACTTGTTCAATTTTCAATCGATACATAAACGGGATTTCCTCCATCATCTTTCATGTACGCCAGGGTAACAGGAATAGCGAATGGACAACAACTTTATTATGATAAAATTACAATCTTCCTCATTGGCCAATAAGTAATTGTGAATGATCTCATTCATACCATATTTACAATTTTCATTCATACAGTATATACTAACAGCCGACAGACCTCCCAACTCATGGTTGTCACCTCCCTCACGTGCGAAGGAGGAAGCGGAGTCCTTCTCCGTCAGCCGCGTAATTAGATAATAGCCAGTGGAGGCTGACCAAGAGCGCGAGAGCCACAGACGCTGAGGACATGATTGGAGAAACTGACCATTACCAGGACTCCCACTGTCACGCATTAATAGCAGGTCACGAGGCCACTTCCGTTTTAGTCTCCGAGGAAGATTATAGGGATGAGTGGTGCAGTGCAATGACTGTGCTAGGGGATTAGGGTGGTTGGATAGGTTGCTAAGGAATTTCATGAACTTGGAAGGGATGAGTTCAATGTAGGGTATATTAAGATCGTTATGAAGGGTTTTGTTGCTGACGTAATAAGGGCCATTTACTATTGTTCTCAGGACTTTTGATTGAAGGATTGGGTAAGCTTGTTGTTCTGTTTTGCTATCCCCCATAGCTCTAAGTATAACTTTGTAGATTAGTAATTTAATGTCTATATTAACCATTTTGTCTCCCCTGACCTAGTCGATAGGTTCGCTGACGATGTGCCAATATTTACATCTTCTTAGCGATGCGACACAATAGCTCCAAATTCTTTCACCCGTGAAAATTAAAAACGAATATTGAAAAAATGGAAGTAATTCTATCCACTAAACGTTTGCTCAAATTAATCCCTCCAATTAACGTAGGAAATAATGAACTTGAATGATCCCATACCGTTAAGTAATCAGGGGTGATTGTTTTTATAAAATCTTAACTTTTACACCTCTACGAAATTCTATTTTTGTGAAAGGCTGCCATTTCATTCCTGGACAGACAGATCCCAAACTGACGTAAACTATAAAGCAAAAAGTAATATAACATCCTTGTCAGACCTCTGTTAACTTATGCATCGCCATCCTGGTTTGTGGCCCTGTAATATTTGATTCCCTTCTTAAATTTATGTGAAAATAAATTTCTTAGTCTAATAACTAATTCAGCTAGGCGTACTATCAACTCCCGACGTCGTGATACCAATGGCACCGGCTTTATTTATAACTTAATACAAGAAAGCCCTTGGAAATTGTAAGTGTAGCAACAATAATTCAATAAAACTTGTTGTGAAAAGTGTATCAACAAGAAAGACACACATTCCTTTATTTTAAAGTACCGCTAAAAATTAGGCTTTTTTTCTGTTTACCTATTTTATTATTGTTGTGGCCACCTCTTAATTACAAATAATTATACGTCACCCTCTTCTCGATCAGATCATATCTATCACTGTTTAATAAAGCTTATGACGTTAGTCGGAGTGGGGGAGAAGATGGTAGGGAGAACAGGCGCTGGTGGGGATGACTCCCCACCATGACTTGCCGCCTATATAAGAAACGCCCCATAGGGTGAAAATCAGAAAGAAACAAACCGGCACCTTGAACACTTCTCTAAGCCGAAGGTGAGCCTCATCACCTAGTGTTGTGGATATGGTTATGACTTTTTTATACTACGGATTGAATGTATTTAACCTTCTAAAGATCTTATGGAGTCAGATCAAAACCCTCTCCGAACGGCGGCTAAGAGGTTGTAGCGACCCTAGCCCACGGCGGGCGTCTCCTCCCCACTTTGGGGATACTCGGTTATCTGAGCCCGACAATTATAGTTTTAGTTAACAGGGGCTCTAGCGTCAGGCGACTATACGCATTGAGCCCACGTATCATAAAACAAAATAAATAAAAAATATTTAATAAAAGATATAATTAGATACTGGAATTAGTGGACCAATTTTCCATTTAATGTATGGCAATATTTTTCATATTGTGGATGACGATGGACAGAGTTAAAAACTGTGCTAAGGGTATTGTTTTTTTGAAACTCCGCGCCTTGATGAGCTATTGATTTTCCTTCATTGGGCGGTGAGTGGCTAATAAATTCGTTTTTTTTCTGAAAAGCTATTGATACATCTGAGTGGTTGCCCTGGGTATCTGAAGTAGTCCGAGTGTGTATCAACATCGATACTTCCATATGTTTATCCAAACTTGGTAAACCCAACGTAAAAAGTATACAAGGCCCATAAATTATTTTTTTTTCAAAAACGGGGAACCGTTATGTATTTACCAGTACGTATGTCCTACAGACGTGCAATTTTACATGGAGGTTCATTCGGTGGCCCCGTTTACATGAGAAGTACTGCTCATTCCTAAATCGTGACGAAAGTGGCATTAATTAATTACTTAGCAATGAATAGTTTATCAAATTAAACATATTGACGTTGATTAATAATATGTAACATGACTTAAGTGGACTTTAATAATTACAAAAAGTCACTAAAACTCTCATTGAAATTGCTTTCGCAGCCGTAAGAAACCCTGATATGAATTTCCTCAAAGACAGAAACTTCATGGATCGGTCAGTTTCAAAGTCAGTCATGCATTCCTCTATTCGACCTATTTGTATCGAATTTTATAAATGTAGGTTCCATTTGACCGGACGCAAAATACTGGCATCTCCATAAAACAAGATGTCATAACTAATTAAATTAATTGTTAATAAAAAAAATATTTATCTGTAATTTACACAAGGTCGTTTAATTTTAGTCTTTTTAAATTAAAATTACGAAAATTCTTCGAAAGTGTCATTAATATCCTGTGTCGCAACTGTAAATCGCCTCGTGATTTATGAAACGGTATGCTATGTTGGATGTCAGTCCTGCAAATACAGCCAACGTGGAGGACGCATGGGGCATAATATGTTGTCCAGCTCTCCTAGCCATACATATATGTGCAAAATCCCAGAGTAGCCGGACTGAAGTAGAATGACAAAAAAAAAGTCTTGTTTACTGACTAAAAGTTTATTCAATCAGTTGTCAATTTACCTAAAACTTTTTAGAAAAGTAGTATCAACAATATCTAGAGAGGATCTGGACTCAGCCCTACCCTCGATTGTTTTAAAAAAAAAACAATAAATATAATTCAAATAACTAAATAATGCAAAATAACGTATAAACATTAGATTCTGCGCGGACGAGGACGTTGTTTCGGTTTACCGTTCATAGTTATTTCTAAAAAATTTTACTTCATAAAACATCTCTAAGCATTGAAAAAAATATATAACTTTAAACATTTTTAAATAGCTTTTAATATGTGACTTAAGAATGTTTATAAGTTTTAGATGGCAGGCATCGTGTGTGTTTTATTACTTTATATAGTTGGCCGAGTTCATACTGATGCGTTTTGCTTATGTCAAAAATCTCGAAAACGACTTCCTTCCTTTAGCATGGTTTCGTTCGTGAATGGAACGCTTTTGAAAATCGAAATAGACATTATGAACAGGAAGAACTTTGCTCTAACTTTGCGTAAATGGCATGATAACATGTTAACAACTTAAGAATTCTAGACGGAGTGGGGATTCTGAGTTTATTCTTCGTGAGCACGACAAAATAAAATCTAAGTTTTCTTCTTTTAAATAATATTTGTTAATAAGAAATAAATAATTATTTTATGTATTAACAACAATATTTTAATTTTGTTTCTACTTCTACAGCCATCGCTCCCATCTATTTCAACAACCGACCCTTCACGCAGATCTCAATAGCCACCCCCAGCTATAACTTCATTTCCCGCCTCCCTGGTCAACCGAACCCATATTAGCTTTACACTCCCATCTCACTCCCATCAACCCGGAGTGATACCAAGCTTCTAAACCAACAAGTATTTTATGTCTGTTTTAGTACAGTTTCTTGTGAGTTCTTTGTGATAAAGTGTCAGTGGTTTTGACTAAAGAGCCTTTTTCCCGCCAAAGAAACAAAACTTAAAAAAAACTGAAATCCTCGACGTTGTATTCATTTTATTTAGTCATTTTAATAAAGATATTTTAACTGGTAATTTAAATTTCGAATTTCTACTGTGGTACATATTTGCATTTAAATTCGCTTTTTTACCCTCTGCCGCGCAAGTCCTATCCACTAGTTGTTTTTTTTTAATTCCATTCCTCTTCCTGTTTCCGAGACATGGTATTTAGGCTTCCATCTCGACAAAAGGGTGGCATGGAACCCACAAACGAGGCTAAAATGACAAGAACTAAACAGACGCTTTGGACAACTGTACAGACAACTTCGAAGGAGATCGCATCTCTCAATAGAAAATAAACTACTTATTTACAAAGTTATACCTAAGCCAATCTGGACATACGGAATAAAGCTATGGGGGACAGCAAAAAAGTCGAACATCAAGCGCATCCAATCCTTTCAATCAAAAGTCCTGTAAACAATAGTTAACGCCCCTTATTACGTCAGCAACAAAACCCTTCATAACGATCTTAATATACCCTACATTCTTGAACTCATCTCTTCCAAGTTCATGAAATTCCATAGTAACCTATCAAACCATCCTAATCCCATAGCACAGTCATGACACAATGCCCAGTTTCTCCATTCATGTCCTGAGCGTATCCCTCGCACTCTTGGTCAGCATCCACTGGCTCGTATCCGGTGACACGGGTGATGGAGAAGTGTGGGGGGATTTCCCAAGACTCCGCTTCCTCTTTCGCATGCGATGGAGATGACAACCATGTGTATTTGGGAGGTCTCTGGGCTGTTTGTAAATACTGTATGAATGAGTGAACGAATGAAAATTGTAAATATGGTATGAATGACAACATTTATCGCAATCACTTATTGCCCAATAAGGCAGATTGTAATTTTATCACAAAAAAAAAGTTTTAATATATATATATATAAATTAGCTTTACGAAAATTCGAAAATTATATGGAAACTTAAAATAGCTAAATTAAATTAAATAGGTACACATGTCGTTAAGGCAACCAGTAATGATGCGATGAAGTATGTAGATAGATAACCTTTATTATGAGGCTAAATTACCATGACTCGACATCTTCTTTCAAAATTATATAGTAACTCTAGACAAAATAAACTGTTGAATCTTCAAAGGAACAATGACTTTTCACACCTCCTGTCGACGAAGGCCACTTCAAATAAAGGCCCCCCACCTGTACACATGGCCTACACTGCGTACGAAATAGTTTCCCCAAATGCAAAAGACGATGTACCGATCCTCATACTCCACGGAATACTCGGATCTAAAACCAACTGGAACACAATGGGTAGGCAAATAGCAGCGAAAACCCTGAGGAAAGTGTTCACGCTAGACGCACGGAACCACGGCGACAGCCCACACACAAAAGAGTTCAGCTATCACCTAATGGTCGAAGATATGAAGCATCTTATGGAAGAACTGGGCATCAAAGAAGCCACCCTCCTCGGACACAGCATCGGGGGAAGAGCTATGATGGCATTCGCTCTCACGAATCCGAATATTGTCAGAGATTTAGTCGTTGTAGACGTTTCCCCTGTTGGGATCGGTGAAAGCGTTTACTTTTTACCAGTAATTTTGAGGGCGATGAAAAGCGTCAGGGTCTCTTCAACCTACAAACAACTTCACAAGATAAGAGATGAAGTAGACAAGCAATTAAAATCTTCAATAACCAACGATCATTTACGCAATTTTATACTCATGAATCTTGGTTATGACGAAAATAAAAGAAAATTCTACTGGAAGGTAAACATACAAAGTCTATTGGACACCGTTCAATCATTAATTGAATTCCCCAATTTTGATGGTGTCTTCGATAAGCCTACCCTTTTCATAGCTGGAGCACTTTCGGATTTCTTAAAGAAAGAAGACGAACCTAAAATATTATATAAATTCCCGAAAGCCAAATTCGCTTACGTCGAAGATGCGGGACACTTGGTTCATTCTCAAAGGCCGGAAAAGTTTCTTACTTTGGTGACGGATTTTTTGAAAGACAATCATTAAGTGCCTTTGTCTAATTAAATTGCTGCTGTTAACTATGTCATTTTAATTCTTTTGAAACAGATTTAGTATAGTTCTTTTACTGAGCACATGCTTGTGCCAGATGATGGCCTATCAATAAGTCTGTCTAACTTAAGTTTGCTGGTAAGGTAAGGTGTGGAGAGAGAGAGAGAGAGAGAGAGAGAGAGAGAGAGAGAGAGAGAGAGAGAGAGAGAGAGAGAGAGAGAGAGAGAGAGAGAGAGAGAGAGAGAGAGAGAGAGAGAGAGAGAGAGAGAGAGATATGCACACTAGCCCAACATTCTCCTTCACTCATGGTCACCCTTGCCAATATATTCCACTTCAGTTATATCATTCGTCCATACTTCTTCACACGAGGGGATTTTTCCTTTTATTTTAATTAAATAAAACAGTTTTTTCAAAAGTATTTTTATCAAAGTAATATCTAACAGTTTTTTTATAAAGCTAATTTGAAAAAAAAAACCTGTTCTTTAAGTAGAGTAACAACCTGTAAAAAACTGTGTAGAGGTAGAACAACTCACTCTCAGACTAAGAACGTAATTATTAAAGCATTAATTTATTAAAATTAATGAAATCAGAGGCTGAGAATGGGGCGACCGATGTTTTCTCTATAATGAAAAGGGTTTCCCTAGCTACCGCAATTCCGGAACAAACTCGTACAAGAAAATGAAGCTGTAGAGAGGGGTGATAAACAAAGTGTTTAAAACTCCAGCCAAGAAAAGGCACAAAAATAAAACAAAAGTGAATATTGATAACTTTAATAAACAAGGGAGGGTAAGGTAGAGGGGGTAAACATTGCTTCATTATTAGCTTTCATGGTGGTAGTTTATCAGATTCAAAATATGAAAAAAATTAAAAGCCATCCTTTTAACATAAATCATTGTTTAAAAATAATGATAAGCTATTATTATATAGACACAATAAATCAACCCTAGACAACCTCCTGATGTTTGGTTTTGTCAACAAAAAAAACTGAATTACATGATCTATTTATCTTTATTATTTAAAGTTGGATAGGCGTTTTAAGAAATTTATTAGTTACATCGGAGATGACATGTTGCTAAATCAGGCCCACACGTGCGCCCTTCTGCAAGAGTGAGTCACATTCTCTCACTTTGCCATCACAAACAATCTACCAAGTCATCTTGGAGAAGAAACATGCTTTTTTCCCATGTCTTCCGATCAATCCTTATGTTCTTACTACCAGAATAAATCTCCCACCTAAAAGGTGAGGCTGGAGTGTCATCTGGGCCCCAGTCGGCTTCTGGGATGTTTGGAGCAAATTTTCAACACATTCTCTCTCTTTATTAAGCTTTAATAATTATAAGAAAAACATCACCATTATAAAATCATAAAGATGATTATGTGTGGCATCAATTATGATCTAAAAAGAATTTTAAAAATTTGCTTGTCTAGTTGATCCGTAGATCAGTAGTTTCTTTAGGTTCCGTTTTACTACCTTACTTAAAAAATAATTTGAAATCCACAAATCAGCTTTAATTCAATCTTCATCATTAATTGATTTCCCCAATTTTGATGGTGTCTTCGATAAGCCTACCCTTTTCACAGCTGGAGCACTTTCGGATAATTTAACAAAAGAAGATGAACCTAAAATATTGAATAAATTCCTGAAGACCGAATTCGCATATTTGGAAAATTCAGGACACTTGGTTCATTCTCAAAGGCCGGAAACATTTCTTACTTTGGTGACAGCTTTTTTGAAAGAAAATCATTAATTGCCTTTGTCTAGTATTGAGTTTGAGGCATTGTGCAAAAAGGGATGAAATTGTGCATGGTAGTTCCATATGTAGACACAATGATTTTAAAAATACAGTCCATCCCATGGAAACTAATTGTCATTAATCAATAAATTAATTTCTTGGTAATTTTAAAAATGTCACTTGGTAGACTCTCACTACCTTCCTGACTCCATCCGCCTTTCTAGGCATTCCACACCCCATATCCTTCTCATACATCCTTCAAATAGGGGTCTCCCCTTAGTGAAAGGCACTTTCCAGCCAAAAATAATTTTCCTTATTTTTCCCACATTCCTATTTTTATAAGTTTGAGAGCTTAGAAAAAAAAAAAAAAAAAAAAAAAAATTTAAAAATGTCTTATCAGGACGCCTCAAGCTGCTGATTTACCAGAGCGTCCTGAGACCTGCTTTAATGTACGGGACCCCACTGTTCAAGTTTCTAACTCCTAAAACTCTAAAAACGCTCCAGCAATTTCAGAACAGAGTTCTCCGTGCCTCCCTCACACACACTCCGTTCCACCGAATAAAGGCAAACGACATCCACGAATAATTTGAAGTGCTCACCATTCAAGATTTCATCAAGAGACGACACATCAAATTTTTCGACTCGTTGCAACACTGCCACAACCCACTCTTCTCCAACCTTCAACCACCACCAATGCCTGTCCGATGGAAGCACTGCTAGACCGCAGAAGCCTGGAGACAAATAGATGTGATCGAGCCCGAGCCCCCTGACGGGGACTGAACAACCAACACCCAGATAGAGGTCGATCTCCCGGCCGACTCAACCGAAGCAAGAATACCCCTTCTACCTGCTCAGGGTAGGACGATTCCCTGGCCGATAGGCCGACTCAGTGCAGCCCCCTACTGGGGCCGAGACCAGGCCAACTTCAAACCAATGCCTAGGCTCCCCCATAGGTAGACTCTCACTACCTTCCCTAATCCACCCGCCTCTTTTAGGCATCCCACACCTCATATCCTTCTCATACATCCTTCAAATAGGACTCCCCTTAGTGAAAGGCACCCCCATCATCCAAAATAATTTCCTTTATTTTTCCTACATCCTATATTTCCAGTCGAGAGCTAAGTAAAAAAAAAAAAAATAAATAAAAAAAAAAAAAATGTCTTTATGTTATTTTTACCTCTACCAAGGCTTCCCACACTCCTTCATTCCCTCACTCCACCTTCAAACAGGTACTCCTAGTAAAAGGATCCGCTCACCCCAAATAAATTCCTTTATTTTTCCCTTATCCATAATCTTAAAAATTTGAGAGCTAAGGGGGAAAAAAATTTTAAAATGTCTAGCATATTGAGTAGGGTATCAATTAATGATCTTGTTGTGCCTTTATTGAACTATAATAATAAAAACTATTAAAATTGTGTTTGCAACTTAGACTCAACCCTATACTTAGAGGCATCATATGTTGCACAGGAGATCCATTTATCACCTGAATGAACTAAAAAAAAGTGGCAGCTCTATAAAATACCTAAACATCATTAAATAATTAATTACTTAAAAACAATTCCTTTAAAGTAAAGTAGTTCCTGATCTTAGTAGATTTGGGGGATTTTCTTGACTAACTACATATGTCTATATTGGGGTAAAATACATTTTATAGGCGAGATATTGAACGTATTCGCAGATGGTGTTTGTTGAAAAGTCACTTGACCTACTTTAGCAGGTTTTAATTGTCAGTTGATGCATTCCTCAAATTACACTGGATTTTAAATTTTTAATTTAAAACATATTCCACGGATTTTGTTGAGAGGAAAAGCCTAAATGTTTTTGTTTTTAAGTGTATACCTTACAAGAATGAGAGAGTGAGTATAATATTGTAAATATGGTTAATTGCCCTAGTCGGGGAGATTTTATTTGTTTTCCAAATAAAAAAATTGTCATTCATTTACAAAATAAAAATATTACTAATGTCTGTATCGCACTTGCCGAGTCTAGGGCCACTGGAATGATTTGGTTAGGGAACAGTGCAGAGCCTGTAGTCGTACACCTTAAGTCGTTCAATCTAATCTGCAATGACTCAACAATCGAAGTTTTGCATATTGTTCTCCTCAATGTCTAAAACTGAGTTACTTTTTTAGAAAGCTTCGGGGTCATATATTTTATCATTGCCATTAGACATGAGTAACTTCATTGTGATTAACTATGTCTTTTCATCTCAGATAATTTTAAACTTTAATTAAATTAAACAATTTCTTTAAATAAATATTATACTTATTAATTCTTTTTAATTCAAATGTATCAATTTTACAGGAAGATATGGTGTGTCTGTCATGCACAGCCACCGGGGAGAGAGTTTGCTTGGCTGCAGAAGGATTCGGTAACCGTCACTGCTTCCTAGAAAATATAGCAGATAAGGTAAAATCATTTTTATATACCAATTTAATTTAGAAGCTTTTATATCACATAAATATGCTAGTACATAAATATGCTGGCCACAACTAGCAAGTCTTTCAGGACAAGGCTTCAAACACTTCTGCATAAAGTACTCAGACAAGCACTGGGGGCACCATGGTTCATCAGGAATACCTGAATTCATTTAGAATTGGAAATTCCCCCCCGATTTCTCAAATTAATGAATAACTTACAAAGAGAAATTTTGACCGTATACAATTATCTTCAGGTGCAGTCTCCTACCAGCTAGGCTAACCTATCTTGCAAAGACTCTAGCTAAGGATGTGTCATGACCTTTAAATTATTATGATTTTATTTTATTTTATATATTTTATTATCCTTTTAAAAAAATTATGAAAAATACTAATGTATTAGTACAAATAAATATGTTTATTGATTGATTGGAATGTCCCTAAAAAAACTTAAATTCGATTAGTTTCATTCAGCCAACAAATACATTTTTAAACAGACACAAATGTTGATTAGTTGTATGTATGCATAATTAGTAAATAGAGACCATTTCCTTCTGAGTTCAAACAAGTAAACACCAAGAAATTTCAGAAAATGTTAACTGGTGGTATACAACAAACAAAACAAATCTCAATCCTCAGAGGTGCTTGAGAGAATGTCCATGCTAGTTTTATCAAATGTATTTACTGAAAAAATATATGTGGAATTATATTTATTTGGCATAGGCATACACTTGGTGCCTATGCCAAATAATGACGTTTTGGCTCGACTCCTCCGGATTTATGACAAATTGTTAGCGTATCAACAGATCAACAGCTGGACTCCAACTCCACCGATAACTGTATACGAGCACAACCAGTTTTTATCAGCTTCAGCTATTAGAGTTGCTGCGACTCACTTACCTTGGAGGGAATAGAATACATTTAAAATCCTACATATGAAAGAAAGGATCCATTTTTGTTTAATGTTCTACTTTTTTCTCAAATATAAACTTTTTGTGTCATAAATATTTCATATAAGTGTGGAATGCCAGTGATTAGGTTCTTTATGATCTAAGTTTTAGAAGTAAGGTCTCAATAAAATCAGATTATCTCTTTTTTTTATTGTTTATGTTTTTTTATTTTATTTTAGAATATTCCTCCTGATCTTTCAACTTGCGTATTTGTTATTGAGCAAGCTTTATCAGTCAGGGCACTTCAAGAACTAGTGACAGCTGCAGGATCAGAAGAGGCAAGTGAACATTTATTTATTTCCTGTCAAAAATATATATATAAAAAGTTTGTTGCGTTAATTTACTTCTGAATTTCACATATTTAAAATATATATATTTGTTACCTTAGTTGTTTTCTTTTAAATATAATAATATTTGGATAGTAGATCTTCATTGTAAGAATCATTACAAAATTTTGAGGAAAAAAATTGTTTTTCAGGGTCAGGATTCGTTAGTAAGTAGGAATACATGGAAGTTAGTCTATTCAGCTAGTTATAAATCATCTTTGAGGTGAAACTTTTCTTTTGAAAATCGATTGTTTTTATAAACAAAAATAATCAGTAGACTAATTTAACCGAGCTCAATATTTGTGATGTAGTAGTTTAACATTTGAAAAATATTTGGCCTTGGAAAGCGTAACTAATGTATGCTATAAATTATGTTTGCTTTTAGTATTTTTTGGATGAGTCTACAAAAGTTGGGTAACTTTTAATTATGTGTTTTTAACATAGGTTTGGTAATGAATGTAATATTTAAACAAAATATCAATCATTGATCCACCTTGGTAAACAGTTGACGTAGTACCTGCCACGTAATTAAATGGTTAGACCTGCGACTCTAACAAGAATTTTTAAAACCTGCAAGTTAATTAGTACTATGACATTATTTGTGAAAGCCTAGTATAATTTTATTTCACTGTTGTGTTAATATATTGAACAAACTATAAGTATTGGTTAAAGTATGGCTGTTTATTATAGATAATAAAATCTATAATCTTCTGTAGGATCAATAATTTCATATTTATCACATTGATTTCTGATAGCACTGGGTTTTAGTTAATTTTATCAGTGTTTTTTTTTTATTTTTGGGGGTCATTTATTGGGTTGTCCAGAAAATAATGTAGGATTTCATATTTTCTTTTGTTTAATCCTTTATATGTATTACAAACTATTCGATGAGTTATTCTTATCTATGAGTGTTAACACTAATTAATTCTCTTTCAAACAATTATGTTTGTTTGCCATGAGCTTTTTGTTACTTGCTAATAATGTAGTCTTTATTAAGATGTCCAAATGTGACTTTAAATTAATTTCCTTTCACGAGTTCGAAATTGGTTTCGAAGGGAACCCAACCAGCTAGAAGCATTAGTGAAGTCTGTGCTGATGGCAGTGTGAGTGCGCCATTCAACAGTAGTTCAAAAACTCTTATCTTCTGACCTACTCGGCTTAAGAACTCCTTAAATATACCTGGAAAATCTTTATGAATACAAACTGTATATTATGGCACACTGATCGGCTTCATTGTCTTGACACCAGAAAAAAAGTCATGGAAAAATGTGAAACACAAAAAAGAGGACTTCAGTGGATGGTGTAGATTGTTGGCATATATGTCATGATGATGAGATTTGGAAAAGGTTCCATGTAAAGTGGGACTATCCAATTACAAAAACGTCCAGAGAAATGGTAACAGATAAGCAAGAACACTTCAATCACAAAACCTGAAGAAGTGATGTGCCAGGATGTGACTGGCTTCAACTCTTTTCACTACAAACATGCCTTTCAAGAATAAACCCTGGAAACAAAATTTGTACAGTTAACTTAACCCTTCAAGATATATTTATATTGAAACATAATTTAGTTCTCTTATTTTTTAACATTCCTAAACCCAAGGGGACTGATTAACGAAACTCAGTACACTATTTCGATTGGAGATTTATGATAGTAATTAGCCATTTTCTCTCAAGATTTAGTTTGCTAATTTTTATAAACTACTTGGAATTTTAAAAGCAAAAAAGCATATTGTTTTTATTTTATTGTTTTATATTAAACATCTTTATTGGTTTTTGAAATGGTGATATATCTGGATACTGATATCTGTATATTGTAGAATTATTATTTTAACGTTATGTAAGCCAGGTACCCATAAATAAGGGTTAATTAATTATATTTTATTTCATGGCAAAATATCTCCATTAATTTAGTTTGTAGATGTAGTTATGGCTTGGGGACATAAAGTGATCCAACTTTTGTAGAATCAATTTTATATACATTTTTATATTGGCTGTACTAATGAATATTCTACCAGTTTTCGGGTTCTATAATTATTATATGACTTTCATTAACAGTTTTAAATATTTTTTTTTTCTTTTCTTTAAATAACAAATTTTTCCAGTAAAATTTATCTCATCTCAAATTATGCCTACAGTACATATTCAATATAAATTTATTTATATAATTATATCAGGGGAAAGGAACTGGATCTGGACACAGGACCCTTCTTTACGGAAATGCCATTCTTCTTCGACATCAAAATAGTGATATGGTAATTGCCAATTAGTATATTATTAAATTATAATCAAATAACATGTTTGTTAATTTTCAAACATTTCATTTTATGCTTTGTTTATCTAGTATTTAGCTTGTTTATCAACCAGTTCCTCTAATGACAAACTTTCATTTGATGTTGGTTTGCAAGAACATTCCCAAGGTACTATTTAATTACAAATATACTGTTCGTTATTTTATATGAATGATTCCTACACAAACTATTTTATCTAACAGGTGAAGCTTGTTGGTGGACAGTACACCCCGCATCTAAACAAAGGTCAGAAGGTGAAAAAGTGCGGGTTGGTGACGACCTAATTTTAGTTTCTGTAGCCACTGAAAGATATTTGGTAATGTCTCTGTAAATTGTGATTTCAATTGTTAGTAAATGAGGGAAAAAATAAACGTGTTTTTTTTTATTTTATTCCAGCACACAACTAAAGAAAATGACCAGTCTGTGGTAAATGCATCCTTCCATGTTACGCACTGGTCAGTCCAGCCATATGGTACAGGAATCAGTAAAATGAAGTATGTTGGTAAGTATGTTTCCATATTTTAAGTAGTCGTAGGTATCTTATGAAATCCTTTGAAATTCAAAACCTATAAAAAAAAAATATTACAATTTTAGGATATGTATTTGGAGGAGATGTTTTGAGGTTTTTCCATGGTGGTGATGAGTGTCTAACAATTCCTTCAACGTGGAGTGAGGCTCAAGGACAAAAGTAAGATAGCAATCTACAGTATTTTATATATTTTGATTTTGTTGATTGATCCAATCAGTCTCCAATTCTATGCGAGGAATAACATATATTTTCAGGGGAACATTTTACAAAGTTGTAACATTCCGGCAAAATCTGTGATTGATAGAAATTAACTCTTACATCCCATTAGGACCTAATGCACTCAAAATCAATAAAGGCTATCTATTCACTGAGTGAGCAAAGCCTATCAAACCTTCTATGAACCTTTATCTTGTTTTGAGGTTGTCAACTTAAATGCGCAAGTTGACTTTTCTGGAGTCAAAGAATTAACGTTGATAACAAATTTTTTGAAATAGTTTATATCACAACTATAATGCAGTAATTTGAGCTCGACAAAAGAAACCTGAAAATTTTTGAATTTTTACTTAAACCTTGCACCGACTGGAAGCTTAGGGTAGTTTGAACTTAGCTGTTTATTATATTATCTGTGTGTCTTCTTTACTATATGAAGTATTGATTTTAAAACACAAATAAAATTTTGATGGATAAGCTTTGATAATGAACTTTCTTTTTCTCTGTCTTATACATTAGTCAAATAAAATTTTGCCTAAAATTATTTGAAGGAATATCAAAAACTTTACCTTCAGAAATAAGAGTACAAAAATCATAATCTAAATTATTAATATTTGTTTGAATAATAAAAGGAAATATTCATAAAACTTATATGTTTTTTTAAAGCAAGTTTTATTTTTTTTACAAATTATTAACCATAAACAATATAGTAAAACGTTCTATTTTAATTAACAAATTTACTTCAAGTTACTCAGGTTTTTCTATCCATTCTGTGGGATTTTGAAATTCAAGACTTAATACTAATATTCAATAGTAAATCAATTTGAATCAATTATAAGCAGTTTAACTAACAATCTTATATCTAATATACTCTATTTGCAATGAAAAATTATTTTACAAAATATTGTTACAATATGCTGCCATAGCTATTGGCCAATCTATTCAATTAAATTATCATTAATTACATCTCTCTAATAAATTAAGCAAAAGGCTATTTCCTGCATAATTTATGATTTCATCATTCTTTTTTTTTTTAATTTAAGATTAAGGTATAAACATTAGCCACTTTTCAGTTGCAAAATATTATTTAGTAATAAAATAAATTTGATTTATTTTACTAATATGTAATAAAAATTTGTTGTAAACTTATATTTTCCTTAATAGTGTTGTAGTTTATGAAGGAGGTAGCGTTTTGAGCCAAGCTCGCTCACTATGGAGGCTGGAGCTAGCAAGAACAAAGTGGTCAGGAGGCTTCATCAATTGGTACCACCCTATGAGAATACGGCACCTCACCACTGGCCGATACCTTGGCGTCAATGAAAACAATGAATTACATCTTGTTGTCAGGTAACCATTGATCATTTGTCATGAATATTTTAAACCACTCCTATAATGTAAAATTTAATTTTCTCTATACTTTATCTCTATTTATTTTTTCTATGATGTTATTATTATATTATTAAATCATTCTAAAATTTTGTGGAGAGACAAATTAATTGACTCGTTATATTCTTTTTATATATATTTCTCACATTAACAATTTTTTAGAGAGGAAGCTACGACGGCATTATCAACATTTATTTTAAGACAAGAAAAGGACGACCAAAAAGTAGTAATGGAAGATAAAGACTTAGAAGTGATTGGTGCTCCAATAATTAAATATGGTGACAGCACTGTTTTAGTTCAGCATTCTGAAAGTGGCTTATGGTTAACTTACAAGGTAATATTTTTTTGACGATATATTGTTATCATACTGAGCTTATTCGTCAATGTTAATAAATTAGATGTAAATGAAATGAGTTTCTCCTGTTTGATATTAAGTTCCTAGATGAGAATTTTCCTGGAGGTTTCAAATTAAATCAAGTTTGTCTTAATTGAAAATAAATGAAGTTTCTCTCCATGAAAACTTTTATTCTTTAATCTGAATAATATAAATCATTATTGATCTGAATTGCTCAGATCATATCTGTGATTAATTAATGAAAGTTGTTTTTGTCTTACAAAAAACTGTAGCAGGTGAATTGTGTTTCCGGCAATGGTAAATTTTCACTCAGAGTTTATTGTTCTTTTTTAAATCAAACATTAACATAAGTTTGAAATATCATTACAATTTACATGACTACAATTAATTAGCAATTATATACTTAAAATTATTTTAACTCATATCATTCATATTGTTTTTAGTCATTTGAAACTAAAAAAAAAGGTGTTGGCAAAGTAGAAGAAAAACAAGCTGTACTTCACGAGGAAGGAAAAATGGACGATGGGCTCGATTTCAGCAGGAGTCAAGAGGAAGAGTCGAGGACTGCTAGGGTTATAAGAAAGTGTTCATCGCTGTTTACTCAATTCATCAGGTAAAAATTTATATTCATAGTTCTGTACATTTCAAAAATTATTTTCAGTACTTATTAGTTATACTGACATCTGCAGCAGTTGTTAAATTAGCAAGAAAAAAGTTTTTTTTGGTGCAACTTCTTTTGTTGATTGAGAACACTGATGAGTGGAAAAGAATTGTTCATGCTGAATTCAGTTCTGACGCCTGTTTTTTTTTCTATCGTATCAAGGTTTTTCAGAAATCTCATTTTGATTATCAAATATCCATCATTTTAAGTGGTTAGAATTAGAAAATTGGAGAAAAATGAATTAATTATCAATTTAAAATGAAGTTTGCTAGTGCTCATTTACATTTATACTACATATGCAATACATAAAATTTTCAGATATTTAATGCTATCAGATCTGTTTTTTTTTTAGAGGCCCATTTCCATTTGTTATCGAAACCACTTGTTTCTCTCATAAGGCACCATTATTAACATATTAGGGTCCCACATCAGTGTTTTATGTTTTAGAAAAATTAACTTTTAACTACTACACTTTTTTTTATATCAATTATGATTTAAATATACCCATGAACAAAAACAAAATAAATAGAAGACATAGAAAGTGAACAAACGGTGGGGAGATACTTTGTGTTAGTTTTTCTAATGATATTGAAAAATGTCTTGGAATTTTAGACCAAAAATACTTCATTAAATCTGTTAGCCAATTTTGAAAAAATATTGATATAAAAACCCTATTAGATTTTTTTCTGTAAAACGCACTGAATGGAGCATTGCTCATAGAACTAGTTATAGTCTAATGTAACAATCCTCGGTTTGTACAAGTGATAAACACCTAATTTCTAAATTATTCATAAATACTTACTATTTATGCTAGTTAATCTGCTGTTTAATTATAGTGGCTTAGAAACCCTACAAAGGAATAGAAGACATTCACTTTTTTGTGCCAATGTAAACTTGAATGAAATGGTAATGTGTTTGGAAGATTTAATAAATTACTTTGCTCAGCCTGAAGAAGATATGGGTATGTTTATTCTTTTTTTTTTTTTTAAATATACAAAGATCGATGAATTGATTAAGATTTTTGTATTGATGATTTGTTTAGAGCATGAAGAAAAGCAAAACAGATTACGAGCATTAAGGAATCGACAAGATTTATTCCAAGAAGAAGGAATTTTAAATCTTATTTTGGAAGCCATCGATAAAATCAACGTTATAACATCACAAGGTTTTCTGGTCAGCTTAGCTGGTGATGAATCTGGACAAAGCTGGGATGTAATTTCTGGATATTTATATCAACTCCTAGGTAAGTTAATATATTATCATCTGATGATAATAAGCTCAGCAACATTTTAATAATGAATTCCAAATTGAAAATTTATGCATTTTATAAAAATTATTATAAAATAACAAACAAGTGAATTGAAGCAAGTAGACATGTGGTCTGGTCGACAAAGAGAAGGTAGTAAACTGTAGATAAAATTTTGAGAAAGTGGAATATTTCTAGATTACAGGATGAGAAAGAGTAGTAGGACAATTTATATTAGTTTTCGGTTTATATCGGAAATTTCATGTGAACGGTTAAAGAAGGGTCTACGTGTGGCATTTGTGACTGATCTAGACTTCCAATATGATAGATAACTTCCCTCCCCACAAAATCAAATAAATATGATAATACAACCCTACATTTTATAGTCTCAAAGCTAACAAATGTCAACCTGCTTCAAATAACCCGTTGATACACCAAAATGCATCTCTGATTGTTTTAATTTGACTGTTTGTATGAAAAAAAAACAAAAAAAACTAGGCATCATCACCGTCTAATTAGAGACACCCGATTTCAGGTAAAATGCCTTGGTAAATTTCACTTAACATAAATTAACACAATTGCATATAAGTAAAACTACTCTAAAAATATAACTTAGTATAACAATATCTTGTCTTGGCTAAAGTTTTACTTGAGGTATGAAAGGTCATAATGATGTTTATCTTATAATGATTTTTTTTTTTTATTACAAGATCTTTATTTGGAAAATTATTATTTGCTTGTACATGATTATTAATTGGGATTATAAAAATGCTTTCATAATTACGAAGAATGATATAATAATTACTGGTTCTATTGCATAATTTTGTCTATTTCAAGTATTTCATATTAACATGATTGGCTATAGAAATTGATGTATTAGTTAAATAATATTTAACTAATACAAATAATAATTCATGATAACTTCAAAAGGCTTTTCGTTATTAAGGGATGGGTAGATTCTTCACTCCTGGCTTCATGCTTCCTTGGTTTTCTAATTATCATGACTGATTCATGACTCTTTGGTCGAACATGAAATATCGCTCCATTGAAAATCTGGCAAATACTCAAAATCAAGCATCCATTCTGTTCTCTGTGAAGGTTTAGTTACAACTTAACTCCCTTTCTCCAACAGAACTAAGTACCTGTTCTGACCATACACCTGTCCCCGCCAATTATGGTTGCTCAGCTAAATTAACCCTCGGTTTCATACGTCTGAGATCTGAAACACAATTTCTATGCAGATTATTTCAATAGAAAAAAATCACTTCCTTAAAATTAACTTTAATTCTAACTCATAAATTTAATTGATAATAAAAATATTGTTACAATACATGAGAGGAAATTGTAATAAAGAAAGTCCCAACTTTCAAAATCCTTGGAAATACAAATGAAAAAGAAGTGGAAATACCAAATATTAGCGGATACATATATATGGATAGATATCCAGCTGATACTTGTCTGTTTATTTTTATTCATTACTATAAAATATGGTTTTGAAAACTAATTACAATGTACTGTAGATACAATAATTTTAATGATTATTTGCCAAAGAAAAAAAAAAGAGGCATGGAGGTAAATCTCGGGACTTCCTGATCTCTGGTCTTTCCAACCGAACAATCGATGACAAATTAATAGTCTAGTCATAATCTAATCTCTAAGTCTTGTACAACCTATGTAAAATCCCTAGAGGAACAATCTTCTAAAGGCAACTACAATGTAGTTTATTATTGCTAACAGGATGAAAATCCTACCATAGTCATTATCTTTTTTTAGGCTGGTAATTATTAATTTGCCAGTAGGATTACAGATGACAACTATTGATTATTATTATACACTACTTATGATTATTAAATTACAAATTGATTTTTTTTATATTACAGCCGCCATAATTAAAGGAAACCATACGAATTGTGCTCAGTTTGCCAACACAAACAGATTAAATTGGCTATTTAGTAGACTTGGTTCACAGGCTTCAAGCGAAGGTACTGGTATGCTGGATGTACTTCATTGTGTTCTCATCGATTCTCCTGAAGCCCTAAATATGATGAGAGTAAGTAAAATGTAATATACTCGTATTATTAATGAGTCTGAGTTATTTTATATATTACACATTATTAGCTTATGGCATGTAATTTAAATAGATATATTTTTTTTTTTAGGATGAGCATATAAAAGTAATTATATCACTTTTGGAAAAACATGGGCGAGATCCAAGAGTCTTAGATGTGCTTTGCTCACTGTGTGTTGGTAATGGTGTAGCTGTTCGCAGTTCACAAAACAACATTTGTGATTTTCTTCTACCAGGAAAAAATTTGCTCCTACAAACACAACTTGTAGATCATGTAGCCAGGTTGGTGTCTTTATCATTTTTTTCTAATCATAATTCAATTACTTTTGACTTGAGTGTTATCTTTCCAATGATATATTTTTTGTTCGCAGTGTTAGACCAAACATCTTTGTGGGTCGAGTAGAAGGTTCAGCCGTCTATCAAAAGTGGTATTTTGAGGTCACGTTAGATCACATGGAGCAAACAACACATATGACTCCACATCTCAGAATAGGCTGGGCAAATACTTCTGGGTAAAATATTAATGATTATTCATCTTATCTAAATTTATTCCTGTTTATTGAAACAATATGATAAATTTGATTCCTCTCCATTTCATTATCAACAAAATCCACTATCTCTTATGAGTCTTTAGGACATTTTTTATTATTATCTGTGCTGCAGAGTTTGTTATTTCCAGTCGATTTTATGTATTATAACTACACTATTCTTTTCCATTAGGATTCAGGCAAGAAGATCCCTTCTCACCATTTATATTTAACAGAGAATAACTAATAAATTACCCTGTAATTTTTCTACATCCTAGCCTATATTTTTTAAATAAATCAGAGTTTTGGTCACTAGTTTGCAGCCAACTATTTTCAAAGCAAAGCATATCCAGCCGTTTCACATACAAGTTTATTTTACACCTTCAAAACATATGCTTTGTTAATTCTTAGAACTGTTTTTTTATTATTCTTCGTGAGTGGAGTGAGTACAAACCTATGAATTTCACACAGTAGTACAAATAACTCGTTAACACCTGTAACAAGACAAACAATAATTGTGAAAAGCATCCCTATATGTAGTTTATAGCACATAAACAACAAATATTTGACTCTTGTCTTTTATTAGAAATGTCACCCCTCTTATGTGACAAATGTCACAAGTGCTGTTTCAAAATGTTCACCACAATATTTTACAGGCAACAGACCGATTCCTCTATTTGTTATGCACTTTCATTGGGTTTATTATAAATATACTACTTATTAATAGATTTAATTGAATATTTTTTTGTTATTTGATAAATTTGTTATAAATTTTAAGAACTTAAGTATTCCATTGTTACCTTATTTTTTCATAAACATATATATGATTGTAAACTATATGATTTCTAAATTTTTAGTTACGTTCCATTTCCTGGAGGTGGTGAAAAGTGGGGAGGTAATGGAGTTGGTGATGATCTTTATTCCTTTGGGTTTGATGGAGCTGCATTATGGACAGGTAAAGGTTTATATTCTCACTAATAATTTTTGGAATATTTTTATTTCATTTTCATAAAATACACCATTCTAGTTTCCAACTAGGATAACCATGTTGACTGGTAGTCATGGCACTATCTATTTTCTTAGTGGGTCTCGTGAACTCTGAAAATATTTTTAAAGAGCCTATAAACAGTAGTAATTTTATAATTTTTTTACCCATAGCTACACGTACAGCAGTCCCTTGTGAGAACACATATATTAATTCATCTAAATTAAAAACATCCTCTGCTGACAATTTGTTTAAATAAATACAGTTTTTATTCTCATTATATGATTGCCACAAAGAGACTATTATACACAGAATATATGAAGAATACAAATTGATTGAGAAATCAGCTTAACCAATTTTGGCATGAGACAGTTCATTTTGAGCAGGAGAAAAAAAATCAGACTAAACATGTTTTGTGTCTTCAATTTCACCATTGGTTCACTTTCACTTGAACAGCAGACTTTCAGTTAACGAGAAGTGATGAATCTGTTATTCTACCTGCACAGACAAGTCATTTGTTTGAATGTCTCAGTCAGCCATTCAAGTGAATAAAAATTGTGATGTTTAAGTATTATAAATAAGTAATAAAATGTGATTGTTATGCTTTCTAATTTATATTTAATTATAGGTGGGAGAAAAACTGTTGTTCTTCCTCATTCTATGGAACCGTACATAAGAAAGGGAGACGTTATAGGCTGTGCATTTGACCTAACAGTTCCAATAATTACGTTTACGTTTAACGGAACTCTGATTAGAGGATCATTTAGGGATTTCAATCTTCAAGGAATGTTCTTTCCTGTTATAAGCTGTTCTTCAAAATTAAGGTAATGAAAAAATAATAAACAAGTTCTTAATGAATGTGTGGTTTATTTATATAATAAATTTAAGGGCAAGTCTACCGCAAGGGTCATAACCGTCATTCTTATTTACATCAGTTGCAGAGGAGCCTCTCCCCTGTATTCACTAATTTTCTTTAGGTTATAATGTTCACCTTTTGTCACTGCCTAATTGGCCAGTAAAACTGGTCACTGGTGTGTGGGTTTGATATCCTTCTTGTGACGACATCCAAATCGGGGAAAATACTTTATTTTCATGACCTGTAGGTGTCTGCTGTGTCCAGTGATAAATACGATAGTTTTTATGATTCGTTATCAGCAGTATTCTTTTGTATTCAGAGGATGGCTCTCTAATAGTAAATTTATAATGTTAGACTAGTCAGCATGGTCCTTTATGACTTCTTTTGCTACATTGGGGGGGGGGGATTTCACAGAATGGTCTTATCTGGATCATATCAGATTCTTTCCTAGCTAGAAGAAAGTTTATGCTTTTGTGTCTGTAGTTTCATTCATCAAGTGTTAATGCTCCTGCAAGGATTTCAGACTGTATCCCAAAGGCTTAAGATGAAATATTTGTCTACCCTTGTCCCAGATTTGAGTTATCCTTTGTCTGAAAAGATGTCCACAGACCTTTTGGGGGGTATAAAGTCATATTATTTTGATTCTGCAGACCTCGTATATGCTGACTATTTGAGAGTTATTTTGTACTGTTTATTATCTTTTGACCACAAGAGGCATTTTCATGGCTCCAATCAGTTTTTAGGAGATCCAGTAATTTTTCTAGCCCTGCTGATTTTATCACACCAGTTATAAATCAGCACTCTACTCTTTGCACTTTAATGAGTATAGAGTCATTAGTTTTTATAATCAGCACATATGGCATTATTGAATAGATCAATATGAGGCAACTAGTATAACAAGCGTGTTCAACCAGTAGGCTGGATCTCGTGTTTTAAATAAATTGGTCCTGCAATCTTTTTCAGGTCTATGAATTTACAATGGATTAATTTTTTATGTAGTTCTTACATTCAGTCCAGCTTGTTGATGAATTACAAACTTATTACTTTTTTTATTATTCCATTCATAAAGGTTCTAATGGTATTTTGATTAAATTAATTTGAATATTTTAAAACCTCTTATTACCCTACCTAACTGAATTCATTTCAGAAACCTTAGCGCCCCCTAATTTTATTTCCATATCAAAATCCTTCACCATTTTAATATTGGTAAAGGTTTCCTGGAAGTTAAATAATATAGGTAAAAGTAAAGATGATACTTTTGTGTGGTGTTTCATACTCTCATATAAAACCTCAAATGATTCAAATGTTATGCTTATAATTTTAACAATATTTGCAGTTGCCGGTTCTTACTTGGAGGCGATCATGGTAGATTAAAATATGCACCACCTGAGGAATTTTCAGCATTGGTTGAAAGTTTACTTCCTCAACAAGTACTGTCTATTGACCCGTGTTTTTATTTTGGCAATTTGAATAAATGTGTTCTGGCTGGCCCTTATCCTGTCGAAGACGACTGTGCGTTCGTTCCAGTTCCTGTTGACACATCACTGGTATGATTAATGAACTAAGTGATAAATTTATTAATTTCTTTTATCCTTTAACCATAAAAAAAATTTTTATGGTTGTAATTAATGATACTAGAACAATTTTAGTTATCATAACACTTTTGTTCAGGTGAACTTACCCACACATGTTGAAACTATTAGAGACCGCCTAGCGGAAAACATTCATGAGATGTGGGCCATGAATAAAATAGAAGCTGGATGGGTTTACGGAGAGATCAGAGATGATATAAGAAGGATACACCCCTGTCTCGTGCAGTTTGAAAAACTGCCTCCGGCAGAAAAGCGATATGACACCCAGCTTGCAGTACAAACTTTAAAGTATGCTATGAACATTGACTATCATGGTAACCTTTGGAGTTTTAGATATACTCTTAATTTTTAAATATATCTATTTTTGACATATGAAATTATTTTTTTTACCTAGGACTATTATTTCTTTGGGCTATCACATAACTATGGAAAAACCACCATCAAGAATTAAGAATATACGTTTACCTAATGAGCCGTTTTTACAGTCTAATAGTTACAAGCCAGCACCTCTCGATTTAAGTGCTATAAACTTAACACCTAAAATGGAAGAGCTTGTTGACCAACTAGCCGAAAATACTCACAATCTATGGGCCAAAGAACGAATCCAGCAAGGCTGGACCTACGGTCTTAATGAGGTAGTAAAAACAAATTAGAGGCAATAAAAACTGCTTTTGCTTTTTTTTTTATTTTTAGTGTTATGAAATATTATTATATGACAATATTCTCATTTTCAGGATCCTGATTTGTCTAGGAGTCCTCATCTTGTTCCTTACAGCAAAGTTGATGAGTTAATAAAAAAAGCAAACAGGTTCACATTAATTTTATATATAATTAGATATATTTTCTTTTATGAAAGATTTTATCTATTACTTTATTATTAGGGATACAGCAAGTGAAACTGTGAGAACTCTGCTCGTCTATGGCTATAATCTAGACCCCCCTACTGGTGAACAGACTGAGGGTATCATAAAATATTCTTTCTTTATAGCAAATTATGTTATTTTATTCAAGTTAATAAATTAAATCTTCCTAAAGTAATTTTATTGTTTACAAATTGCAATAAAAACTAATCTTATAACCTTTTTATTCGAAGCATTCAATATAAATAATTCCAATTTAAGATTCAGATCAGAAATTATAGATGTATATCATTTTTTATCTTACTTTTATTATTTATTACAGCTCTCTTGGCAGAAGCTAGTCGGCTAAAACAATTGCAGTTCAGAACTTATCGAGCTGAGAAGACTTATGCTGTAAACAGTGGAAAATGGTATTTAAAAAAAAATTATTTTGAGTAGTATAATATAATTAGACCTGGTGGTGTGGTTTAAAAGCTATGGGCCTGAAAATCATGCACAGTAAATTACTTCCGTGTCCCATGGGTGTTAAAAAGGGTGACAGCATTTATGTAGGGAAACCCATAACAACATGGCTCCCCTAAATGTTACCAAACTTAAAAATGAACCACTTTATCGATCTTTATATATTCCAAATGACTTGAGACAGCTAAGCGCGGCAAACTGTAAAAAAAAAAAATATATATATACTATACTTTATGATGCATGTTAAAATTTGTACAATCTTACTGCTAAGTGAAAAACTTGTATGATGAGCACCATATGCAAAATGATCCCCCAAGCGAGGCAAAGGCCATTTGGCTCCATTTACTACTTCAAGCTCAAATTCTACTGTATTTAACTAAAGACCCAGGCAGAAAACCTTCACCCCTCAAAGGGGCATGAAGAATCCATGGTCAAGCCACATTTCTTCCCAACTGGATGGTCTAATACAAAGTAGCTCCATTGTAATATGAAATGCTTTGCGACAACTATTTTTTTTTATTTTTAAAAAACATAAATTAATTTATTACTTGGAGCCCGATCAATTTATCCCCAGGCCTGTGCCCACTGGTTATCACCGTAGTGATGAAACTACGTATCACTCAAGGAAGTTCTCATATTTTTAAATACCACTTATGACACGCAAATTCAATCAAGAGAAATATATAAAATACTCCAAAATCATAATCATATAATTGAATTGAAAAATTATTAAAAATTCTTGGCACACCAATACATCGGGTAGATTTAATTTCTTCTCAATGCTCCATTTCCAACTGTTTTTATTTCTGAAGTATTGGCAAATTAGTTACCTATTTGTATGAGAATCATTCGAGAGTGAGTACACAAACAGATGAATGCTTTCATTATTATTTTTATTTTTAACATTAATTATTGCAGAACATAAACTAATGGGTTTTATATTTAGGTATTTTGAATTTGAAATCCTCACAGCTGGGCCCATGAGGGTCGGTTGGGCGGTTGCTGACTATAATCCAGGATCTCAGATTGGAAGTGATGAAGCTTCTTGGGCCTACGATGGTTACAATGTAATTACATATTGTTTTTTATAATTGATTTTACATCTTAAGAAATAATTTACAATCATTAAAATTATAATTAATATTATAATAGATACATTTCATTTGGTTATTAAATATTATTTAGGGATTGAGAATTCATTGCAATACAAAAGTACCCTTCGGAAGTTTTTTTGAAATAGGAGATGTAGTTGGATGTTTTCTAGATTTATTTCATAGGACAATCAGTGAGTAATGTTATTATATACATTATTATGTATTGCACATTTTGTCGTAAGCTCGAAGATGTTGGTACCTTTACTAAATCCTTTCATTTTCCCCCCAAGTACAAACTTATCGTATTTTTTTTTTATGTGTAGTATTAGATAGAAGTTATAGGAAAACAATTAAAGCAAGTTTCATGTCTTTGTTTGTATGGGAAAAGTTTGAAATGTCATGTCTGCAAACAAATATAAGTTATTGTTAACTTGACTTGTATGTGCTGTGATTATGTTATCTGTTTTATGATTGTCATTTTTTAGATTTTGTTTGATGTTAGTATGTTGTTTTTCATGTTTGTATGAATTTTTTTTTTTTTGTGGTGTTATCCTAACTGTAGGAAGAAAAAGTTTATTCTGGTGCTGCTGAAACTTTTGGAAGGCAGTGGCAAATCGGAGATGTTGTTGGAGTCTTTCTTGACCTAATGGATCACACTATTAGTAAGTGAAATTTAAAATTACAATTTTTATATATTTCGATTTCAGGAACTTTTTTTTTTTTTACTTAATAGTTATTAGTTTCAAGAATAAATTGTATTTAAAATTAAATTTAATGTTTTGAACAATTTTTGAAGGTTTTTCACTGAATGGAGAGCTGCTAATGGATGCACTTGGAGGTGAAACCTCTTTTGCAGATGTTCAGGGTGAAGGATTTGTTCCAGCCTTTACATTAGGGGTTGGCCAGAAAGCTAAATTAATGTTTGGCCAGGATGTTAATTCTCTTAAGTTTTTCACTACCTGTGGGCTTCAAGAAGGTTACGAGCCTTTTTGTGTGTAAGTATCACAGTGTATATCTAGTAATTTTTACAAACCATTGTCTCGTGACATCCATTTACATCATTGCTTATTTTTTTCAGAAATATGAACAGAGCGGTAACATTTTGGTATACTAAGGATCATCCTATATTTGAAAACACTGATGACTATAGTGATACAAAAATTGATGCCACACGTATCCCAGCTGGATCAGACACCCCACCTTGTCTTAAAATTAGTCATAACACTTTTGAGACAATGGAAAAAGCTAATTGGGAATTTCTCCGGCTCTCCTTGCCTGTTCAGTGTTTACCTTATTTCATCGAGTAAGCAAAGTATTATGCTATTCAATTCATGGATTTCTTTTACAAGTAATATAGTTGAACTTTTTTTTTTTTTTTTTTTTCAGTGAGACTGAAAAAATGCGCAGATGGCAAGAGATTAGGGCAAGGCAGCATAGACTTCAGGCGGAAGCTGACCAAACAACCCCAGCCCATATTGAACAAATTATGAAGTCAGGATTTAGTATGAGTGATATAAAAGGTAACTAATTAAATTTATTTTTTACGGTAATCTAGTGAAGTAAAAATTGACAAATAATAGTAAAACGGCAAAAGGGTAAAAAAAAAAAGTATATGTAATTCTGGTTAACAAACTGGTTAAACAAATGAACTGTAATGAATAAAACCTTGCCTCTTAAATTGAATTCTGTGAATATTATTTGAGTTACAAATAGACCAAGGTTATAGGAAAATCAACAATATAATGTAAAAGCTACTCGGCTGCAAGCACCAAAACGTGGTAGCCTGGACACGGGACAATAAAATCTTTCGAGTGCGACAGGTTCACTCTTCACAAAACCAGTTAGTAAAATAATTCAACTCCATTTATGGCTGAATAAAATAATTGGATGCCATGCTATAGGATTGACCTGTTTTGTAAAAAGCAAAATCATTTGCTATTTAAATTCAATTGTCAGTATGAATAAAAGCCCTGGAGGGAAGAAGGCTCCCCCCCCCTAGAAAAGTAAGGGAAACTTCAACATGTTCAAGTCATATTCTTTACCAACTTTCTCCGTGGATACATTCAAAAATGAGAAATATAGTTAAAATACCCAACTCCTAATAACTTGGAGGACCTGTGATTTTTTTCTTTTTACCAAAGGTTCCCCTTTTAAGGCACCAAATATTTAGCTTTATCATCTACCATTAGCCACATCCCTGCAACTGTGGGAAATCTCCAGTTACAGTGTAGAACTGGCAAGAGGACATGGTGTGCTCGTTCTAGTATGTACAGTGTTGATTATCAGAACATCCTGTGCATCCACATTGACATGTTCTCTACCGAGACCCACTGAAGGGCCAACCATTAATTAGACCATGAATGAGTCCTAGAGGCATGGTTTAGATATATTTAAAAACTCTAAGAAAATGTATGATTTAAATCTTCTTTTTTGTTCAGGACTTCATCGTAATTATGCAGAAGATGGAGTGGAAGCAGATGAAGTAATGACCGGAATGACACCAACCTCATCTCCACCTACGAGGACCAAGTCAAAGTTGCCACCTACCCGTCCATCAAGAAAAGGCTCGTTGCCACGAAATGGAGAGGTTATTCAAGTGAATGGAACTTTAGATCCAGGTGAAAATACTACGTATAAATGTATTTGATAAATTTGTCTGTGATGATGGCAAAATATAAAAATTTTCAAAGTATGCTAAAACTGTTTAATATGAGCCTTTGTGCCAATAGTTGGCAAGTGGCAACAATGGTTGTTAAACCTGAAGATGACAACCTAGAATTGTCAAAACCATTTGTCCGATAAAAAATATTTTTTTGAGGCTTTAAAATATTATTCTGAACCGATATAACGCCCCTCTTCTAATCAGTGCCACATTACATGTTAAATATGAAGCACGTATTGCAAGAATAGACCACTTGTCACGAGAACAAATTGACAAAAACACAAACAAAAAGTAAGGGTTTCTGGATTTTAAAACGACCAAGGAGTTACTAAAAAGAGTGCTTAATATGTATGGAAACATGGGTAGGGATAATGAAAATGCATTTGGTCAATTCAAATTTGCGCCTCAAATTATAAAGTAGACATAAATGATTTATACTAGCCACAACAGACACATTGAGCAGAGAGTGAGAGACTTAAAAACTGTAATGTGGTACAAATTGTAATATTTTGTTTTTTAAGTGATAATTATAATTATTCGTCATGTTTTTATCGTATCTAGTACTTTGAACAAATGTTTTCATAAATTTTATGATTAATATGTCACATTAAATATTTTTTCACCTTTCATCTTTTAATTGAACATTTGTGGTCAGATTTTTTAAAACAAATATTTAATAGGACTCATTAGACTGAAATGGTTCCCTCGAGCTCTCTCTTGTACCATTAAACTCCGCTTTGGATTAAAATATATTTTTCTTAAAATAATTTAATGATAATAATTAATAATGATTTTATGGCTTATTTTATGTTTACTTTGCTGCCTTTTATATATATTATTACGTTCTGTATGTTTAAATATATTTTATTTACTATTTGGTTCTATCAACAAAATAATTTTGGCAAAAAGATGAATTTAATTTTACAAAAATAAAAAATATACTTATTTTAGTTTTATAATTACTTGTCCATTAATTTGATTCCTTTTCTTTTTTAATGGTCTTCTTTTTACATATATCAGGCTGATTCCAAACTAGAGTGAATATAATGCTCTGTATGTTTTCTCAGACCCACAACAACAACTCCTTATAACTGCTAAAACTAGAGAGTAATTTTATGTGTTCATCTATCATCACAACAACCAGTATCTCTGTTTGTTTTTTATTATCACAACCATAACAATACTAATTTATTATACTGGCTAAAAACTAGAGAGTAATACTGTGTGTTTTTCTCATCACAACTAACAGTAGACTGTCTTTTGTTTTTTCTTCCCTCTCTCATTTGTTTTCACCTGCCTTCCCGATTCAAGGTTGGATTAAACATTATACAAAAACTCCACAATATCTAATATCACAACAATATATATATATTTTTTTTTTTTTCAGGGATGGGAAAAATGAATCGCTCGAACAGTGAGCTAGATTTTCAACGCTATAATGGAGAAATGTCAGATGGAGATAAACAGAAAAAGCGTGGAAGATCTCCCTTCAGGTTTTTATTTATTTTTTATCCAACAATAGCCAATTGGTTTGTTCTTACAACTTATGTTTCATAGTTTATTATTTCTACACAAAATTAGCAGAATTTCCATGCATTGCTTGGGATAGTTTAATTAAATTTTTTTTACGGTGTTTGCCATTGTACCTCATCAAAAGGTAGGACTATTGTGTTCATTTGAGCGCCATTTTAAAAAGGATAAAATTTCTATTGCTTACATTACATTTCTAACAGTTAAAGTTGTCGTTTTTAAATATGTTTTACTCCTATCCGTGCTAAATTTGGACCTGTTCTGTCACATGATCACGTAATTATACATAGCAAACACCCATGCAAAGGTACTATGTATACATAAAATAATAATATCTCGTTGTTTATGATTATAAGCAAGCAGCCGAGTTCGAGCAAAAAGGAAATTAAATTAAAATTATGGTCTCTATCTAAAGGGGTTCATAAATAGAATATGTTACACAGACATTAACCCAGAATGAAACATATTTACAAATGAAATAAATAATAATACAAGAAAAAGTGGCCACCCATTGAGAACAACTAATATTATTTAAAACTAATAAAAATAAAATATTAAGAACTAATGAAAATAATTATAACTATGACGATCAGTTCCAAATGAAATGAATTCTCCAAAATTTAATGTCTATTAATTGGCCAGATCAAATGAATAAAGGCTATTAGATAACATATCTGTCCTAAATCTTTCGTCCTGAGTTGCGTGTTCAACTTTGTCTCCATTGGGAGATACTCTTCCAGAGGGTTACTTCGTCTCCCTTTGAAAATACTTGTCCTGCGGCTTGTGCTTCATCTCCCTCTGGAGATACTTGTCCAAAAGTTTAGATCTATTCTATCATTGTTACATGTAACTTCTATCATATAACACAATGAGAGAAATATATACAGACAAAATATGACACCCCATAACATTTGTTATTTTAACAATTTGAAACTTGTCTATTTTAAACTTCGGGCGCAACAGTTAAAATCTTGTTATAATGTTATCACCAAACATTTCTGTATTATTAGTATAGTTCTCTTAACTGTTTATAATTAATTTTTTTCTGTTTTATTAAAGGTTTTTTTCAAGAAAACGTGGCGAACGGGATGCCAGTGGAGAAAACGTGAAACATGCGCGCATTGTTGAACCTATGGGAAACTTACTCGAGCCTCCAAGAACTCCAATGCAGCAAAGAGGAGGAAGTGCACATCGCTCTTCCCCACAACCTAAAGCCCAGGTATTAATACTTACTTTATTGATAGGTTATTTTATGAATTGTATTTAAATTTTGCTTTTTTTATTTACAATAAAATGTTCATGTTATAGGATCTAATAAAGCCACCATCACCATTAGTTGAACGAAGTGGCCCCAAAACTATGTCTGTACCAGTTGGAACAGGAATTGAAACTATTGGAAATGAAATGTTTGATGTAGAATGTTTAAAATTGATAAATGAATACTTCTACGGTGTTAGAATATTTCCAGGTCAAGATCCTACTCACCTTTATGTTGGTTGGGTCACAACCCAATTTCATCTACGCAGTAAAGACTTCAATCAAAATAGAGTTCTGAAAAGTACCGTAATTATTTGTGATGAGTTTAATCGCATAATTGACAGGTATTAATATAATATAATATTCAAATATTTATTATTTATGTATATTTTAATTATATATTTTTTCATATAATTTATTACTTTATATTTAACTTTTACGTTATCTCAAGGTTCTGTAAATAAAATATAGGAAACTTCTGGCAAAAGGAATAATGGTTTTATTTACACACATTGATTTAAAAATTGATATACAAATAAATTACGTACGTAATAAAAGAATACTATTAAATCTAAATTTATGTATTTATACTGGCCAGTGTTTCTCTGTGTTGCTATCTTCGATGGTCGTCATCTATTGCGTGATTCGGATTGTCTTCCTCTAAACTGCATCGCATGATCCGGATCGTCTTACTTGAGCGTCCTTTGTTCTCGTGCTGGGTGAAAGTGAAAAGGGTTGACCTCGCGTGGATTGCTACCTGTGCTGGAGTGCCGCTTCTCGGTAGGTCTCGTCTCTTCGGTCCCAGATGAAAGAGAGTGTTCTTCTGCTCTCATGCCGGGTCAGACGCCAGTGACCTTTCGTTGCCATCTTGATCTATTGGCCTCTTTGGTTGTTCGGATATTTATACTTTGCTTAATTTACGTAGTTTATAAAATAAATGTTTATATTAATTATTGACATTATTTATGTTATTAATATTTATGGTAGAGACAATGCAACGAACAGTGTTTAAACATTCATGAATCACGATACCGTTCATTTATGCCCGCTAATTTTGAGTTTATAAATAAAAACACTATCAAAAATCATAACATTAAAATATCACAACAATATAATTAATTAATAATACACATGGTATATCCATTCATATGTATTGCCAACAAAACAAAAACTGATACACTGAAAATTCAAAAAAAAAAAAAGTTTTTAAGATAATTTTATTTTATTTATTATCCATGATAGAGGGGGGCAGATTCAATTTTGTTTTAGCAATGGCTTATTTTTCTCTACAATACTTGTCATTAGTACCTGAAAACCAGTTGACGGTAATTTAGATGAAGGTGAAGTTATATTATATTTATTGTCTCCCCTCAGTTCACAATACCGAGTCAACTTTCAGTGACTTAAATCACCTTTTTTAAGAAGCTTTTGGAAGAACACCCGATGCTTGTTTTGTAAAGCTTGGGGTCAAATAGCACTCTTATTTCACTAGTTTTCATGGTGACCATTGATGAGAAGGTTTACTGACTCACTTACACCACTTGCAGAAGTTCTAAGGGGATTTTTCTCAAAAGACTTCTAGAAATTTGATACCTGAATGCGCTTCTGGGTTACAGTTCTTGTAGCTATGATTAATGCTTCAGAAGCATACTGAAGAATTGATCTTATGTAGGTCTTATAAGCATTAGAAACGATGTCTTGGTGGTAGCCTCCAGTTATGACTGTTAGACCAGATCTTAAGAGTAGATCCAACCTCTTTGTTGCTTTAGCTTTTATGATTAATAAGTATCCTTAATCGGTTCCATGTGTTCATTGGGCTGTCCATTAATGTTGCATTCTAGCTTACCCAGATTTTCCCATGTATGACACTATTTACACTGTCAATAGAAATTTTATTTTAATGTAAATCGATGTATTGGATGTCCTACTTGATTGCTATCATGAGGCTCTTCTGTTGGTCAGCGCCTATCCTAGTGTTAGATCAACCACGTTAAATGGATAAACGTACAAGTTACGAATCACACACCTTTGAGTATAACAAATATAAAAATTAATAGGTTTCATCTTGAAAAATGATAGAAAACTATTAAGAATATTGCGCCTAGTGTGCCTGTATGTGGTGCATCACAAAATAATTAGCCTTTGAATTATTTTTAAGTAGGAAATTTCAACTGTAAATGACTTATTAACTGCCATCTAAATCATTAAATTCTTTCTTAACAAGTATATTTACTTTTAGCATTCAGCGGCAGAGTTGTTACATGGTTCGAGCCGATGAATTGTATAATCAAGTTACACAAGACGCTTCCGGGAAAGGTGCTTCACAAGGAATGTTCATTGGATGTTTTTTGGACACAGCAACAGGATACATGGCTTTTACTTGTGAAGGAAAAGAAACAAATTTTAAGTATAAGGTTTGTTTTACAATAACAGTAATGAACTGTTGAAATTTCTTGAATGCCTAACCATAAATTATTATATTTATTTTCAATTTGTGATAACTTAAATACAGTGGCCAAATTTTTGTCAATAATAACTACTTTTTTGTCTACACCGAAAAACATTACTATTTTAAAAGTGAATTTTTATTGAAAAATGTTTTCAGATGGAACCAGACACAAAATTATTTCCAGCCATATTTGTTGAAGCTACAAGCAAAGAAATTCTTCAAATTGAACTGGGTCGAACATCTACCACTTTGCCTTTGTCAGCTGCCGTGCTACAAAATTCAGAAAGGCATGTTATCCCACAAGTAAGTTGTTTATTTTTTTTAAGAATTAAATCTACTTTTGTTTTCTTCATGAAAGTATTTCATTTAATTATTTGTCAAATATTCATCTTCAATTAGCTGGTGTCCTCAGTCATGTTCTTCTTACTCTCTTCTGACAAGACTTCTCACCTTACAACTTACCTGTTTGAATCTATTGATAATGCAGCCATCTTCTCTTTTAACTGTTCCCCCGTACAAAGCACTGTAGAAACACCGTACCATCTGGTACCGCACTCCAACTGGAGATTCAAAGTGAATGCCAAAAAGACCTTTTATATCACTTCTACCCTTAGTCATGGTTCAGACAAACCTGTCCCTGTTAAATCCTTAGACCATCTACCAAGTATTCATCTTAGACAATTGGCTCACATCCAGAGGGCAAGATACTAAAAACGATGAAGACTATTTCTTTGCTGTTCAAACTAATGTTCCTATTATTCTTTCTCATTTCAAATTGAATGGTCATTTTGATTTTATTTGACATTTGAGAATAAATATTTCTTCAGTTTTTTATTAGTAATTTCAGACAGTAATAAAAGGGTTCGGTAATTGTCAATGTTCCATATAGAATTTATAATTCAGTTTTCTCTCGTTCTACTGTTTTACTGTGTTTTTTGTTATTACGGCGTATAATTCATTAAATAAATTAAAGTCATAATTTTATGTATTTAATTTCAGATCCCGCCTAGGCTTAAAGTCCAGTGCCTCAAGCCTCACCAGTGGGCACGGGTACCCAATATTTCATTACATGTTCATGCTCTTAAATTATCAGATATAAGAGGTTGGAGTATGCTTTGTGAAGATCCAGTTTCAATGTTAGCACTGCATGTGCCTGAAGAAGATAGATGTATTGATATTTTAGAACTCATTGAAATGGAAAAGTTACTTTCGTAAGTTACACTTTAGATTATTAATTAATACACATTGCCCTCAATAATAATAAAAGGGCCTAATAATTCCTCTTACTTTTTCAGTTTTCATGCTCACACCCTCACATTGTATGCGGCATTATGTTATCAATCTAATTACCGTGCTGGGCATGTTCTCTGCAAACATGTTGATCAAAAACAACTTCAATATGCTATTCGATCTGAATATATGTCTGGACCTTTACGGCTGGGATTCTATGATCTTCTGATTGCTTTGCACATTGAATCACATGCTACAACAATGTAAGTAATATTTTATTTACCAACATATTACACAAAAGCAGTGACCCTGCTACCAGTGAATATGTTTGTGGATTTTTCATATTATCTGTTATATTACAGCAATAACAAAAAATATTTGTTAATATTTACATAATAGGTTAATAGTACATATTATTACGTTTTTTATCTTTTAATTGTAAATAATTTTTTATACCTGGTGGTCTTCTTTGTCTTCATTGTCATCTTTGTCTTGAACATGGGTGGCTACCTGGTGCTGGCCTCGTCTTCTGTGTACCACAAGGCAGTACACGTACCTAGCGTCTTTCCCAATCTTCCTCTCTCTCCTGCCGGGTCAAAGTGAATGAACAAGCTTACCGGTGTCCTCTCCCTCGTACCTTTCCACTGCCTTCTTGATCTTTTAACTGGTTGTCCAATGCCAGTTGTTTAGGATATTATTAACTTTTCTTGTTTTGAAGTTAAAAAATCCAATATTAAAATATTTGTATTTAATTATTGATATTATTTATATGATAAATATTAATAGTAGATATAACGGCTACAAAAACGTTCATCCTTTCATAGCCATGAACCACGGATCGTTTTTACATTCTTCTACGCTCGCTAATTTTGAGTTTATATCAAAGGCAACATCAAAACTCACCACATCAAAATATCACATCATGGGCTATCGAAACATGTATACTTTAACAAATAGCTCGCCAAAACAATTCTGATCAATAATTCTAGTATCTGACTGGCTTTATGATTGCAGGCTTTCCCAAAAAAACTGTTATATTTTTTTGTAATTCTACTGCTGTTTCCCTCAGTCCGAAATTTTGTTTCCATATTCTACACCATTTCTCACAATTTTTTTTTTTTTATATAATGAAACCTTGATTTCTTTAGCCATGGAAACCTCACTGTTCACCTAGGTGCAATACAATGGGACTTAAGGTCCTCTATCACCACAGATCTTAATTCCGGTTAAAAGGCCTGTGACATTACATACCACCACCTTAGTTCCACATCATTATCCAACATTGGTTCACTAAGGTCGATGTTGCACACTACATATAGTCATTAAGTCACAGACCTAAAACATTAATTTTGGCTCAATTGGTGTTGACAAAATGTAGTAATATTTCTATTGAAAATACCTAATTAAATATTTCGACGAGTTATATAACTGTTATTCGCCACTAATCAAAATATTTGCCACTTTCATCCTTCTGTTCCTGCCAGTCTGGAGGCAATAATTATACTTAATGGAATGTTCTGATAAGGAAATCCTCTTTCATATTTCCCCTTACAATCTTAGTTATTTGACAATTGCAGATTGAATGAGATACAGATACTTATTAATTGCATAACATAATAACCACATTGTCCAGATTTTACTAACATATCTAACATAACATGTCTGACCTAAGTTATTATAAATAGATTAATAAATGTTATTTAAACTAATTTGGGCTGTGTTTGATAATTTAGGGAAGTTTGTAAAAATGAGTTCATTGTACCTCTTGGGCAGGATCTAAAAGATCTGTATGAGGAGCATGAAATGAAGCATAGTTTGAGATCTCTAAAAACTGTATCCATCCTCCCAGAAATGAATATGACTGATATTACGTAAGTTGATCTCTTATTCATCTTCATAAGATATTAATGAAAAAAATTATGTATATATTCTATTTTTTTCTAGATATGTTTTTATATTGATTTTGTAGCTAATTTAAAGTTATTTATTACAATTTCAGGGAAAATATTGAAAGTATCAATTCATTATACAGCCCATATTTCCCACTCGATGCAGTGAGGGATTATGCTATGACTGCATTGGAAGAGGCCGTCAATATGAATCAACTGCATAACCGAGACCCTGTTGGAGGCTCAAATGAAAATCTCTTTTTGTAAGTTTGAAAACATATTTAATTCTGAAGCTTAAATTATGTCACCAATGTTTTCTTATTTATGTGATTTTTTTTTTTTTCCTTCATTTTAATCTATCTTAGGTGTTTAAATTATAATTCATAACATATCTCATAATTTTTTTTTTTATACAACCAGCCAAAATTTGTAATATATACATGCCATATTCTTTATTTCTATTTTTTTTATATTTTTCCCCCAGAAAAATAAAATTAGGTAAAGTCAAGGTACATGTTAAATTGTGGATTTCGGTTTACTGTTAATAAATACAAATCTGCCCTCTTGTAATTAAAAGAAATAAAAAAATACAGAAAGATCGAATTACATAGCCTCTACCTAAAATTAAATCTAGCTGTAGTAAAAGCTGTCAGAGCCAACAAGCTTTGAATCAATTTAAAAAATCTTTGAATATAAATTCCAACGTAATCACTTTGTAATTATTAATTACACTTAATAATTATTTATTTCATTGTCATATTGATTTTTTTTTCGTTTATTTTAGACCTTTGCTGAAGCTTGTAGATAGATTGTTACTTGTTGGCATACTCCGTGATGAAGATGTTACTAAGCTGCTCATCATGTTTGATCCAGAAACATGGGATCCTGTATTTGAGAAGGGTAAGGATACTTTTTTATATTTATGTATTGGCTACAAATGTTATTATGGTAAGTTATAATTTTTATTTAACAGTAAGGTAGAAAAGTTTGATAGCTAATAACTAGTCCACTAATTTACAACACATATTACAAATTACTAATTAGGGCAAAGAGATATTCAATTTTATACCCAATGCAATATGATAGGAACGTATTTATTTTGTAGTCAAGTAATTAATTAATTAATACCATTTAATTATTTTTAATGGGTTTAGTTTTGTTCGCTTTGTAACACCAAGGCTGCAATACAAATTATAGTTGTTTTTTTTAATTCTATTTAATTTCTCAAGTCCAAAGGAATGGTTTACAACTTATTTTCTATCAGTTCAAAACTACCATTTTTTTTTCATGTGTGTTTTTATTTTATAGACTTTCTTGTAGACTCATAGTTAGCAAACTGTTGTTTTTTTTTATTATTAGTGCTGTCTCATCTGTAAATGAGTGGGTGGTTTGGAATGCCTAGTGTTTATAAAGAGTGGTGTTTAAGCACTTTTCTGGTCTTAAGCACATACCTGCTTGTACTTCAATGGCTTATGCAATGAACCAAGTTTACTGCTCTTAAGAAAAACAATTCTTTTAGCTAGGAGCTATAAGCTGTCCCACTAAATATAAATTTAAAAAACAGTAACTTATTTACAATTTAATAATTACAAAAATAAAATGTTGATTACATAAATATGTTTCTAAAAAGATTATATGCTTGTGCAGTATGTATGATCTATTTTTAAAGAAATATTGGATGATTATGATGCCATCATTGAGATCTTTAGGGAAGGAGAAAATAGATTTAAACACAGAGTTCCCAACATTTGACTAAAACCGACTGCATAATTTATAGGTACAAAAGTAATATTATACTTGTTTTGTCATTTAAAAGTTTTCCACAGAAAGTTATCGACAATAAGATTGTTACTGTTGGTTTTTTGCTCATTTAATTATTTTCATTGACATTTTGTAAGCGTTTTTAATTTTTGTTAGGCTGTCTAATATATATGTTCTGACATCTCTATTAGTGTCCATAATATAATAAGATAATTTTAATATTCTAATGAGCAAACACTCTACTAAGAGAGACACTTATAGATTGAAGTAACAAAATAACAACTATGAAAAACAAAGTTTTTTCACAAGAAGGCTTTAGTCTCTCCAAATCATTAGCATCCTCTTGAATTAGGCGAAATGCCTAGATAAACTGTAAAAACAAAAATTATATATTATAAATTATTTTTTATACAGTTGTTATTTCAATTTAATTTTAATTTATATTATATAATAATAAGAAGAGGCAAGATACTATTGTGTCTCTTCTGATTTTGCTGCAGTTTGGTGATGTGGTACACAATCCAAATCCCAGCATTTCTGTAGTTTTATTTTAATAAATGGCATGATTTGTTTAAAGTAGAATAATAAGCCAATAATGTGTACACAATTGGTTTGATTTTAATTATTTTGTGTCAACTAGATGGCAGAGATGAACATCGTAAGGGTTTACTTCAAATGAAAATGGCCGAGGGAGCTAAATTACAAATGTGTTATCTTTTACAACATTTGTGTGATGTACAATTGAGGCATCGTGTAGAAGCCACGATAAATTTTAGCTACGACTACATTGCTGATCTACAACAGGTAAAATAATTTTTTTAATTAATACATTAATACTGGAATATTGGCTTATGTTATTTTGCCCTGTAATATAATGCTGAATTCTGTATGAACGGACTGGAGATAGCACATGGCGGGTTGGACTCATATTGCCTTAGTTACCCGATAATAATTGGTTATGATGCAGCATATCCTTTTCTTTTACTTAACCCTTAGCACTCCACAAGTCAGTTTAATTTACTAAAATATAACGTCTTCTGTGTTAATTTATTCTTCTAAAGTTGCATAATAACTAAGATGTTGGCAACTTCAAGCAGCCTTGTCTCTTTATGATGCAATGACGGCATTGATTCGACTTGTTTTTTCTTAATTTAACAACTTGATAGTCTGTTGCATTTTCTTATATACTAATTAAATAATTGTCTTCTTCCCTTCCTGAATTTTTTTCATGTAGACAATTGATTTATTTACGTATCTTATGATTTACTCTTCTTATTTAATAAAAAATAATTTTTTATCATGCTTACCATGTTGTTTATCTTTTTCCAGTAACAAATTTTAATACTTACATGATCGATCTGTTTAATAAGACAATTGATAACAGGCATAGCAGGTTAAGCCCTTTGCTAACTGCGAATAGTCTCTTTTATTAAATACAAACATTAACCTTAACCTCAGATTCAATCTAATATTTATAATTAGAATTACACATTAAGTTCCGTTTTTCCTATCAGGACCAGCTTCGAAGATATGTTGATATCAAACAGTCCGATCTGCCTTCATCTGTAGCCGCTAGGAAAACTCGTGAGTTTCGTTGTCCACCAAGAGAGCAGGTAAAACCTTATTATTTAATATTAAATTGTGCAATATTTCAAAAAATATATATTTTACAGAAGTAATAATCTGTACCATTCGTTTGTTATCTAGATGAATGCAATAATTAATTTCAAAAATTTAGAAGAGGATGAAAAAGAAAATTGTCCATGTGGCGATGAACTGAGAGAAAGATTGAATACATTCCATGAAGAACTGATGAACAAGGTTTCATTGGTAGCTCTTCAAGAACCACATGATGAGGTAATGTGTCTTATGTATCATTCTTCGTCGGTTTTTAGGGAAAATCTTATTTACTAAATAGTTAATCAAAATAAGAATTATAAATAGTTTCCATAATTCTGTGGCAGTCATGAAAAACCAGGTAAGTCCAGTCATATTTAACATAGCCTACCTGGTTTTTCACTACTTCCATAGAATTACCTAGCAGGTAAATTATATTTTCTGAGTCATGTCCTTCTTAAAACTAAGTCTGCTTTAAAAAGTGACCACCCGCCCCATCATAGAAGAAAAATAATACTGAATACTTCTTGCGCCAGGCATATCAGGAGGATCTTCTTAAACCTCTGCATTGCTTGCTGCTTAAAATTGGTGCCTCTGCTCTCACTTACCCTCAATACTGTGAACACTAATAGCAATGTGGTACAAATATTGGTGAATTTGATTCATAAAAAACAAGAAAAGCATAATTTTTTGGCGATATTTTCATTTACATGTTTTTTGTGATAGCTGCATAAAATATCATTCATAATGAGTAATCAAAAAAATTTAATTTAAAAAAACAGATTTTTTCCTGTGTGATAAGCTTTAAAAAAAATTAAATATAATTTTTCATGTCCACCTTCCAATAGTCTTTAGAAAACAACACTTTGATGAATCATTCACCTTTTAAAAAAAAAGACTGTAAATTTACACTCCACATTAATAATTCTTGGTTTTGGCGAAGTACTTTGTACCTTTAGTATAGACTGATAAATGAAGTACCTTTAGATAAGAACCGTTTTTGGTCACCTGTGTGAATGTTGCATACAATACTAGGCCTCATGTAGGTTTGGTGAGTTACATGCCATGGCATGCATTTTGTAAAAGTTTTGAAGAGACCCTAATGAAGTTGTGAATAAAACAAAAATTAAAAGGGAGTTGTTTTTTTTGGAAAAAATTATCTTTTCATGTGAAAATAAGATTGGGATGAAAGATCTCTTAATTTTCTAGGAAAACTCTGATGAATCAGAGAAGCCAGGAGCATTCAAAAAACTTTACAATTTCATAAACGCTGTTAAAGAATTGGAAGAGCCGATGAAGCTCATGGAAGAACCTCTGAAAAAAACTCCTGAAGGTACACTTTATACTATTCGTTTTTATAAAAGTTGACCAAAAGAAATCAATCTAATTTTTCAAAATATTTCTATTCACTTTTCAGAGGTCATTCTAAATATTTAAACTATTTTATTTTCAGAAATATTTAGAAAAGTTTTAATCAGTACAATTGTCAGATGGGCTGAAGAATCTCAGATAGAAACACCAAAACTTGTTAGGGAAATGTTCAGGTAGAATTATTCATTATTAGAAAATTCATATTAAAGAATTGATAATTGTAAATAATATTGATAAATAATATTGAATTGATAAAAATAAATAAGATTTTTTTAAATTTTGATTTTGATTTTTAGTCTCCTTGTAAGGCAATATGACACCGTAGGGGAATTAATTAGATCGCTAGGAAATACCTATGTTATAAACGACAAAACAAAAGACGATGTTGCTCAGATGTGGGTAGGTCTAAGTCAAATTAGAGCTCTCCTCCCTGTACAAATGTCTCAAGATGAGGAAGGACTCATGCGAATGAGGCTATGGTAAAAGAATATTTTTAAATAAGAAAGAGCAATTGTTTGTAGCTATAGTTTACTAAAATTTTATAAATATTACAGGAAATTAGTGAATAACCATACATTCTTCCAACATCCTGATTTGATTAGAGTACTTCGTTTACACGAAAATGTTATGGCTGTCATGATAAATACGCTCGGAAGAAGATCGCAGGCACAGTCAGATGCCCCTCAGGCTGGACAAGAGGGAGAGCCTGTCACTAAAGAAAAGGTAAATATTTTCAAGAATAATTATTTTCATAATAATTACTATTTAGCGCATGAGAATGAGATAGTATAGTAAATAAGCTACTAATCACTAGGAAACCTTTAGACAGAAGAAAATACAGTACAGTAAAAATAAATAACTAGTTTTTACAATAATAAAGTCTCTAACCAAACTTTTTTCCCCAGGACACATCTCATGAAATGGTTGTAGCTTGCTGCCGGTTCCTCTGCTATTTTTGTAGAACTTCTCGTCAAAATCAAAAAGCAATGTTTGACCATTTGGCATTTCTTTTAGAAAACAGTAATATTTTACTAGCAAGACCTTCACTTAGAGGAAGTACACCTCTTGATGTAGCATATTCGTCTCTAATGGAGAATACAGAACTTGCACTGGCTTTGAGGTGAAAATAGAATTATTTGTCACGGATTATTAATTATAAATATTTCAAGAACTTAGCAAGAAGAGCAGTAGCTATTCATGTGTTATAACAGTTTAATATGAAATTGGCACATTTAATTTTAATATAGACATTTCATTTTAGTAACGTGTAAGTTTAAGAATTTAAAATATTGGGAGAAACAAATTGGATATATTCAACAATTTTGTTTAAATGTGTGTGCAGTATTTGACTTTGCAAATATGCATAGAAAAATACCAGAGTCCATTGAGACATACAGGCATATATTTATGCCACACAACCAATCTGTAAAGGTGGTGGTGTGAAGCTGCAATAGAAATTAACATAAATATTATAATCTTGCTTTGTAATATATAATTATTTCATTCTGCACAAACATTCTACTTGCCTAGTTTTCCCTGTAACAATCAATAAATCAAGTGGATTTAAAAAAAAAAATCCAGCCTGCCGCTAGGACCTGCGGCTGCTTTTCTCTTGATTTAATTCAATATTCAATTATTTAATAAATAAAGTTCATAAATTAAGAGGAATATTATGAAACAACTAAAATTTATGTGATCAATAGCTTGGAACAGGGCTTGACCTTCAACACGAATCTGAAGTATAAGTTGTGTTTGACAAACACAAATTTATTTGACCAAAAATATTATTTAATTAATTTAATTTCTTTCAATTAAATTAATATTTAAAAGACAAATTTAACAACAAAGTTATGTAATAAAGAGAAAGAAATGAAATTAATAATGACGCTTTGGGTGATATATTTAAAATTCCCTCAGTATTATAATAAATTCTGAAAAATTTGATACAAAACACTAGTATAAAAGATTTAAAATAAGCCTGGTATAATGCATTTCATAAAAATGTAATATATTTTTACTTATCTTTTTAAATATTTAGAGAGTAGATTGACATATTACTTATGGCCTGATCAATAAGATTTTGTGAGGTACTTTTGGAGTAAATCTCAAAGATGATCATCCACTTTGCCTTTCTGTTATAACATTAATCACCTCAATTAAATTATAATTGCCACTGAACATTTTCATTGCTCTAAACTCCTCTATACCCATATAACTTCAGGGTTAGCTAGGAATCAGTTAAAAAAATATATTAGTCATCGACAATAAGTTTTCTACCATATTTTTAGGAGTCTATATTAAAATTCTATCCTTAATTATGCATGATTAACCGATTTCTACTGTCCCATTTATTTACTATTTTACTTTCATTGCTGATTGTATTACTTACAGCCCTTTTAATTAGAAGTGTTAATTTATTTTTAGGGAGCATTATTTAGAAAAGATTGCTGTTTATTTGTCTCGATGTGGTTTGCAATCTAATTCAGAATTAGTAGAGAAGGGCTACCCTGACTTAGGTTGGGATCCAGTTGAAGGAGAGAGATATTTAGACTTTTTACGCTTCTGTGTTTGGGTTAATGGTAAATAATTAACACCAATTAATTACTATCAAATATTACAATATCCACAAAAAATTGTTTGCATAATTGTTTTGACAGGTGAGAGCGTTGAAGAAAATGCTAACTTGGTGATTCGACTTCTTATAAGGCGACCAGAATGCCTTGGTCCTGCACTTCGTGGAGAGGGGGAAGGATTACTTAGAGCAATCATAGATGCGAATAAAGTAAATATTCTATTATTGAATAAAAAAATGTTCAGTAAAAATTCAATCTCTGTTTGTTTTTAAAAAATAATATTTTATTTTATCCAGTTTGGCACAGATGAGATCATTCAGCACAATGATTTATAAGCCTATTATGTCAGATTGTAATTTTTCTAATAAACAAAGTTCTTAAATAAATATTTCATTTTAGATGTCAGAAAGAATTGCAGACCGTAGAAAGATGATGGATGAAGCAGAAGGAACTACTAATGCTGTTCAATTTGAGCACCCACTTCCGGAATCTGATGAGGATGAAGATTATATTGATACAGGAGCAGCTATACTGGCGTTTTATTGCACCCTCGTTGATCTGTTAGGTCGTTGTGCACCTGATGTTCATGTCATTGCTCAGGTATTACAATTTAAAATCTTCTGTGATTATTGAACCTCCTGTCTGTTATTAGCTCAAGTTTACTATGTATCCTTATTTCTTTTATTTTAAATTCTTCTTAATTTTCAGGGAAAGAATGAATCTCTCAGAGCGAGAGCCATTTTGAGATCTTTGGTACCCTTGGAAGATTTATTCGGTGTGTTGAGTTTGAAATTTACACTCACTAATCCAGCTGCTGGAGAAGAAAGACCAAAAAGTGATATACCCTCTGGTCTTATTCCGTCTCACAAGCAGAGCATCGTTTTGTTTTTAGAAAGGGTTTATGGCATTGAGCAGCAAAATCTCTTTTTTAGACTACTGGAAGAGGCATTTTTGCCAGACTTGAGAGCAGCAACTATGCTAGATAGGGTAGGTGTATTATTTCTTCCTTTTATCCGTTTCATAAAAGGAAAATACTGTTGACTGAAGGATTAGTTGCTTCGCCATGTAAAATCGATTATGAACTAAATTTTATTTATGAAGTGTATATATTAACCCAATAATTGTAGGATGTAGAAATTAAAATGATGCAAGCCAATACTTCACTTATATTACAATTCTTGAATACATATTAAATGCTTGGAAGAAAAAACTAATTTATTTTATATGTCAAATCATTTCAGTCACTGAAAATTACCTTTTCAACAAATACAGAAAATTGTAAGCAACTGCACATTGGCCGCTTACACGGCCAAAAAAAAAAAATATTCAAATGACATTAAATGCTAGCTCTCAAAACCTTATTTTTGGGAATGTATTAAAAACTTAACTTCTCCAGGTGAGACATGAACCCACAACACTGGTGTTTTAGTCAAGAAATTTAGCTTCCAGCCATCTTAAAAGTATAAGACATGTGACACCCTATTTTTTCCCCATGTTTCTTGTTATTTCTTAACCACAACATATATTAGACAGCGAACTAGAGAGAGATCAAAAGATGATTATCCCGTACCAATTAGAAAATCTTTATTTTAAATATTTCTTGTGAGTTGAGATTGTGAAATATAGATTTTATAACTTGTTTTTATCTATTCAGTTATTTGATTATTTAAATATACTATTATACAGAACTTTTTTCTACGATAGTTTTATGTGTGCATTTATGGATTCTCAAGACTAAAATAAAGAAATATATATTTTCAGACTGACGGCTCTGAATCAGAAATGGCTCTTGCAATGAATCGCTATATTGGAAATTCAATTCTTCCTTTACTCATAAAACATTCACAGTATTACGGTGGGGCTGATAACTACGCAAGTCTTTTAGATGCCACTCTTCATACAGTATATCGCCTCTCCAAAAATCGAATGCTCACCAAAGGTCAGAGAGAAGCAGTATCGGATTTCTTAGTCGCTCTCACAAGGTACAAATTGTTTTGTCTTAAAGTTACTCGATTAATATTCTATATTAAAGGCTGATTTCTTATTTTTTTTGTTGTTTTTTTTCTAGCCAATTACAACCGAGCATGCTGCTCAAGCTTCTTCGAAAATTGACAGTAGACGTGTCAAAGCTTTCAGAATACACCACAGTTGCATTAAGAGTAAATTTTTAATTAATTAATTAACTACATTTCAATTAGAGGTTTTCAATTGAATCCTAAAATTAAAACCTAACTTTTTATTTTTGTTTAGTTGTTAACATTGCATTATGAGCGTTGTGCAAAGTATTACGGGACAACAGGTGGGCAAGGAGGGGGCTCTAGTGATGAAGAAAAGCGGTTGACGATGATACTTTTCAGTAATATTTTTGATTCTTTGTCAAAAATGGTATGACTTGCCTTTTGTTATTATTTGTTTTTAATTCGTCAGTTTAATATGAAGTAAAATATTTTAATTCATATATTTTAAATAAAACAGGATTATGATCCAGAGTTATTTGGGAAAGCTCTCCCTTGCCTTAGTGCCATAGGATGTTCCCTTCCACCTGATTATTCATTGTCGAAAAACTACGATGAAGAATGGTATAGCTCAAAGAGTTCAGAGCCCACTGATGGACCTTATAATCCCCTGCCTATCAACACCTCTATGTAAGTTGTGAAATACGTCAAAATTAGTAAAATTTTTTATAAAGATGCAAACCACCTGATATAGCCATAATTTACAGGGTTTCTTTAAATAATGATTTGAACACTATCGTACAAAAGTTTTCTGAACATTACCATGATGCTTGGGCAAGTCGAAAAATGGAAAATTCATGGATATATGGCGAACAGTGGTCTGACAGCTCTAAATCTCATCCTCGCTTGAAGCCATATACTCTGCTAAATGACTATGTATGTTGCAATAATATTTTTTTATTGTTTTTATCTTAGGGGTTTCTTATTATTTTAATTGTTATAATAACTTAATTGTTCTCACAAGGAAAAAGAAAGGTACAAAGAACCAGTGAGGGAATCGTTGAAAGCATTGTTAGCTATCGGATGGAATGTGGAACATACTGAGGTTGATATACCTTCCAATAACAGAGGATCGTCTCTCAGGAGATCTTCTAAAGGGAATGTGGTAAACAATTAATATTTTATAATATATCTACTACTTAATTCTTTGTTGTATTCCTTATATTATTTTCCCGTTTTAGGCTGATGGGTCAACACCTTTTAATTATCACCCAAATCCTATAGATATGACTAACTTAACATTGAGCAGGGAGATGCAAAACATGGCAGAAAGACTGGCTGAAAATTCCCATGATATTTGGGCGAAGAAAAAGAAAGAAGAACTTGTCGCTTGTGGTGAGCATAACGTCGTTTAGGATATTAATTATTTTCAACATTAATTTTAATGCAGTGTCGATTTAGCTTATATAAAAATTTTTAAAATATATGTATGGGGTGTAAACAATGCTAAAAACTAAAAAATAATCAATTCCTCAGCCCAACCTAAGGATTTTTGTGATGTTATTTATAATGAGTGTACATAGTTATTTTTTTTTTTTTACATAAATTCTTACACTTATATGTTTTTACATAAACGGCTTAATCAGATAATTCCTTTAGGAAACATATTGTTAGCTGAGGAATCTGTGAAGTAATAATTTAAAAACACAAAAAAATTAAGATATAATTTTAATTTGTTATCTTCCTCTTTAAATAATCCTAATTATAAATGTAAATAAAAAAATAAAGTATCTATGTACTTTTGACAAAAGACTATATTTGTATGATTAAATAAACAAATTATAAATTAACACAACATTTACTAATAAATGGCTGTGGTAAAATGGGCCAATAGTTCACCATGTACTAGGCACAAACAGGTAATATGCACATTTTATAAAAAAAACAAGGTTTTTACTTGCAACAGAGCCTATGTTATTTGTGTTTGTTTATGTTTTTACCACTTAAAAACCCAAACATGAATTTTGAAAATCTGAGATATAGACATTACCAAATTTAATATGTAATACTTCATATAACTTTTATGAAAAAAACGCATTGTCCCTGAGATTTATTTTATTATAATTTTTTTTTAAAGTGACATTTTTTAAATATTTGGCTGATGATTTGTATAAAAATGGAAACAGTTACTATGGGATTGTTTTTCACTCTGTGGAAAAAATTAATAAGGCCAAATTTAAAAAGCGAAAAAAAATTCCAACTAATGAATTTTTCACCCTTAATAATTAATTAGCTTTCTTGTTTCCAAATATGTTCTACCAATTATCCATAAATAAATAAATATTCACCCTCTTCATCGTATAACCTCTTAGATTAAATCAACTTAATATTAATTAAAGTACAAAATATTTTTTTTTTCAAAATGAGACCCGTTTTTGAAATACATTACTTTCTTTAGTTTATTTTTTCTGTAATTTTTTTTTACAAGGCAATTCATATTACTTTTTTTATCATTATTTTTCAAGGTGGTGGCATTCATCCTCAACTAGTCCCATATGATCTTCTCACGGACAAAGAGAAGAGAAAAGACAGAGAAAGATCTCAAGAGTTTCTGAAATATTTACAGTACCAAGGATACAAATTACACAGGTATTGAAAAAGTTAATAAAAAAATAAGTTTTAGTTGTATTTGTTACATAAAAACGTGATTGCCCTCTGTATCCTACTATAAAGTAAATCTTCTCCATTCGTTCAATAAGATTTCCGATTTTATTATAATTTTTTATAAAGATTATTTATGATACTTTATACAATACAATTAAATGTATACATTACATGTAACAGGCCCAGTCGAGTAAGTACAGATGAACAACAGGCTGCCGCAGCTGCTGCCACTGGAGAGTCTAGATTCGCCTATAGCCTTCTTGAAAAGTTAATTCAATATACCGACAAAGCATCCATTAATATGAAGTTATTAAAACCATCTAGTACATTCAGCAGGCGTTCTAGCTTTAAAACTTGTTCAAGGGATATCAAATTTTTTTCTAAAGTATGCTTGGATTATATATTTTTATTGTTGTTGTTATTTACCTACTTACTACTAAATTTACTTATTCATTCTTTGTATTAGGTGGTATTACTATTGGTTGAAAAATATTTTAGTACCCACAGAAATTACTTTATTGCTGTGGCTACTGCTTCCAATAATGTAGGGGCTGCTTCTTTAAAAGAAAAGGAAATGGTTGCTAGGTAAGTAGATGAATTTTTATATTACTTTTATTTTTAAAAACACTTATGGCAGTAAAAAATATTCAATATAATTATGACTTAAATTTATATTTTTTTTTCAGTTTATTCTGTAAGCTTGCCAATTTATTACGAACAAAACTGGCTGCTTTTGGATCAGACGTACGCATAACAGTGCGTTGCTTACAAGTCTTAGTTAAAGCCATCGACGGAAAGTATGAAAATTTCTTTATGGCTATAAGATCTTATTTTCTCTATTTAAAATTATTTAATTTGTACAAATTTTTAGGTCGTTGGTGAAAAATTGTCCTGAATTTATACGTACTTCTATGTTAACATTCTTTAATAATACTGCTGATGATTTAGGACAAACTATTCAATGTTTACAAGAGGTATAAATTTTTAAGATCAGTACAAATAATTCATTTGTAAACTATTCCTATATTATTTCAATATTACTATAAAAGACAATACTCTAATTTTAGGGTCGGTACAGCCATCTGAGAGGCACACATCTTAAAACATCAACATCTTTATTCTACATTAATGATGTAGTACTTCCTACACTTACTTCTATGTTCGATCATCTTGCTGTTTGTGATTATGGAAGTGATTTATTGCGTAAGTATTATCTTACGATTGGTTACTTGTTAGTTAAAAGAATAACTGTACAAAATAAGTAATGTGTTACTGTTATGTTCTTGTTTTTTAGTTGATGAAATCCAAGTTGCATCATATAGAATGCTTGGTAGTTTATACACCTTAGGAATAGATCCTACTCTAACTCATGAAAGGTACCTCACTGCATTAGTATTTATCTTGTTATTAACATCTCTGGTAAATAATTACTTTATAAATTAAATATTGGTAAATATTTGAAGAAATATGCTTACAAATTAAAGTGGACCACTTACAAAAATTTAGATATTATTTATTTTATTTTACCACGAAGATTTGAAATTTTTTCCAGTTTAAAATAAACTATTTTTACAACTTATACACAATCATTATCTTAATATTAATATCTATGAATATTAATAAAAAAATAAAAATAAACAAAAACAAATTCAGTTTGTTTACGCAATTAGGATTATATCATCTAAAAAAATCAGTATTCTTCTTTCACCATCAGTACTCATTTACCCAGTGCACTAGTAAGGTCTTACTATGGAGGAGGCTCAATAATGCTCTGGGCAGGGATATCGAGTAACCAGTTCAGGAATGAGCACATGTTTGTACAAACATACCTAGCCAATGTCATAAGGCCTCATTGTTTGAACGTTATTTAGAGGAAAAATAAATCACACATATGAACTTGCCCACTTGTTCCCCCAACATGAATCCTACTGAGCATGTTTAGGATATACTCTAAAGCCAGTTACACATGCGTTTGCCTTGTCCAGATAACTTGGATGAATTTGCAGGTCCATTAATTGAGAAATTCTTTGAACATTACCTTTTGAGCCTTATAAGGAGTATGAAACAATGATGTGAATCTTTAATTCGAAGCAGAGGAGGCCCAAACCCTACGAAATACATTGAAAAATGAATAGAAAACAATGCCTTTGTTTTTTTAAACATAAAAATTTTAATTTGATTTTTTGTTGATTATCAATGAGTAAATCTTTTCTTTCAACACAGTCTTTCACACTCCCTCAGGTGTCTTTTTTTTTAAGCTGAATAACCTAACAAGTAATCTATTGAATAAATAAGTGGTCCACTTTAATTTGTGAGCACCTTTGTTAATACAAGAGTTGAACTGCTGAATAACCCTACTAAATGTTAAGCTTGATTTTGAATCCCTATAATTTGGCATTCTAAGCACAAATATTAAGCTAACAAAGATGGATTTAAGCTTGATTTTTTGTTTTATATATAGAGAATTTTATTCGCACTATTTAATAAAACATATAAGTATATCAGAAATTTTGAAAGTGTCTTTATTGCTCATTTCACCGAATATCCTCTCTGTGAATTGGTCATAAATAAACTAATCTTAAACACATTATCCCCCCAACTGAATTGACAATTTATTTTTTTATTTTATTATTTATTCTTTATATTTATTATTTAAAAAAATAATGTGTTTCTCTCTACCTTGGTCCTTAAGATTAAGTCAACTAAATTCTACATAATTTTTTGCTTTTAGTATGACATAAATAAGCGGTTAATAGGATAATGTATTTTATCTAATAATATCATATTTGATTTTTTTTTTTCCCCAGAAAATACTTAAGAACGGAAATTGAGAGGCATAGACCTGCCATTGGTGCTTGTCTTGGTGCTTTCTCGTCAACGTTTCCCGTCGCTTATCTTGAGCCTCATTTAAATAAGCACAACCAATTTTCCTTAGTAAATAGAATTGCAGAACATTCACTTGAAGCACAGGGTAAATTAAAATTTTGAATAGTGAATTTTCATATTTATGTAACTACCTGGATCCAAATCCTTAATTGATTATATTTTAACAGATGTACTAGCAAGAATGGAAAACACCATGCCAACTTTAGATTCTATTCTTGCCGAGGTTGATCAGTTCATCGAGTCGGAAAAGAGCCACAATACCGCACCTCATGTTATTGATGTCATTTTGCCTTTGCTTTGTGCTTACTTACCTGTCTGGTGGAATCAAGGTCCAGATAATATCAGTCTTACGGCAGGGTGAGTCTATTTTATCAGTTGTAAAATTTAAATCAATGAGACATTGGGATGATGAAAATACAGTCACAAAAGATACTGCGGGTCAAAGTGACTATTGTTAGATAAAGACCTCAACCTGTCATATAGAATAGAATATTATGAAAATTAATATAACTTTTTTTTTTTAATATAAATATCTTTCGTTTATATGTTTATAATAATGTGTAAGCACATTGAAGTTTAAGAACTTGTTAAAACAAGAATGGACAGGTGTAAACCTGTCAAAAGAAAACTCATTTGTTTTGGTAGTAACTCTGCAGTTTATGTTTGTGCCTCTGACAACAATAAGGGCATTTCATTCTCTGGTACCGTCTCGGGTAAAAGAGTTATTACCTAGTATTTGAAAAATTTTAAACCTAATATCAAGCAATCGTTAAGTTCTTGAAAAGGGCAAAGTCTAGCATGAATTAAACAGCATTTGCATGCTGTGGGTTATTCACATTCCCACATCGTAATCAAACTGTTTCGCTAAGGGATAAATGCCATTTAAGAAGACCCTCATTAATGCGAACCTTGTGACTACAATAGCATCATATTAGTAATTTAATCGGCAGTAGAAATATCAAAGATGAGGTCTATTGACGCAGTGCAGATTGGTCGTTAACACTTCATTCTCATTACTTTCTTATTTTATCTATCTTAATTCATTCAATTCATTATCAATTAATTTAATTTAATTTTGTTATAGAAACTATGTCACAATGGTAACAAGCGATCATATGAATCAGTTACTAAAAAATGTATTAAAGTTGATTAAAAATAATATTGGCAATGAAAATGCTCCATGGATGACACGAATTGCAGGTATAATGGACTATAGATGTACTTGGTTTATTTTTAAATAATATTCTTAAAAAATGATCAGTCATTTTTATGTATTTTATTCTTTTTGTAAACAGCTTACACCCAGCAGATTATTATAAATTCCTCTGAAGAATTATTAAAAGACCCATTCCTTCCTTTAACACAAGCTGTCAAGAAAAGAATTGACAATATGTTCCATCGAGAAGAGTCTCTACGAGGATTCCTGAAGTCATCAAATGAAGATACTTCACAAGTATGTCTTTGTGATTATAATGCCAGTAATATTTAAACTAATTCTAGGGACACAACTATAATGACTTTTGTAATTATAGTCGACTAAGTCCCAAAACATGTTACTTATTATTGATCATTAATTTGATTCTCAACTCAACACACTAGAAAGAGGACTATTTCCATGAATATAGAATTTATTTTCATTTATTCAAAACATTTCAGGTTGAAGCAGAAATTCAAGAGGGTTGGCATCTTATTGTTAGAGATATATATTCCTTCTATCCGCTGCTTATAAAATATGTGGATTTGCAAAGAAACCATTGGTTACGAAACAATATTCCCGAAGCAGAATATTTGTATACTCATGTTGCTGATATCTTCAATATTTGGTCTAAATCTCAGTATTTCCTCAAAGAAGAGCAGAATTTCATCTCTGCAAACGAAATAGACAACATGGCTCTTATAATGCCTACAGCTACTAGAAGATCAGCAGTCGTCTTGGATGGAACAGCACCGGCAGGAGGTGGAAAGGTTAAATTATTAATATTTTATAGTGGTGACATATGTTTTTTATTTTTTAGTTTTAACCCTTTTCATTAATTATATAGAAAAAGAAAAAACATCGTGACAAGAAACGGGACAAAAACAAAGAAATTCAAGCTAGCTTAATGGTAGCATGCTTGAAAAGATTGTTACCTGTCGGCCTGAATTTATTTGCTGGTAGAGAGCAAGAATTAGTCCAGCATTGTAAAGATAGATACTTGAAGGTAACATTAATATATTTTTATGTTTCGACTTAGATTTATTTTTCATTAATGATTTTGTTTTATTTTTTCAGAAAATGCCGGAGTATGAAATAGTAGATTTTGCAAAAATCCAACTTACCCTTCCAGATAAGATAGACCCTGGGGATGAAATGTCCTGGCAACATTATTTGTATTCAAAACTTGGCAACAAAAAAGATGCCAGCTCAGAGAAGCCTCAACAAATTGATGAAGTAGTCGACAGAATTGTAGCAATGGCAAAAGTACTTTTTGGATTACATATGGTAAGCATTGATTGCACATCGTGAAATTTAATTATCTCTTTCATTAATCAGTAGTTTAATTCAATAATTCTTTATTTTTTGCAAATTTGAGATGTAGGATTGCTGTAGTTATGAAATTTAATTTAGGTTGATATCTTTCTTTATACATAGTTTCTTTTTCTAATAATTGTATTTTAATTTCAACTTGCTTTTTTCTTCTATCACTTAGATTATTATTACATAGAGTACCTACTTTTTTTTTAGTTATCTGTACTGTAAAATTGTCTCAATTTTGGTTTCAAGGCACCAGGACTGTAAATATATATATTTCTTCAATTTTTCATCTTTTATTATAGAGCTTTAGCTGCTTTGTATGTTTCACTAGATTGATCATCCACAACTACAGAGCAAGACACAATACAGATCTGTCGTATCCACACAGAGAAAGCGTGCTGTCATTGCTTGTTTCCGGCAACTATCACTACATGCCTTACCAAGGTCTGCTCATTCATATGTTCTGGATTTTTGTTTTAGTTTTGTTCTTAGCTGTATCATTTTTTTTTAAATTTAACACAACTTAAGTTTTTTTTTTTATAATTTTAACATCACTAACTTGTACTGTGTGATTTTTCATTAAACATGTTTTATCATTTTGAATTTAAAAACTTCCTTTCTCTTTTTATTTGATAATACTGACTAAATATAAACACTCATAATCATTCTTATGAACAAGATTACAAATAATTTTCTATCCAATCTTGAGAATAATACAACAAAAAATAGACACTTGTGTAATAAAGTAGTTGAAAAAATATTATTCTATTCTAAATAATGCTTATAGTCTCTTTTAATCATCTTAACCTGTTCAGAAAACTCCTGCATTTTATCAACAAACTTTTAATTTGTCTAGTATATGAATTGACAACTTGATCTAGGGAAAAAATATCAAATATCTGTCCAAAACTAAAGTTTACTCTTCATTAATAATTTTTTTTGTAGTATAGGTTCCACTATTATTAGTAAGGCAGAGTCAAGTCTCAAGCCTGGGACCTTTCCGACTAAATATTGGGGAAGACCCGGGTTTGAGTCCAGATCCTATCAGCATTTTCTTTGGCTGCTAATTATTAATAGTTAGTATAATCTATACTTTATAAGCTCCCTCAATATAGCATCCTACCATACTGTATCTCCTCCTTCAATGTAGTGATCTTCGTACTGTACAATCTCCTTAAAAAAGGGTAAACCATAATGTATAACCTCTCACAATACAGGGTAAATTATGCTGTATGACCTGCCCCAACACAGGGTAAATTATGCTGTATGACCTGCCCTAATACAGGATAAATTATACTATATGACCTGCCCCAATACAGTTTATACTGTATGACCTCCCCCGATACAGTGTTCATTACACTTTATACCCTCCCTCAATTTGGGAACACTTTTTCCTAGTAGACTAATTTACTAATTCATCCTATGTAATTGACAAATAAAAAAGTTTAATTGAACTATTAATTAATAACTATTGAAAACGGTTAAATAATTCCAAGTCTAGAAGATGTCTCAACTGGCAAAACCTTTGGATCGTGAAAATAATTTAAAAAAAAAAATTATTCAAGAGAGACTGCAAGTCTGATTTAAAAAAAATGTTTGTTCTACTTCCTAATTATTTTATATTTTTATGGGGATTATTTCTGGCAGGGTGGTAACTTAAAGAGCAAAAGTGATTATTTATTAGTATCCCATATTAATAGCTCATGAAGTTAATATCACAACCATAATATGGTCATCTTGAATATAAACTTTAAATATAAAACAAGTCCATTTGACATATTTATGGTGAGAAAAATTTTTTCAAAGGGTTACATTAATGGTGAGAAGAATATGAGTTTGGGATGTTTTCTTCTGGTATGAGAATATAATGGAAATCAGAGCTCGTAGGGGCAGGGTTGCTAGGTCCACTTGTATAACATTACCTACCCTCTACCCTATTAAGCTACTTATTTATCAAAGAGGTTCCTCTGTTTGTTTTTTAGACAAACATTTAGACATGCTGTAAATTCTAATAACAAAAATTTTAAGTTTATAAACAATGATCATTATAAGTAAATTAAACGGAATTAAAATACTTAAATACAAATTTATGGAAAGGAGCTGTTAGTGTGAAATGGTAGGAATATCATCGCTGAAGCATTACATTACTGTGACCAGTGACCTTTATCTTCACATATGAGCAGCCCCTTGTCGCTGGGGAAAATTTGACATCAGTGCCATTTTTCAAAAACATACTTTGAATCTAACAAAACAATTTTTTCCAACTTTTGTAAGAGTTAAATTTTTTCTTTATGCATAATCTTCCAACAAAACTTCACTGTTGTCTTATAATTCTTGTTCAACACACTTTCTAATTACGTTTTTAAGTAAGTTTCTTAATGGATTCCAAATGGATTTATCATTATATTTGATACACATTTTCTTGTTACATTTTTTGAAAATCAGACCAATAATCAGATCAATAAGTTTTTTCAAGGTCTTTTGTTGCATTTTAGCTTTTAGAATGTTTTTCTGCCTTCATTGAAGAAATCTTGATGAATTCTTTATTTCTTATCTATAAAAGTTGCTCAAGCCGCTGATGAATGATCTCTTTAATTTAATCTGGCTGTTATCATTAGCAATTGTATGATTCTGTTGATTAAGTTTACCAAAATTGTATGTTTATCTCTGATTTGTTCTCTTTACTCTGCTTAGCGAAGTTTTATATGTTGTTTTTTTTTTCAATTTTTTAAATCCTAAAGATGCTGAGGTACCATTACATCTTTCTCTGAGTAAGTGGTATATAATAAATTTCAGATCTTCAAAATGATTTGAAACAATAACTATAGAATCTATGAGAGGTGGGTTAACCAGGGCACAGGTGGGTTGAAAAGCGAACTGATTTTGCTGTAATAAATTACCATGTTAGCAACCTTGTTGCTAGATCCTAGAATAATTGAGAGCCAATTACTTCTATGATACTTCAGATATAGAACCATAAATAGAAGAAATATAGTTACCTAATTGATCCATGGTTTGGCTTGTGCAAATGTCTAAATTTTCAAGGGTCGTTCCATTTCCGCCATGGCTCTGTTGGTTTTTAATTGTGAGTACTAGCACATAAACTACAAAATAGACACGTACATTATTAATTTTGTAAAGGTAATGATATTTATTTATTTATTTACTACAAATAAAGAGAAAGTTATATACAGTTTAGAAAGGAAAACAAGGTATGCCATGTCTGATGCTAAGAGACCTAAGAGATTCCGCCTACATAAACATCGTAGGCACCAGTATTTGAAATGTAGGATTGCCCCCTTCTATGGATGAATACCAGGGTTTGGACAAAATTTTTCCCATGGCTCTTGCACTTGTGAACAGTTTTACGCCCTTGTGTAAGTTCAAGGGAGGGAAGGTAGGCTATCCTATCCAGAGGAACCCAATTATATTTAGAGAAGTTTTAGTTTGATTCTAAATCGACTATCTGTTTGGGGATTCCAACCCAGGACCTTTATTTTATAAAACAATTACGCTAAATAGTACATCATATATTTTCAATTTTAATCAACTTTCATTATCACCCAAAGATCGTAGCGCCAAAATTTTGTTTTGACTTCGACAAAAGGAGTCACATTTCTATAGAACTGGCATATTTTGCCGATTGATCCAGTTTTTTATTAAAATTATCCACTTGTTTAGTTTATTAGTATCTGAAGTAGTAGCTGTCTCAAATATTTACCAAAGGGAAATAGCTTAAGTATTTAAAATGTTATGGTATAACTAATTCATCGCCAAAAAATAATAATTATTAACTACTATATTTTTAAAGATTGATTCTCAGCTGGGAACTGGACATTTCTCAGGTGACACAAGTACCTTGATTTAAAGTGGCATATCCCAGGTTCGAATCCTGGTTTTAGCATTATTTTTCTATTACACATAAATTTATTTTTAAAATACGTCTAAATATAGCAAAAATAGTATTTAATTATAATGGCTATTATGGAGTTCGTCATTTCCATCGTTTTATAATCTTTTCTACTATTTATCATCTTTTAACTAAACCAAATACCTTTTAACTGAACCGATGCAAAAAAAAAAAAGGAAAATTCATGACATTGGTAATTCCAAAAAAAATCACCAATGTTGTTTTGCTTTTTAACAATCAGCTATGCTTTATTTATTGCTTTTATTAGTTTAGCCATAAACGTTACAAAAAGTTTTTGTCATAATTATTTGTATGCTTATTTTATGCATGGCTAGAATATATGAATGCCATGCTTTATACATGTTTCAAACATTTCCATGACAATATTATAAAAATATATTCTAATTAATTTTTATTTTGAAATGTGAGTTTAACTTATTGGCTTTAATATGGTTTAATAATATTAGGAAGTATTTAATTTGAATAGTTTTATTTGCATTGTTGTCTTTTAAAAGAAAAGTTGTATATTTTGTTTTGAATAATTTCAAATTTTCCTATACTAATAGCATGCTAACAAACCTCCACCTCACCAATCTGGCTGGAAAAGAGTTCTTTCGGCAGCGAGAAAACGAGCAGCTATCGCTTGCCTTAGAACTCAGCCTTTGTATACTCTTACGAGGTAAATTATACATATTTAACTATTAATATTTATTTTTTTTTACAAATTTGTTACTTACAATTTTATCGTTCAATAAAATTGACATTAGTATACTATACATTTGATGATTTATCAATACATTTGTTTTCTCTTTTATTATTCAAATTATTAATTTAAAATATAATTACATAGAATATATATATGTGTACATAATTAGGTTTTTTTCTATTCTACTGATGTTAAGTATGCCTGAATCACAGAAATATAATAATTAAAGAGATACCTATTTAGACTTCAAACTTTATACTTTTATCTACAACTAAAACATATGATTGATACATTAGTACTTATACTCGTAGTTTATTTATATGTATTTAAATAACCTAAACATTTATTGTTATTTGCAGGCATCGGGTGATAAATATTTTTGCTAGAGCTTACTGCGAGCTATGGTTACAAGAGGAAAATGTTGGTCAAGAAATCATGATTGAAGATTTAACAGTAAGTTTTCAATATATTGTACTAATTATTTTATATTTTTAAAAGATTATATTCAAAAATTATAAGGAACAAACAACTTAATATTTTTGACTTACTTAGAAATCTTGAAATTTGGCGAAATGGGTCTGAATTTTTTCATTGTTAACCCTTTTTTTCCATATTTCCCACTATTTATCAGCATATTTTGAGGTGTTAGCAATTCAGATTGATTGAATCATTTTTACAGCCTCCCCTTTAGAACATATATACATAGGGTCTGACCGGCAGACGAAATACATTTCACCCATACCATAATGAAAGTAGAGACTCGCCCTATGGACTGAAGTCTGGAAAAAGTGTTCTGAAATATTTCCCCCTTATAGGTCTGTCCTCCTTGGGGTTCATTATTTAATACGAAATAATAGAATGCAAATTTTAAGTTTCTGTAGATTATTAATTCTACTTAACAGGTCATTTTGGATTTCCTATCACAATGCCTGATAATTCATGCAACACTTTAATTTCAAACAAACATTTAAGATATATTTTTAAATTTTCGTGATTCATTAAGAATAAAATAATGCAGACAGCACCTGAATAGTAACTGATTATGGCGGCTTAAAATCCTTTTTAGAAGTTTTGATCACAACATTTTGTTTTTCCAGCAAACTTTTGAAGATGCTGAATTAAAAAAACGAGATTCTGAAGAAGATGAGAGTAAACCTGATCCGCTAACACAATTAGTTACTACATTCTGCAGAGGTGCAATGACTGAAAGAAGTGGAGCTTTGCAGGAAGACTTACTGTATATGTCTTATGCAGAAATCACCGCTAAGTAAGTTGATATTAAATGCTGATATGATAATTTCCTCATCTCGTTAATTTCTTATTTACAAGGACCAATTAATAATCGAATGAAGATAATAAATACATTTATTATTAATGTTTATCAGATCTTGTGGAGAGGAAGAAGAAGAGGGGGGAGATGAGGAAGAAGGTGGTGACGAGGAAGGGGGAGCATCAATTCATGTAAATATATACATATACATTTTCTTTTCAATATTAGAATTGTCATGTCTATCATTACTAGATATTAATACGTTTTTTCCCTCAATGCTTTCTGGCTAGAAGACTATGGCAAAATTAGTGGTAATTTAATCTTTTATTATTACCATCCTAAAGTTTTCACTCAACCATATTACGCACTGTTGATACAATATTTTTATTTTTAAAGGTTTTTGAATTTTGGTACAATAAATTCAAATCTATTAAAGTTTTATTCTGATGACACACTAATACACGCTTTATAAGCTACTTTTAAAGGCAGAAAATACAAAGATTTGCACAGACGCAGGCTGATTTTTATTACCTTAAATTTGTTGATGTGTATGTTTGCCTGTAAATTAATGGGATTTTACTGCCCTGCCTATTTATGTACATCAGTATCATAATTAGATAAAAGCATATTTCATTGCAGACAAAGCTTGTACCAAATATTTTCAGTTATTGTTTTCATAATTCATCACTTTTTAAACCATTTCTTCAGCACTCTAATTTGTATATTTTTTTTTTTTATCATAGGAACAAGAAATGGAGAAACAGAAACTATTATTCCACCAAGCTCGACTCGCAAACAGAGGTGTTGCAGAGATGGTATTGCTCCACATATCTGCATGTAAAGGTGTACCAAGTGAAATGGTCATGAAAACTCTTCAGCTTGGCATATCTGTTCTCAGGGGCGGCAATCTTGACATTCAAATGGTAAATAAAATATCTATTGATGTTCGCAATTAGTTAATAGTTAATTGAATTAAAAATATCTTGTTGATGTTTCGATAAAAATTACTCTATGAAGCCTCATGTAAACAAAACGAAGGTTACTTTTTTTATAGATTTTCCAGCAGATAGCCATTTCATGAATCTACCTTACAAAAGAAGAAAATTCCTCGATGTGACTATTGAATAAGAGTCTTTGTAATATCTAAATAATTACCTTAGACCCTTGTTACACTGTATAGTATGTATGCCTATGATGGTTTATTGTACAATACGAGGAACGAGGAAAATTTCACAAGTATTTTCTTCCATTTCCTTACATAAACTCAAAATGTGTTTTAGTTCAATGTTCAAATCTTGAATAATTACTCATTTTTTACATCTTATTTTTTTAATTTTCTAGGGGATGCTGAATCATTTAAAAGAGAAAAAGGATGTTGGATTTTTTACTTCAATTGCTGGTTTAATGAACTCTTGCAGGTAAAGTATCATATTTCCTTGAATATTGTGTGCCCAATGCAACATTTTATGGATTAAAGCAATAACATTGCTAATAAATTATTATGCTATTTTATTTTATATTTTTATACGATATCAATTTTTCATAAACTTCTCAATGTCTAATTGATGTTAAGCTTTACATATCCCTCTGTTGGGCTGACATTTTATTTATTTATCAAGTGTTCAAACATAACCTGCAATAATTATAACTTTTCATACTTACATTTTCCTGCTGGTAAAATAATCGAATATTTTATTATATCTGAGTTTTTTTCACTTGCTCTGTTAGATATAAATCTACATACATTGCCTTACCAAGTTTTCAATACCTTTCTGATGCTCAAATGACTTGAAACTTTGAGAAATTTTTAGTTGTGTTTGAGGACTTTTAGTTGAAATCCAACCACTTCTCAGGCCACAACTAACATGTTTCTATTTAGTCTGTTACCATTCCACGTATCCATGTGAAATACTATTAAAAAAAAAAAAAAATAAATAAAAAAAATACTTTATATAAAAACTCCACATAAATATTACAACAAAAAGAAAAGAAAAAATTTATTGAGAAAAAAGAATTATCTGGGGGAAGCAGAATAATATCTCAAGGCCTCACCATGAAAGGCTGGCACACTAACCATTGCTACTGAATGTTGGACTGACTTACTGTAATATTTCAAGTATCAAAGAACCAAAGTTTACAATTTGAAATTTTTAAATTTTCCATCCATCTCATTACCATTATTAAACCAAAATTGAAAAATAATAAAAGAATGAGATAAATAAAAAACATCTAACATCTTTTTAATTAAAATCAATATAAATTCTTGGTTTATTAACTCTGACTAATTTACAATTAAAAAAACGATTCCAGCTGAATCGAACCATTTGTTTCGAACACGACTTTAATCTATTAATTTCTAATTTGATATTCTGGAATCCTAATTATTAATAAAAAAAAAATGGTTCAAATCTTCTCAAAAGGAAAAAATAATCATAAATTAAATTTAAACAAAACAATGAAGTCCCCTCGTGATCAAAATTTATTACCTTAGTCGATTTTTCATTGTCTTTCCAGTGTTCAATTGACTTGAAATGTCACAAAATTGGTAACTTGATGAAATTCTATTAAATTAAAGTTCTGTCAAATTCACTTCCCCCCAGTATGCTTTTGTTTTAGCTTGCTGTGTCTGTGACATTTCCAAATAGTGTGATTGGTACACCAGCTTTCTGATGTACTATCAAGTTATTTTTCCATTTAAGTTTTTGAATTGAAATATTCTTGGTAACATTATATCTATCAAATAGACACTCATGTCATATATATCACAATATAGGGCAGACTGAGGACTATTTATGTAATATGCCACAACCGGCATCAACCATATATCTATCAAATTTGTGCTAAGCCCGCTATCAATTACCTTTTCTCCTTAGTAATTAAAGCAATTGATAAGGGAAAGCTATGCTTTTATTTTTATTCATATCAGTATTAGAAGGTTTTATATAGTTATAGAAAATATTATAGATTTTTTTTTATTGGGTCCTTTTGTCCCCATTTTTTGTTTATTGTAAAACCAAGGATCACAGTCTTAAAGGAAGTATCCTTTATTTTTGGGCACACGACTAGCTTGGAAACTAAACGCAACATACGAACTTCAACATGATGCTAACAGAAGCCTACAATTATACCCACTCATCAAAGGACACACATCACTGAAATATACTTATGCATGTCCTGGCACTGCACTAGCAAGTCTATCGGGCCAAGGGTTCAAACACTTCAAAATAAAGTACTTCGGCTATCACTGGGAGCACCATGGTTTAACAGGAATGCCATTAATATCTCAGTGCTTAGAAGAACTTACAAAGAAATATTTTGACCATCTACACTCATATTCAGGTGCAGTCTCCTTCCATTTAGGCCAACCTATCTTGTAGAGACTCATTCTAAGGATGTATCAAGACCTTTAAACTATTACCATTTTAATTTATTTATTTTTTTTACCCTTCTTAAAAAATTTGTGTAAAATACTAATGTATTGGTCCAAATAAATATATTTATTAATTGAAATATTATAAAAATCTAAATATTTTTGTATAGTGTGTTGGATCTTGATGCATTTGAAAGAAATACAAAAGCAGAAGGTCTAGGAGTTGGCTCCGAAGGTGCGGCTGGTGAAAAGAACATGCATGATGCCGAGTTTACCTGCACACTTTTCCGATTTATCCAACTTACTTGTGAAGGCCATAATTTAGGTAAAAAGATTTATTGCATTTATATCCTATCGTATTTAATAGTTTCGCTATTAGTGATGCATTTGTTATAAATTTAAAATAAAAACTGTATCTTATATCTTTCTTTGACAGTAAAATAAAGTAAATAAGGCAAGCTGTAAATAATAGGTGAGGACCTCTTGTAAAGAGGATATTGGAGTAAAATTTACAAACTGGGCCTTAATATTGATAGGAATTAAGTCAGGGAAGTAAATAGTATTAGTAAAAACACATTCAAATAGGAAATTTTGTAAATAGTTAAATTTTGTGGTCACAACCTCAAACACTAATTTCCTTGAGCAAGTTTTGAACCCAATTTGAAATTGAAATACACCCACTTAGGATTTAAATAAAATTGTGAATAAAAAAATTTAAGAAATATATTATTAAAATATTTATTTTCATATATTTTAATTATATATTTTTTATATAATTTATATTTTATTTTTAATCTTTATATTTAACTTTTACTTTATCTTAAGGTTCTGTTAATAAAAATAGGATAATTCTGGCAAAAGGAATAATTGTTTATTTACACAAATTGATTTAAAATTAATATACAAATAAATATGTACGTAATAAAATAACATTTAAAAACTAAATTTAAATTTGTACCTTATTACTAAACACGAGACTGGCCAGTTTGTCTTTGTGATGCTTCTTTTTATTCTTTGTGGCGTAGAGTGGGTTGATACCTCGTGGTGATCATGGTCTGGTCTCCCGGGCCCCTGATGAAAGAGTGCGTGATCTTGTCTCGTGGCCGGGTCAGATGCAAGTACCTCTGCTAGCTGGGCTGCTTTCCCTCTCTCGAACCTTTCCGATGCCTTCTTGATCTTGATCTTCTTGAACTGGTCCAATGCCAGTTGTTTTGGATATTATTAACTTTTATTGTTTTGAAGTTAATAAATCCGATATTAATATATTTATATTTAATTATTTATATGATCAATATTAATAGTCGATATAACGGCAATAAAAACGTTCATCCTTTCATAGGCATGAACCATGGATCGTTTTTACGTTCTTCAACGCTCGCTAATTTTGAGTTTATCTCAAAAACACCATAAAATATCACAACAATATATTAAAAAAAAAGTCTAATTTCATAGAACATTCATAACAAAAGAACTTTTTCTGATGTCCTGGTGTCTTCGTATGATATATTATTACTATAATTATGAATTATTATTTTTCAGAATGGCAGAACTATTTGAGAACTCAAGCCGGAAACACGACCACTGTCAACGTTGTCATCTGTACCGTGGATTACCTTTTGAGGTTACAGGTAATGAAATAGATAAAGTTTCAATATATTTTTTTTATTTCTCTAATTTAATGCTCTCGTTATAAAAAATTTATTAGTTAGATAAATATGTTAATAATAGCTATAATTAGGAGCCTATGATTGAATCAAAAACCTATTAATTTAAAAACTTATGTTCCACTATATAGCTATTTAGACATTTCTTTTATGGAGGGGCATCCATGCAAATAACAGGTGCACTACTCACAACCCTTGTATATTACTCAATTCGTAGCTCTCTCTAGCTATGGCCCCGTATTTCCCCCCATCATTCTTATGAGAGGCTTATGGCTCCTTATGTAGTTATCACCTTGGCTGGCCTTCCCTCTTATAGGGCTGTTGTAGTGGAAGGCACGGTCCTTACAAATTAAGCCAATTTAGAGATTGGTACCTGAAATTAGAGTGCAAGAAAGTAATTTGTCACAAAAGTGCCAAAAGTTTGCCACTTAGGGGTTACTTTTCAGCACTTGTAGCATAGTGTACTTTGGTAGATAATTATAGGAAAAATGTATTTACATTTAACACCTGCCAATAATTCCCAACAGCCAAATTACCCATTTGTGATCCCCACTGCTAATTGTTGAATCCAAAATCAAGCATTAACAACTTTAATCTGTGTTTTGCTCAAGAAATAATTGAGAACACACTTAAATTAAAGAACAGTACTGAATTTTTTCACATTAATTTTTGTTCTTATCCTTTTGGTTATCAAAACCTTAACAACACAATCCGAGGTTAAAATTTTAGATCAATTGTATTATTTTTATTACCAAGCACGCATTCAGTTATGTAGGTATATATACACAAACAAAAAAACCATTCATTCATGTACCTGTTGGAATGTTAAAAATGCTTGATAATGAATTTTAATTTTAATTATTTGGCAATTATTATTTATTTTTGTTCAGGAATCAATAATGGACTTCTATTGGCATTATTCGAGCAAAGAATTGATTGATCCAGCTGGTAAAGCTAACTTCTTTAAAGCAATTGGCGTGGCGAGTCAAGTGTTCAATACACTTTCTGAAGTTATTCAAGGCCCCTGCACACAAAATCAGCAAGCACTTGCTCATTCAAGGTAAGATACTGTAAAGTAACGAATTCCCAATCGAGTTAATATGAAACTAAATCTTTTGGGTCTGTAATCTACCAAATAATTTACTAATAAGTGCAATTTTGTTTTCCCAAAACTTTTTATGTTAAATAATATGTGAATTTTCAAGTGCTAAAAACAAAACATATACTCGTATATGAAGCAAGTAAAAAGAAAGGAAAATATCGACTATGCAGACGATTTCCCAGTCTTTAATTTGGAAAAGCAATAATTTTAAAGTAATGGCTAAATATAAATTGGATTTCTAAGCAAATTTTGACTACTACAAAATTTTAATACCTTTGGCTTGTGTCCCGATTACTAAAATTAGAATAATATACTATCAATCCGGACTCTGCTGTTTTATCGAATAAATTGACTATAAAGTATGTGTTTATAATTAAGTTATGCTTACCAAAAATCAATTTATGGTTTGATTTTTTTACTGTAATATACACATACATATAATATTATTGTATGGTATATATTTATTGCTGTTTTTTTTCTATTTATAGGTTATGGGATGCAGTTGGAGGGTTTTTATTCCTTTTCTCTCATATGCAAGACAAACTTTCAAAACATTCCAGTCAGGTAGACTTATTGAAAGAACTTTTAAATTTACAGAAAGACATGATTACAATGATGCTCTCAATGCTTGAAGGTATATTTAAAATGTGATTTAAGCACAATACTTTTATTTTAATTACCTAAAATACAACAAAATACAATTATGTCTAAAATATAATTATGTTAACAGGTAATGTTGTAAATGGAACAATTGGTAAGCAGATGGTTGACACATTGGTTGAATCTGCTTCTAATGTTGAAGTAAGCTATTTTTTTTTTTTTTTTAATGACATTGTAGTATAATTTAACCTGTTTTCTCGTTAATCTAGTTTTATCATCAGCCCAGAAGTTTTTGATTATATCTAGAGTAAAACCAAAGCTTATTTTGAGTTGTAGCATGTTAGTTTGGCTCAACAATGTTTTTATTGCAACACTCACTCTGAAATTCTAGTCAGAATCATCATCTGATGACGCAATCCAATTAGACACCACCTGGTCTTCTCCAACAATAGTTACCAGTTTTCTCTAAGTGCAGCGATGCACCAATGTTACGCATCAAGGATAGATCGAGCACGCATTGCTTTCCACAATATTAATCAATGGGAGGAAAGTCCCTCCCCAATTTTTTCTTCGCTGGAGCCAATAGCAAATTTTCTAATTTAACTATACAAAATTATATTTTTGCATTCAAAATACTCTCCATAATGTAAGAAAATTAAAAATTGTGCTAAAACATTTGATTAAAAATTTTTTAATAGTTTGAACTCAATAAGATAAAACTTTCTTTGAATTATTATAGTTAAGTTTAAAAAAAAATTAATAATATCTGTTATAACTGTATTATGTATGTTACAAAGGGAACCTTTCCTTTCAAAGAATCGTTTGTATCATGCTTTTGAAAGCAATAATCTAAATCGTCTGAATAATCCCATCTTCAAATAGCCTTTAGGTTTACCGTTAAGGTCAAATTTTCACCTGGGTTAGTTATGTTGTATTGACACAAAGAAAAGAAGTCATTTATTCAGAAAATAAAGTTTCTATATTCCAATGAATAGATCTTACACAACTATAAACTTGCAAATGTATCTACATGGTATAAACTTTAAATTCTAATGTTTCAGAAGAAAAATATGAAAATAAATGCTTATACTAAATTTACTATAATTATGTATATCATTTGAAAATAACAGTTATAATAATTTTCTACATATTAAGATTAATTTATATAAAAAGAAATCTTTTAACAAAATAATAGTTTGGAAATTACGAATATTTATGATATAACGGAAGCCACTCAACACAAAAGTCTGCATTATCAGGGCAATAATAGGTGTCCACTCTTGTGTTCTTTGTTTGAAAACAGTACTTACACCATTTTTGTTTTATTAGCTCCTTTCTCATCTACCATTTAATGAGGACTTGTTGAAACCTAGGGAACTTCACTTTTAACCGGTAGTAATTTTTCCAAAACTAACATCATATAGTTGAGTAAAGAAAAATTTTAATTTTTCTTTGAATAACAAGTACAAATTAATTAATAAAATTTGTAATATTTCTTATATGACTGGGTAAATTTCCTTTCACCCAGATAATACAAAATCATCTGATTTTGTTTATCTTTTCCCCTCATATATTTATTGTACTGAACAATAGGTAAAGGTTTTTGCAATTTTTTTTTTTTCTCCTGGTTTCAATCTCCACCATATTACTTGTGTGCTCAGAGAATAAAATTAAAACATCTCTCCAGTCTTTCTATTTTATTAGGCAAAGACCGTAATCTATAATCCGAGCTATTTTTTCTCCTCATTTGAGCTTAGCGGTTTTTACTTCCAAAGATATACGTGTTCGTCCAAAACCAAAAGGACAATATTTCCAATCTTCTGATGAATCTACCTCAAAATTACTATTTTAAATTAGCAATAACTATAACGTTAACAAAAAAAAAAAAAGAAAAGAATTTGAACGTTAATTAGTTGTAAAAAATAGGAACCAGTAGTTTTCTTAAAATCAGAGGTTCAAATTTTTACTTTTCTGGAACCCACCTCTCAAGTTCAAAGAATTAAATGAGAATGAACTTTTTCCTTAGTTTCAAGGGAAAGGGACTTTTTGGGTGATGGAAGAAGTTTTTATCTAGGCAGGTAGTGATCGCTTGCTCCCGGCCATCTCACAGAGTGGGTTTTACCTGGTCGCAACTGTTGCGTTCTCTGCACTGAAAGGGTTAACAGTTCTTTGATATTTCTTGGTCTATCAAAGTATTCTAAGCTAATGAAGTCGGGTATATTGTTGCAGTTGTAGTTGGCTGCAATTACCAAATAATTTTGTTCTCTCCATTTGTTTCCATCAAGGTCCGCTCCATAGAATCTTCCTCTCAAATCTAAAAACCATTTACCGATATCTGACACTCCAACAGTGAAAAAAAACTATTAAGAGTCAGGTGGATTTTAAAATAAAAAATTCAAAGCAATCACGGAATCAAACAAAAATCACTGAGATTCAAAGCAAAAACCGAAAGATTGCTGTTATTTTTCAATTATACGAGGGTGGTCTGAAAAGTTTCCGACCTAACAAAGCTTTTATTTTAGCTTTTATTTCACTAGCTTTTATTTATTTATTTTATCATCTTCATGTTGAGGTCGGAAACTTTTCAGACCACCTGTGTATTGAGGTTATGGACATGTATCAACTCTCGGTGAAAGACTATTTTTTGACAAGTTAGGCCTTTACACCTTCTTTAGTGTTAATGTCTCAATTGTCTTATTTTTTTTTAGTTTTGTTTGCTTGTTGAATACTGATTATTAATGAAATCTTTTAAGATTTTAATTTTTTTTTTCTAGTTGATTTTGAAATACTTTGACATGTTCTTAAAACTGAAGGATTTAACCTCTTCTGCCAGTTTCTTGGTAAGTAATTACATTTTAATTCAGGATTAATACATGAAATACTTTATATTTGTAAGATCCACATATATTTAGAGGGTTATTTACTCTAAATTTATGTATTTTTTTTTTAGGAGCTTGATCCTAACCATGAAGGCTGGGTAATGCCAAAAGATTTCAAAGAGAAAATGGAACAACAGAAAAGTTACACTCCGTTAGTGCTAATATTTTCAAGTCTTATTAATTTTAAGTCATTTTTTTTATTTTAGTATTTAAAACTTTTTTATGTTTTTTGGTTCCAGTGAAGAAATCAATTTCATGCTGCAATGTTGTGAAACGAACCATGATGGTAAAATTGACTATGTTGGGTTCACAGATCGGTTTCATGAACCTGCCAAAGAAATTGGTTTTAATTTGGCAGTTCTTCTAACAAATTTATCAGAACATATGCCAAATGAGCCGAGGTATTAAAATTTTCCAGTCTGTTTACATTTATTTTTTTCAGTAGTCTTTGGATATTTGAGTGAAATCTGAATAGTACAAGTCCGGTGACAGCAACATGTTTTCTTCATTTAACATGTTGGCTTTGGCGGCTGTTTTTTTGGTTTGGACTTGACATGTTGGTTCAACCGAACTTGTGAAAATATTAGTTTATTTGTTTCTATCAAGATTTAAATTGTACATAAATTATATTTATTACTTTTTCTATTAGAAAATGTTGTTAATTTCATGTAGAAGAAGTAGACCACTAGTATCAAACATCATTAATATTCATTAAAAAAATTAGCATATTTTTAATGATCTTAATTTAAAAACATCTTTTTTCTGTTAGCTCATAATGCATTCATGCATCTAAAATTAATGCATTTATGTCAGTATGTCAGTTGCAGTAGTAGCATAATAATGCACTTTGGTCCATAAAAAACCCACGCTCATTCATTGTTAAATATTAAGTATTTTTGAGGAACATAATGAATAAACAAAACAGTCCTTACAAATGGCAGCATTCCTCTTTAATTGTAATTTAAAAATTATTTTAAAACCGATAGAAAATAAATTACTTACACAATGCAAAACAAGTGCTAACCTTGTTTTTTAAATTTTCAAATGTACTTTTGAGAGAATGCTCTAAAGTATAGAATTGTCTGAGCTTGAATATATTCAAGTTGTTTCATGTTTTAGAAGTTAATTTAATTTTAAAAATGAACATTGATATAAATAAATTTATCGATTTAAAAAAAAAAAAATAACATGAATACGTCACAAATGGAAATTAAAATTTTTTTTTACATAAGAGGGCTATGATAGTCCACTCGGCTATAAATTAATGAAGTTAAAAATTTCAGCTGGGATTGAAACCTTTTTTTAAAATGAAAATTAAACTATTAGTGAAATACGAAGCCCCCTCTTCCTTCAAGCAATCTTTTGAGATTGTCTTCTAAGGAATTATAATGAAATCCCAATCATCTAGCCAAGGGCCCTCTCTACTTTGTCCTTTGATTTATCTAATATCTTATGACAGGCACTTTTGAATAACAAACCCGCAGTATTTCTCTGTTTATTGCTCAAAAAAATGTGTTCCAAATAATCCAAAACTGATAGCAGGATGTAAATTGCTTACCCTACAGAACCACAATAAACACTATCTATGGATTTGTCATACGTACAAAGAGTAGGGGGGATTTTTCTTATTTTTATTATTAAATGTCAACAAGTGTTTTTAGAGGTAGGGAAATTCCGTCGTATTGGCCTTGATACAATTACTGAAGGGTTAAGCAGAATGCTATTATAATAACTTTGTTTAAACTGTAGAGATATTAAGCAGCACATTATTGCTTTTATTAGATTCTTAGTAATGCTTCTAAAAAATATTAATAATTATTAGTAGTGTTATGTAACCTCTTCTTCTTTCACCTGCCTATTTCGTACCTCTCAGTGTAGACGAGTTTCAGTCCACTGTTGTAAATTTTAGTAATTATTGGTATTAGGAAAAAAATGACAGTCGTAATTTGAAACCAGAACCTTCTGATTTCTGTTCAGACACCTTAACAACCAGGCGATTCTTGTTGTCCCTAGCCCATGCCAATTTCTATTCTCTCATTAATTCTCTGAAAACATCCCAAATTATTATATTTCTGTATGAAGGAATCCAAATTTCCTAGATTCAAATTTTTTTTAATATTAATTAATACATTAATTTGACTTCTTTCAGACTTGCTCGCTTTTTAGAAACAGCTGGAAGTGTTCTCAATTATTTTGAACCATTCTTGGGTCGTATTGAGATATTAGGCAGTAGTAAGCGAATTGAGCGTGTATATTTTGAAATTAAAGAATCAAATATTGAACAGTGGGAGAAACCTCAAATTAAGGTATATGCTATTTTTTTTTTATTTTTTAAATAAGGCATTTTAGTATATGATTACAATTATTTAAAAAAATTATTTATACCTGGCTTTTTTTTTAATATTTAAATATGATCAAATGTATTGGCCAATACAAAGTCTATTCATTACAGTATGTAAAAACATAGCACATTGTTAATTTACTATTTTATTTATTTTGATGGTATGATCAATATTATGCTATATTTGTCATTGAACAATGTTTTGTTTTTTAAACAATGAACAAAATAGGAATAAATAATTTCAGGTTGACATGCATCCGTCCATGGAGTGACTCGTTCTCTATGCGATTTCCAACTTCTTATTGAATTGTTGGCAGTTCTTGAAAAATTTTATTTAATGATTTTTTTAAAACTAATTCCAGTTTTTTTTTTTATTTTAGGAATCAAAACGTGCTTTCTTTTATTCAATTGTAACTGAAGGAGGTGATAAAGAAAAATTGGAGGCTTTTGTTAATTTCTGTGAAGATGCTATTTTTGAGATGACCCACGCCAGTGGACTTATGGCTACTGATGATGGAGTTTGTTCAGGAGGAGGAAAGCAAAGGGCGTCTTCATATTCCTACATCGAAGATGAGGATGAAGAAAGGTTTTTAAAAATTTAACTATTTGACAAGTCCGCTTATGTTTGAGGTGCAAGTTATTATTTTGAGATAATCTTTTAAGGAACCCGATCAGGCGTGGTTGGCAGGCAACAAAAGATGGAATTTACTTTATGTTCTCTATGTTATCTCCTAGTAACATCAAAAATAAAATAATTGAAATGCAACAAATGTCAATCATTGAATTGATTGTCGGTTTCTTCAAAATGTTCTTCTACATGTTCTATTACTCTGGATATTCTGTGTCTGTTGTACTCAAGTAAGTATAATAATTGTTCAACTTAAATAGATTTTGTTTAGTTTACTAAAGAACTAAAATTAAAACTGTTTTAAAAGGGGATATATTTTCAAGTGGTATAATAAAGTATGGTAATAGTTTATATCGTCTTGAAAAATTGATTAATTCCATTAACTTGTATTTAGATATATTGGTGGGATAATCTTTTCACTGATGAGAGGACCACAAATTGAAGAACCAATTGTAGAAGTACAGGAAGAGGATAAGACAGGACCACTGAGGATAATGCCTGCGCTGCCCCCACCTGAAGACAACTCCCTCCTTCCGGTAGAAGGCTCTAAAGATCTTAAAAGAGAAGAAAGTCAACCGTAATTAATTTTGTACTTTCATAGAATTTATTTAACTAGTTAATCCATGGATCAATAGCCTCACTTTGTTTCTTATTAATATTTAAATGATTTTTTTTTTTACTTAATTTGTTTTTACATTGATTATGAACTTGATGGTATTTTTTAAAATATTGGAATGAAAAATTGACAAAAACATGTTTGTATATCTTTAAATTTCTGTTTGTATTTAATGTGTCCTTTACCATGGGGAAAAATCATAACTATATATCATAAATAAATAGCTTCTAAGCTGGGATTTGAGAAGTCTTAAAATCAGGCAAAACGATAAACTACATAAAATAGGTACCATCTTGCTGTTCAGACTGATCTTTCACTTATAGTTTTTGCAAAACTCTTGATTAACTCATGTGCCAAACTGGTGTACAGCCTATTATTGATATTGTACTGACAGAAACACTTTATTATGATAAGTAATATAGTGGTGCTGCCCAAATATATTAGGTGAAATGTAGTATACTTCTTACATAAACCATTATAGGCTATTAGCACGCTTTTTAAAAACGTCTACTCATTTGTAATTAATTTTTCTTCTTCTTTAAAGGCCAAAAGCTATTGAAGGACCAATCACATCTGAAGATGGGGGTGAGAGAAGTTCTGAGGAAAATGCTGGTGATCATTCAAAAACTGAAAATGAAGAGCAGCCACAAACTCCAACTCTTGCCGATATATTGGGGTATTCTGAAATCATTAGCTATCTAATACTGCCTTGTCAATTTAACAGTTTTACTAGTGAAAAGTTTGTCTAAAATTTGCTACTGCATAAGTTACAGTACAATTATATTTTGGTAGGTTTAGAGATCTCTTACTCTCAGATGTGTATGTCTCAAGAGCACCTAAATTTTCAGAATAATAGGTTTGTAAAAAATAGCTGACTCATGAGTTGCTGCATTTGTTACATTGACTTTTAATATAATTCATTGTAAAGGACAATTTCGAACCAACTGCCCTCCGTTGGCAAGCACTATAACCTGGCACTACCTCTCATCGAGGCCAAGTGATCTCTAGCTCAAATATGGTAAATTAAGCCACGGTCCAGCTGAACTAACTAAAAATACCTTTTTAAATATACTATGTACCTTAATACAAAGTATATAACTAAAGTGAACATATTAGTAAGCTAGCACTTGCCAAATATTCATGCTCATTATTTGAATACACTGTATTTATAATTATTAACTTGAGAGATAGTATGGCTTGTCGCAGTCATAGTATGACATAAATTAACAAATTGTCCAAGTTTTCCCCCTATTTATAGGGGCGGTAAGGTCAGCACTATGGCCTCTGGCCAAATCAGCCTTCCCCTGCCTCATTACCCACACCTCACTCGAGGTCCTCCTCACTCCTCATCCCCTACACTCATCATTCAAATAGGACCCTCCTTGAGAAAGGATCCTCCCAATACAAATAAATTTCTCCTTTTTATTTTTCCAAGTTTAAGAGCTAAGGAAAAAAAAAACGACTATTTATATTTGCATTTACTTAAATTGTGCAGATCCCTCTTCAGATTCATTCTTATTAATATAAATTCACTTCAACTGTGTACAATTATACTGTGTATTTGCAACAAAAATTAAATTATCTATGATATTTTGTCATTACAGTTATATATTACATATTTTTAATGAATTTAATTTAATTGAAAGTCTCGCCAGTAAATTTTATGAGTGTACTTTGGTCTTCCTGAATATATAATCTTCTCTGGTCACTATCATTGCCAGTCATTTCTTTGATTTATTATTAGTTTTTTACTAACCGCTTTATTCTAAATTTCAAGCGGTGAAGCTGCTCGCAAAGAGGCGGCTCAAAGAGCTGAAGTAGCTGCTGAACAAGAAGCTGTTATGGCTGCATATGAAGCAGAATCTAAAGTGGAAAAAGTTTCGGAGCCTTCAGCGTTTTCTCAGGTCAATTAAATTGTTTATTAAAATTTCAAAAATTATTTATAAAAATATCTTTACTTTTTAAACCGCTCATTTTCATTTTTATATGATAACTTTATTTGAATTTAATGTTACAGATTGATTTCAACAAATATACCCACCGAGCTGTTAGTTTCCTAGCTCGTAATTTTTACAATCTAAAATATGTTGCATTGGTTTTGGCTTTTTGCATCAACTTCATTCTACTATTCTATAAGGTATGAAATCAGTGAAATGTATTATTTTTTTATTTCCTCATATTCTTGATATTTATATGGTAAATATGATTCCATATAGATTCTTGCAATAATATATTTTTTTAAATAAATTTATCAGTTTCATGACTTACTAGACCGAGTGGAGAATTGGTGGTTATACTAATATCCTACAGAAGAGTTTCGGGCTTCTGCAGAATCATTACTGAAGTCTGGAGACTTTTCCTCTAGTCCTGGACTTCTTTATCACAGTGGTTCTTCAGGTCTCGCTTGATCAGACAACTTTTCATTTTTCTTAGGAGTTATTTCTGCTTTTTTCTCTGCAATAGATCAGGGTTCGCAATGTTGATTGATCTCATTCTCAAAATATTTGTTGAGGGAACTCACTTACTTACTAAACTCCTTTTAGTTTGTCCTAAATATTAGGCAATTTCCATGGCCTCTTTCTTCTTGTATTAAGATGGTTTCTCTTAGAATTTTTATCAGTCTGTTCATTACACTTTTGCTAGATTTTTTTCTTATTTTTCAGGCTAACTGAATAAATTTCTCTAAGGCTTAGTTTTTTAATGTTCTTATCATTGATTATTTCCACTTTTTTCTCTCGATTGTCTAAACTCTCACACTTTCCCAATTAATTGTCAAAAGTTGAGTTCATGAGGGCCAAGCAGGCTTATTACATGCAATTTGTGAATAGGTTACAATGAAATAAACAAACAAACTGGTCTAAAGCAAAGTGTTTTGTTTTAAATGGTAAGAAGATGTAGGAATGGAATGGAAGGAAAATTTTCGTATAATAATTTGGGATGTCTCATTTCTAGGATTAGAAGCATTTATCTTTCATAAAAATAAGACTATTTTTTGTGCTATTATCAGTTATTTATAATGGTCCTCTATGTTTAAATTGCTGATCGTATTTGTATATGAAATAGTTCATTTAGTGTCCGTTGGGAGAACTTCCCTTGTATTGCATTATTTTGTATGTTAATTTTTATCTAAAATTTATGAAATTTTTAAAATAAAAAATAATTTAAATATGAGGTTAGGATTATTTTTAGTTTATATTTTAAAATTTTGGAAGAGAAGACTCATTCTTTAACGAGTCTTTGTTGGAAAGTGCCACCAATGCAGGATATGCTTCAAAATACCATCACCATTTTATTTTATTCCCATAAAATTCATATGAAATACCTATGTTATTTGTTGTATGTGTGTACTGAATTTATTAATCAAATGATCTTCAATCATTGATTATATCAGGCATATCAGCCACAAACAATTTTTTTCTAATCAATAGCACTACTTAAAAGTTCACTTTCCTCTAAAGTCAAATACAATTTTTATAGGTTACAACATTGGGTGAGGATGACGATACTAGTGTTGAAGGAAGTGCTGAACAATTAATGGAAGAGTTAAGTGGAGAAGTGGGTGATAATATAAGTGGAGGAGGATTAAGTGGCGATGAAAGTGCAGAAGAAGATCCAATTGAAATGGTTCATGTCGATGAAGATTTTTTTTACATGGCTCATGTTATGCGTTTAGCCGCTGCTCTTCACTCGCTGGTTTCTTTAGCTATGCTGATAGCATATTACCATCTCAAGGTAATATTTGTTTGAATATAAGAATATTTATTGTTCATTAAAAGATTATTGTCTATCTAACAAATTAAAATGTTTAGGTCCCTCTTGCTATTTTCAAGAGAGAAAAGGAAATTGCCCGTCGATTAGAGTTTGATGGTTTGTATATTGCTGAGCAGCCGGAAGATGATGACATTAAATCACATTGGGACAAATTGGTTATTTGTGCTAAGTCAGCATTTTTTTTTTCCATTACAACTTTTTTTTTTTTTTAATACATGAAAAACCAAATATTAATAATATTCATTGACGCTCAAATTTTTCAGATCATTTCCTGTTAACTATTGGGACAAATTTGTGAAGAAAAAAGTAAGACAAAAATACAGCGAAACGTATGACTTTGATTCGATAAGTAATCTTTTAGGAATGGAGAAAACATCTTTCAGTGCACAAGATACCGAGGAGGGATCAGGTCTCATTCATTTGTGAGTTGTTTTTTCATTTCATTGTAATGTTCGGTTAATGTATAGATATATTTAATATAATAAATAAATAATTAATTCTTAATGGTGTCGTTTTGTTTCTTACAGCATTCTAAACATAGATTGGAGATATCAACTTTGGAAAGCAGGAGTTACAATCACAGATAATGTATGAGATAAAAATGTTCAATTACTTTGTTATTAAATTGAAATGTCTTTATTAACACTTCTGCTTCTAGGCATTCTTGTACAGTTTACTGTATTTCATCTTTTCAATCCTCGGAAACTTCAACAACTTTTTTTTTGCTGCCCATTTACTTGACGTTGCTGTTGGTTTCAAAACACTTCGTACTATTTTACAATCAGTCACACACAATGGAAAGCAGGTATGTTTACTGGTCGTACCAATGAATTGATTATTATTACCAATTTGTAAATTGTATGTGTAAATCAATTTACTTTATTATCTGTACAGAATTTCCCTTATGGCAAAATAGACACAAAATGGTTCTGTGCTTGCCCACCAGTACACTTTTACACAATTATACATCAGATAATGTAAGCTACCTTGGGCTGTACGAGCGAGCCAAGATTAAAAGACAATTAGTACAAAAGAAATTCCTCATGAGACATTACATGAAAATTGATTACTTATATATTTTTATTTATTTATACCTTTATATACTTCCCCGTTTAGGACAGGAAGAGTGGTCTATCTTATTGGGAGTTACCCCTTTGTCAATCCTATGTATGGAAATGAAATCAATAGACCATCTATCCAGGGTTTAAAACCCAGAACCTCTATATCATCATGAATCACATGAGAGCCCCAATTACTAATATACAAAGATTTATAATATATATATTAAAGAATATATAACTCAAAATAATTCTATGCAGACAATTATACTTCTTCATATTAGCATTTAAGCTAACCACTTTATGTGTCCAACAAAACTGTAAACTCAGACTAATAATAAGCTCCACGTGTACTCAACATTATACTATAGAAATATAAATAATTGCCCTAATTTTGACTTACACTACAATACAATTATTTCAATTTGTTTAACAAATTTATTCCTTTTTTCAGCTTGTATTGACGGTAATGCTGTTAACCATTATTGTGTATATCTATACAGTCATTGCATTCAACTTTTTCCGTAAGTTTTATGTGCAAGAAGAGGATGAAGCAGTGGACAAAAAATGTCATGACATGTTAACGGTATGCATTCAATGAATAATTTGATATTTAAAATCACCTCATTTTAATTCAGTTCTTTACAATATTTTAGATGTTTATTGTTAAATGCTCACTTTTAATTGAATTGTGAATTCTTGTTATTGTTAACATTAATGTTTCATAACTTTTGTACTCTTAAATATTTTTTGTTACTATTCTAGTCGCAATGTTTTACAGATACTTATTCACTTTTAATTTGTTTATTTTTAGTGTTTTGTATTCCATCTATACAAAGGAGTAAGAGCTGGTGGAGGTATTGGTGATGAAATTGAACCTCCTGATGGTGATGATTATGAAGTTTACAGAATAATGTTTGACATCACTTTCTTCTTCTTTGTTATCGTCATCTTGCTAGCTATCATTCAAGGTAATATATCATTTTCATCTCTATTTAATACTTCAACTGAAATATCACATTTGCAATGCTATCAGGCCACAGTGAAATTTGTATAATTTCAATCAATAAATATATCTTTTTTTACACAATTTTTTTAAAAAAGGCTTTAAAAAAAAATTAAAGGTGTTTATACACCCTTGGCTTGAGTTTCTTCTGCTGGACAGACTGGCCTAGATGGAAGGAGACTGCATCTCAAGATAATTGTAGAGGGTCAAAATATCTCTTTGTAAGTTCTTCTGCGAGTTGAAATATTAAGGATTCCCAATTCTAAATGGATTTGGGTACTCCTGATGAACCATGGTGCTCCCAGTGGTAGCCTGAGTCTGAAGTCTTTGGAGCCTTGCCCTGATAGTATTGCTAGTGCAGAACCATACACGAGTGTCTTGTAAAGTAATGTCTTGCAAGTATTTTTTAGTGATGTTGATGAGAGGGTATAGTCGTTGTAGGTGTCTGTTAGCTTGTTGTTTGTACGTTCTGAGTTTCCACATGTGTCTCGATGTAGGCCATGATAGCAAATACTGTAATTGTTATTGGTCCAATCGATTGGTGTACCATCAATTTCGATTCTCTTTAATATATCTTGATGGTCTGCGCAGTGTTAAAAGGTTTCGTTTCATGCTTTGAAGGATTTAGTTGTTCTGTTACAGAAACTTCACAATGCTCACACCTCTGTATTCCAGCGGGTTTCGGCTTTTACCCCTCCTGTGTCTATCGCGACCCAGTGGCTTACAGCCTGTATGTCATTCCTTCTTTTATGGCACTCAGTAAAGGGCCTACTGACCCTACTAACCCATAATACCTGTTCTCTCATTACGCCGATTCATATTTCTAAATTCTAATATTTTTCGTATAACATCTATTTAACTGTCTATTTTCAAATCCACTAGGCCTGTTATGTTGGTGGCAGAGTGACAACTTTTGAAACCAAACTGGTGCGTTGGAATAATATTATTGTCATTAAGATGTCCCTCTCTCCAAGCGAGTTTTGATTGATTTTTCCTGGTAATTTTGAGGTTGTATTGAGCAAGCTGATCGGTCAATAGCTAGAAGGATTGTCTTTTGGTTTCCCCCACTTGTGAAAAACAATAACAGCTCTATTTGGTTGGCAAATTGGGTATGAGGTCTTCTCCTGGAGCTTTTTTGTTTGCCTAACATTTAATGTTCTTGGCTACTTCCTGAGGACTAATGATATGAAGTAGTCATCATTTTGATTATAATGGGAAAAATCAGATAAATATTTCACACAATATATTCACAGCCTGCCACCAGGTTCCACAGAATCAAAGTATTGTCTGCAATTTTCTATCCTGTTTCTGACTAATTCCAGTCGAATTGAACGTGATAGTTGATTCATAATTTAAAAATAGATAATGATGACTGGGATGAGTATTATTATTTATGGCTATATTTTATTATAAAGCACTTATTGTACTAGTTTGCCTCAGGTAATGGCCGAAAAGAATATATTATATTAGATAAGGGTACCAGTGAGTTCAATGGTCACATAAATGTATCCTTCAGCTGCGTTCTATGTTTTCTCCCCTTTTCCATTCTTGTATTGTTCAATACAGCTGTCATAATATGTGCTGTTTTTATTGACAGTGAAATTTGTAAAATATCCAATTTAGAAGTATACATATATATTATGCAATAGTCCCCTTATGTAATATAATAATTCCCTTATATAATTATAATAATCCCCTTAATAGAACTTCATCCATCACCAGTTGAAGTTTACAAGGTATCGTGAGACTAGAAAAAAATAATTAATACTAATAGTTGACAGTTCATGCAAGGATAGCTCAGAGGACCGAGATTGTGAAGCCCCCCCCCCAGCCCTAACATTTTTTTTTTCGCTAATAATAAAAAAAAACAAATAAAAACATGGAAGTTAAAAAAATAAACTTAACAAAAGTGATAGTTAAATTCATTGGTGTGTTGATAACTATTTTACCCCACTTGTGCACAACACTATTGTTTTCCGGTTGACCTAAATGACTACATACAATAATTGTAACTGTAAGGCTATGTCCACTTTTCTATTCGACCATCATCAAATCATGGAAATCATTTCTTCCTCCTGTTTTTTCTTCATTCGAGTACTAATTTCAATGAATACTTGCAAGTCTATTAGTATTTTTCTTATCTATTACTTGATTGTAAATAAAATAAGAAATATATAATCATTGTTTCAGGTTTGATTATTGATGCTTTTGGTGAATTGAGAGATCAGTTAGAAAGCGTAAAAGAAGACATGGAATCTAACTGCTTCATATGCGGGATAGGAAAAGATTACTTTGATAAAGTTCCTCATGGTTTTGATACACACGTTCAACAAGAACACAACTTAGCAAATTACATGTAAGCAAAAAGTGTTGACTATATATGTTTTTATATTGTTACACATTATTTATTATGTTATCCTGTTTTGTTTATTTTAGTTCTCTAGGCTAGTAGTACTCTTTGTTATTCTTAGGTGTCTATCGTCTCAGGTTAAAATTATTTTAAAGGTTTCATTGCATTTTTTCAAAACCGGAAAACATTTTCTTTTCTAACAGTCTGCAATTTTAACCTGTTTTAGGTTCTTCCTCATGCATCTTATAAACAAGCCGGACACTGAATACACTGGTCAAGAAACATATGTATGGAATATGTATCAACAGCGCTGCTGGGACTTCTTCCCCGTTGGTGACTGCTTCCGTAAACAATATGAAGACGAATTGGGCGGAGGTGGTGGCTAATTTTAACTTGTTATTTTATTGAACTTCAGTAAACAATATAATAATATATTGTCACAGATAACATCATTTTTTATACTTAATATTTATTTTTAATTTAATCTGACTAAAATAAGGTTTTGTGTTATTGAAAGAATGTCGTTTTATGCTGAAGTTTGATAGGCATATTTTATGCAAAATGTTCGCAGCAAGTATCTGTAAAAAATATTTTGAAAGAGTGGCTTTAACTGTAAGTAATTATTTAAGAAATCTAGTTCGTATATATTTCTCTTTTATATAATAAATGGAATTCAAAAGTTGAACTTTTTTTCAAGACGACCATTTCTCCCCTTCCTGTCATGTAGTCCCGAACGACATAACACTTATTGGACTGGTCCGAGTCAGGTATCAATGATCTCACTTTGTATTCCGATTTTTTCCTTCTGCTTAACATAAAAGAGGTAAAACTACTGGGTATGTTCATTCAAAATAGTTTAATTTTATTTATATTATCTTTATTAATGAGTGTATATAAGCACCAAAGACCACACCATGTAATTATCAGGCTAAATTAGACAGTTCATTTATAAGATTTGGAGACAATTAAAATATTGTAAATTATGTAAGTTAAACAGCTGTTGGTTAACTTTAACTATTATTGTGAAGTATGTAAATCAATTAGTTTTAAAAGCACACAGATTAGACATTAAAACCTTAAATAATAAACGACTAAATTAATTCATAAGTTATAATAATAATGTTATCTATTGCTTTGACTAAAAATACTTCATTTTATTTTCAAAACCATGTTGTAACTGAAAATTTCCGCTAAAATAAAAATGAGTGTAATATTGACTAAAAAACACATGGAAATTACCATAATGGTGCTAAATGTGCTATTTCCATCGTTGGCTTCCAAATCATCACGTTTTGAAAATATTTATGTGTTATAATTTCTAAAATGTCCTTAACCTTGCGGAACAAATCAAAACTTTAAATCTTAAATAGCTTCTGCGCTGTAAGTTAACAAATCTTTAAACTTAAAATTACGGACCAACTTTAAGAAACGGGACCGACTTTTTTTTATACTACCCATTATTGTTTTTTAACCAAAACATTATCAGTATATTCTGAGGTTTTATGAAATATACTGTTATATGAGTAAAACATAAGTTATAATATAATAAAAATAAGATATGTAAATTGACTGTAGTTTACCAGATTTCTATAAATTTAACAGGATAAAAAATATCTTATTATAAATTTGGGATGTTGACATACCAGTGATAAACAAACACCCCTTTTTACACTGAGTAACACTGGTGGAGGAACACTTTAGCAGGTAAAGAGTGAACCTGCCTGCAAAACACAAAGGTGGTGAAAAATTTACTGTCCGATAGGATAGCCATATCTCTGGTACCAGAGAGTGCTGGCCATAAAAAAAGCATGTACAACAGAGGTGTGAAGACACTTTTAGTTTGTGACAGTGATGGCCATAAACACCCTTTTTTACACGGAGTAAAACAAAAGTCATTGGTTGGAGAGCAGGGATAGGAGGCATATCAGTTATGGAGAGGAAAAGAGTTGGCTCGGATTAGGAGACCCGACAGACCTTTGTTTTTCAAGGGTGTGGATAGTAGATGAATGGATGGATAGTAGATAGTAGATAGTAGTAGAATAGTTGAAACTCTGAAGAGGTACTCCGCTAGGCTGGCCGACTTCCTTTGATATCGTTTTCATGACACTATGTATACCATAATTTATACTAATATTTAGTTTATAAATTATAAATCTAATGTACTCATATCCATAATTGTATTTTATTTCATCTAAATAAATCACTTGTCTTATTGTAAATTCAATAATGCTTTACCTTTGTTCAATTTCAAAGTCCAAATATCTTCCATTCATCAATTTCTTCAGATCAATATTGAAAATATGACGCCAATGCATTACACAGGGTCTGGTAGAGTAATCAAATCAAGTGGTTTGAGTAATGGCATCCCAAATCAATTCATTCAGTTTAATACATTATTTTATTTATTTAAATCAAGCATAGAGCCGTGGTTCTCCAGATAGGTAAGTAGATAAAAATAAATAATATATTTTGATAAATATATTTTCCCCGGTGACCGAGCATATTAATACCTTTATAATTTCAGATCGACTGAATCATTTTTACAATTAATATCGTTGAAGATATGTACAGGCAGATAGATGATTGATCCGTATCTGTTTAAAAGTAGAGCCTCTCTCTCTGGGTGACTCCCAATAGGATAACCCACCTTTAATCCTCATAAGGACGTAATTAATTTTTAAAAACCGTTACATTAGTTGTTTTGTGCAACGTAAAGGGCATAAATTAAAAATTACACAGAATAAAAATAGTTATGCAATTAATCTTTTATTGATCACAATTTATGTTAAATATAAATATACTGATAGCATTGTTGATCCATCATATATATAACAATCGCAACAGTATGTTTAATGCTTTAATTTATTAATAAATATTTATATCAGAATTATATAAAAACAGAGAGAGAGAGAGATAAACAAAGGGGAGGGACATGAAATGAAAACATATTTACAATATAATACTCTCATTAAAAAATGTGTAGTAACAAATAAACTATTTACCTATGTATATATATATTTATATATATATATATTTTTTTAATTTTATTTATATATTTATAATTCAGAGTAGAGAATTTTCAGAAAAGCGTATAACACAGTTACGTTGACAGTAACACAAGCAAAGCTTTGACCATAATTCACACCCTAATAATTTTTGTTTGATGATAAAATAAAAGAAAAAAAGAAAAATTGGCACAGCATTCATGAGTGGTAATATTAATTGAAATAAATACAATCTTATACAGTTTTAAAAAAATACATCTAAATGGTCAGATCCCTCTTCTATTTTCTCCAACTAATTGCAAGCAGGCCAATATGGCAGCTCATGTAAGTAACTATCCCTAATTTGATTCTAGATGTGATGTGATAAATATTATATATAATTTTTTTTGCTTACCATTTCAACTATTAGCTCTCATTATATGATATTTGAAAACCAAATGGCCCTCCATCATGAATAAAATAAAAATTCAAAAATCATTAAATCTATATAATATAATGATTTCTAAAAAAATATTCTATTAGCGTTTTAGTACATATTTTTTTTTTCTTTTTTAATGGAGTTATTAATTACATCTCAAATATATCATATATATTTAATTTATATATATATTTTTTGTTAATAAATAGAATTTTAATTTATATGTCCAAAAGTAAATCATAAAATTAAATAAAAAAAATGTAAATATTGTAGCACAAGAAAAAGAAACGATATCTACACCATTCTCATATTATTTTATACTGGTAGTAAGTACCCAGTTAACTTAAAGGCTATCTTTGAGTTCGACAGTTGATTACATTATATACAGGAAAAGCATTAACTTAGCTATTTGTACAAGAATTAGTCGTATGTTAACATATAAATATATAAAGCTAAAATGACTAAATTACAAGTGTCATATCCCTTTTGTTAGGCAAGTTGACTTTTTTCCCTTGCCAAAGACTATTGTGTATGGTAAAGGCATCAATTGTTACTGTCAGATGTTTCGTATGTACCTGAGAAAAACATTTACCCCCTGAATTGTACCTGAAACAAATAATTTTTGAATTAACTAAACTTTAGAGTATCTTAAATGTTTTTCATAGCTTCAATCATAATCATTAATTTGTTAACATATTCTATCAATACAAAACACATATTTAAACTATAAATTGCTACATTATGTAGACCTTATATCATTTGAGTAATACACCATTATTAGAGACAATTCGCTGGCAAGGTGGCTCCACCCCATATAATTTTCCATTAAGTAATTTTAGCACTGAAATTGATAGCTTGAAAAGCTTTTAAGTATATATATGCGCACGCGAAAGCGCATGGGTACAATTACATACTCACTTATTTAACATTTCTTACAAAAACTTACTTGAAAAATTTATCAAACATTCTATCAGTAACTTGCTTCGGCCCAGTTCCGTACAGTTTGATTATGTCTTCAGTTTCTGGCCAATAAGCATACAGAGCTCTAAATTGACAACCAGCATCTCTGAAAAGAACTAGGAAATGCTTAGCTTCAGAACGATTCATCTCCTCTATGACCCTCTGCTTCGCTTCTCTATTCACGACCCCGGGGAAGACACAATACTCCACAGCATTAAGGACGATACCCTATGTAACAAAAAGTAAATTAGTTAGTCTAAGATGACATCGAGAATCCCCTAAGCATAAGCTATGTTGTGAGCCATATAAACATTATGTTTACCACACAATTAAGGGTAATATAATTGACATTAATATTAAGAACAATTTATCAGCTATTACTAGATTGCAAACCAACAACTAACATTCATTTAATATGATCATATATATGATAGGAACATCATATATATATATATGAAGTACCAAGTACATATGGTGTGCTGAATAAATTAAAGGGCATTAAATGAAACTAACATACAAAATCTCATGCCTCTATGTAAAATAATTGAGCATTGAGTTAACATTACGAACAAGATTTGATTTTAATGACTTTGTGTACTTCTAGTTAAAAGAAACACATAAAACATGTTATTAAGCAGATCATTAATTTGATACCCTACTCAATATGATAGAAAACAAAATTTTAATTAACAATTAAATTAATGAGTAACTTTTAATCATGTTTTATTTATGGAATTAAAAATATTCAATGCTATTGGGTCATCAAATGGATAATTTCTGGAACTGAACATACAATGGGAAAGGGAAGAATCATGTTTTCTGGTTTTGAAAAAAAAAAATATAAAACCATAAAAAAGAACAAAACATAATTGAATGTTAAACCTTATTGCTCTTGGTTGCTGGTTGGCGATAGAGGCGGGGCCCATTGTAATCTGAACCTGCATCAGACAAACTGTCGTCAGGCCTCCTTCGTCCTGCTGGCAGCGATCCTGGTCCTGAAGGAGAAGGCACTCTCCGTGGTGGTGTTGCCCGCCCCAGACCGGAATCTGTATCGGTGTACCGGTAAGCAAGGCTATCCTGATCACAGCTTGAACCTGTATTCATAGAATGTAAGTACTAAATTTACTTCTATATTTAAAGTTAAGCATAGTTAGCAAGTTTTTAGGACATTAAGAAAAAATGTTAATAGGAAAGAATAAAAAACTGAATTATTGAATTCAATATTTTACAAAAGTAATTATACTTCCAAAAGTTGAAATTGAGATTTTGAGTGTGCACAGAGCTAATTACAATTCTATTGAATGATCGTTAATATTCTTTTGTATATTTTTTTTTATATTACTGTCACATTAAGTAATTCCAAACTTAAATTAATTAACTGTTATCTTTTCAATTCTATTTACAGCATATCATAAGAGACTGGTATGAATATGTATATAGTACATATTCAGTTGGCTAAATTAACAAAAACATTCAAATGGACTAAACAAAATATAAACAATACCAACCAATTTTAAACATGAATAATATAACATGACTGCTTTATCTAAACCAAAACACAAAATGTCCTAACATCTTTTTAAAGAATGCTAAGTAAAGGAAATATTCAAGAATAATCATGGTCCTAGTTGTTTCTAATTTTAAAAGTTACACTACTTTTTGATTCTAAAAAAATAATTTTGTTTCTTTTTTTTATAGACAATAAGGTATAGACAATAAGGCCATAAGATTTTAGTTGTGATACAAGAAAAAATACCAAAACAATAAAAAGAAGTATTATTTATTTTTAGTAGATAGGATATGTCTGTGGGTAGGCTGGTTCTTGAATTTAAAAGTTGGTTGGTCTACTATATTTGCTAGCATAACAGCAACCAGCCAGCACCAAGCTCATTGCGTTTTGGGCTCCTCCGAAGAACCCATGAATGCAAAGACAAACCTCGAGCCCACGGCAGAAAACATGTAGGTCACAAGGAAAGAACGGAAAGTACAAACTTTGTATTTAATAGGAGTTAAAAAAAACTGTTATTTCAAAAATTTTGTCTTCATTTATCATTTAATACTTAATAAAATAACTTAACTTAATAAAATTGAGATAATCTGACCAGATTACTTTTCAGAAACCAAATCAGGTAATTTTATTTTTGAAAAAAGATGTTTTTTATGTGCAGAACTCAAAAATTTAAGAATTTACCAATGAGTATTTAAATTTTGATGTAACAAATAGGTAAATAACTCTACTTCTGGCGACATTATCAGTTGCCAGTAAAGTAATTAATTTTTCTTAAACAAATTTGATATACTACTTGTAATAATAATGGTATGAAATAATCCACATAAAAAAATTATGCGTTTCCTTTAAAAATAATAACAAAAATTATGAATTTCCTTCAGAAATGAAAACAAAATTTTTTCCCTTTCCTCTCTAAGGCATAATAGAGATTTAGACAGCTTAAAGATTATCTCTTTTAAAGCATTTTTATCTGTATGTAACTTAAATTAATTTCAATTGTAGCGATAACATGCACAGTGCACACTGCACATTGTATTGCTATCTATACACTTGAATACGCACAACAGATGCAAATCTGATAGTGTAACATGTCATGTGTATAATTATGCAATCCCTCCCCAGATATTTTCATTTAGAAAACTAAATATAAAAAAGCTTCATACTTATGCATATTAAATAAATATATATATATATTCACACATAGTTAAAATGTTTTATATTTTTAATCTGTATTAACTAATCGCTCGCTAACTAAATAAAAATAAAAAATTAATAGGTGCATATGATTCTCTAATAAAAGAACTGGCTACGATACTGTATGCTTACTAATTATTTCATAGTATCAATTATAAATAATTTAAGGGTAGTGCAGTTAAAACCATAAATAATCCCTAAATATATAATAACATTAACATTACTTCTTAATTTCATTAATACACATATTTGAAAAACGGTAGATACTATTTTGCAGTCAAAATTTAACTTTTTCTCAATCAAATTAATTTTTTTTTTCAATTTAATCAAACCTTTTTCACTAAATTAAACTAATTTTATTATTAAAATCAAAATTACTTTCAAAATTTTATCACTAGTTTATTTATAGCATAAGTTAAAATAAGTTTAATTTTATTGAAAAAGTAACTTAAATTTGGTATAAAAATGTTTAATTTTATTTTTAAAAAAGTTTGATTAGACTAAAAATGCTATTTTAAAAAAATACAAATAAATAAACATATACATAAAACTACTTCTTGTCCATTCTTTTTATGGATGGATTCTGCCATTTTTCAGTTACTTGTTATTTAACCATACAATTTTTAAAAAACAAAAATAATTATAAAAGGTCAATATTTAATGTTGTATGTCTGTAGTATTTGGAGAATAGCAGCTTATGAAATTGATTAATGCTTTTTAAATAGAAATGAAGTGATAAATTAAGATTTTCTAGCATGAATTTTGACATCATAAACTAATTGACAACTAAAAAATACAAATTCCATCCTTAAGTTATATCGACATTTATTTTATAAATGTGTTTGTGAGTGTTAGTAAACCTTTCTCCCATTATGCATAAAAATTTTATAACAGGATGTCTTCCCTTTTTAAATACTTTCAGATTCACATTTAAAGTAAGATTGTGATTTTTGCTTGAAAATATGTTTCTCCTGCACAATTCATGTATCTATTAACTAGTGATTATCCCAGCAACAAATAAAAACTGAATTAAATACAATGTTTCTAATTAACGAAAGACACACTTGAAGCACCTAAAAAAAAACCTCTACTTCTAAAGACACTACTCTAGAAATTTAACAGTAAAATATTAAAAAAGAACATAACTAATATATTTCTGAGCATATAAAAAATTTTATCTGTAGATTCAGCACAAACAATTTTTTTCAAATTGAAATTAATAATACTCTTAATAAAGAGGAAAACATCCTGTAAAAGTAAATTCCTTCACCGATCCCAAAGCGACACCACTTTAACAGTCTTACCGGCGAGGTTCATGAGGGAGTTTGACTTGCGACGGGTCGCCGAGGAAACCCTTGGCCGTGTCAGCGTGCGAACCTCTGGGGAACCATCTGCAACCAACCATATCACTTCCGAACCCTATTTCTACAACTTTTTTATTTTTTTAAATATGTGTACCTTTAATTTGTTTAATACACTTCTTTTTTTTTTTTTTAAATCATGATTGATTCCATTTCCTGGTTTCCCAATGGTTTCTAACACTATTTTTTATAGATATTAAGGAATGATTTCTTATTTTTTTTAGAATAATTAGCAATTAGCAAATGATTAAACAATTTTATGTATTTTGGTACAATTTAAGTGGCAAAAGCTGATGTACTAATTGTGTGAAATATTTGAAAATAAAAATACAGTTTAAAAAATTATCAATAGGCACCTACCCCTTGAGGTTTTGTAGGAAGATCTTCTTCCAAGAGACCTACCAGGTGATGTTCCGCGGCTTTCATCTCCTACTTCTGCAATGACAGACACAAAATACGCATTAATAAATGATTTAACAGCATTAACCAAATATCGAAGGACTGTTTCCTTTACATAAGCAAACAGAGATTATTGTTATCCAGAGATGTAAGCATTTATTTTTAAGAGATTTCATATCAACTTTTTCTTTTATTTGTGATAAACACAAGTTTAAAAGTTTTTTTAACTATTATTTTTCAAAGTTAATACATATAAATAAAAGTACTTTTTATAACTGCTATTTCAGAACTTTTGAAGGGGTATATTAGTAAAAAGATTTGGTTTGCACCAGAAAACTATCGGATAGCTTTAATCATGTCGTCAGTATTTTTTTTAATGTTTAGGATTTAACTTTTTTTCTACCTAAAATATCATGCCCAACTCATTCAAGTTGTAATTGAAACTAAGGCCAAATAAATGGATAAAATGAATTTTAAAGTCAACGAATCTCCAAAGCTTGGCTAACATCATGACTTCATAACTAAAGTAGAATCCAGGTCTACTAAACTTCAGCTCTGCAAACCCTGATAACAGTTTTATATCGCTTACAAGTCTAAAAGTAAGCCACTGCTTATAATCTTTACTAAACAGAGCTGTAAACCGTAACAGATTTCATAAGAGATATTTCACAGTCCAATAGCATATAAACAAACTTAAGAAGGAAAAAACTGAAAGAGTCATTTTCGCACATTTTATGTGAATGCGAAACTGTCACCTTGGCAGGTAGCAATGGCTAGTAAAAAATTGTCCTTGATCCTAAGGTAGGCACCTGTTGAAATTTTTAAAAAGCCTCTCATGTGACAATCTGACGATAATAATAAGGCTAATAGCCGCATAAGAAATTGATGGAAGAAACTGTGGAATGGGCGTGTCTAAAGAATTTCAGGCCATGATCCAAAAACAACCTTGCGTAACTCAGAAATAAATAGAAGAGGCAATGATAAGACAGCGGGAGTAATTGGGAAAATGGAAGGAGTTGGTAAGATATGACTAATTAGTTGGAAAAATAAATAATAATAATTAACTATAATATTCTTGACTAAAAAAAAGTATACAATGAGCTGTTAGATTGGAAGATATGGTATAATTTAGGGTTTAAATAACAACAATGTTCATTTCTCTTCAATAGCTTTTAAAGAGCAATAAACACTAGTATCATTTATCCTATACTATAAGAGGGCAAGAGAACTCACCAGCTTTCTCAATGTATTATCTGGGTATCAACATGGATAGGCATTTCCGTTTCTCTACCCCTTTTAGTTTACAAAATAGAAAAAGTACGACACAGGTCTTACCGGCTTTCACACTTGCTAACTTCACCCCACTTGTCGCTTTGTCTCAAACTGATGATATATAAATTTATCCTCTGACAAACTCTGCTGTACCGTGCCCCACTATATACTCACTTGACTGACAATACAGCTAAAAGTCTCCAGCAATTTCAAAGTGGGATCATGAGAAGTGTGGTCAGACATACCTTTCTCGAGCGGTTAAACAACGCCGACCTGCACCTGTTGCTTGGTGTGCCGTCGGTGGGTGAGTTCATCCACCGGGGACACATCAAGTTTTTTGACTTTTCGCAGCATCTAACAAACCAAGTATTTAACACTATGACCCCTTCCTTAACATATATTTGTATTTAACACCCACCACCCTTCCCGCATTGATGGCAACAGACTGTCGGGGGAAATTGAACTTTGTTGATAGATGTAAGTTAGTTTTGTCTATGATTCATAAGGTGAGCCCCATCACTTTTTAACATGTTCAGATAATGAATGTATAATGTGCATAATGTAAATTACTCGAAAATTGAAGTGTTTGCGAAGGTGAAAGTTTGAATAAATGTTTGTCAAAATATAATTTTTGCTCACTATCTTCAAAATCGGATCTCAGTCTTTCTGGATATTATAAAAGAAGAAGTTGTCATATATCCTACACTGATTTATTATCGAAAAAAGAAATCTTCCTACTTCATTTAAAAAAAACAAAACAACACTTACCTGAGAAAAGGCGAGGTTTCCTTGTTTCAGTCAGGCAGTCTTGAGAACCCCTGTAGTAGTCTCGCCTCATTGCAGAGTTTAGAGCTAATTTAACCCACATGTCACAACATTTACTAAATTTACTAAAGCAAAATTAAAATAAAGGCACAAAAAATGCACTATTGCAAGTTTAGACTTAATAAAAAAATAAAATAAGTAAGCCAATAAAACAACAGGCTACAATTCATGCTACATAATTCATTAATGAAAATAATGGAATATCTATCCCTTAAGATTTTACAATTAAAACCAGCAATATAAATTATACCAAACAAGCATGCTATATACTCAATTAAATAATAATCATAAAATAAAAGCATGCAGTTCTCTATCAAGTCTAAGCAATAGTCTTTAAAATAAAATAAAAAAAGTGAGCAAATGGAAACCCAAAAAACAACAAAAACACAATAGAAATATAATATTTGATTTCATGCTATTTGTGTTGACAATATACACGATACGTGTGGCTACATATTTACAGGGAAACTTCCTCAAATCGACTGCCCGGGTCAAAACTTCTTTGAACCAAATAATTTTTTTTTTCCCTCTTGGTTTTGGGTTATACTTTAAGGAAATAAGAATTCTTGTCTTTAGATAAGGTTTTTTCCTTCAACAGCTTTGCTACAGAGCAAAACCAAATAAAATAAAAACTTGTGTTAAGAAAAGAATTCTTATTTCTTTAATTTTATTTTTACTCTCTATCTATCTTTATATTCAACTAGAGTAGGCAGAAATAAAATTTTCATAAATAATATGGGCTGGTTGAAAATTAATGAAAAGTAACCAATATTTATTAACAGTTAAAAATAAGCGTGTTTTTTTATGTCCATTAAGCTTCAGATTTTTGTCTTTATTTTTAATGCGAGAACGAACTTATGCAAATCATGAAGAAAACATAGCTCTGCAATAAAACACAAACCGAACCGAATTTTTAAAGTGTTACTTCAATTAAATTTGCCTTAAAAAAAACAACAATTTCTCCCTTCGAGTGGGATCATGACTTATTTTTCATGGTGGAAATTCAAAAATTGAATTTCCAAGGGTGTTACTTTTCTGGTAAAAATGAGCCCTCGAGTTTCCTAATCAGTCAGGTTGATTCCAATAGGTTGTGTTCAAAAGGGCGGTGCTCAAATCTTAGGTGCGACTGACGTAAGCTTAGTAGCACCAAAACATACAAAGATTCAAAAGCAATTGTTTTTATTGGATATTTAACAGCCCAGGACAAAGACATCTACAAAAGTGAAAAATGAGATATGCATTTTTATTTCATTTGCGTGATCTGTGATATCATCATCATTTATTTTACCTTTGAGTTGCAAATAGAGATGAAATGGCTTCCGAGTCACGCTGCAGCAAGCTTTATATATAATTACTATATTCTTTAACTTAGCTAATCTTGTTTACAAGTCTTCATATTAGTACTTTTTTCCTTTTTTTTTTTTTTTTTAAATAAACGCTTCGGGATTCAAGTTACTTTTTAGTTACTTACCAATGGCCATAGTCAAAAATCTATAATTAATTACAGTAAGAGTTCTGTCTTATTAAAAACCTTACAGAAACATGGAGTACATTGGTGAAAGTAGAGATAAGAAGTTAAGTCAAATAAATGTTCTAGTTGTTTAATTTAAGTTTTCTAAACAGGATTTGCTCCCATTTCTGGGTTCCCATTTGTTATTTTTTACTTTTTGCCACAAGTTGTTAAATATAAAAGAATACATTTATTAGGGGCAAGACTTTTCATAATTACAAATTTGTACACACTCTATAGGAATTCAAAGTTTTTATTAAAACTTGGTTCCCACATAAGCTTTCTTCTATTGGGTTTGAATACATTTTTAAAACAATTAGAGTTAGTCCCAAAAAGAGAATGGGTTATATATAACTGTTAAAATTAATTTTTGCAATATAAAACCAAAAAGTGATTTTGTTATTCAATTTATGTGAAAAAAAATTGGCATGGCTATCTTTTCTGACATATTATGAAAATAATTTATAAATACATTTAAATGGAATGTAACTTAATCATTACTTGATCTAGTTATGTGTACAACCATTATGCGAGGAATTATTTGTTTTCCATTGTGGGGTTAAGTTACAAATGAAACCCAATAAGTCAAAATTATCTGTATTCAAATTTTAAGCCACAAAAAAAAGGAGATATTTTGACTGGTAAAACACATTAAGTCATATCTTTATAATTTTTCTTTTAAGTTTTGTAATCACACTAGTAAGTATTAAGGTAATTATTAATTACCATACTGTATCTGTAAAAATCTGGTTTATGATTAGCAAAAAATCACCAGTGATATAATTGATTTAACACTTTTTTACTTTGAGGGTTTTAAGTACTTGTTGTATGTTGGTTATGTTGCTGATATAAAGTCAAGAAGCACTTTTAGGCAAGACTGAACATGGATTTTTTTTTTAATTTGAACCACAACACTAAACCAAACAACCGAATTGCTTGACTTTCAGCTATTTATAATAGAAATTCAAATAGATAAGCTGCTAAAACTTTGCTGTATTTGTTTCAAACCAAAGCATGACAATGACAACCATTAAAAATAATAAAGAAAATAATGATTGGTTGAAAATAATTAACAATTGCTGTAAAAATAATATATAAAAAAATTTTACTCACCAGAAAGATTGGATGATGATCCCTTCTTTCCCCTGGAAGGTGTCATGGTTCCTGTTTCCTCTGCCCCTGAATCAATGTGGATTGTCTTTGGCCTTGGTCTTCCAGCCCCGCCTGTTTTCTGCCTCAATCTCGGCGCAGTATTATTAGCAGATGGCAATGAGGCTTTGAGTGAATTTAAAAGTTCCTTGTCCACTTGTTTCCCCTAGAAATGATAATAAACTTAAACTAGTTATTCAGAAATTAACATTTATAAAATAATTGATAGAACATTGTCTGATACAAACGGAATTCATATACTATTTATAGTTAAGATAAAAAAAAAAAAAAACTAAATCAAGACCAGCAGATAGGTTTTTAATAGGAAGAGAAAATTTCCCATATCTCAAAATCAAATTCAATGCAATGTTTTTATAAGGAAAAAATGGTATTAGTCTAACAGCAGGTAATAATCGCAGGCTCAGCTAAATTATTTTCAATAATTTTGACTTCAATCAGAGCCAAACATGTAGAACTTATAAACTAAAATTTATAATTTCATTTCCAAATATAAATTATGTGTAATTACAAAAAAATATTATCTGCTTGAAATATTGCATTTTTAAAATAAAAAAATTAGCTAAATACCTCTCTTTCAGCTTCCTCGACTGCTTTCTTGATCTTATGGCGTTCTAATATGGATGCTCTTCTTCGTTTTTCTTCTTCTTTTTTTCTGATCTTTTCTTCCTCTTTAGCTTTTTCCATATCTCTTCTTCGAGCCGCTTCAGCTTCTTTAAGGTTTCGCACCTCTTCTGCTGCTTGTCGCCTTTGTAGAGACATCATTAAAATTCTCTCTTTCTTTTTTTCCATCTCATCTAATTCATTCTAAAAGATAAAATAAAAATTACCTTATGAACACTGAAAGTTGTAAATACATTATAAAATATCTTCTTTTTTTTTATAACAAAAAAAATTATTTGAAAATATCAATAAAATCATAGACAACTGTTCAAATAAAATTTAACTTCAATTTTCTTCATTACTTCCTTCCTTCTACCCCTTTCCTTGCAAGTATTCTTCAGGTCTTTCTTATCATCTTATCTTAAACTAAAGTTTGTTGCGACTATTACTAATGCTTGACATTTGAATAAATATATTTTATAGAACTTGAACATAATAATTAAAGTTAAGATTTGCCAAAATGTGCATTTTTAATGGATTTAGGAAATAATTAATTTGATTACCTAATTCTTTTGTATTTACAACTATTTTTGTTTGTTTAAAAAGTTTTTAGTGACTATATATGTATATTGGTTTAGCTGTTAATGGACATAAAAAAAATTAGTTGGTAAAAATAAACAAATTAATATTTTAAATATAATAATAAAATCCTTTAACAAAAGAGTTATTAGTATATTTTAACCTAGTGTTACTTTTCAAGGTTCAGAAAATTTTATCTTTACAAAACTATCTTTTTAACATACATAATAATGAAAGCAAGATGATGAAGGAATAGGAACCATAAAAAGTAGTTAGAAAGTGAAAAAAAGCAAAGATGAAGATATGCACACAGGCATATAACTCTGTTTAACATACTATAATCATAAGATTCAATATTAACTAAAATTTAATTCATCCCTATAATAAACTAAAAAATTAATATTACCGGATCAGGATTAGCCCCAATTACTATTGGAGATTCATGAGGTGGTGGTATTCTTTCTTCTCTCCCTGGAGGTGAATGGACAATTCGGGGGCGAACAGGTGATTCTTCTACTGTATGCGAAATATCAACACCAGCAGTCAGTATTTTTGGCTCAACTATCTGAGTCAAATTCCGTTCCTTGAACAACAAGAAATATTATAGTTGCACAGGTGGTCTGAAAAGTTTCCGACCTCAACATGAAGATGAGAATAAAATAAATAAAAGCTAGTGAAATAAAAGCTTTGTTAGGTCGGAAACTTATCAGTAAATTTAGTGATTAGTGAAGTAAATATAATTATTAAAATAAATAAATAATCATATAACTAAAAGGTATCTTTGCATTTATCATAAATAGTAATTGCCAGTATTTTAACATTTGTGCTACAATTGACAGATCTAGGCTACATCACTGATTCTAGTCCTGACAAGTAGATAACAAGGATGAATTAGGCATGAGCCCGTTGATGACAGCACTTAGCTAGTTAAAGCGCTCACAGTATCCCGAAAAATAAAAACTAAGGCAGGCGGTAGGAGCATTTTTTTTTTATTTATTTTTTTTTTTTAACTGATTCCCATACTCGAATTAGCACCTTAAACAATATAGACATTAAGTATAATAAAAAATATAATAAGGTAAACCCTCACAAGGTGACATACAATTAATATTTAGATTGTGGACAGAACATTTATGATCAAATTAACTTTCTCGAGATATCAAAATTAAAATTACCTTCTTAGGAGAACCTCTTTTTGAACGGAGTGGGGGCTTAGGCTTTTTAGGGGTGCTTTCTTCATCAAAGGATATATAGAATCCTTTTTCTTGTTTTTCATCAACACATCTCTGAAAGGAATTTCTTGTGGATCGAGTGGGTGAAGGTATTCGATAAGTTCGACTACCCGAAGTAATATTTAACTTACTTAATCCACTGCTCAATTGTTCACTATCTTCACCTGAACCTGCACATATTTCATCATGTACTAATCAATTTTTAATGCTAATGAAAAAAATAAAATAATAATTTGATTGGTCTATAAGATACTTACCGATAAAAGATATACTTTGAGGTTCCATATCATCAACGGGTGGTGTCGGAAGAGGAGCATGATTTAGGCGTGGAGAGGGAATCGGCACTTCAACCCCATTTTGTTTCGGAGAACTATCGAGAGAAACAGGTTCCCGTCTGTAAAAAATTTTAATTTTAAATAAGGCAGAATTACTGCTATTCTTTATGTGATAATCTAAAAAACAAACTAATTAAACTCAATCATATTTGATCAAATAAAGGTAAAATAATTAAATTTGTTTTTCTTATTCTTTACCTCGACCACGTCGTGGGATCTGGTGTAAATGGCTGTCCCCACGTCCTGCGTCCAGATCCAGATTGAGGTTCATGAAGATAGAATTCTGTTTGAGATTCTTGCCTTCCAGCATAGCTATCATCAAAGTTACTGTGAAGATTAAAGCCTTGACCTTGGTTATACCTAAAATATAAGAGCATATCAAAATTCAAAAAATATTTAAACATATTGGGTTCGAAGCCAAAGCGAGAGGCTCTACTTTCGAACAATATGGAATAATAATCACTCATTTCCTGTTTGTTCTACAATAGGAGTCATAAAAATTATTATATATATCTTAAACCTTATAGTATAAATACACCTTAATATATATTCCTTAGAATTTCAAAAATTCTGATTGAATGAGTTAATATAACAGGAAGTTAGAAAAAATTATACAGCATGAAAATGAGTGGGTCCCGTCTTGCATTTGAGATTTATCAAGTCACAGCTAAAAACCTTTTTAAGATTAGTTCCGAATTTCTAAATTGTTCAAATATTACTCACCTGGAAGAATAGGTGTTGTAGTTAGTCGGAGGGGTCTGTTGGCTCAGACTGTGCCATTGTTGGTTGTTGTTATAATTAGGTTGACTGTTATTAGCACCCGTCATAAGGCTGTGCATTTGCTGTATTTGGAGTTGCTGTTGTGGGTTGCCGAATTGCCTGCCATTATAATATTCGTGGGGAATATTTTGTGGTTGGTTATTATAAGTAAAGGTTCCTGGCTGGTTTGTATAAGTGACCTGTTGCTGCTGTTGTGTACTACTATAGTTGTTCTGTGCTATCTGCGGGCTACTGCTACCCTGATTGCCGTAATGCGGAGCCTGGTTAACAAAATGGGTAGGCGTTGTATGTTGGTTACTGAAATTGATGTGTTGACTAGCATAATTTCCTTGCTGATGATGTAGAGAAGCAAAACTCTGCATTTGAGGAATTGGTGATGAAGGAACAGGTGGTGGTTGTGGTTGAGGTGAAGGCTGAGGCTGAGGGTGCGGCGGTTGCGGTGGCGGTTGAGCTTGAACACCGGATGGATTATTTTGTAATTGATTTTGTTGATTGGCAAGCCTTTGTAAGTCTGCTTGAATTTCGTGTAAACTTGAATTCATTCTGAAAAATAATTTAAATATTAATAATGAATTATTGAAGCCACTTAAATATTAAATAGGGTATATAAAGGCATATGTAGTAACTATACATGTTGTCTTAGTTTGAGATATATATAGCTCATAACTAAGTATTTCTCCTTAAATAATTCTAGGAGTTATAATTTAAAAAAAAGAGGCAACATTAGAACACAAGTTAGTATATGAAGAATAGTTAAATTTAAAGTCTTAAGACTCAACAATGTTTATCCTTTTAATTAATACATAGGTTGACATTTTGCCTGTTTGGACATCTTCTGAACTTTTAATATAATTAAAAAAGAGCTACATAATCAAAATTTAATACCTCAAAGATCATTTATAATTGGCAACTAATTGGGATAGAAAAATAATCAATTAAAAATTTAAACATTACAAATAGCCTTTAAATTAAAATATTCTTCCATACTATTTTGTCTTTGTTCGATAGTTCTTTGCGAGATAAGTTTTTTTTCATATTTATTAATCTGATTGGTATTAAAGTTTTAAGTAAGAGTAGGCTGTTCTACTGCCTGCTGAGAGCAATGGTGACAACTATAAAACCAATGAATTGAATTATGTCAATAATTTAAAATAAATCTGTGGTATGAAATCTCATGAAGAGAGGTCTACTGGATGGTAGATGCTGTAGTAGGTATATACCACCGAAGTGTCGGAAATTGATAAATGTAACCCTCACGCACAATCCTTTTTATTTCAGATTTACAGAAGATTCACTTTTTCTTTATTTGTTTTATTATTTATTTTAAGAATAAACTCATTCCCTCCAACTAAGCCGAGTGAATCACGCATCTCCCTCCATAAGAAAAAAATTCACAAAGCTGATAAATGTCCATAAATAGATTTGTGATATTAACCTTGGAATCATGTATGTAGGAGCAGAACAGGTTTAGATGACTCACACGACGCCAATGGATAATGAATCCTCTGATTTTATTCGAATTTGCTTGTTCCACAAAACGTTAGAGACAGATTGTTGTGAGACTTCAAAATAGTTTTTGAAAAGCATAATGTTAATTTATTGTAAAAATCAAATTGATTTTAATTAACAGACTGTTTTAGAAAATAAAATAATATTTATAATGGCATTAATAGGCCACAATTTTTTTTTTAATTAGCATCAAGAATATTATGCATTAGTAACTTAAATAAAAATAGAACAGAAGTACAAATTTTTGATGGTTGAAGTATGAAAGATTGGATCTGCACTTTAAGATAGAAGAAATTATTCTCAAAACTTACATTTTTTTACAATGAGTCATTGCAGTTCTCAGCAGGAAATATAACAGGTATGTGAAAGTTATTCGACAAATATGCAATGTGCATATTTAATATATTGAAAAATATTATAGAAATACATAATTAATAATAATATTTTCAAAACATGAACTACTTTCAGAATATTTGACTAATATAAATATTAAGTTATACTGACTGGGCAATAGATTTCTGATAGGTTTCTAAATCCATATTATCCACATCTGGAGTTTTCCGTTCTTCGGTAAAACCATCACTCGTTAACCATTTCTGTTCTACTTCTGATATATCCTATACAATAAATATTTAAAAACAAAAATGTTAATTTGAATAAATCATTAGCTATTAATAATTTGTTAGCTTAGTTAGGAAAATTAATAAGTATTAATTAGAAGTAAATTATATTTAAAAAATAAAAACACATGGTAAATAACTACAATTATTATTAAACCACTAATACTTACTTACTAAGTTGTTAAGTAAATCTAACTAATAGTTCAGACTTTCAATCTGTCGATTGTCTCTTTAAACTAAAACTAAAAGCGTATATGAATTCAATTCTGTTCATAATTATTAAAATAAAAGATTTTTTATAGAAACAATGTATTATTTTAAATATTTATTTTTTAATAAGAGGAAGCAAAATAAATATTTAACAAGGATAAATTTACAACAACAAAACTTTTAAATCATTGTTTTGAAAAGAAAAAAAAAAAATTACTCAGTACAATATAATTTTAAGAAGTAAAAAATAGTACGAGACAAAAAGTGCACATAACAATTACCACAATTATGCCCATATTTTCAATTATTGCATGCTACCATACATGCATTGTTAGGATGCCAGAAGGGAAACTGATAAATTATAAAAATTTTTGATAATGCCAAAGTATCTAATAAAATGCCTTTCTGCTCAATCTATGGCACACATCGCTCAATATTTTGGTTTTAATTTGCCCAGATCTAATACACATAAGTATTGTACTAACAAACAACTTTACTGGAGGAATGTTCACAAGTTTGATTTGAAAACACTTGCTTGAATAAATTATACATCATTCAAGTGGTGAGGTTTTACTTTGGAATAGGCCACAGGGAAATATCATTAGACAATGAGTGATAAGTCAGAATGTTGTTAACAGTCATGAATGAAATTGAAATAATTAATCAGAAAATTTTAAATATATATTCCACATATATTTCATTTAATATAATGTCAATTAGTCAAACTTGCTTTAATGTGAAGAGATAAAAATAAAACTAGTTGATCCAATAAGTTCCTCAGTTGTCACGGTTTTAATTTTTATTACATCAATAAGAATAATATTCATTTTTTTATTTTATTTTCTTGTTAAATTTTCTAACGCAAAATTACAAACAAAATTCAATTTTTTTAAAGGATATGTAAAGGAAGTAGGAAGTGAATTTTTATTAATCAATATGAATAATATTCATTTTTAGATTTTCTTTTCTTGTTAAATTTTCTCATGCAAATTACAAACAAAATTCATGATGAGAAACTCTGAACAAAATCTGAATTTGAAAAAACAAAAAACAGCCAAAATGGTTGGATGCAGCAGCAAAAATTTCTTAAATACTTATTAAAGAACTGCAGTGAATATTGCTGAAAAAACTAGCGTGTGGTTTTTGAACAAAAATTCAATCTATTTGCTAAGGTTCAAGGCAAAAAAAATTGTGAATAGTTGAAAATTCGACCAGCAAAACCTATTGAAATCGACTATTACATTACATTAAATTACATTATCTCTTATGTTTCTCCAAAAACTTGATTTTTATGAATATCTTTAAATTTATTTTTATGTTAACTACAGGTCTTTCATGGATCCTTAACTAACGGAGGGAAAATCAAATGACATTTCATTTTGCTTCTGAGCAGTCAAGAGAAGATCAGTTAAAAGATACAGGGCTTACTTTCTTCATGTTTTTTTTCTTAACATACTTCCATGTTTTTAAATCTAAGCCAAAACATAACAGCCCAGTGTGTTTTTTAATACAGTAAAACCTCAATTATCTGTGCCTTGGTTATCCGGGGTCTATTGGATGAATCCAAGTGTTTTTAAAGATTGTTTTTTTAAGAGAAATTAGTTCCATGTATCCGCAAAATATTATTTAGTGCAAAAATGGAGGACTTACTAGAAAGGCTGTTCTTTTACTGGACAATGCACCATCTCGTTCATCTGAATCCATTTTAATGAAAAATGATGACGGACAAATTTTCGATCAAATATAACTTTGTTAATTCAGCCTATAGATCGAGGTGTGAGATCTAGTTTAAAAAGAAGGTACAAACAGACTTTTCTTTGTTTTATTCTTGAAACACTGTGTGAAATCCATGAAGGATGTCTTGGAAATTTAGACAGTAAAACATGCGATTTTATGGGAAAGATCTTCAAAAACACATCTTGCATGGAGACAAATTTTAGTCGATAAGGAAGCTGGAGAGCAAACACCACTACACGATGATGAACAAAACAAGATTGAAGCCTGTCAACAATTTGTTATTTCAATAAAGTTGACGAAGATGATATGGTTCAGTGGATAGAAAATGATGAAAACGATTAAGGGTAGAAACAGTTTACTGATGACAAAATAGTTGACATTCATTTGGAAAGCAAGCCCAGGACTTTCCAAGCGCTATTTTGTGAAATGAGGTGGATTTATTTGATTTGACCACAGAAAAAGTGACTACAGATCAAGTACTAGAGGCACAAGTTGACCGACCAACTTATCGCCAATTTTGAAGATCGAAATTCTGAATACGGACAAATTATGGTTTAAGAAGCAAAACAACAGAGGTTAGAAAAATTAAATTTGAGGGTAAAAATCATAAACTGATATCAGACTACAACATATTTTAATTAAGTTGCGTTTGCAATTATTTTTTTCTATATGTATGTACTTATTGGAAATAAAGATATATTTGTGAGTTGAAAACTGGTGTTTTTGTATACTTTTACATCAAAGTTAGGCAATAAAAAAATTGTTTTTTGATTATCAGGAAATACTCTCTCCATCATTACCTCGGATAATCAACGTTGTACTGTATAACTTAAAAATATAAGTTTGATTGTATCATTTTTTCATCCCCTAGTATAAAGCAAACAGGCAGACATGCAGCGAAAGATGACCCATCCTGTACGATTTTCAGGCTCATCAATTTTTTGGGGGGCAATTTAATGAGCTATTTTAACTGGATTTTCTTATCCTAATAACCTCAACATCATATCTTCCTTGTGTATTGTACAGTATGGCAGACTTACAACACACCTCAGGCTTCTGTACTTTCATTTTAGAATGAATTATCGTTTTGTAGTAATGAAAAGGAATACAAATGCTCATCAGATTGTATAAATAGGCAAAGTAATACTAATCCAGGGGGAAACAACATGTTTACAGACAAACCCTCCACACTGGAATGAAAATCATTTGATTTTAAATTGTGATTTTAGAAACTTCAATCTCATAATAGACACATACAATACATTTTGAATTGGTTCCGAATCATCATTGCTGTAGCTGAATGCTGATGTTATTAATAGTTAAGCTATCGACCAATACAACTTATGTAAAACAAAAATAAAATATTCAATTTGACGCTAGTAGTTTCATTACAAACTGACTGCTTTCTCTACATAATGGTTTATAATAATACCGCACCACAGATTTTTTTTTTTCTCTACTCACTTCAAAATAGAAAAAGGAAATTTGAATTTTTATCTTTTGTTATTATTAAAACTATGAAATGAGATAGCTTAGAAATAAAAAAAAAATGACTTTTTGTTTATTTTTTTCTCCTTATACTTCCCCCCCCCCCCGCCATGATTAGATCTTAAATTAAAAATATCAGCGACATTCGGGTAGTTGTGGAATATACATTAAAATTTCAAACTGATTGAATCATTTTTACTACTGCTTTCATTCAATGAACATACATTACTTTAGAAATACAAAGAGGTAAAAAGATATTTCAAAGTAATGCCTCTCCCTTCAGGTATGACAAACAAACAGAAAATGATTATTTAATGACCTCAATATACATATATAAATATTAGTAAGTGCCCTACAAAGTGATAGAAAAATGCAATTAATAATCTTGTTAATGATTAAATCCTTCAGTATGTTAGTGGAAAAGATGGTTAGTTCAGCTACCTCACTTTTGTAAGTTTAAAAATTAAGTCAACATAATTCTAGAAATAATCAAACAGTTTCCAACACATCATTCTATTCAGAGCAGCAAGAGAAATAAGATAATTAATACATAATAACTTGAAGTTGATAGATGTTTACCTGAAGTGAAAATGGCCTTGCTGGTTTTTCAGTAACTTCAGTCGTCTCCCGGCCGGGATCAGAATCAGGTGACTTCGCCAGTTTACCCTACACCATATATCAATCACACAAATCCTCCACCAATTAAATTAGTATAAAAACCTAGTGAGTATCAGTGAGTGAAAACAACAATGATTGGTGCTCAGTGCTACCCACCTTTACCATTAAATGATGAAAAGAAAAATTATAATAAAAAAAAGAAGAAGAAAAACTCTTTTTCTAAAAAAAAAAGAAGTTTTGATAGATACTTAATGCAATTCAATACTCAATCAATACATTCTTAAATACAAAGAAAGTTCACACAATAAATAGGTGATGTCAAAGTATAACTTAAAGTTTTCTTAAAAAACGAAAAATTGACGAACTATAAAGACAATATAAATATTCAAAATATCGTTTATAAATGTTTTGATAAAAAATAATTTTTTAAATAAAATATATTCTGAAAACATAGTTTGGAAAAAAAAAACATGATAAGTATTTCATATTGGAGAAAAATCATTCCAAATTACACTTATCATTTTTTGTTTACTAAAAGTTTTCAGCACCTTTTGTCTTTCTTTTAACTCATTGCACTCAAATGTTTTAATTAATTTGATATCCGATAAATTGAATACTTAAAAAATTAACAATCTAATTTAATTAATTAAAGTAGTGATTTTAGTAGACTATTTTTCAATATAAGTAATTTATACTTTTCCATCACCAGTAAGAATTATTTCAACTAAGAAGTAGTACTTTATTTATAGAGGTACGAGCAAGTCAAAAGTCTGTAGGTTTAATCAATTAATTTTGAACACAAACAAAACATATTCTTTATCCCATCGCGATTTAAAATAGATCAAATTTAATCAGTGAAAAGTGAGGGGGATCTGAGTTAGTAAAAAAAAGAGGGGTTGTTGTTTAAATAAACAACAATTAAAAACACAGCTGTTGTAGTTGTATTGGCTTTTCCAATGACAAATTGCAAAAATAATATAAAACAGACTTTTAGCTCACTAGTTTTTATCAGAGTATACTATTGTGGTATCATTTTTACATAACTAAGGTTTATTACTACAACAAACAAAAATAAATGTGAAGAATTGATTATTTTTGTCTTTATGCATACATAACATGCTCTTTCATAATTTACAAAAAGATCAAATTATTGAAATTCAAACGTGCTTCGTACTGGCAGTAAGTGCTCGGAATAAAGTTTGAAGTTAATATGTCAATAGAAAGAAAGAAAACATTTAACCTCATACAAAATAAATATAAGACACGAAGATAAAAAAATAAAATAAAAAAAAATTTTACACTTTGAGGTATAAAAAAAATTGTTCTACTCCTCTAAATTAAAACAATTTCATTTAAATGGAAATTAGATACCCCTTTAGTTAGTTACAGTTTTAAGTCAAAGTGTTGAGTCGATATTATATCGTAGTTATAAGAAAAAACTACCTTGGAAACAGCTTGCAGGAATGCCGCCTTTCCCACTTTCTGCCGTGTTCTGTTCATCTGGGCTTCCATTTTCCTCTTTTCACTTTCTATCCTTCTTCTTTTCTCTTCCAGTTTCAGTCTTATATTGAGAAGCTGCGAACCCATTACTCCATTTTCGTTAGCGCTGTCACATAAACCTATAATAAAAAATAAAAAAAATGAAGCTACTGAATACGATATTCTATTATAATTGATGCTTTCACTTTATCCTATCCCATCACTCTCCCCATGATATGAATAACTTTAAAATTTGACAGATTATAATTGTTTTAATTACAGCGACAATTAGAATATGATTGGTTATAATATCAGAAATAATGCCTAGTGTCTATAGCCACATGTAGTTTGCTTTGGACAATTTGAAATGGGCATCCGTATCTATACCATATCAGTGGATTGAGCTAAATCAAATGAAGGGACCATAGGCGGGTGAAGAATGTTAAAATGAAACCTTAACAAACATAAATTGAGGTTGTTTCTAAAGTTGGTAGGTGGCACTCAGGAGCATGGTTGTGGTGCCAGTATATTACCTCTCAACCTTAATTTTGGTTTTCTAAATCAGATATGCTATCCCTTTATTCAGCCAGCAGCTCACTTTCCCTCCGAAAACTAAAAAAAAAATCAGACTCATCCCCCTCAGAAAAGATATTTAGGGAGAAGCCATAATCGAACACAAGCATATCTATATCTAGCATTCAATCACATTAACCATTAGACCATACAGTATATCCAATATTCAATATTAAAAGGATATCTTCTGTTTAGTTAACAAATTTCAATCCCTAATGTCTGTTAATAATCATTTTCACTTCATAGGAAACCTTACCGTTATCAAGTTGATCTGAAGCCTGGTGAGCAAGTGATTGCTGTTGCCAAGTGGTCGTGTTAGTTGGTATTGCAGCGAATGTTGTAACCTTTTTTTCTCTTTCTGGAGGTTTTTGATCTGAAATAAAAAGTCAAATACAGTACAGAATATAAACACATATATATATGAATTTTTTGACAGTGAATAAATCTATAATTTTTTTTGGACCAAGATTGATAAATGAATAAACATACTTATGTCTCAGAACCTACTAAAGATGTGTACTACGAATACTGATATATAAACTTTGAGGTATATTGACCATAAATAGAGACTTTTAGTTTTATATAGGCTCGAAAGATTAATTAAAACAATTTAAGTCATATTGAGAGTTCATAGTTAGTTGTTAATTTATAAATATATATTAAATATTTTTTGGGATATCGGCTATGTTTAATGGAAGGAAGATGTTCCCAGTTTGCCGCTTAGCAGTTCTTAAATATCTCCAAAACAGACACCCAGTGACAACAACATAAACTTAAAAGTGAATTCTTCTTTCTTCTGGAACTAATTACTTCTAATGATTATCAGTTCCATAAAAAAAGCTCACATTGCACTGGTCAAGTTATAACATAAAATTTCTGAGTGTATGGTATCTCTCTGGAGTCAGGTACTTCTCTCCGCACAGGTGGCGATTGACTTGGTTTCACCTTCAAGGTTTTCCAGAAGCGCTGGTTCCATTGACATTTCATCATTTTTCAGCCAACATTTTTATGTCAGATTCATTTTACAGAGATTTATATGACATTTATTTATTTACAGTTTATCCCGTCCAGTCACACATTTTAATGCTTAAGTAGATAGAGCTGTTTAATAAGGATTGATTCCTATGTATTTATTGTGAAACTTTGCTTTTTAAAGAAAAAAAAATTTAATTTGGATTCAAAATAACTTCTTCATGTTTTAAATTAAACCAATGGAGATGAAAATCACCCTACAAAATATCACTAAAACATATATTTTTTCTATTACCTATTCTGCATAGCACCGGAAGGAACGACATGAGGCATCAAACTGTACTGAAAAAATAAAACACCGGGAAATAACAAATTTTATTCCTATTGAAAATCCAGCCTACTACCAACATTGTAACATAATGTCCTACTCAATTTATTTTTAAAGAAAAATTATCACCTGTTTTTTTTATAAACAGTAATCTATCAAAATTTCCAAATTGACCATTATAAATTTCAAACATTTATGAATTATAAAATGCCATGTAATTCATTATTTACGAAACCCAAAACTTGTCTTATTAAATTTTATTATTGTTTTTTAAAAGTCACGCCAACCATAAATGTCATTAATGGTCATTCACCGACTTCATCATAAGTTTATAAATCTTTAGGAGTAAAGACTTTTTATTGATTTCAAAACAAAAGCTACAAATTCACCCAAATCCACTGACAAGCCCAGCTTATGAATGATCAACCCTTTTCCAAACATTAGATAATATTGTGTTTGAGTTCAACATATGTGCCTGATCTTTAGCTGTGTGTAGACACCACTTGGCTTTGAACGGTTCTAATTAATTATTTCCAGATCGTTACTCTTCCCTTAATGTAGCATGACTAATGGTCTTTTATTAATTTATATATTTATTTATTTAATTTATACTATGGATTTCCCTAATCAAGCCACACAATACTTATGTGCTATTTCACAAGCCATGTCAGTTTTTCTTGAGAAAGGTTGACCGTTCCTTCCAACTATTATTTATCAAAGTGAAGGTGTTGACAATAGAGGTATGGTTGACTTCAATGGTTTGTGAGCAAAGCAATAAAAATGTATAAGAAAAAATTTCCATGAGAAAAAATGTGGACTGTAACTCGGAACCCAGCACTAAAAACTTCATACAGTTCATAAAATACAGTTTAATCTTAAGGGGATAAGTTTAATGAAAGAAAGGAAAAATTGGAACAGGCTATGGTGGCTGAAACCGGAAGTAGAAGTGAAGAGGAGAGAAATGGAGATAGTCATCAACTCGGGAAAAATCTTTTAAAGCATTTTTCAGCTCTGTGCTCATTTATTTTGAAGATGGGGAAATCTACCGGTAAAATTTTACCCAGAAACAACAGAAGAATATGGAAAGAAGAACTCAAAGAATAAGTGCTGAAGTAGGAACCAGCACTACCAACAACTCCTTTGGTAAAGTCAGAATCGCCAATATAAACCTACACTATTACAATGCATAGATAGCCCATGGTTAATACTAGATAAGTATGTACTGTTTCTGGTAATCTTTTATGGGTATATGTAAAAGTATATCCTATAAGTAGAGTGAGTATCCTTCTATTTATTTATGAAATTAATATACATTATAGAATTTGATAGTATCATCTTCATCATTAACGGAGTATATAATCATATACATATTACATTTTGAAAATAGAATTAATTAATTTTTCATACATGACATTGCATCAAGAAATTGGGCCCATACCTTGAGTTTGTAATAAAAAATAAAATAACTTATGTCCTCATTAAAATAATGACATAGCATTCATACTTGGCGTTAATGTAAAATTAGTAATAAAAATTTACGTTTTTAAGGTAATAAAATAAACCTTGGGTTGAACTTGGAGGATCTAGAAGCAGATGCTGGAGTCCTGCACTACTCCTCGTTTCTTCAGCTCGTCTTTGAGATTCAATGAAGCTATTGTTCCGCGACAGTGACGCCCGAGGCGGAGGTTCTGGTGCTGAAATAACAGTAAATCTAAATTCTTAACAATTAACATTAAATAAAACTTATTATTAAAGTTACGGTAAATAGTTTAATATCAGAAGAGCCAAAGGCTGTTCCAATGATCAGACCCATGTGTTGTTCCTTCTTGCCTCAAATTAAATATCAAATAAAAAAAACAACATAAAAGTGAATCTTTTGAGAGAATTTTGGCGAGTGTACTCTGATTACTAGACAGTTTCAGCATAGCGAGTGCACTGCTAGAGAGCCATATTAATTTGGTTTACTTAAGCTAAAGTATTTTGTAGCAGGTATATGTCCCACTATAACATCAGGTAATGTCTTCTTCTTGAATGGTGCCTAACTAAAAAATAAATCATGCTAGCCTTGGAAAACCCAAGTCTTTAAGGGTGGCAATTACGGAAAAAAATATAACATAATATGCATTTTTGAAAAATTAATTAATTTAAACTAGAGGGGTAGTGGGTAAGTAAACCTCCATGACCCTGTGTGAACCACACGGTATAACATACCTAGCAACCTTGCCTATGAGAGCTCTTGATGTCTCCTATATCCTGACTAAGTATCAATCATGCCCCAAATTTTTATCCTTTTCTCCTATCGTATTCACCATATATCTTCACCCTGGTAAGTCGTTTGTTGAAATAATAAAGTATTAAAACAAATAATTAGGAAAAACCTTGTTTGGAATTATGTTCTTCTTGTAAAGCAAAATGAAGGGCGTCACTGTTGTTATCAAGAACACTTGATCTGGCAGAACTCTCTCGCCTTCCACTATGAACAGCTGGTTCCTTATCCGGATTGCGACCTAATAGATGAAGATTTTCCTCTGAACCTCCAAAATTTTCTAGTGTTAACTAAAACAAAAAATCTAAATTTTACTTCATAATTTATAATTTAGTTTAAACAAAAATGCATACAGTCATAAATTATATACATACATACATAGAATGATACGAATAAATTGTTGTGATATTCAGATGTGAGTTTGTGATGTTGCCTTTGATTATAAACTCGAAATTAGCGGGCGTAAAAGAGCGGTAAAACGACCCGTGGATCATGACTATGAATGGATGAACATTATTTGTTACCGTTATGTCTAATATTAATTGTTATCAAATAAATAATATCAAAAATTAAGTATAAATATTTTAAATTGAATTTGTTAACTTTAAAATAAGAAAAGTTAATAATATCTGAGACAACTGGCATTGGAAAATAAGAAAGTTAAAAAATTCAAGAAGGCAGCGGAAAGGTATAAGAACGACGATACCGCGGTAAGCAGCTCTCTTTCATTTGACCCGCCCATGAGACAAGGTGAGCCTTGTTCGTTACGACCGTCGCAGGAGACACGAGGCAACCATATGACAACCACGGTCTGCTACCGAGAAACCAGAAGAATTCGCCCAATGATGTAATTTAGTAAATCTAGCCAGTCGCGATTATATTAAGGTAAATTTTAAGTTTAGTTAATAAAATCTTGTAATTTGTAACATACATGCTTAAATATAATAAATTAATGAAAAGTTTTGTAAAATCTAATTTTCCTTTTGCCAGAATTTTTTTTTTACATTAACAGAACCTTTAAACCATCTCAGATTAACATAAATATAAACAATATATATATAAAACATAACAAAATATACATTGAAACCCTATAAATTATAACTATAGCCCTCTGAAGCGGATGGCAATGAACTTTAGTAAATATAGTTTAAAAAGACAATGCAATAATTGCAGATTGTTAATCAGGATGTCCAGACTTTTTAATTGATACGTTACTTAAAAGTATAAGAAAATGTGGTTTTGAATACTAACAACCCCCTAAAAATGAGCTAAAGATTGCAATTATTGATCAACACAATGAATGAGATTTAATTAATAAAATGAGATTAGTCTCAGAGACGTCACATCCCCAATAATCCTCCCTAAAATATTATTAAAATTCTATAGGTTTTACAAACCACAATTTCCTCCTATGAAAAAAAAAAATATAACTTTAAATAAACAATTACAGATATTTACTTGAGAATCATCTGATAATGAATTTCTACGGGATCTCCTTCCGGCAAAAGATGGTTTTCTTGGTTCCCAATTGGTAGGTTTTCCTGCTGCTTCAGTAGATCTATTTCCTCCCGAGTCGCCACTTATCACAGAACTCAGGGTCGGTACACCTCGTCCCCGGTGAACCACAAATTCATCACTACCGTTCTCATATCTAGGAACAAGACAAGAAAATAAAATGTTATATGCAACATTATTATTATTATAGGATAATGTTATAAGTATATTATATTCTCCAATACAGCAATAGCCAATATTTATTAAATGTAATTAATCAATAAAAATTATTACTATCTCAACATGCCTTTAGAATTTTTTGTAGTAATTTTTATTACATAATTTGAATAAATGCATTTTTTTTTTTAATCAAAAAAGTTAAAAACTCACTTATTTTCAGTAGAATTCTCAACTTGAGTATTCCCAGTTTTTTTAAGCACACTACTATTGATGATAGGAGAACCTGTAATCATTACATTATATTTTTAAAATAATCATAAGCAATTAATGCGCATTTGAACGTATTCTGCTAATATATTATTAAATAAAATAATAAAGAAATATGATCAAGCTAATATATAATTGCTTGTACTGCATTAAAATAATGTTTTGTGACAATCCTTAAAATGAGAATAAGCAGTAACATGCTAAAATTAATTCACATAAAAAGCTGGAATAATGCATGCGACGAATAACATAGTAGGTATGAGTTATAATAAAGTTTGGTCATTTGGTGATAACTCTTATGGATAAAGGGTCTAATAAAGAGAAAAAAATGGTGGTAATTTTTTTTATAAAAAACCTTAACTTTAAAAACCATTTTTGCAGGGAAACCCAAAAATAAAAGGTATCAAGAAAAATTTTTCTAATATTAAAAGTTCATTTTTCTTCTACATGTCTACAATTTTGTTATTTTATATTAACAGTCTAAAAGAAACTGTGGCCCAAGAGTAGGTGAAAATTTGTGAGGCAATTATAAGTTGTTTCAATTTGGTGGCTGTATGTTGTCATATTTTACTTTGGATGTTCATAAAAAGTTTATTTTTTTATTCATTAACTCAGGAGTCCCCCCCCCCCCCGCATGGTATTTTCCAAATGCTGTATAAGAACATGATTAAATTTATTTTGCTTTGGATGAAACTTGGAGGTGACTGATGTCCTATGAATCCAATTTCAATCCTGAACCAACAGGAATATATCAGGCTTACAAAAATTCGATCATTGATACAAATTCAGTCATTATTGTTCAAACATTAAAAAAGACATTTTTATCTCTTATTTCAGATACCTTGAAGACACAGGTATTTCACTTTTCATCATGTCGTCCATCAAAGAAATAATTGATTTAAATAATCAGTCTGAAGTGATACTTAGATATGATTAGAAACATTATTTCGACAAATGCCAGTGATGTTGACGATGATAACGACTCATTGAACATGGAGTGCGAGCACTTTATAGAAGAAAAGGTGATTCTGACAGGGAACACACGAGGAAGAAAACAATAAAGGATTTTACCTAAAAAAAAAAAAGTGCTTCTTGTAAAATTGTCAAAAAGAAAAAGTCAAAATAGACTGGAGAAAAATTTGATTAATGTAAATTATTTGCAGCCATTAGGTATTATTAGAGCCATTATCTTATTTATAAAATAATTAACGAACACACATGTGTACTATAAATATGTACACCTTCAATTTCTGCTCGATTAAATTAGAAAATGATACTATATATAACAATAATGATTTAAGTGATCATTTGTTTTGAAATAGCTAATATAATCCAACAGTAAGTACACACTCGGACAGAGCATTTCGTTTTTTTTTAAATTCCAAATCCAAAAACCCAATTATAAGAGAAATAGGCAATTACAGTAGCATTCCTCAAAAGATACATCCACAAACACACAAAACATACCCTGTTGGAATAACATAAAATGAAATTTATATCTAAATAACTTAATTTTACTTATTATTATAATTGTATTTTATTTTTATTATGTAGGCTTTTGTTAGTTTCTTTCTACTGTTAGATTTCCATCATGTATCACATTAACGCAAAAAAAAAAAATTGTAGTGCACTAGTCTCTGTGATCAAAGCATGCATAATTTTAATTTGTACTTCTGAAGAAGATTGTATGATATTTAAATATATGTGTTTATTAAAAATAAAAAACTTCTATAATTATATAACGTGACAACTTATTTATTTATTTATTATTGTTTTATTTTTACTTTTTGTCTCATCCCTTATTATTACTCTTCATTTTGTGCGTTCTCAGGTAAAGAATAATATTTACTTATTCTTATTCACATTACTTGCAAGTATAATGTCACTATAGACAGAAAAAAAAAGAGGAATAAATTGAAACCAATATTATGCACATAACTAATTTTTTTTTAGAAGTTTTTTAAAGAAGTTATCAAGAAATGGCCTTGATCATAATTTGTGAATCCCATGAATTTCAGGGAATGGAATCATGCCTACTATAATGAATTAATACATAAAAAATTAAAGAGGTTATAATGGAGTGCAAAACTCACACAATAAAAACAAATTAGTGACAATAAATATATAAATTAACATGCCATAAAATAAAAACACATAATTAATTAAAAAATAAAACGTGCAAGTTAAGAACAAAAAATAAAACATGATATTTAACAATTAACAAAGCAGAGCAGATAGGGAGCTACTAGTGCATCCTCTGGCTCATTTTTTCTATAGTATGTTACATTTACACTAAAATAAAAATAGTTAAAACTCACTGACGATTATGATTTTTTCCCATATTATTAATTTGAACACAAATACAAATTAATACACAGGAAACAAATTTATAATTCTCTTAGTTCAAAAAAATTGCCAAACTTAAAGAAAAAAAAAAAAAAAAAACCATAACAGTGAAAGATAAGCCAGTGATGAAATCTACCTGAAAAAGAAGATGTTGAGTCTAATCCTGAACGGAGGTGAGGAATCGCAGAAACTGCCTGGGGAAGGCTCCGCTTATGTGCAACTCCCTGGCTGTTTCGACCTCCCGCTATATCATATCATCTTCCACTTAGGTATTAAAAATTATTACTTTCTCTCTCTACTTATTTACTCTTTTAATTTACTTCAAAAAATTTATAAACTCTGTATACCACTCAAGAAATTACAACATTTAATCACTCGGGTTAGATTTAAGATAAAATTACTCTCATTGTGTACAAAATTAATTTTATTCTGCCTGATGGTGGGAATGGTATTCCTACAATACTTTTTTCTTTATTTTTTTTTTCCTTTGATGAGCTCCCAGGTTAGAAATTCAAAAAGATATATCGGCCCAAGAACTAGTGAGTAGTTTCCTTAAAACTCATGTTTTTTCTAAGCTATGACAGCTAGAAAAAAACAAATTCCTAATCATTACTAGCCAGAGAAAAAAAGAAGGAAATCAATAAAGCAGCTGCTCCATCAGAGCAAAGAAAATGAATAAAGACAAATCACTAGACTAGTTCATCACCAACAGACCACACATATACAGCTCCTTAGAAAAAAAAGGTTATTTCATTCCTTTGTTAAGAGTGTGGTTTTGAAAATTTCGCAGAGAATTAAACCATTAATATAAAAAATAAATATCTGTCGCATATCCTCACGAGGAGATAAGACTGTTCCAGGTTGCCACCATAGTTGGATCTGAGGATCCACTGAGGTTGAGACCTTCCAATATTAATTTTGGTTCACTACTCCTTATCTAAGCAACTTATCATTTTTTCTGTTGGAAATAGATTTTTGAAGTTGAAATTAATAATAAAAAAGAAAATGCTTGGTGTGGCCATATAGAAAGAATCTCTGATAATCATTTGTCAAGTAGAGTCCTTCATAATCGATCATCAAGGAAGAAAAGAAGGCCAATGGTGAAAAATAAGATAGGTGATCTAAAAAGAAAGCAATAACAGCTATAAGCAGTTTGGTCGGGAAGAGAGAAAAAAGACATGGCAGGCGAAACTATTATGGAACAAGATAAAACATCATGATATTTTATTTATTTATTATGGCCACATTTATTTTGACTCAATAACAACTTAAATAACAAAGCAGTAAAGCAAATCTGCTAAAGGAGTAAATCCTTAATTACCGGAGGTCAGCACGACCGATTTTTGAACAAATGTTGTTTTATTATTCAAGGCATCAATACTGGATTGTATATGTTATCCAATTTCAAATCAACTAGCTCCATAGAGCCAGGACAAAAAAGAAATAATACATATCAAAAAATTTGTATGAACAAATACTTATTCTATCAAACTAAAGCTTTAAAACAACACTAATCAGCCAATTCTAAGTGGTCACTTTCAGATATAACAAATATATTTTATGGTAAAATAATAAAAAGTAAAAAGGAAGGGAACCGAAGAACCAAAGGGGGAAATGTAAACATTGTCGCACACACCTATTGATTCTATCTTCTGACAAATGAAAGCTTATTGCTGCAGCCAAAACCCAACTAATAAGCAGATCAAAAGAATTAATGACAGTTTATCTTAAATAAGAATTGTTTTGCCCATTGTCCATATTTCTTTTTGTTCCTTTGTCGTATCCATGTGTAATATGAATGATCTTTTTTTTTCTTCCACTCTTCTGAATTTTTGTCCTTTATGTAAGCATATCTAGTGATACGCAACGCAACACTCTCGAAATTCTGGATAAGGTATTTTTTTAAATCAAAAGTCAAACTTAAGATTCTCTTTTGTCCACAGAACAAACAACCGAAACTTATTGTTTGTTTTTTTACAAGTTAATTTAACTCTTCATTATAATAATTATGCTATTTTAATTAATTTTGAAATAAAAAAATTAAATGAGGCCAACTTGAGCTACCCTACAGTCGGTAGGAGGTCCTGAGGTCCATCCAGGGTTGTACTTGGTGATTTCAGCAAACTTTATTTCGTATTTTTAAAAAGGATTTTAAGGATTAAGGAGCTGCTCATTTTTCATCATGAAGTTGAGTGAGCCCTAACCAGATCTATCAACATCAGAAAAAAATCCGTAGGTGAGCTGGAGATCAAACCGGACTCTCCTCCATAGACAGTCGGTGCGCTATGTTATTGAGGCAATCCTTAATTAACGATACATCAACAAATAGTTATTACTAAATAGTAACTATGATAACATAGGTATATACATATACTATGTCTCTTTTCACACCTTCCCTATTCGCTTTCTCTAAAAATAATAAATTTTAATCTGAAGTACATGATTTTTTTTAATATTAATTATTTCAATAACATTAAGAAGCTCATTGTATGTAAAAATATTTAAATAATTATAATACTCAAAATATATTCTCCTAAGACTAAAGATAGCCAAAAAACTAGATACAACTTTTATTTTTAAATAAAAACTATAATGGATGGATTAATTTGCCCAGGTTACAACACCAGTGCAGCAACGCTGTGAGCTTCCTGTTATTACTACAGACTATGAAAAGGTATATAAAATCGTAATCTACGCTTACCACAAACTGAATACTGCAGAATATATACAATAATAGCTGTAGGATGTCTCTGCCTAAAGTTTAATAACATTAGTCGCTAAATACTATTAAAGCATACATATAAATTGCTGTCAAAGTTTAAGTGTTAGACTGTTAGCTAGAGATTGGTATAGTTATATAGTGCAAATTGCAGAAATCAGATGTGGTTTGAGATAAATCTTGATTTTATACATAAATTTTACAAAGACCGACGAAAGATACATAAAATATAATTAAGTATTTCATTATACCTATTAACTAATGCAAATCAGCGAACAACATAACATAACTGCAAGCAAATGTGAACCACTATCTTTAGTCAAAATAACTCCTTACAGTTATACAATTTTTGTTTTTAAATATATTCAGAAGTAAACTGTTGATTAATTTCAGCTTAGAAAACTTGTGAAATCTTCCTTATTGTCCACACTAAGATAAAAATTGATTTTAAATGGAACAAACATAGAAAGGCATAACTTGTCTTTTGTATATGTTAAAATATTTGTTTAAAACAAGGTAACAGATGTGGACTAAAGTAAGAACTATATAAACTAGATGGAAGCTTATGCAGTGATGGTGGTCACCGTTAGCACCATCTCATCATTTCTACTTGTCCAATAAAAGGGTGGCAACAGGTAGATGTTGGGATACTTAGTGAAATCAACCCTTTCACTTGCATCACTAAGTAACCATTTTGGAAGTGCCACCTCCCCCTCCCCCACAGAAGTGTGCAGTGATTACATTTAACCGTCACAATTTAGCTCGACAGAAACTTATGACTATTCTGACTTTTTTTTTTCTTGAATTTGTCTTGAGCAGCGTCAATAACTATTACCTGTTTAATATACTTTTAGCATATTAAATTATTTTTTTAAGTAAGGAGAGAATCAATAATGAAGATACATAATTTTGAAAATTTTGTAGCAGCTTATAAATAAGTTGAGAGTAAAAAAATAAAGAAATCCTGAAAACTGAACTATAACTAATTCATAATATAGCAAAGAAGAAAAGGTACATACCATTACTTGTATTGTGTGCAGCACTGTTTAATGTAACACACTGAGCAGGGTGAATTTCAAGCATATTAAACAAATCTGCTAAAAACACGACTAGATTCTGCCTGAGGGACCTGTGAAGAAAAAACTGTTCACTAATGCAAAATAATGCATAAGTAAAAATAAAATGTGATACAGGCTCATGCTTCTTGTATACACCAAGATCTAATGTTTGACAAACTTCGCAAACTTATTGAATCAGTTAGTTTAGTATATTTTTTTTTTACTTTAGATTACAAAACAATAATAGCCTTTATTATATAAAATAAAAAACCTGACACTTAAATTAAAATAATTTAAAAAAAAAAGTCTTATTTAAAACAACAAAAGTGTGAAAGCACAAACAATAAACGTATATCGTTTAATATTTTTTAGTTAAAAGACATGTCACACTAGCTTTCTGATTTCTATAATTTCCTCTCAAAACTTTAGAATCATGAATGAATACTTTTTCACACTATTGTCTTTAATTTAATTTTAATAGGTGGGTAAAAATAGAAATCAATTAAAAGTGATTACTCAACTTACCCTCTCATATAATAAAGTTCTTCAGGAGCCATATGAAATATATTAACAGGAAGCTCAGATGAACAAAAATCAGCTACAAGTGTCAAGTTCCTTACACAATCCGACACGGTTGGTACTTGGGCAAGCTTGATATTGGAAGAATTTACGCGTTCTGGACAGTAAAAGGCTAAAAGACCAGCCAAACAAGCACCATCACAGAGATCTGTCACATCTTTTGAAGTTGGAAACTCAAGGCTTTTCTCTTGCTTACCCTAAAAAACAAAAAATTCAACAATAAATACATGAGCACAGTATAGTCCGCCCTCATGCATTCACCTTGTAAGGCAGTATACCAAGTTTCATTGCATAGTAGCTGTTTCTGAATCTTGGCTTAAACCAGATATCCCCTCATTTTTTGTTTCTCTCCCCATCTGTTCCCTTCTCTGCCACAATCATTCTGAAAGAATCATCAGGAAATGTCTGCCTCTATGTCGCCAATAGCATTAGATCCCAAAATCCTCCAATCCTCTCCTCCCTCCCAGAGCCCTAATACCTCTTTGCTGAAGTTTCCTTCCACTGCAAACAGAGTCTCTTCATTTATTGTCCTCCTTATACTCCCTTCGATCCTGCATTTGAATCAACTCTCCTCAAACTTGTTTCTTCATTTAATCATATCATTTTAGCATGTGACCTAATTACCAATTTCCTTGGCAATTATTCAGACAACCACTTCATTGAACCTCTTTTCAGTCCCCTATTCTGCTATCCATCATAGAAATATCTCAGATTCCTGGTTAGATCTTTTTATCATAGACTCCACCGCCAATCCAATTTCCTCTTTTCAGCTTCCAGTACCTTTCCTTTTGGTCCATGATCTCATTTCAGTGGACGCCTCTCTCCAGGAATATCACCAACAGTATCCTCAATTCTCTGACATTCAAGACCATCCAACCTGATCTGGAGAAAGCTCAAAGGGATCTTTTATATTCCTTGACCTCTCTCGATACTATGGTTAATTTCCTTACCGCCAACCTCCTCACCATCCTTAACAAGCATCAAGAGTTTTCTATCCCGCTGTACCCCAGCTCCTCGGTTAACTCAGGATATTAAAGACTTAATAACTTCAGAATGCAGCAAGGAGGAGGTTTATCCACACCAGGAACCCCAAGAATAAATCCCTTTAAAACCATCCACAACCTCACTCAGTCTAAAATCCACCGTGCCCGATCAAAATTCTTTCACGAGTTGTTGTAACTAACTGTCAATCGAAATAGGACCTCCACTCGACTGGAAATTTTCCCTCATTAAACCCGAAACTTGTCCTGCTTGCCATATTTTTCCCAACGACCTTAATTCTCACTTTCTTTCCACCCCAATGGCTTCATCTTTCCGTCCATCCAGTCCGATTGATCAATTGAGTCAATCCATCCAAGCCACATGTAATTCCCATCCAGGCAACTTCTTTTTCTTTTACATTTCTCCTTCCAATTATGAAATCAACAACTAATTCGGTAGGTCCAGATGGCAAGATGAAATTTCTGTGAAATTCATAAAGCAATGTCTCCCAACAATTCTTCCCCTATTGCTTCACATTTATAATTTTTCCCTTCAAAATTCTACATTTCTCTCTTCATGGAAATAAGCAAATGTTCTTTCATTAAAAAAAAGTTCCTGACCTCACCTCCCCCTGACTACCGTCCTACATTCAAAACCCCTCGAAAGACTAGTTTAATCTGAAATTTCCTCATTTCTAGAAGCACGTTAAAATCCACTATAATCCGTCCGGCTTCCGGAGGAGGAGTGTCCCCCCAATTAGTCCTCACCAAAATGACACAATACCTACAATCTGTCATTTACCAAAAACACATCCTTATCCTCTTAGATTTTACCAAGGCATTCCGTTCACGAATAGCAATGCCCAGATCATTTCGACAGAATCAGCTTTGCGTAAGAACTACTTTTGAGATAAAAGTGAAGATTAAAAAATTCTCAAGTTATAAATCTGTGTTAATTGGGGTTCTAAAAGTACTGCGAATAATAAAAATAAACATGTAAAACTAAAATTAAGCGATTTTATTTATTTTTCATCTTCCCATCATGCCACTTATATGTTTCACATAAATTATTCAAATGGGTAATATTTTCCAATAAAAAGTCTAAAGTTAATTTAAAAGAAATAAAATACATAAATGGAATATAACCAAATTTAACAACCTCTTGAGCTAGCCTCTGTCCAAGAGCTGATACTGTTTGAGAGACCCAATACAAGAGGGCAGCTTCATGATCATTTGGTGCTGGCGGAGGAATACTTGGGCTGAACCTCTTGACAGCAGAACTAACAAGTTCGGGTGTAGCAACTTCCCGAGCATACAATGCCATTACTCCTTGCATGACAGTTACATGTGCACTCTATAAAAAAAAAAAATACAGTTAATTGAGATTATCAATATTCTTTTTATGGTTATAAATATAATAAGCCAATAAATTGGTGCAGGGTTTATAGCTCACTTATAATAGTTGTCTGCAAATTCCTCGCCAAGTTGTGGTACATTAAGACCTTAAAACCATTTTTTTATACTTATGCCATTAAAAACAAAATGTTTTTTAATCACTCGTTGTGTCACTGACAGGGAAATAATGAGTGGAGTCTTTAGTCACTGTGATAGTGTGCTGGGGATAACCTTAACAGCCAATTAACCTCACAAGAGAAAGATTTTACTCATTTTGATTTGTCGTTTAATTTTACAGTTTCATCTGAAAAAACATTCATTGCCTTGCAAACTTTATAAGTGTCGAAATAATGGACTCGGATCATCTCACTCAAAAACAGAAGGATCTTTTGCTCAGGTGTCTTTAAGAGGCCAGCATTATTTCATTTGTCCTCTTTGTGCAAATAAAGAACTTTTAAGACTTTGGTATAAGGTAAGATAAAAACAATTTACTGATGCTGTTTCATTGTTATTTTTACTAATATCTAACCTAAAAAAAAACTTTCATATATCAGGGATATATAGATAGCTTCAACTAGTTTTGGAATGTTCTATTAGACATTTGCATTTTACAATTTTACATTATTTTTTTAAACAATTTGGTGGGCTGATGTGGCACGTAGTGAGGAGAAGAGACATTGGTGGGCAAGGTCAAAAAAATTATATTGATTCACTGCCACTAATAATATTGGCGCTTGGCTTTGGCTCATGGCATTATTACATTGAGCGATTAAAATTCTCCGTTTTTTGTGTCACCAAAGAGCCTTTAACAGACTGCCTGTACTTATCGTGCTGTAATATATTATAGATTTTTCAAAAAATAGGAATTGCCTGCACTACCTTACAGTAAGTCTTTTTTTCAATCTTCACATTTTATTAAAACAAGGAAAAATTTAAAAGTAACATTTCTGTCAAAATACATTTGACTATTAACATAAATAAGCCCTATAGAAAGCTATTTAAAATTTAATATTCATACTAACAAGTTTCAGCGGTGTTGTCTGGATAAGAACAGTCTCAGTTATATGAGGATCTGAGATGTATACTCCTTTCCTTGCAAGAGCTTGAAGAACACCCCAGTGGTTCAAGTTGTTATAGTTCGGATCGGAGTATATGTTTGATAAAGCCATGCAATACAGCTCGGCATTCGCTAAATAATGTACTACTGCTGGCTTCAAATGCTCCGTGTCCTAGAAAAAAAAAAAGTTTCATATTACTAATGTAATGTATTTGATCATGTAAATTATAATTTTATTTAACCTATATTTGACACTATATCTAAACAGTATGGAGACAAATTTGGTGTGACTCTGACGATAATAAAGAATTGAGGAGGGCAATCAATGGGTGAAGTCCATTATGTACTCTCAGTATCGGGACGAAGACAGGCCATTCCTTTGGGAGCCACAGGCTTATGTTTATGGAAGTAAAATAAATTTACTATCTATTTAGGGATTTTCACCAGACCCTTCATATCGTGAAGTAGTTATGCTAACCACTGCACCATATGAGTGCTCTTTATGCTTTTATGGCATCTCCATGAAAAGTCTTATTCCTTAAAATCTTTGATGTGTGTGTTTTATAGCCTTGATATTTACGCCAACTATATGAGAGGTGTGGGTAGTAATATCAAGATCAGCGATCCCCATTTTATTGAAACTGAGTTACACACAGTATTTCGACTTAAAAATGAAAAAAACAACCTGTTGTTTGTTTCCCAGGTATAAAACCATAATTTTGATATGAAGCAGGTTAGCGTCCAAGGTTTTTAATCTTCCTTGAAAAAGTCAAAATTACTGGTTTTTTATACTATCTCAAAAACTGAAGGCTTTTTTAAAAAAAAAAAAAAAAGTTAATTTATACCCCAATAAAGGTTTTATTTGAATAACTTATTACCTCATAGTTGCGGTAGAATGGCTCACGGAGGTTTTCTGGAACTCTGTTGTTGTATGCCTTTGATAATAGCCATTTTACTGTTGCTTTTTGTTTTACCTATAACAGAAAAATATTCATATTGTTTATATTAAATAGGTATACTTTTTGTACATATTTATATAACCAAGATCAAGCCTATTTATACAAGGTATAATAAGATAAAGGTATTTATACATTTTATCAAGCATAAACCTCATAAATTTCTTGAATGCACTCTCCATTCACTCGATTTATAAACTAGGTATTTTTGATGAAGAACTATTCAATTAATTAAATGATTCAGGTGGTAAGTATGAACTTTTTTTTTTTTAATTGCTGTTTTGAGTTACAGATTTTTTTAGAATAACTAGATATTGGTCATCAAGACAAACAACAAAACTTGTAATAATATCTGCTAAGTACCAATGTTTTGTAAAACTTTGAAAATGAGATTTCTATGCAATAAGTACTTACAAAACATGGGTACACATTTGATTTTTTTTTTTTAAGTGTAGACAACAATTTGTTTGTAAACTCAAAAACAGTTGTTGTTTTTCAAAATTGCTGTTTTTTTTTAATTTCTGAGACGTGACATGTTAAGACTTATTGTTTTCCAACATATGATAGCTCTGTAACATTGTATAGATCGAGTATCTGTACACAATATTATTCATTAGTTCACCCGATATCGACACCAGTAGAGACTTCACAAATATTATGCTTAAATTATATTGTCATTCATTATGTTACATTCAATTTTATTTTTTTTGGGGGGGGGGAAACTATTTATTAATATAGATTCATGGAAAAGATCTATTTTAAATTTTAACGGTCAATCTGTGCTACTTTGCAACTTCAAAAATGGCAGGAACTCATTCTCCTTTATATTATACATAAATTAATTTTATCTAATAACAGAACCTTTTCCATTGATAATTAATGAATTTTTCTAAGCTAAATCTTCATTTTCAGAATGTGATGTTAGTTTTATTAAAGAATGACCTATTAAATTTTATTCATGATTGTACAAAGTTAAAGTCGTCGTCAGGAGTATATTTTATCGACCCCATCCTTATATTCACCCCGGTTTATTTCATTACTTTTTAGTCACATTTATTTGAACACTTCATATTTAATTTAAAATAATTATTCGTCACCTAGATATATCTAGACACTCAAAAGATTTATTCATTTATGGATGCTATGTTGGGTTATGGGTATAGGTTAACCTGTGCCCTGGTCTCAGATAGTTGAGCAATAATCTATAAATGTTTTTTACTCCTAACTTAATTGCAACACCTCCCCCCAAAAAAAAACAAAAAAAACAATTAAGGCTACTATCTTCAATTTACTTTTATCAATAGGATTTTAAAAAATATCTTATTTTATACAGATGCCTCTTATTGAAAAAGGAAACTAGACTAGGCTGGGCTTAATTATTCATTCTATTTCATTTAATATATTTAAATAAATAATGGTGTTTTATCGATTTAAAATTTTGAGATTGAAAAATGAATCTCATTTTTGAAAAGTTTTGTTCAATGACGATGATTTTTTTAGCTGATTGTTGTACTTCCTATATTTGATCAAATACAAAAATATATACAAGATAACGCCAACAACAACTCAGAAATGCAAGCAATACCAAGCCACTTCCAATCAGCGAAAACAGAAATTGGAGCATCTCTTGCCGCTAGGAATAACAGGACTCCAAAAGCTATTTCTTCAGATTTAATGTTTTATTTATTTTTCCCTCATGATTGAGGATATTAACGCAAAAATAAATGCAAAGATATTCCAGGCAATAACATTTATGGAAACAGTAATATAAATCAAGTATTTCGTTCCAGCCTATTTTCAGTGTTTTTCTTTTTTTTTTTCAATAGATTACCTTTTTATAATTTTTTGTTTGTAAAGGTTATTTTTAGCGACCAAGATGGCTTAATAAAAAAAAATAAAATATTCTTCAAAACAAATACTTAGTTTTTTTCACGATCATTATATTCAAAAGTGGCCAACAACCACTGAAGAATTATAATCTTCTATAGGTTTTAAAGCAACTCGTATAGAGTCCAGCGAGTATCCCTGTTGCTTCATTTTGTACACCTTTCATTCCATTTATGTATATTTGTATCAAAAAGGAGCGATTTAGTTCTTAAAAAATCGTCGGTACGATGAGGCAACAATACCGAGGCAACTGGTCCTATGGAATGCTATACGCGTCGCGAGCAGCTGGTTTTTAACTCGCATGAAGCACCAGTTGATGTACTTGGCACGGGTGTTTACACGATGGCAGCAGCTGTCATTTGCATTCGAGGACAATCGCCAGTTGATTATTCGTTTTTTATTTTGTTGTTGTTGTGCACATCATTCTGTGATGATAACGGACAATTCCTTTACTTCAGAAACGAGTGTAGAGTAGAGAAAAAAAACGCCCAAAATAAAAAAATTCAAACTTTTCGACATATTTTATATATATATATATATATATATATATATATATAACTTTATTTATTAATTTAGAACTGTGACTTGGATAACGCAACTTTATTATGATAAAATTACAATCTGCCTCTTCGGGCAATAAGTAACTGTGATAAATGTCTTAATTCATACCATATTTATAATTTTCATTCACTCGCTCATTCATACAGTATTTACAAACTGCCAAGAGACCTCCCAAATCCAGATGGTTGTCACCTCCCTCGCATGCAAAAGAGGAAGCGGAGTATTGGGAAGTCTCCCACGCTCCTCCGTCAGCCACGTCACCGGATACGAGCCGGGTGGATGCTGACGAAGAGCGCGAGAGTCACATACGCTCAGGACATGATCGGAGAAACTAGCAATTTCCAGGACTCCCACTAAAAGTGTGAAGTGTGCTATAAATATGACAAAATGAGATATCTAACATGAAGGCAGAGAACAACCAGTAAGTACTACTCCATATTGTTGGAGCTCTAACTTTGAAGATATCTTATTTAGAAGATTTAGAAGACGTCTCCTCGGTCGTAGTTGAATGATAGCAGGTAAGTCATGTGTAGACAGGATTTGTATCAGTCCGTCGTGAAAGTTTCTCTATGGAGTCGTGAACGTAAGGCATTTTTAGGTCAGTGTGAAGGGTACGTAAAATTATGCACCTGTGAGAAGCCTTAGATCTTTTGAGGAATCTGCATAGCCTTGGTCTTACCCTTGTTTGCGTATCCATAAATTTGCGCTCCTTATGCCCAAATTTGTGTCATTAGAAGTCTGTATATCGATAATTTCTAGGGCAAGATAAGTTTTGAGCGGTACTACAGTAAATGCTTCGATCCGTCATATTGACGGACATGATTGGAGGAACTGCTCATTGCCAGGACTCCCACTGGATGAGCTATAAATATGACAAAATGACATGTCTAGCATGAAGGCTGAGGACAACCAGTAATTACTTCTCCATTTTGTTGAAACTTTGAAGAGATCTTATTTAGAAGATCTCGATTAAGTTTTAATTAAAAACAATATCAGTTTTAAGTTTGAACTTAAAAAGCGCACGTGAGAGTGACAGGTGAAAACGAAAATTGCTGAAGTAACTCCCATATGACAGTAATTACGTAATACATTCACACGACAGTGACTAGACATATGAGCTCGGACTTTGTACATACTTTACTTAATAGGACATGTTTGGCAACGTGTTAAATGTATTAATGACAACCATTCTTGTCTCGGTTAATTTTATTAGTCGTAAAAAATGTGCAATGAAAATAAGAGGTTTGGATTCCTTTGTACCGTGGCCTTGGTGATATAGTCCAGGGTTTCCAGTAGGAAGGCAGCCTACGCTGCGCCTTTGTCCTTCCACGCCACTATAATTTATAAACAACGGAGAGGCATTATTTATTTCTTAGAGGCATTAAACCTTTTCTGGCCATTGCCATTGCCCAGCTCCAAAGGACCTGTTCTACTTCAATTCGGACACTTGGCAATAGTATTTTGCCTATTTTTTTACCATACTGGCTGTAAATGATTCAAGGCTTTAAAAATACCTTAAAAAACGACACCTGGAAACATGCTGTCCATCGATATAATATAAAAAAACGGTAAAAGAGTGTTATTTAACATTTTTTTAAAATAGTCTTCCGAGTTTAAGGATCTCTTAATGATGGTAACGGAAAATTAATTTCAAATGTATAACCAACAAATAAAGTTTTGAGAGGTTAATGTGAATTTTTTTTATTTATACATTTAGTTATGTTCGTTTGTTTTTCTTCAAAGCAAGATTTTTTGTTTCCAAAGTATTGAGGTTGGCAAGAAAGTAATTTCGGTTTTTTAGTGTGAAATACAAATTGACAACAAAAAATGAGCTTTAATCAATCAAATATATTCCATTCTGTTCGATGACCTTTCGCCATCTGACTGGCAACTTCATGATCCCGTGCTCATAGAACTTCTGGTCCTTATCAGCAAAAAATTAACCAAGTGCGATTTGAGGTCACCTTTATTACTAAAATTTTTACCATTTAAGAAGTTTTGTAAACTTCGAAATAAATGTCAATCCGATGGTGCAAAGTCGGGGCTGTATGGGGGGATGCGACATCACTTCCCAACCAAGCTCCAATAGTTTCGTACGTGTTGCTAAAGATGTGCGAGGCATTGTCTTGGCGGAACCAAAATATCGAGCTTCTTAACAAGTTCAAGACGTCTTATATGATTTTCAATAGTTGTGTGTGATACATTTAACTGTTTTCCTATCTCTCGCACAGTTATATGACTATTTGATTCAATTATGGCTTTCATTTTGTCACCATCAACAAAAACAAGGTCGAGAAGAACGTTGGTCATCTTTCAGTGAAAAATCTCTAGAACGAAATTTTTTTAAACCAATTCTGACACGTGCGTTCTGTTAAACAATCAACACCACAAGCATCACATGTCTCTTTGTGAGCCTCAGCCGCTTTCTTGCCTTTATGAAAATAATAAAGTAAAACGTGTCAAAAATGCTTATTTTTGCACATGTTAAAAATGACAGTTGTAAACAAAATTACACGGAATTTCTTTCTATAGCAACCTAAAGGCTTCGACTACAAAATCTCAAAAGAAAAAAACTTCTAACATTGACAAAAGAATAACGAAACAAACATAACGCTATCTACTGGTGCAAACTGAAATCGCTTTCTTGCCAACCCAATAGCTTAAAGGATAAATATAATACAAAGTAATTTTCTCACTATCATCCATTTGCTTTTTAAGAAACATAAGCCGATTTTTGCGAATATATCTCAATATTCTTACTTCACTTTTTAAGTCCTTTATTTCGCTTACTCGTATTTAAATTATACAGTTTGTTCCGCTATCGATAAAGTTTGTATAAATTATACAAACAAAACCAATAAAACACTAACAGATCCCCCATATGCAAAGAATTGCCAGACAGGCGGTGATACCGACTCCATTCAGTGTGGGTGAGCTGTGAAGGCGTTGCCTCCGCACAGCTGTCAAACAACCTGTTAGCCGGCTAATGACTAGGGCAGAACTGGCTCCTGACGACGCACCACGAACACCCAAACAGGGAAAACGTCTCGGCCTAAAGAACAATCAGGTCGAATTGACCCGAACATAGTACAAAGGATGCCACTGGCGATATCTATCTAGATAATATTACATCTGTCTGCGATGAGCTTGCGAACAAACATGTCGGATGAACAGCAAAGCAATTATTCGGACGAGAAGGTTGAGCCGTTATTCGTTGCAGACAGAAATATTCCCGCTACAGACGAATAATGATGATTGTTACTGGTACGTACAGTGCTTTAAGAAAATAAATCCTGCCAAAATCCTATTTCCAGTTTGAAGTTTTGAAGGTTTCCATCAATTTTTCACTTAATGCCATTTGGTTGAAATAAATATAAAGGACCGTAGAAAGTGAGGAAGCAGAATCGAAGGTTTCTCCCAGGGACCAACCGACTTTCTTACTTGGTCAATGATGGTGAAAAAATCAATCAGTATTTTTTATCAAAAATACTTTTTTTTGTATTAGTAACACCTCAATTCTCATCAAAAACATCTTTTTATAACAACAAATTTTAAATAGTTAAAAGTATTTATATTTAAAAAAAAAAACCTATGGTCATTGGCAAAAACGTCATTAGAGACATGATTTTTATTTTCGGTGAACAAAACTATTTATATTGTGCAATATTTACATTATTATATTCTATAATAATACATTGCGTCTTGTAGTAATACTTACTTTTTTTTTTAAGAACATTATTATCGCGTAAGCTTTTATGGATATTTTTGTAATATTAAACATTATCTGCAGCAGCAAAATTATCCGTTTAGAAATCTCATGTAGTTACATGATGCAAGAAAAAAACCAAATATTTAACCATGGTTACTTAATAAAATAAAGCCAAATGACAGCTTATCCTACCGTCCAATTAACCTGTTTCCTATCCTTTTAAAAAGCTATTAATAGTAATAATATATTAGGTAATGACATTAGTGGTACTAATACAAATATATTAGCACTGCCATTATTATACATATTATTATTAAATTAATGCAAAAAAAAATTTAATGCCGTTGTTGTACAAACTTCCTCACCACGAATAAATAGAAGTTCACCTTTTCTCGTACCAAAAAACACCCACTTACGTTTCCATATTTTAATAATAAAAACCTTAGGCGTCAGTCAGAGAGGGAGAACTGGTTCATGACACGGGAAATTCAATAGAGGGCGTGGGCTTAGCCCAGCCTCTGACCCGCCTATATAAGGCCGAAACTCGGATCTTTATCCAATCATTTGGAACCCACCACCTGAAGTGAACACTGCTCTCTCTGCACTGGCGCTTGCTGCTCTACTCGAATCATGGCTTTCTTATTCAATTATCTCACCATCTCTCTTTCCTAGCCTTGAGATGTTTTAGTCCGGCGTTGTCAGACCCCACGCATTCCTAGTGGGATTATCTGCCTTTGTCTCGCTAAAACTAGCACCTCCTTGGAAGAGATCTCTTCCATGCGGACGACGGTCTCTGGGGCCCTACAAAATGTCCCTAGTAGCGTCTCCCCCAGCGATCCAGTCTGCCTCTCTCTCCGGTTCACACTCGCCTTTGGGATCCAGATGGTTTTCGCCTACCGTTATATACCGAGTGTGAATTCACTGTAATTCCAATAATAAACTACCTATAATACCTAGCCTGTACCTATTCTCCTGAACATAGTGCACAGTCGGAGCACACATTCTAAGATCTGATGGAGTCAGATCAATACGAATAAAGCTGCCCGCCGACTAGGCCGCCAGCAAAGGTCAAAGATCACAGGTTTACCAATTTTATCTCTTTCTTGACGCCCGCCGGGCAGAGGCCGGGTCGAAGAGACCCAAGCCCACGGCGGGCGTCCCCTAACACCCGACAGTCGTCTTAATACGAAGAAAACAAATCTTAAATAATCTCTTTCGAAGACTCAGTCAGAAAAATGTACGGAAAGCCAAATCGAAGCGAATCACATTTCTTTCACGTTTATTATATTTTTTTAAAAGATACCTCACTTTATTGTATAAAAACCAAAATATATACGTTTTAGAAAAAGCTCGTGTATCAATTTTATTATTTTTAATGGCGCTTTCTGTGGACACACATCCAAGTTTGAAAGTAGAGTCTCTCCCAACAGACTCGACAATTTCACGAACATTCCCTATATAATGGATTGAATGTACATTGCAGATGCCATGTCAAATGAAGAACTGATCGTTAGGATTAACATCAAGGCCACAGGCTGCTCCCATTTCTCAGTTTTACATTGATTTCAAGTGGCTCTATCCTTCCTACCATCGCCAGTAAATATCTCCTACCATCTTTCCTCAACTATCCTCTGTTTCAAAGGTCCCTCTACAATTTTATTAATTCGTATTTAATCAAAAATTAGAAAGAAAAATACAGGAAGTGGTCAATTCCAAAAAGAAAAAATGATATTGAGCAACTCTTGAAGAGGTCATAAATCAAACCAATTTTAAAAATCAATACAACAGCCCTTAATTACAGCGATTATTTCTTTAAATATAGCAAATCATTTATAACTGTTTGAAAATTCTCTCTCCCTCCGGCCTTGGCAAATATGGAGGAAACCTCAGTCGGAGATAATATAATAAATAATAAGATAATAATATGTCAGTTTTAAGTCATCATAAGTTAAAATGAAATATCTATTTTTTTATATTTAACATATAATATTTACAACGGCAGAATAAATGCCCACTAGTCGTTAAGGCTAGAAAGGAAGTATTGATGTGGACTGCACTGCGGGGGTGCGTGACATGAAGTTGTGAGGTGAATCCCTGAGCATGCCTCGCCTACGCGGAGGGTTTTCAGGAAGTGCCTGTGAGGATAGGGTGTTAATGTGTACGTTTATATTGTCCTTGCAATTTTCCTGAAATGTGCGGTACCGTATATGAATAGCTTCTTGTACGGGAGGGATGATCAAATCCAGGTGCGATGTTCTCTTCGATACGTACTAAAGCGAGATAGTTAGTTAGATTTGGTGGCTGATCCCCATAGTTCAAATTGGTTGAATAATAACATGTAAGTACGATTGGCGTCCTATCGAAGATTTTAGTTTTGTGTCCGTTTCTTCTGAATGTGCGTTTTCCATGTCAGTCACCTGTCTAGATACAGCCTATAGGCTACTGTATTAGAGCTTTGTAGTGGTTATTTGATCTAACTAGTGGACAAGTATTGTGTCGTAAAGTGGATTAAATGTTGTGTATTAAATTGATCAAGAGCCCAAAGGAATAGTCAGGCTGAATGGGCTAGAATCAAATTATTTCAATATTGCAAAGGGGGTCAAACAAGGAGACAGCCAGAGTCCTTTGCTATTCCTGTTGTTCATGGATGAAGTGGCATCCATTTGTAAGAGAAGAACGGAGAGGACATTCCTTGGACGTAGGAATCTTAATCCTGTAGTGATAAGCTTCTCCTCTACCCCGACTACGTGGTATTGATTACGGACTCTGTGGAAAAGTTGCAGCTGGCAGTTATGGAATGGTATGAAGAGCTACAACTAAAAGGGGACAAAAGTAAGATCCTGCAAGTTGGAAGAAAGAAGGAAGATATCCACATATACTGTAATGGAGAAGAAATAGAAGTGGTGACAGACTTCACATACCTGGGTACTGGGATCTGGGAAGGTGGACGTAGTAATATCTAACAGGATTAACAAGACGAATGCAGTTTACTACCAGATATGTAACACTGTGGTAGGGAAGAGAGAAGTAGGCAAAGATGTGAAGCTACACATCTTCAAGACAGTATATCTGCCCATACTTTTGTATGGAGCTGAGAGTTGGATATTAACAGACCGACAGGAGAGCAGAAACACCGCTGCCGAAATGAAATTTCTGCGAACGACGATTGGAAAAACAAGGAGAGACCGAATTAGCAATGAAAGGATTCGTCAGGAACTGCTGAAAGCCCCATTGAAAGAGCTCCTAGAAACTCGTCAGATAAAGTGGTTCGGCTATTTTAACAGGTTGGACGACCACAGAGATCCTCTAAAGATCATGGAATATGTCCCAGATGGCAGAAGACTTAGGGTCGCCGTAGGATGTCCTATCTTAGCTACATTGAACGACTCTGTAAGGCGAGGGGGAAGGACCTCCGACAGGCAAGGAACCTGGCTGGAAATAGGGAAGAATGGAATTCCTGGCTGGATGCTCCTCTACGCTGAGAGGCACTAAAGAGGGAAGCTAAAGAAGAAGTATTAAATTGTATTTCCCATTCGCGTGACCGGTCGGTAGTATCCTTTAAATGATAGTATGGTCGTGTCGTATGCAAATGTAGCCAATAAAGTATGTGGATTTTGTGGAATGTCATTAGTGTGTACATGTGTAGAGGAAGGGGCTTTAAGGAGTTTACTTGCAACACACATAGGCGTCTGCCATAAGAGAAACTCTTTAACCAACTGTCATATGAAAAAATCTTCTTGAGGAATTATAAAATAAGATAATACTGGCAAGGAAACCACTTTTTTATTAAATACAGAAGTCCATAATGCCATACACAATCAAATTCCCTCTGGACAACAAGATGAACTTTTTTTTTTCAGAACTAGTGGCGATAACATCTACCACACAAGCTTTTCTAGAGGTTTGGACAGTATTGGTAATAACCTAATCGGCCTGTAGGAATATGTTGCGAATGATGGTTTGTCATAAACATTATTATTATAGACATTTTCAAAAGATGAAGGGAAGTACGCCAGTCTAAGTACACACTTGTACAAGTTAGTCAAGTAAATTAGTCCTTTTTTTGAACGTTACACGTTTATGCCCAGGAGATTTTATATATTTCATTTTCTTAATTTCTTGTTTAACTCGATTCGTCTGAGAGGCTGGAGATCCAGTTCAAGTGGAGAGTTCAGGAATGAGGTAATGTTGTGCGCATGTCCGCCGTCAAACACATTGTCGTACTGTTAGTAAGTACGTGCGAAACAAATTATCTGTTTTTGCCCAATTATCATTAGAAAAATCTTTATTAATTAATTATAATTATATTGTTACCATAAGACGACGTTTAATGTCAAACAAATAAAGAAATGCGACCCATTGAATCCATTCTTTAATATGTACATAAATATTTAGTTTAGCGGAAAATACTGTTTTTTTTTTTAAAACTTCGCATGTCACATGAAAAACATTGTGAAGTTAATTTTTATTAACTGCTTTTTAAATTCTCAAACGCGCTAAAAATGATTCCCTATTTTAAAAATTATATAATCGTTTTTGAGTTTTTGGAGATGTTTAGTAGCGGTTTAAAGTGAAGCATCCTTTTCCGAAAGCAGAGAAAGATATTGATTTCATAAATTTTATTCAAGTTTCTGCAGCTCGTTTTTCGGTTTCCTAGTTAGTTTGGTAATAAGTTTCTCTGGCTAAAGATATCTAAATCTAGCTTTTTTTCACGAAGCAGCTGAAGCATGTACTCGTATGTATGTAATGTCATGAGAATATGAAATGTGCGCACCGTATAGGCCGCCGAGAGAATAGTTGTATAGTTGTATTGTATTCTTGAATTGATCGTGTTAACACCACTTGTACCCCCCCCCCCTTAAGTGAAATAAATGTCCTTTTTTTATATATACATCCCATACGATTTTAAGGTTCCTGTTTCCGTGATAGATAGAAGACCCTATTTCTCAAGAAATGGGTCGTGACCCACTAATAGAGTAATATTTAATGGGTTGCCGCGAAACGAAATGATGACTCCAACCTTGCGCATAACTAATGTATTTGTCCGTGCCACAGTCGGTAAAAAGTGAATATAACATTTCACATATAGAGAGGATTTTGCCAGAAATTGTTAATTTCATTTATTGACGGCCACGAAGGGAGAGGTTCGGTTTTTAAGATGGTACGGGTCATGTCGTTTAATGAAAAGCACAAAATGTTTCTTCATGGCAACAATGAAGTTTGGTTAAAAATATACTGATTATGTTGGATCAAATACAACAACGGGTGAGAATGAAAAACAAGTAACAACAAAAAATTTTAAAATCCTCATTTTTTTTTTATTTTACTTTTTAAGATTTCCCGAGTTTTGATACATCCATTCAAAAGAACACGCACTGTGCATGGGACTTAGTAACCATGGCCACAGCTGTTTTATATGAATATTTTTTTAATAAATGTTTTATAAGCCCCCCAACATATTAAAGACATTCTTATCCCACATTGTAAACCGAAGGTGAGCCCCATCACCTAGTCCTGTATATTGCTTATTGACTTTTTAACTTCAAATAGAAAATTGTTATTGTAATCCTACCCTCCTTCGAATGCATCTGCGTATGCAAGAGGAGAAATTTGTAAATCTTGTACATTGAATTTTGTTCGTCTGTTCTTAAATAAAGGGGTTTTTGAAAAAAAGAAAAAAAGGGGGGACCACGTCGAGATATTGACACCCTCCCTACACAATACGCTAGGAATTTTTTTTTTTATATAACCAAGTAATTAAACAATTATGATATGCTCTAATTACCGTTGAGCTTATTTTATTTTTAACACGATAGGGACATTTAATGAAACCATCATATAAAATACTACCTCATTTTAAAAATTTATAGTTACTGTTTTAAAAAAAAAACATATTATTTATCAGAGTTTAATTCGAAACCCTGTTTAACTTGACAGTGAAAATATTATTTTTTTTAATTATCAAGAATTGATGAATTAATAACCCCTATAGTTGAAATTTTTTTTCGTGTTGTCAGATATTGAAATGGAGTCCCAAAAGGATCCAGCAATTGAAATAGCGTATTTGATCCGGGGTAAACATGTTAGCTTTTGTGGTGAAGTATTTAAGTAACTCGCGCATTTTCATCTAGCATATCTATCTACTGTCATTAATAGAACTACCGCGTAAAAGTAATGTAGAGCAGAAGTGGCGTTGTTTCCATTGACTTGTATTCAATTGGAATGGATGGTGTTGATGTTTGTGGTGTTGTCAAAGTTGTCATGGGAAAATTCAACGTACAACAGCATTGCAACTCAGACTAGCCAGTATCACTGGTGGAGATTATTGCACGGCATTCAATTGTGTCAATCCTCCCTAGAATGCAGAACTCATTATTGGAGAACGGTCGAACCACTGTTCACGGAAGGAGGTGACTATCCTTTTAGGACTGAAGCAGATTACTGGGCACCAGATCCTTCGATACAGGGTCATACCTCTCTCCCATGAGGTCCATCGGTAATTCTTAGCGAAGACGACTCTTCATAAGCGCCTGAAGACCCAAGTATATTCACTTGTAAGAAGACCATATGGTCATAAATTACTTGCAATATTATCATAAGTTGGTGGGTCACTTTTTTGTTTGAAATAAAAATATGTTTTCAGATTCATTCTCGGTAGAAGGTTGGGAAGATTGTGCTAAGATTTTATGTATCTGCGGTACCATGACTCTGGACTCTGTTCAATATTGTAAGTTAGGATATTCCTCTTATCTTTAATAAAAATGTTATTTGTATGGTTCGCTACCATTTGTATTAGTTGTTTGCCAAGCATAAGTATTCAAACTAATTAAGTCTAAAAGGTAAGATTAAAGTTTTGATTCCTGATTGTGGATATTTCATAAATACTTTATATCTATCTGACACGAATTACCCTTGGCGGACGAAGGTGGAATAAATTATCAACCCCAGACATATTTCCTTTTGATTTAACTTCTAATCTATTACCAAATTTTATTAAGGACTGAATGAATGCATCATAATGCGGCAAGGGTCAGCTGGCAATGCGATGCCCTAGGGGAGCTACCTTTACGACAGTAGAGCCTAAGTTACATATCGCACTACATCATTCATTAGCTTTCATTTCACGTACTGTTTACATATATTTCAAATAATACATTTTAGTTTACAAATTGACAAGCAGTCCTTAAATTAAATAAAAACTGATATTAGATGGAATAGAAAACTAACATGATGAGCTAGAATACAAAATAACACATTACAGACTACGAAAGGAACTAAGTCTAGTCAATTACTATTCGAATATTGAATGTTATTTATTCTGTAGGTAATTTGAAGGGACAAGAGACAAATGCCTATTAGACAACACCCCTGATGGCATGTGTGCTGCAAGAGATTAATAAACTAAAGAAAACAAAAATAACTGGAGGAAAAAAACTTAGATGAAACTGACAAGTGTAGGGCAGGCCATAATTAGCTGGTTAAACATTTTCGATTTGAAAGACATTTTCGGACATCGGGCCGGGCTCTTACGAAAAAAAATAAAATAAAATTTGGCCAAAAATTACCGTGTAACATTTTCACAATCATTTCATAAGTATTTAAGAAACGAAGTCATTAGGCGCACTCCAAGCCGCTTTAGATATCGTCTTATACTTTAATTTTTACTTCCTTTACTTTGCTGATATATCCTTGAGATTGTACGAATCAGTCCACATTTGATGTAAAAAAAAATATTAACCTATAAAAATAGGTGATTTAAAAAAAACCTGTGACGACACGGATCCTTAGATTCAATCAATATGGACTATGAAACGTATAATCAATAATAGCTATGATTATATGTCCATTAAAATACAATAAGGGGAAGATGGAAAACAAAAATCTGATTCATTCACTAAATTTTTTGATTTCCCAAGCGATAGACATCAGCTATTCAAGATTTGGTGTTATGATCTGATCTCGCGGTTAAAAACACACGTAATAAAAAATAAATTAAAAAATATCTTTGATGAAAAAAGATTTTTAGATTGACAAAGTTTACATACAGAAAGTAACTGATAGTGGTGGTATTTGGCTAATAAGCGTTCTCTCTCTCCCATCCCAAAGAAGATATCAACGTTAGTCCTAAGCACTGCGTAAAATACTGTATTCATTTCAATAAACAAAAACTACTTTAAAAAAAATATGGAGTTTGTAAGGATTTAAAGAATTGTATGCTACCACCCTCAAGCGTTGGAGTAATGTCTAACGCTGGCTGGGGTTGTGTTTTTTTACAACTTGACGAGAAGTATTGAATCAATTATAATTATTTTTATATTTGTGGTGACTCATATAAGAATTATATTGTCGGGTCATCACGAGGGGGGCCTGGTACCCCTAGCCATGGTGATCGAGTGAGAGTTTAACAGGCTATGACCTGGATGATTGCTTGGCGACGGGTCTTACTACTGAACTATCTGACTCTATATCTATATGTGCCATGACAGTGCACTATGTTCAGGATAATAGGTACAGGGTAGGTATTATAGGTACTTGTTCTTGGAATGACTACGAATTCACAATCGGTATCTAAGGGTAGGGGAAAACCGTCCGGATCCCAAAGGCGAGTGTGAACCGGAGAGAGACTGGATCGATGAGGGAGAAGCTACAAGGACAATCTACAGTTTGTAGGGCCCCAGAAACCGTCGTCCACATGGAAGGGATTCTTTCCAAGGAGGTGCCAGCTTCAGCGAGACCAAGGCAGAGAATCCCACTAGGAAAGTGTAGGGTCTGACAACGCCGGGTCTAGAACATCTCAAGGCTAGGAAAGAAGTGTAGGGGGTTTCATAAATGAGAAGGCAATATCTCGAAACTCTGATACGACTTTGTGGTTTGGTAATATTATTTAAATTTGTTTAATTTAATTTACAACATATTATAACTAATTTACAATGCACACAATAAAGTAGAGGGTGATTTATCTTATGCAGTTAGCGGTCGCTACATATATTATAAGAGAGAATAATGAGTGTATATTTTTTCAAATGATGTATAGTTTTTTTTTATGTTTTGATTTTATTTATTATAATGATGATGAAAAGTAAAATCGCGCATATTGATATTAAATACCTATCGTCTTGATGAGCACAGGATTATGCCTAGTCTATAACCGGTGTCTAAATATCTTATATTAAATACCTATCGTCTTGATGAGCACAGGATTATGCCTAGTCTATAACCGGTGTCTAAATATCTTATATTAAATACCTATCGTCTTGATGAGCACAGGATTATGCCTAGTCTATAACCGGTGTCTAAATATCTTATATTAAATACCTATCGACTTGATGAGCACAGGATTATGCCTAGTCTATAACCAGTGTCTAAATATCTTATATTAAATACCTATCGTATTGATGAGCACAGGATTATGCCTAGTCTATAACCGGTGTCTAAATATCTTATATTAAATACCTATCGTGTTGATGAGCACAGGATTATGCCTAGTCTATAACCGGTGTCTAAATATCTTATATTAAATACCTATCGTCTTGATGAGCACAGGATTATGCCTAGTCTATAACCGGTGTCTAAATATCTTATATTAAATACCTATCGTCTTGATGACCACAGGATTATGCCTAGTCTATAACCGGTGTCTAAATATCTTATATTAAATACCTATCGTCTTGATGAGCACAGGATTATGCCTAGTCTATAACCGGTGTCTAAATATCTTATATTAAATACCTATCGTCTTGATGAGCACAGGATTATGCCTAGTCTATAACCGGTGTCTAAATATCTTATATTAAATACCTATCGTCTTGATGACCACAGGATTATGCCTAGTCTATAACCGGTGTCTAAATATCTTATATTAAATACCTATCGTCTTGATGAGCACAGGATTATGCCTAGTCTATAACCGGTGTCTAAATATCTTATATTAAATACCTATCGTCTTGATGAGCACAGGATTATGCCTAGTCTATAACCGGTGTCTAAATATCTTATATTAAATAAATACGAGATCATTTATCTGTATTATTATTGGCTTATAAAAGGCAGATTGTAATTATTGCACAATAAAGTTCTATTATAAAAAAAAAAAATACCTATCGTGTTGATGAGCACAGGATTATGCCTAGTCTATAACCGGTGTCTAAATATCTTATATTAAATACCTATCGTCTTGATGAGCACAGGATTATGCCTAGTCTATAACCGGTGTCTAAATATCTTATATTAAATACCTATCGTCTTGATGAGCACAGGATTATGCCTAGTCTATAACCGGTGTCTAAATATCTTATATTAAATAAATACGAGATCATTTATCTGTATTATTATTGGCTTATAAAAGGCAGATTGTAATTATTGCACAATAAAGTTCTATTATAAAAAAAAAAAATACCTATCGTCTTGATGACCACAGGATTATGCCTAGTCTATAACCGGTGTCTAAATATCTTATATTAAATACCTATCGTCTTGATGACCACAGGATTATGCCTAGTCTATAACCGGTGTCTAAATATCTTATATTAAATACCTATCGTCTTGATGAGCACAGGATTATGCCTAGTCTATAACCGGTGTCTAAATATCTTATATTAAATACCTATCGTCTTGATGAGCACAGGATTATGCCTAGTCTATAACCGGTGTCTAAATATCTTATATTAAATACCTATCGTCTTGATGACCACAGGATTATGCCTAGTCTATAACCGGTGTCTAAATATCTTATATTAAATACCTATCGTCTTGATGACCACAGGATTATGCCTAGTCTATGACCGGTGTCTAAATATCTTATATTAAATACCTATCGTCTTGATGACCACAGGATTATGCCTAGTCTATAACCGGTGTCTAAATATCTTATATTAAATAAATACGAGATCATTTATCTGTATTATTATTGGCTTATAAAAGGCAGATTGTAATTATTGCACAATAAAGTTCTATTATAAAAAAAAAAAATACCTATCGTCTTGATGACCACAGGATTATGCCTAGTCTATAACCGGTGTCTAAATATCTTATATTAAATACCTATCGTCTTGATGAGCACAGGATTATGCCTAGTCTATAACCGGTGTCTAAATATCTTATATTAAATACCTATCGTCTTGATGACCACAGGATTATGCCTAGTCTATAACCGGTGTCTAAATATCTTATATTAAATACCTATCGTCTTGATGACCACAGGATTATGCCTAGTCTATAACCGGTGTCTAAATATCTTATATTAAATACCTATCGTCTTGATGAGCACAGGATTATGCCTAGTCTATAACCGGTGTCTAAATATCTTATATTAAATACCTATCGTCTTGATGACCACAGGATTATGCCTAGTCTATAACCGGTTTCTAAATATCTTATATTAAATACCTATCGTCTTGATGACCACAGGATTATGCCTAGTCTATAACCGGTGTCTAAATATCTTATATTAAATACCTATCGTGTTGATGAGCACAGGATTATGCCTAGTCTATAACCGGTGTCTAAATATCTTATATTAAATACCTATCGTCTTGATGAGCACAGGATTATGCCTAGTCTATAACCGGTGTCTAAATATCTTATATTAAATACCTATCGTCTTGATGAGCACAGGATTATGCCTAGTCTATAACCGGTGTCTAAATATCTTATATTAAATAAATACGAGATCATTTATCTGTATTATTATTGGCTTATAAAAGGCAGATTGTAATTATTGCACAATAAAGTTCTATTATAAAAAAAAAAAATACCTATCGTCTTGATGACCACAGGATTATGCCTAGTCTATAACCGGTGTCTAAATATCTTATATTAAATACCTATCGTCTTGATGACCACAGGATTATGCCTAGTCTATAACCGGTGTCTAAATATCTTATATTAAATACCTATCGTCTTGATGAGCACAGGATTATGCCTAGTCTATAACCGGTGTCTAAATATCTTATATTAAATACCTATCGTCTTGATGAGCACAGGATTATGCCTAGTCTATAACCGGTGTCTAAATATCTTATATTAAATACCTATCGTCTTGATGAGCACAGGATTATGCCTAGTCTATAACCGGTGTCTAAATATCTTATATTAAATAAATACGAGATCATTTATCTGTATTATTATTGGCTTATAAAAGGCAGATTGTAATTATTGCACAATAAAGTTCTATTATAAAAAAAAAAAATACCTATCGTCTTGATGACCACAGGATTATGCCTAGTCTATAACCGGTGTCTAAATATCTTATTGTTTTGAAATGAAATTTCCATCATGAAGTTTCCACGTCATATTATCATTAGATAGTAAATGGACGTTCAGCAATGATCAACGTTAGGTGTGACCCAATCACAATTTTGGACCCCTTCAAATTAGACTAGTCTCTTCCAGCTGAACGGGTTCCATTAGGGGGAGGCGCTGGGACAGACACTAACCGAGTAATGTTTACTTGATTTATCTGTTCTGGAACTAAAAAAACCAACGAACCCCTAAAAATAAACACTCCTACAAAGATTATACTACACAGAGAATATATAGCAATGTTAACTATCTTCGTGAACGTCAAACCGACAAAACTAACTAATTATTTGTTTGTATAAGAAGACGATGATGTCCATATGGTCGAGAACAAAGTACATCAGGACTTAAACTCAAGGTTCCAGCATGAAGTAAGTGCGTTGACTGAGACTAGAAGATACTATTTTAGAAGAACTTAAGTCTTGTTGTTATTGGACAATTATTACAGTTTATTTTAAGAAAATATTTAAAAAAATTATATACTTTTTAAAGTAGCGAATAATTTTTAGCGCGTTTGAGAATTCAAAAAGTAGTGAAAAAAAAACAACTTCACAACGTTTTTTATGCGACATGCGAACTTTTAAAAAAAACAACAACAGTATTTTCCGGTAAACTTAAAATATTTATGTACATATTAAACAATGAATTTAACAGCTAGGATAAATTAAAAGACAATGGGCCGCATTTGTTTATTTGTCGAACATTAAACGTCGTCTTATTGTAAGAATATAATTATAATTAATTAATAAATCCAAGGTTTTTCTAAAAGATTTTTATCCATAAGGAAAAATACTTCTCAACCAAGGCTGAAATGATTCCGTGTTTGTTTCATTTATTTCCTGCTGACAGTAACTCATCTATGATTGTGCCTTTATATCATTTCAAAAAAATTTTTGATCCTAGGTACTAAGCATTTATTCCACAATCTTTAAAGAGCACAGTCATTGCACTGCACCGTTCATCCCTGTAATCCTCCTCAAAGAATAAAACGGAAGTGGCCTCGTGACTTGCTATAAATGCGTAACAGTGGGAGTCCTGGCAATAGCCAGTTTCTCCAATCATGCCCTGAGCGTCTGTGGCTCTCACGCTCTTGGACAGCCTCCACTGGGTCGTATCCGGTGACACGGCTGACGGAGGAGCGTGGTGGACTTCCCAAGACTCCGCTCCCTCCTTCGCACGCGAGGATGGTGACAACCATGTGGATTTGGGAGGTCTCTGGGCTGTTTGTAAATACTGTATGGATAAGTGAGTGAAATAAAAATTGTAAGTATGTTATGAATGAGATCATTTATCACAATTATTGCCCAATGAGGCATGTAATTTTATCATAATAAAGTTGTTATACAGAACAATCTTTTAAGAAACTCATTCAGAGTCTAGGTCATGTACCTTTATATGGGTTTCAATGTTTTCGTCCTTGGTTTTGTTTGTATGTACGTATAACATAAAAAATTATATAATTTAGTCAGTAATTAATGAAAAAATTAAAATAGTGTGTAAAAATCCTAGAATCAAATAGATAATCAGCACGATTGTATAATATATCGATATAATCATATTAAATGTGATATTGTCAAGGAATATTGTAGCGAGAGAGGTAGAGTGTGATAATTATTAAGAAAGCAAGTTGCGGCTAGCGCATTGACCGCTGCTATGCTCGCGATTATGAGATTAATTACACTAACCCACAGCCGCTACACTATTAGCCTAATTAAGCCTAGTCGTGTTCCACATTGCGAATTATGATTAAATAAGTATAAGCGAACCAATAAAAAATCCAGTGGGATCCACGACAAAATTAAAGTTTTCGTTCCGGCTGAGTAAACGACTTTTAATGGCGGTTTTATTAACTTTCAGTGATTTGGTCTGGTGCACTCGTGCGATTTCTTTCATTGCTGTGCAGCATAATTGCGATGGCGTTGCTGTACCGGTAGATGTCTACCAGAAGAAAAAAAAAACGTGCTACATTTTTGCTTACCTTTGGTATAAAACGAACATGTTCAAGCCAAATGTATGGAATCATGTCTACAGAGAGAGGAAGGTTGGCGAGAAAACGAAGATAAGTTTTTCAGTTAGTCATATCGCAGACAAAATAAAGTCTCAAGTTATTTGGACGTCGAAATCTGAAACTTGATACCCTGCTTAATTTGAGAGGGAACAATTTATGTTTTTATCACAAGCAAGCGATAATTAATCACCTTTGTGATGGACTTGAGTGATAACTAATTATTGTGTATTTGAATTGAGTACTCAGGAACACTGAAAATACTATGAATAAATGTATTTGGAACTCTCCAACAAAACCACAACAGAATGCATAATGATAACAATAATAAAAAGGTTACACTTGAGGTTATCAAACAAGGATGAACCTCGTTGGCAGAATGATGTCATACATGACAATCCTCCGCGCATGTTAAAAGAAATAATAATAAATTAACTTCTTAATTGTTCGTCAAACTGTTTATAAGATATTCACTTCACTAAGATAACACTTTCACTTCACTTCTACGTGGAAGGTGAGAAGACTCTTTTAGGCTTCCTGTTGCGGACAGGATAGCGTCCGGGATTTTCCATGGTTCCCTTAGGTTGACGTGGGGTGGATCTTTGTCTAGGAGCATTAGGTGGGGTTACCTCTGAGACTGGAGAACCAGGGGTTGATGGAGTGGCGGCAGGCTGGATTGAAGGGTCAGTGGAGGCTGTACTGGTAGGAGTAGCTTGGTAGGAGTCTTCCCTCGATCTGGGCTGGTTAATTAGTGTCACAGGAGGCGCAGATGTAGGATCTCGGAAGGCAGGCGAAGCCGTTGGAGTAGGGCTACCAGATATACGAACACATCTCTTCTCGCTAGAAGTTGTTGGAGGATGCTGGTTGCTACTGGTAGGTCCCTGAGAGTTGATATCCATGCCTCGAGGGATGATCTGGTCAACATGCCTCTTAAGACAGTTTCCATTGGAGTCAACTTCATAATGTAGATCTCCTAGTTTGGTGACGATGACTCCTGGAATCCATTTGTCTGACTTGTCACTGTAAGATCGAAACATTATTGGATCTCCTGCTGAGAAATGTCGGAAATTTGCAGAATTATTTATCAATTGTCTGTCAGTCATCCTGCTCTTGAGATCAGGTTTAACAAGGTCAATCCTTGATTTAATGGTTCTTCCGAGGAAAAGAAGTGATGGAGGTTGGCCAGTTGTTTGATGTGGAGATTTGTGATATTGGAGAAGAAATTGGTTGATGTGCTGCTGGATGTTGCTACTACTTGCTCCAGAGGTTTGTAGCATTCTTTTCAGAGTTTGAACTCCTCTCTCCGCTTGACCATTTGTTGATGGATGGTAAACGGCTGTGGTACGATGGAAACGCACTCCTTGTTGCTTTAGGAAGTTTTGGAAATCTTGGGAGCAAAATTGTGGTCCATTGTCCGAGACAACGACTTTGGGCACTCCAAATTGAGCAAATACATTTTCAAGAATATCTGCAGTGGCTTGTGAAGTAGTGGAGTTTGTCAGGACGGCTGTCATCCACTTGGAGTATGCATCAACAATAATCAAGATATTTTTCCCTAGAGCTGAGCAGTAATCCACGTGCACCCTCTCCCAGGGAGAACTTGGATATTCCCAATGATGCGAACGGAATTGTGGAGGCATTTTGGAATTCTTGAGACAAGCAGAACACGACTTTGCCAGGGATTCTATGTCACGATCAATAGTTGGCCAATAGATAAGAGATCGAGCTAAGCCTTTCATTTTGACAATCCCGATGTGGGCGATGTGCAGTTCCTCCAAGAGCATTTTACGAAACTTGGGTGGTATTACGACCCTGTGACCTAGCATGAGGCATCCATCAGAAATGGAATATTCAGTTTCTTTCCCCTGGAATCCTAGAGACTTGAGGTCTTTTCTGCCTTCAGTGATAGCCATCAGTAATGCAGACATATGTGGATCACAACGAATTTCCTCTGAAATCATACGAGAAGTGAGAGGCATTTGTCGAATCTGATGTTGGACGAACTGGTCAAAGTCATCAGCAGGGTCGTTCGTTTGAATTAGATTGGCTTGGAATGATGGAGGTTCATTACCTGAAATTCTCACAGATCTTGAGAGGAAGTCAGCATTGCAGTTTTGAGAACTGGGCTTGTGCTTAATATCATAATTAAAATTAGCAAGGTAATTGGCATAGTTGTTACATCGAGACAGGGTGAATTGAGGGAGATGAGCATCGGGAGCAAAGATGTGCGAAATGGGTTTGTTGTCGGTATATATAGTGAATTTACGAGCATATAAGTAATGGAAAAATCTTTTGACTCCCCAGACAATAGATAAGGCCTCTCTATCTACTTGAGGGTACCGCTGCTCGGTAGCACTGAGAGCTTTACTTGCGTAGGAAATTGGGCGCTCTGAGCCGTCCGGTATTATATGAGACAACACAGCACCAAGTCCCACAGGGCTGGCATCTGTTGCGAGAATTAGAGGTAGGTGCGGGTCATACGGTGTGAGAACTCTGTCAGAGATAAGCTCATTTTTCAGGTGATTGTAAGAGTTAGTTGTTTCTTCTGTCCATTTAAAATTGGAAGACTGAACCATTTCCCTGAGAGGTGCAGTAATAGTGGACAGGTTAGGAATGAATGAATGGTAGTAAGTGACTTTACCTAAGAACGTTCGCATTTCGTCTGGAGTTGAAGGTTGTAGGGAATTCAGCACTGCTTCCACATGTTTCTTTTGGCAATGCAGTCCTGCAGAGTCAACGGTGTGGCCTAAAAAGTCTATCTTATCCAGGAAAAAGGCGCACTTAGCTTTTTGCAGTTTCAAGCCGGACTTCTTAAGGGTGTTAATAGTGGATTCAAGGGCCTGAATCATACTATCCACTGAGGAGGAATAAACAAGGATGTCATCGAAAAAGTTGATGGCACAATCGAGATTCTTTAGAACACTCTCAATTCTGCGTTGCCAAATGGCGGGAATGCTGGCTACACCGTATTGGGCACGTGTTGGTCTTATTAGTCCATGTGAGGGAGTATTAAGAGTCATAGCCTCGCAAAATTTTTCGCTGCAGGGCAGGCTCATAAAAGCGTCTGTAATATCAAGGCGAGAAAATATAGTCGCTCCTTTGAGCTTCTGGAATAAATCTTCCACACGTGGAATGGGGTATTCGTCCACGATCAGTTGTGGGTTAAGTGTTGCTTTATAATCTCCTGTGATCCTCATTTTGCTGCCTTTCATAACTATATGAGTAGGGGAAGCCCAAGGGGAGGTTTCTACCTGCTTATAAAATCCTGATTTAATTTTTTTATCAATTTCCTCTGCGTATGTGCTGCGCAGGGCATAAGGGATTTGTCTGGCTCGGCTAAAGACTGGTGTGCAATTTTCTCGGAATGTAACATCAATGGGAGGTCCCACTAGAGTGCCCGCTGTATCGCTGAAGACATTTATGAATTGTGATAGGAACTTTTCCAGGTGAACTTCTGCCTTTGAAATAATGGAAGATATTTTAAAAGGTGGACTATGGAAAAACTCCTGGAAAGTAAGAAGGTCTGCGAAACTGTTAATCCACTCTCGACCAAAAATACTATCTGTCTCCATTGATGTTACATACAAATTAAGAGAGCAGGTGCGACCCCGAAAGGTAACAGAGACAGGACAGTACCCCAGGCAGCGGAACTTTGTCTTTGTGTAGCTAAGAAATGTTCGTTTAGATGGAATAATTTTTGCAGTAGGGTCTATTTTTTGCATGGTTGTGTTACTGACCATCGCACATGCTCCACCAGTGTCTATTTCCATATGAATGATTCCCTTATTAATGGTAACGGGGACTATGAATGGATGGGGAGCACGAGATTCCTCCATGTCGACTCTGTGCATTGAGTCATCGGAATCCTCAAAATAGGTTATTTTTGATTGAGCGGCAAATTCTAGATGTTCATCACATGATTGTTCTTGTGACGATTCATCTCCCTCTTGAGTCTGATGGGTCTTTGAATTCTCAGGCTTTGTTTTAGGACTGCGGCACACAGATGCGATATGACCCTGCTTTTTGCATTTTTTGCAAAGAGAACTCTTGAAAGGGCAGTGTTTACGCCAGTGATGTTCACCACATCCCCAGCAGGCAGAGGGTTCACCATCGTAACCACTTTGACGGGTGGAATATGCACTAGTGCTGCGGGTATTGTGCTGTTTACTTTTAGACTGGGATGAGGTTTTGGATCTACCAGCATGAGCAAATTTGTGCTGTGTTTCAGTGCGATGGTATTTAATTTCAGCAGAAGCTGCTTTGGTGGCTTCTAAATTTTGAGCAATTTCCAGAGCATCAACAAATTTACTGGGTTTTTTTACCACAATGGAATCACGGGTAGAATCATCAAGCACACCATGAATAAATTGCACGATTAAAGAATAGTCCAGGAAGTCATTAAACTCACAATGCCTAGCGGCAGCTTTAAGGCGCATAGCATATTCAGTGACCGATTCACTAGGGCTCTGAATGATTTTTCTAAATTTTATGGCTTCACTATACTTATTCTTAGATACTTGGAAGTGACCTACCAAAATGCCCACAATTTCCTTGAAACCCTTTTTGTGTGGAGTACCTGGGTATACAAGGTTATTTAAAGTAGTATTGAGTTCGGGACCTATGTTAACCAGTAAATGATCTGCCCAGTTATCTTCTGGTATTCCACTGAGCCGTAATTTTCTTTCAAGACGCTCCAAATATGATGCCACTGATTCATTTTGGCCTTGTTGGTAGGGTTCAAAACTGAAAAGTTGACTTACCAAACTCGTTGATATGCAGGCAGCTTGAGTCCGGGCCAGTTGGGTAACAATCCCTGTTAACTGAGTAAGCTGTGCTTGAAGGTCCAATACTTCGTCTGGCATTGTAAAGAAGATTGAAAAAAAAATATCACTAACTTAAAAGAATAACTTATTAAACTTCCAACTGAAAGATGAATTAAGACAGTTGATATCCCATCCTCGTCGCCATTTATTGTGTATTTGAATTGAGTACTCAGGAACACTGAAAATACTATGAATAAATGTATTTGGAACTCTCCAACAAAACCACAACAGAATGCATAATGATAACAATAATAAAAAGGTTACACTTGAGGTTATCAAACAAGGATGAACCTCGTTGGCAGAATGATGTCATACATGACACTAATGGTAATATTGTGGAAAGACGTAAGGTGTATTATTTAATTGACTTTATTGTTAGTACATCTCGGCTATTTATTTATACCATCACTCGATATGAAACTGGATTCTGGAGAAAATTGACAAGATACGCACGCCTAGCTTATATTTTTATTGAGAAACAAACATTTAAAACTAATCAAATATAATAAAGTATTTGACAGAAATTTCAAAATGTCTTGCTAATTTAAATTATCAAACCGAATACAAGCCGGAAATCCGTCATTCCCTTCTCACCACGCTTTCATGGCAACCACGTCTCCCTCACAATAATATTTATAAATTCATAAATAACAAAATAGTTTACAATAAAAGAACACGCTTAAAAGTGTCTATTTGACAAACGTGTAAAAAGCCTGATTTGTCACCACTCAAAGGAGAATATAATATTGTGGATTGCTATCGGGAACATTTGGACTGACCAACAATCAAGTATAATTTGTGTTTGCATACAAGAATGGATTAGGAAATAAATCTATAAGCATCAAATGTATGCTCATCTCCTTCAATGATATACTACAAAAAATATTATACAAACAATTGTTAAGTTTTTTAAATTATTAATTGAAGTTTCTGTACTGTACATCACAGCCATATATTTCAACCGCCATGTTACTTGTTACATTATTTTTTCATCTCTTACATTTCATTTATACATAATTCAATAATCGCGTCTTACACAATAAACAGAAAAAAATAAAGAGCACGTTAGTAACTTGGTGCATATACATCGTAATTAACTGTTTGAAGGTTAGAAATAATATATAGATAAATTGTAAGATAAAAGTAATAAAAATGGAAATTATTATCTTAGATAAACTATATATATATGGACAACTGTACAGACTACTTCAAAGGACATCCCATCTCTCAATAGAAAACAAATTACTAATTTACAAAGTTATACCTAAGCCAATCTGGACATACGTAATAGAGCTATGGGGAACAGCAAAAAAGTCGAACATCAAGCGTATCCAATCCTTTCAATCAAAATTCCTGAGAACAATAGTAAATGCCCCTTATTACGTCAGCAAAAAAAACCTTCATAACGATCTTAATATACCAATCTCGAACTCATCCCTTCCAAGTTCATAAAATTCCATAGTAACCTATCCAACCATCCTAATTCCCTAGCACAGTCATTGCACTGCACCACTCATCCCTACAATCCGCTCCGGAGAGTGAAACGGCAGTGCCCTCGTGACCTGCTATAAATGCGTAACAGTGGGAGTCCTGGCAATAGCCAGTTTCTCCAATCATGTCCTGAGCGTCTGTGGCTCTCGCGCTCTTGGTTTGCCTCTACTGGCTCGCAGCCGGTAACCCGGCAGACTGAGGAGCGTGGGGGACTTCCCAAGAATCCGCTTCCTCTTTCGCACGCGAGGGAAGTGAGAACCATTGGATTTGGGAGTTCTCTGGGCTCTTTGTAAACACTGTATGAAGGAGGGAGTGAATGATAATTGTAAATATGGTATGAATGGAAGCATTTATCACAACTACTTATTGCCCAATGAGGCAGATTGTAATTTTATCATCATAAAGTTGTTTTTATCAAAGATAAACTATAGTAACTTGCTGATAGTTTCAGTAGCTACCAATATCATACAAACGGCAGTGATTATCTTAATAAATAAATAGTGAATATATAAGACAGTGCATTTCATAATTGTATATATATAGCATATAATACAATCCCTTTCCAGTACACTAAAAGACAACGATGCGAATGTCCATGAATGGCTTCAGTTGGATAATCACATACCGCTGTGCAGCTGGTCCTCATCTAGGCAAAGTTTCATCATTTGCACCATATCTGGGTCCTTTGAACAGCGCATCCCTCTGTCATTCCCTTGCTGAAAAAGCGCATATTCCCCCCTCTGTCGTGCTGTCTCGTCCTCATCCCCCCCCCCCGGTTACCACAAGTACTCTTTTCATTCCAATAATTAGAGAACTCTTTCCTGATATTTTGCGCGATTCAAGAATGAGAACTGATGTAACAAATTGGAAATTGTTAAAGTTCTGTTGTAGCTGATGTAGCAGTAGTTGGGAGCCATTAAAGTTGTTTCTGTCTGTATCAATAATAGCTGGCATTAGTATTTATTCTGTAAGCTATACACGAACTCTGCTCAAAGTAAGTTAGTTATACTATCAATGCCCATATCTTAAACAGGCCTAGTCAAGGTGACGCGGTTCCCTCACTTTCCTAGTTCTAGTCCTGGTTCCTCTTCACATTTCCTGAACCTTGTTTTTTTTCTTCTTCTTCTTCCTTGTTGGCAACCCTAATGCTTCAATTGCTGTCAGCAGAGATCGCAATACGTCAATGTCTCCAGTGTAACCCATGGTTTAAAACTTACGACTGTCACCTCTGAGTTTGGTATAACTTTTTCGATTAAGTGGCACACCGCACAGTGGTGCCGCGGTAGTATATTAACCATAGTATGCTTCTCTATGATTTATTTCTTCAGCAAATGTTTTAGTAGTACATGGCACCTGTTGAAAAATTACATTTTGCAGCTTTACTCAAAGTTGCAGTTCATAATTAAATGCAACAAATATTTATTACAAAAATTTTTTATGCACTTCGAATATTTTTTTTTTATGTACGTGAGTGATTTTTGGCCGTTAGTTTTCAGTGAGATTAGTCCAAGTTTATCAGCTAACGGTATCGTCAAAAATAAGGCCAATGAATTTTCACTTTTTCTGTCTTTTTGCAATCTTCCAAAAAAAAAAAAGCTTTAATGTTCTAATGTCTGTTTTTATTCGTTCAGGGATAGTGTAAGGAAGAAGTTAACCATATTTCAACTGCAGATCCTTGCACGGTTAGTTCTTATGAAATTAAAATGGAATAAAAGGCGGTGATGATGAAACGGCTAAAAATGTTCCTAGTGGATTAAAAATTAGCCAGTTAGCAATAAAACTTTATATATAATGTGATTTGATAGAAACTAAATTAATATGAAACGAAGAAGGGAAAACCCCATCGATGAAATTCGGTAAGGGATCCTGTGAGCACAGAAGAAGCAAAACTGGCTGGAAATTTCTTGTGGCGTACATGACCACGTAGTTGTAGTTAAATACATCTATAAATAAATAAATAAGCTAGTTAAATAGTCAATATCTCATATCTTATCGCATGGCTTATTTTATTAAATCATATAATTTCTAAGTGTACACACCTCGCGTCTACCAAGAGCGTTTAACCCGTCTATAAGCAGGTTGGCACAACAGGTGAGGGAGGTAACTTAGAAATAACCTTCGGCGTATTAGTTACCTTAGATATCTAAAGAACATGGCGGAGTTATGGTTTATGACGTTCAACATCCAAGTATTTTTTTTAAGAGTACCAGTTCTTGAGATCTGTTAGTTACGGAGTACTCGAGTACAGAACAACTTCTAAAGGAAATGTAAGCTACAAATTATAATAAGTACACTGTACTCAAGCCCAAATGGTATAACTCTCCAGGGCTTCTTGAGGTCTCCTAAGCGTTAGATCAAGTAGAGTATTCACTTCCTTGTTCTGAAATGCTAGCCGGCCTAGGATTAACATATCTGCATCTAATAAAGGTACCCGGAGTGTTCGATCCACCCAATTACTGCTTCTAACCATGCGAGTTCCGTTGGGAGTAATAACCGCTCAGATTTAGTGAACCCTTTATACAATGCTTTCGGTATGTACAAAATTGTGCCAAAAGATATTTATAACCCCTACCTGTTAAAAGGAATTAACAACATGGGTGGCCAACATCGAAGGATTTTTTTTTATGTACAAAATCAATTTTAAAATAAGTCAATTAAATAGTAAAGGAGGCATATTTTTATTTTTTTTTAAATTCATCTAATACATTAAAAACTGTGAAAAACTCCCATTCATGAGGTAGGGTACGATAGTCTTTTTACTGTTTTCGAAGTTATTTCAGATTCTCTCCCTTAAAGAAATAAAACAAGTTTCTCCAATGAGTCCAAGAGACATTTTGATTGTAATACTATTCGAGCCGATTTTAATAGATTTTTTGTATTAGATAAAAAATAAAATTTTCTGTAATCGAAATGATTTCACTCTAGTAAAATTAACTGTTTTCAGTCAAATACTTTCACAACTGTTTAATATTTTTTTTTAAGAAACTCTCGCGAGGTCTCGTATCTTTTACTGTGGTATTTTTCGCTTTCTACCTCATTTATTTCATTCAGGTACATTTAAAAAAATACAATTTAGCTCAAAACTTATTTTTTTTAAAAAATCAATCCAATAATAGAAAAAAAGGAAAGGTTTCTTAGGACTAGGTATTTCAATAAATCTGTGGGGATGGTGAAAAAAGCAGGCAAATCGAAATCATTGGCTTAACAACTGGATAGATCAAGTTATTGAAAATAAACGAATAAAATTAACTTTAAATTCTTCTTCATGCAACGGAACCAGACTCATATCTCATTTTTCAAGACAAATCGTAACAAAAAACCTGTAACGGTTAAATATTTTTCAGACAACTCTTTATTAGAAAATAACAATCTCCCCTAAAAAAGATAATTATAATAAAATATCACATTCATACCACATTTAAAACTTTTAATTTTCTCTTTCATTCATACCATATACGCGATACAGGCATAGATGGCTGCATGTGCGGACCCCACGATTCGCATGCAGTATTGTAGACTTCCCGGCTATGCAGAAGGAGGTGGGCATTCCGGGGTATCACCCACGCTACTCCTGAAATCGCGTCACTACTGCATATCACTGGAGGCTGAAGAAAGCGAGAGATCCGCAGGCGCTCAGGACATGAGGGGAGAAAACTGAACAGCTTGAGAACTCTCATTGATTGAATATTTATATAAAATCATGAACCACTTCCATTTCAACCTCCAATGGGTAGTTGTAGGAATGAATGAGATCTTGAAAAGTGAGAATTTTAATGTTATTATGGAGGATTTCAATCGTGACTTAAAAAAGTGAATTTATCAGTTCAAGTTGTTAGGGCTTCAGATTGGAAGGATGCGCTTGATATTTGAGGGGTTTCCTGATCCCCCTATCGGCACAGATAAAGTGCATACGTCCAGATTAGTTTTTGTACGACTTTATATATATATAAATATATATAAATACTATATATATGAGTATTTTAGTTTATAGTGTGAGATGGGATTCCCCATTGAGTATTCAATACCCAAGTCTAAACCGTAAAAACGAGTATGTTGGGTTCCTCTCTTTTAAGTATCAACTGAGGGTTCCAGGTAAATCTTTTGCCAAGGTATCACTCAACCAGTTTCTAAGAACCAAGTTTTTCCTACAATCAAAGGAATGCGCATGAACTACAATGAAGGTGATGCAATTCTAATGCAGTATCGCCAAGGGATTCATTGCAAGAACTGTCATAAAACTTATCCAGTCAATTTCCACTTTATTTTATAAACGTGGGTAACGACAAGAGGGTGCATATTACTTAATTAGCGCATAGAAAAGCACTAAGACTAATAAGACCGGTTCAATCGTGTTTCTAAACAGGCCCATACAGCCTACAGTGGGTTACCTATAAGTTAGTATCATTTACGAACCATGCCACGTGGCTGACACAGATAGCGTGATATGACGTATATAAAGCACGGTGAAAATCAAGCTCATGACCGGAGCAAAACGGCGCGCCGGCGCGTTTCGGCCCTGTACTAATAATCTTGGATCTTTCATGCTTGGCCTCACAGCCCTGGCAAATCCAATCATTTAAATAGCTGTACTAATAGAAGATCATAGGGTCAGTAGCCTCGCTAACTTAGTTTTACTATTTTTTTTTTATTTTTCTAAATCAATTATGAAGTAAATTGTATTAAATAAAGGTATAGATTACTTCAGGGACTATTTAAATACTTATCTTAATGGTTAAACCGTCTCGGCCGCCAAAAATCACCTTTTAAATAAATAAAAACATTGTAAAAAAAGGCTAACATTTCTTTTGGCGTACCTTTTGCAACAATGAAAGAAATATTAGAACATTAAATCTAAGTTGCTTATAATTTAGAAAGAACTACAGACGAACCTAAAACAAGTGCTCAAAAAGCCTTGCATGCTTTCGGTGATGGGGCTCGCCTTCGGTTTACATGCACAGTTTAACACTCAAGTTGATGATAACCAACAGAGAAGAGGGAGGACCACCTCTGCGAAATGGTGGCGCATTCAGTGACTAAAAGCACATCTGGACGTCTCCAACCATTCCGAAATGGGGTACTTGTAAAAGTTGTGGAATTTACATGATTCCAGAAAAAAAAAAATGTGAGCTACACCAAGTGCTTGAGATTCCTGCACTGGAACAATTCTTATGACGGAAATATGTCAAGTTTTTTTTCATTCACCGAGTCACCTGAGAAACCCGGTGGTCAACGCTTATGTCCCCTCCACTTTCCCCCCTCGATGACAACAGGCGGTCGATGAGGTGACCTAAGTCAATTAACACTCCCAAGGGTAAACCCCCAAAGTCGGAAAACGTCCCGCCCTCGGTTCGTCTTTTAAGGTCGTATCTCCAGAACGGAATTTCATAAACGAATTTCTAACTGCCCGATCAGTTATTAGTCCTTTACCATATACACTGCATATTTTTTCAGCTGTCGCCCTAGCACTATTGCCTTGTTTAAATTCCCAAAGCATTACATGACGAATATGTACTTTTTGACCTTCCATTTCAGAGGTTAAAAAAAAACAGTTTAACGTGTATCACACAAAACAGTTGATAAAAGACTTAACTGAAGCCTCGTCTATATAGTGAAAACAAAAACTTGTTGTCATGGTAGCTCATAGCGGGTAGATACGAACAGTAGATTCTACTTAGCTGCATCGGAAGTTACTTATGACTTGACCTGATAGTATGTGCATTGCGTGTTGTATAATATCATTCCGTATATTTATGGTAAAGATTTTAACCTAGACGAACTCTATAAAATGTATCTTAGCTCTAGGATGTGCGTTAGTATACTTCTAGTATTATGAAGAATTGTACGCATCCGAGAAGAGAGAAGAGGAGCTTTAAAAAATAATTAAAAAACGAAACAAACGTGGGTTTCAAAATTTTAGATTGATTTTAAGAGCGCTTTCCTAGAACACACAAAGACAGACAAACCAGGCATTTGGAGCACTTGCTTCAATGCAGAGCTTCTCATTTCGGGCTCGGCCACTGCATTTGCATAGCTATGTTTCCTATCTGAATGTCTTGCTCAGGTTGTTATAATACCACGCCTTGACTGCCCCACGCAGAATCGACGCTGATCCCACGCTGAACCATATTTCACACCCACTCCGTCCGGTTCCAGAAATTTTTTTTTTTTAATTTCTTCTTGATTTTAACTCTTAAAGGTACAAAATTATATCATACAAAAAAAAAAAACTATTACAGCATAATTCTTATTAGCTCACAGATAACATATTGTAGCTGTTATGTGGTTAAGTTACAAAAGGCTGGCGAAACTTTTTTCATTTAAAAAGCCAGTTGAACCTTTAATCTGAATGATAGGCTGTTTCGTAATATATTTTTTAGCGCGCGGATGGACCAACTATGACCCACGATCGTGCGGCAAGTGTAACTATTCCTCTTTTTTTAATTTGCGGTTGTGTACTGTTATGTACACGTTCGATTCAGAGCAGGAAAGATAGGCTAAACTACACCACCTTCTATTAAGGTCCGTCTAAGAATTCGAATTTGATAGTCAGGAATTGTTTTATTTCAGTTAATATTTCGGGGAGGGAGTAAGAGCATTTTTTTTTCTTTGAGAGATTGTAATAAAAAGCTATATACACCCTTAAACGATAATATTTATTAAAATCGCAGCTCTTTTAAGACAATAAGGCCTTCCACATATTACATAATATAAGTTTTCGTAATTTTAAATTTTAATTGTTTTAATCTAAAATGGCTTCATAGTTGTTTCTTGAGAACGCTAAAACGTCAAAGAATAAGTGATCGATATTTTTCACGTTAATTTTTTTTTTTCCACATATTCCCGTTATTATACCTGAACCTGATGCGTACACCATCACAGCGTAAATCAAGGTGATGATGAATGTACCTTTCAAATTTTAACAGCTTTCATTTGTAGCTCTCCTGTCGTAGCGTGCGTAGTGCGGGCAGAGGGGCCGGATAGGCGAAAGTCGATTCCCTACTTATCTGAAAGTAGACACTCCCTTGGGGCAAGGCGATTTTATTCCTCAGGGGAACAATCCCCCAGATCTGGCTGCAACACTGTCGTCGAACAGATTTACCACTACGCCATAAAACACTGACTTTTAAAATTTAAAAGTTCTACCAAAAATATTTTCTCACAAACATTCCATCACGGAATTTCAGTTCGTTATTGGCGAGACAACATTCGGTCCCGTAAACGACATGAGTTTATTATCATAAATCTAAGCCTCAGTCAACAACACAAACTACCAACCCATAATAAAACAAATTTACACCAGTGTCAAGAGTGTGGCTACAAAGAATAATGTGCCACAAACACTAGACTCCAGGTAATAGGTTTCCTACTTGAATCATTTACCTACAAGCTGAAGAAAGAAGAGAGGATCCAGAGGATCAAAGGAAGATAGAAAGATTAAGCAGAGAACCCCGGTCCTATTAGGACTATATAGTGAAGTTGGAACATTTTTAAAAGGTTTTCAAGAATAATCTCTTCCTTGAAGCAGCCAGGAAAATTATCAGATCAAGAAAAATAAGGAGAAGAATGAAGAGGACGTCCTCAGGATCAGAAAACATAAAAAGGATTATGGAGAAAAATAAAAGGGAAGGAATATCCCTAGAGTAAAACCTCTGATAGTTGCCCTAAATACAAGAAACAGAGAATAAGCCACCTATAGAGCAAGGGTGAAGCTTGAAGAAAAGGATCACCATGATGCTGTTTCACATGAGATCTGAAAGATAACACACCCTGAAGCTTACCAAAGACAAAACCAGCAACTTCCTAATTGAGCCAAAACAAATAATGAACAGACAGAGATAGTATTTTAATTTCCTAGAAAGTAGAGATGTCCAAGGATGTATGATTCATGATTCATCTATGAACCAACCCCCTCACGATGTTAGACAAGTGAAGAGGAAAGGATTGTATGATTAAAAACTACTGGATATTTTCTACTAATGTACTAAAAATCACTTCATTTTACTTGATCAGTATCAGTATACTTGGAAATACAAAATAAGAGGCTGGGAGTCCCAGAGTGCGGGGGACTGGAGAAGGGAATCAGTGAACTCAGGGGAGGAGATATAGAAGGCAGGATCAAAAATGGCTGGGGCCCACGGTTGGATGCCAAGATTGAGATTTTAGCTGAGTGGAGTATTTCTTTTTATATTACAGTATTAAATTTGTTCTAAACTTTGGGGGAAAAGTTATGACTTTTAATCTTAGATTGTTTATTGGCTGAGACTAATGTACTAAGGCAATTCTAACACGCATCCCCCTCTCGCTTTCATTGTCCCCAGAATCAGTACATTTACAAAAAAGTATTAGTTACAGGAGGAGTTAGGAGGCTAATAATACTACTTTTATGAATTCATTCAAGGAGATAATGACTGCGGTTTAGATGTCAACTATGACAAACTAAATGTAACATAAGATGGAAGTTCCTTGGAAATAAATCACTCAAGAATTAGCGATATCACTACTCCAAATATCTTGTGGTCTCCTCTATAAATGAATAGTTCAAACTTTTCACTATAGAGTATCAATTTAACACAAAGAAATTAAACTTTAATTATAACATAGTTTAAACAGCTCTGTTCTATGAAAGTAAAACGGATGATTGGTTCTTAAGCCAGAAGGAAGGAAGTGCTGTGGGTGAAGTGGATTTTTGATGAAGAGCTGTCAGATAGTCCATACTTGATACGTAAAATAATGGAAATGAAACAGCCCCCTGGCAAACAGTAAGATTTAGAAAGTTTCAACGGTTTAGTAATATCCAAAGGGTGGACCGAACAAAAATACCAGAAAGATTTCTTGATTTAACAATCAATTTAGCAGTGTGCGAACTCATGTAAGAAGACACCTTAGACAGGATACTAAGAAGTAAGAAAATGTTGTTTTTTTAGTTAAAAGGAGAAACTCCTCCATGTGGAAAATCCTTTAAAGAAACAAAACAATCTTAAACCTAATATTAGGATCTAGTAAAATTTTTCAGTAGCTTCACTTTAGAGTTAACTAAAAATTGAATGGTCTTAATAACATTATTTTAGCTGTGACTGAGCACTTCTTTACATTCCTTAAACCCTTTATTTCTGAACTGATAATTTGGCAAATTGGACTTGGACTTATAACTTTAAGCTTGTTCTTCACTCTAACAACTTTGAGGTGAACTCAAGCGCATATCTCTTTCACAGGTTTATCCTCATTTGTAGCATTCTCGCCACCTCCTTCCTCAGCCTAAATGTCGACCCCTGGTATCCATTTTTCCTCACTTAGACTATGACTGCCAGTCTACAGGGGTCTATTAGTACAATTAGATGACAGATTGAAGCAAGTCTTAACTAATTTGTTAATTTGTCTTCTTTGGGGGCCACAGGGTTTCTGTATTCACCACCTCACCGTGTTAGGGTGACTCTGCCATCCATGTATAGACAATATTTTGGTTTAAACCGTCACTAAACAATATATTCCCGTCATCGTCCTTACATTCACAATATTCTTTAGTTCAAATCCTCACCCTGGGAAACAAGAACGGATGTTCACTTCACCACTCTCTGCAATTCTCTCCCTTCTAATATCCATCATACTCCATCCTTATATACCTTCAATTCTAATCAGAACCCAGACACTTGATAGTTTGGTAATTATTGATTTATTTCTACTTATATACCAAGTATTTTTTTTTTTTGTCATTGTTTTATAATTTCTAAAACAATTTATCAAAATAATTTTACCGAGTGAAACCTTAGTGTAGAAAAATCCCTAATTAAAAAAATATATACATTATTTTATGATGTACTGAACATAACAGATCAACTTAATAAGAATTTTCTGACTACTAAGAAGTTTTAAGAAGTTACTTTTATTTTTCAAATTTTTGCTAGTCAAATTATCAGATGCTGAAAAAAAGCAATGAATTCGCTCAGCTTCCAGGCACTGTATCCCGCCTTCAATTCAGTACGCAATTATTTTTTTATGAATCAGTGTTTTTTACTTTACACATTAACTATTACTATTTAATATTTTTTAATTTATTCATTCTCCTACTAAAGTTGATTTTGCAAAGGAAGGTAAACAGAGAAAGGGAACCTGGAAAAGAGAAAATTAAAATTCCAGGAATGATTTCTAAATGCTCTTATGATTTCTTTCAGGGGGCCTGAAGACTGCTTTCTCCTACAGCAGAAAATTTACAAAACAACCTCATTGGACATTTGAACAGGTGTTTGTCCAACTTGATCACAAGTCTACTTATTTTAGTTTTATGAACAGCAGATTAAGATTTAAAGTAGATTTCCTAGATTGGCAAAATGTTTATTAACAAAATTAAAACTATACTCTCATTAATTGAAATTTGGTTTTCTCAAATAGTAAATTTAAGACAAGTTTCTTAAGAAATATTGTATAAACAACTACATATAATTTGACAACACTGTCCCCTTCAGGAAACTTTTTATAAATATTTTTCTTTAAATTAAATTCACGATATAAATTGTAAAGATATGTACGACAAAAATAAAAGCAATCTAATCATTTATTGTTTATTTATATCATAGGTATTAAATGATATTTCTTTATTAATGTAAACATGATTTAATGAAATAATTGTAGGTGAATGTGATAAAGTAAATTACTTTTTATAATTTTGATTAGAAACATCAATGGAATTTAGTAAATCAAAAATGTTGTCTATCCGTGGAACCAATTTGGAATGATCAATAGAATTAATGATTAAAGAGCAACACAGAAATTCTTATAAGCATTATTGAAAGTAACTATAAATTCTTATAAGTAAATATTACATTATGTTTATAAGATATAATTTGTCATCAGACATTTTTTAGAGGTTAGAATAAACAATCCACGTCTTTTTCGTAGTAAGAAAGCAAGATAATAAAAAGTTTGACTGTTTTGCTTAGGTGTATATTAAGTCTGATCAGGACAGGCTTAAATTTATAAATTACAGTCAGCCAAAATTCTGACTACATTTGATTTTTTTTGTAAGCAGGGACTCCTTTTTTTTTTTACGAAATTAGTAGCATTCATAGTATTAGTAAGAATTTGAACACATCATGAGGTCTACTAGGTTCCTACTGAGTTACACCTACAATGCGTACGTAAAGAAATAGGCATAATCACAGCACAATAGATTTTAGTTATTAACAAAACACATATTTAAAAGGAACGTTGCATGTATGCAAAGAAAATTGTGTGATTAATTCAAAATCCTAGCTCCTCGAGAATACTTAGGCCAACATGTATTTTCAAGTGTTCAGAGATTGATCACATTACCAACACAAAGGACAAAAAAACCAAGCACAATTTAAGCACTATAAAAAAAAATTTATCCCATAGCAAGCACAACCAAACAAATAGTACAAAATGTCACTAAGATGACATAATCTTCTTAACCAATGCCCGCCCATCTTTGTGTTGTTGAGTCAATACAGAGGGATATTCGCTTAACAATAATGGCGGGATAATTGGATCATTATTATAAACTTTTCAGTATCAATAAACCTCGTGAGTGACATTCGACCAAATAAATAAATTTTAACAAATACAACTCTGAGATATTTAAAAATGTCATGTAAAAAATAACAATTTACGGCAGGATAGGGATCAATAAATATTTTTTAAAGAAAAGAACAGAAATTCCAAACTAAAAACAATTTAAACACAAAAAAAAATAAACTGTCATCCCAGAACTTCAAATTGATAAGCATATGTTAAATGACCATTTAGAAGCAACATAACTGATCAACTATGAACAGATTATTATCGATTACAAAATTTAAATTAATACTAAATATTTTTTTTAATTTAAGTAAGCGATTAAGGCACTTACTGGGCAAAGTTGCTCAACTGGATCTGAAGGTTTATCTTCAAGGAATTTCGGACCAGGAGTTTGAAAAATCGCTGTCAATCGTAAAACCATTACCACAAACTTAATCAAACAGATAACACTATCACTAACACTGAGCTAACTTGAAACTGGATAACAACATGTAATGCAAGTAAAAAAAAAACTAAAATACAATTATCACAGAATTTCATTTTCTTATCAACTTTAATACAACCCGTCATTAAAAGTGGGAGAACAAGAGAATACTCAGGTAAGATATAGACTGGCATAAAGCAACCCAATCCAGTCCACTTCCCTATTTGAAAACTCATCCCCACTAAGATCAATCAAGGCCAGATGTTTACATATTATAGTATATAGTGTACAAAATGTTACAAAACTGCATTTTGTGTTGCTGACTTCGATAAACAGTGATCTTTCTAATGAGGACACAAAATATGTCTAAACTGAACTTGTATTCAAGATTAGAATTATTTAGTTACAAAACATTTTGTTTGATAAATCAAACGAGTACACAAACACATACACTTTGAGTTATTTTAATACTTATTACACCCTAGCAATTAAATTAAATGGCCTGGGTAAAATAAAGATAAATATTATTGAGTATTGTGATAATAAAACAATTCTCCAAAATTGGCATTTAAGTAATACAAAAATAAACTGATTGCACCCAGATAACATTGTTTGTAACTTACTTGTCTAGTTATGTGGGTCTCGGTTTCAGATTCCTTCGCTTTCTTTCCTTCTCCTTTATCCATTATAGTTTCTTCATTAGAAGTTTCTAATTTTTCGTTTTGTTTATAAAAAATACGTGATAGAGCTCCCCACATTAACAATATTCGTGTAATTAATCATTTCAGTTATCAAAAGCACTACTGATTATAGGGAAAACTTTCCTAACTACAAACCAGACACAAAATTAACGTTGTCAAAATAATTTCCGAACGTAAGAGATTTCGCTACCCGAAAACATTTAAATATTATTTCTAATCGAATTGTTTAAACAAAAGACATATGAAACAAAACGTTGAAATGGGAATTGATAAAAAGGACCTGTTCTGTCCTCAAAGAGAGATGATAAGCAAGTCTTAATAGGTGAGAATGTTCAACTTCACAACACTCAATGTGATTCATGTTTTCATATCAACTGTAGCGAAAGATGACGGAATAACTATTAACACATATTACTATTTTCAATAGACAATCACAATCCGGCATTGCTATCCCATAATGCCTGACATGCCTAACCTGTGTGTCTAACCTTAATCATAACATCTGCTTAAGAAAGGAATACACCAGTAGCAAATTAAGGTCAAATTTATTAAATCCTTAGATTTCCTGGATTTATGAGATAAGGATAAAAAAAAGCAATTAATATATTGCCGTTAAACTTTTCGTATGGTTTTTAACATATTTCGTTTTAAAACTAGACAAAATCTCTTATCAAAACGAAACCCCTATTCATATTTTTATGAAAATGAAAAGAAATTATAATAATATCAATATAATAAAGAGGGTTTCCTACGGTTTAGCGGTTAGTAGTAACATATTTGTGAATTAATGCTTCTGAATTCCAAGTGGACATTGAGTTTTATTATTTTATCCCGTAAATAAAAATAGGTGGTTCCCTAAGTAATAGAACAGTGGCCTAGCTAATGCTCATGCCTCAATTTTCAAGGGCCACTCCCATAGGACAAGCTAATGTCTCAACATGCGCATTTGCTATTCCCCTATCAATTGGCCGAACTAGTCATAAGGTTATAAAAATTCAATTAAAAGGACAATCTATAAACTAGTTAGTAAACTTTGGGACAGTAACTGCCTAGATTGGATTCCCACCCGGGAGACCCGATTTTATCATCTTAAACTTCCACGGAATATACGCTCAGCATTCCCACCCCCTGGATAGGAAAGGGTCGAAGCATTGGTACAGGCAGCCCTTCGGGGTAGAACCAGACATCTCTTTACTGGTTGATTCCAAGGATCAATAGCCTCGTCATTTAATTATTCACTATTACAAAAAATAAAACCCATGAAGCGTAGTGCCCATTTAACGGCCTTGTATGCTCCCATAGTCTGTGGCACCGAGGTACCAGTGTGGTTGGTACTAGGTGCTTCCTCTCAACCTTAAATACTATTCTCTTAACCCAATTCAGTATTAAAAATATTTTAAAAAATAATGAAATAAATACCAACTAATTTTTTTTTTTTTACATAAATAATGAACAAATTGGCGTATTTTGAAATGCGTGTAAACTAAACAAAGATGGTACAAAGTCGCAATATGCTCAAAAAGTTACCAAGTGATTGTGAAAAACTGTACCGTATTGTTTCTCAAAATTACAAATTTATTTTTTGAACCATCCTAGTCATCAGATACTTGCCAGTCACATCGTGTTGTAATTTACATAGTTACATCGTGTGTGAAACCATTGTACAAAACACCTCAATATTGTTCCTCTACCTTCATAGAATACTGCTTTGTGGAGCCTTTGTAGATTTTTCTTTCAAATATGTGCAAAGCTGTTTCATCATCCGAAACTCGGTTCCATGAAACAAAACTAGGTGTATTAGCGTCGTTTCCTTTTTCGTTGCTTTTAGTCTATCTGTAGCCCAAAATAACAACCTTTGCAGCTAGTATCCTTCTCTTGACCTCTGGCTATATTTTGGTATTGGGACTTCCCTCGGTACAAAGCTAAGACAAAAGACAGTAACACACAAATAAATCAGATATTCCCGAAGCCAACAAAATGTATACAATAATAAATAAATTTCGTGTTTATCTTAGCGGTGGTTTTATTGCCGGTAGTGGCTTATCTTTTATTTCAATAGTTTGTTTTTTAAAGTTATGTTTGTATATTTTAAATGAGAATTTATCTCATAAGTCACAGTTAATGAAAAAAATTTAACTAGTAATAGAACTTTTATTTATTTCTTTAAACAACACATAATATTTACAATGGCTGAAAAAATTGTCACTAATAAATTATATGACTAGAAGAGGAGGTATTGATATTGACAGCACTGCTGGGGTGTGTGACATAAGTTGCTTTAAAAAAAAAAAACTTAGAAAATACCAATATTTTTAATACATTTTCACGCGGGAATTATTTTTTTGTGGTTCTTACTGCATTTTCCATTTCAGTCCTAAATTTATCGAGATGAGATTCTTCAACTCTCTAGCAATAAATTAATTTAAGGAGAAAAGCATAAAATTTGCCTGAAAATGTAGAGTTAATTAAAATATCAACAGTTCAAAAGATTCAGATTATTATCTTTCGTCATCACTAATTTGAACTCGGTCGGAAGTCGGTTTTGTTTACGTATTCTAGCCTAGTCAGTATTTCTGTCTGGCTAATAATTGTAAAATTAATGGGATTGCATAAGAAAACTGGTAATAAATTTATATATTTTTTTTTGTTGGTAATATAACAAAAATCATGATGCCTCTGGAAACCCATTAGTCGGCTTCACCGTGACTATTATGTCTATTCTGCACCCGGTTCTTCAGAAATTTTAATTTCACTGAAATGATATTTCCCTCCTCCTAATCATGAGAAAAATCGTTTATGAACTTCTCTTAACGTTTAATAGATTTCCTCGACCTTCTAATACCCCCCCTCCCCAACCAGTTTGATGGAGTGTCAACGTGAAAACTGACAAGTCCTCCTCTCATGTCATCTCCCTCACTCATACTATCCGTCAGTTTTGCTTTTCAACCAAACCAATCCTGTTGAACCCCAGGCCAAGTATCTAGGACTTCTACTAGACAAACGACTCACTTGGGGCCCCCACATCACAAACATGCAAACTCCAAGAATATTTAAACTAGTTCTTTGGCTCTTGGACAAAAATAACAAGAGATTGATTTACCATACTCCAACCTACTTGTCCTACGGAATAGAAGACTGAGGGAGTTCCAATCCCTCCAACATGTTTTGCATCCAATCCCTGTAATCCAGAATCATTCGCAAGATAGCCAATGCTCCCTTCTTTGGCCAATGTTCCCCTTGATCTCAACATTCCATTCATTCTAACTCCCTATCATAACTTCCATTTTCACCTCCCTGGCCATCCTAATACATATGATAATCTTCTATACTCCCATCACACCACCGGCGACCTAGAACGATAAGGTGGAGGGAGGTGCTCTAGTATTCTCTTCCAAATCAACTAGTGTTTTGTCAACAGTGATCTATCAGTAGTGAAGTGACAAGTTAAGTGGTTTTAGCTAATGAGCCTTTTCCCTTAAAAATAACGAGGCGTTCAAACCAGAAATCCAATGTACTGCTTAAAATACTTTCTATTGATCGCATGTAATAATTTAAATATAATGTATTTAAATGCCTTTCAGGAGGTCTTTTTTCAATCATTATTGATACAATTCAAAATAAACTTGTGATTATAATACCTTTAATGTCAAAAAATAAGCAGTTAATTTTATTGATTTTTTTTTTTTAACAGGATTAAAAATTTGGGCCAATGTAAACAAATTATCAAAAGACAACAGTAGCTGACCAATTGACAATAATTGGCCGAATCAGCCCTTAAATCCTATTTATATAGAAATGTAAACAAAAATTTTACTTCTTGATTGTTTTTAGAGGGTGTAAATCTCCAGAAACTCAAGCGTGGTTAATTGCTCTTTGCAATTTACTCCATGGCCACCGGCGGGGATGTTTGTTTACAACTGGAAGTTGTATTAGTTAACCTGCACCGCTGCAAGATTTGAAGGCTCAGTGGTTGAACATTTTTCAAAATGCTTAAAATTTTATTGTGCCATATTTATTTTTTTAGTTTAATATATGTCACTCTAGCTAGGCTTTCAGGATTATATATTGATAATGGAATTGATCAAACTGTGGTTCAGAGAGTTATGACTTCCACTGAGAAACAAGAGATTCAAGAAGAAATCCTCGACTTATTAGGGTTGCCCCACAGGCCAAAACCTCAGAAATTGGGAATGCATCCAACTATTAGAAGTTCAGCTCCCAAATTTCTGATAAATGTGTACAAATCACTTTCAAATAACTCTCCAAGGACAACTCGAAGTGAATTTAATTTAAGTGATAAAGATTTACGATCCATAGATGAAAGTGACATTATAATAAGCTTTGCTAGTCATCGTAAGTAAATGTTATGTAACCTTTAATTTATTCTTAGGTCATTTGCTATGCAATTTTTTTTTGTATAATCATGATTTTAACAAACTCTAGGCAAAGTCTTATTGTGGATAGTCTATACAACATCTATATTAAGTATTCACAATATCTCCTGCAGACATTATTTTTAGATAACATCACACACACACACACATACAGCCCAGGAACCCCAAATCCCTTTACAGGAATTAGCATGAAAGTTACAGATGCTCAGGACAAGTGCGACTAAAACTGTCCAGTTAAATCTCTGTGGGTGATTGTAAGATGGCTTCACGGGATAGAATGAGATCTTTAATTTGATATCCTGCATAGATAAAAATTTATTTTTATTACCAAGTGACTACTGACACTTGTTTCATGTGTATTTTCAACGTTGTCAGGTATTTGTATTGCATGTTGGAATACATACCCCTGCAATATATGAGCTAGTGTAAGTTCTATATATGTAGACAAAATAAAATATGTAGAAAGATCTTATCTTTATTGCTGTGAGAAAATAAGTTTACATATACTCAATTTCAAATTTATTCCCTGGGGCTATTGAAATATTTTTAGTACAGCTATTATAGTTTAATTCTACGAAATAGCATGTAATCAATAAATCTCATGTAACCAGCTGCCTTATTTTTGGGGAACCAAATATTGCTGGTAATTCTTGTTGCTAAACAAATTTCAGAGTTTCCAACTAGTGAACATGATTTTAATCACTTGAAAGATTGTTTTTTTGTAGAAGGCGCTTAATCATAGTTACCCTTAACACGATTTTTTCATCAATCTATGTTATATTTAATCATCATTATGATCATATGCCTGACTAGATGCTGTCAAACTGACATTTCATGAAAATCTCACTGGTTGATGGGTAGCTAAGCTCAGGAGCTAACTCGTCCACATTTGTCACCTTATATCATGTGTATAAAGGCATCAAATCTTGTTAGCCATATCAGTATGAATACACAGTATATTTCACAGCATATTAGCTTACTGATTTGGAGAAAATATAAAACCTTGATTATAAGTGTATGATGCACTTACGTGTATAAAATATGATCACGTCTATATTGTGTGGTGACAGAGCATCATAGATCAAACCTTACGATATATAAAATATTCTTAATTTCATAAATGAACACTAAATATAATAGTATTCATTTTTTGTATCCATGATGTGTGGGGGAGGTATGTTGTAATACAACTGAATAAAGCCTTTCAAGGGAGAGTCTTGTGGTTGCTAGGGCAAGAAATATATAAACACCCCCCTTAGATTGAACAAGAACTAGGCTGGGGGTAATAATCCTTTATGCAATATGTATAAAAGTATGAACCCCTGCCAGTTCTGGGGACCACCACAAGTCTCCAAGTCGTATTTCACCAGCTCCTGACAAATAGCTGACCCCTTCCTGCTCCTCATGGCTTTAAATCGTTATATTTATAAATAATTTGCATACTTATTTAGTCCAGAAAGTCGGCTTCAGCCAAATATATAGCTCATGTTTTGTTGATTGGCTAAGTTATATAGTTGTAACAATCTACTGATTACTAAGTAATATCTTCTGCTGGGCTGTTGAAAATAATTTATCTGATGTAAACATCATACACAACTTTATGATATTGTCATAGTTATTCCTAATCTTGACAAAAATCACTCGTATTTACATAAATATGTTCCAGACAAAGTATAATTCATTGTAACACACAAACAGTAATCAACAGCAGTATCATCTTCAATCCCAGAATGACCTCTATTTCAAATACATTACATCGTTTTAGCAAATTAACTCATTTTTCTTAATATTTATAAGAATTTGGGCTAAGATAGTGGATATTCTGGAGTTTAATGCTTCCTGTAAAGCTGTTTATTTGTATTTATTAATTTAGAAAAAACTTAAGGTAGTATAATTAGTTTCTTTACATTTTTTTTTTTTTCAGTAAAAAGCTGCTGCACTAACTCCACGGCTTTACACCCATCTGTGAATATAGAACAGCAATTTATAAAATTAATTCTTTAATTAAACTATTTCTTTATCAAAATACAGAACAAATCATATTTATCGTTATGTTTACTAACAAATTTAAATAAACTTTATTAAATTCTGACACGTAGGCTCGAACTGTTTTCGAAGATAAATAGATACTTACTGTGTTTATAAAAATATTGGATTGCAATTCGTATTAAGTGACAGAGTGAAATTCAGGCACATAAGTAGTGAATAACATTCTCTGGCCACTAGAATAATTAATTTAGAAAATATGCTATTGATCAGAGACATACTTTTTAATACGAACCCGGTCCTTAACATGTACCTGCCTAATTAGGCAGTACCACTTGTAGTAGTGGTTCTCCAAGCTCTACCACTATATTGTTGATTTAAGTATTGTGGAGTAGTCCAAATCTTACTGGAATATACTTATATCGAACTTTGAGCTAGATTTTGAAGCTTGACCGTTAAAAATGACTGAGTGAATAGTTGCCTTTTATAACTGAAAACAAATCTAGGGGATCTGCTCCACTGACGACATATGAACATTTGCTTATTAGTTATATTACCAGAGAATAAAGTAACATATCTGATAGAGTTAAAATTTCTACTAGATATTTAATGATAGATCATATAAAAATAAATAAATATATTTATATACTAATCACATTAACGGTTGGTTTTCGCAGATACCTATAATTAATTAGTTAATACTCGAGGCTCTAAGGTCTGCCACTTCATTTCTGAGGGTTAAACTAAGAGAGCCCATCTCTGTTTTTTTTACGCAATCTTAAATATTTTAAATTAAATTTTACTGCTTGCTAATTGAAAAGAATATTTTACTTTCATGTAAAGTCTGGCCCAATGCAGTCCCTTGCAATTCTAGCATTGTTTTAGAAAAACTTCATCAAAATTGTCAGGTATTTTGTAATGCAGATGTTTTTACCTTTTCTAAATAATGGCCCATTTCTACAAGTAAAATTAACAAAGCCTGTATGAAGTTGTGATAAGAAAGGTCATGGAGGGACTCCCTATAAGACTTTATAGCAGAAAACAAAGTTGTATATTAAATAATTTGTTTTGTTATGAGGTGTCAAAAAATGGAGAATTCAAATTAATGAAAGCAAAATTTCATATATATCCTTACACTTAACATCTTCTCCATACGTTAGTCAGAGCAAAACAGTGATACCAAATGGAGACTATCAATTACATTGGTTCAATGGAATGCTCACATAGACAATAACTAAATAAATATTACATGCTCTTTCAAAAATTAAAATATTTCTCTATTCTAATCCTGAATAAAATTAGTGAATAGACATTATATGTTTCAAATTACATGTAGTTCTTTTCCTTCCAAATGTCATTTAAATCAAGTACGGCAGGTTCAATGAATTGATTTTTGAACATGAGACTCCTGTTATGTCTATATTCTTCCATTATCCCCCAATGGCCCAGAGTGCCAACAGCGAAAAGTAAATGTCTTCATGACTTATTCGAAATACATAATCCTAATTCTTCTTAAGGTTTTTATTTTAATAAATTTCTTTTTTTCTTTCACTTTCAATTTTCGCGAAAGTCCACTAAGCAGTGTGGTTATTAATTAGTCAAAACTAACTCAGCATATCACATGTGTACCTTAGAGTACAATGTGTAATTACTTTAATAAAGGATCATTAAATATCTAATTGAATGAATTTATTAATTTAATGAGTACCTTTATTTAGCTTCAGGTTTTTCTTTTCTTTTTTTAGATCTGGAGCTGAGTTTTAACTTAACTGAGTTTTTAAAGTATCTCTAAGACCTGTTCTAGATCGGATTATGTTACAGGATTTTTTCAGGGATCTTCTGCCTTTTTGCTCATCAATATTTATTCACTGAAGAGGCTTGGTATAACTTGTTCTCTATAAATTAACTGCCTGACACATCAGCCATTTTTCAATATCCTTTTAGTAGTGATAGCTTTCCCTACAGTACCAGCTCGATAAGATTATCCTTCTAAACCACCCCATACTTGTCTTATGCTATCCTATGCATTTTTTAATGCATGACTTGATATCTATTGTGCATTTAACTGTTTTCTTTGCCTTGTTTATTATTGTGAAGTAGATAATTTGATTAGCATGGTGAGGCTATATTAAAAGAATTTTGTTTTTTATGACAATTTTATGAGTAGTTAGCAGTAATTTTTTGATTAAAAATAAAAAGGGCATTAAAAATGTTTGTAGTAAAGAGAAAGAATAAATTTGATAAGGAATGTAATTAGTTATAAATAATTTCATGAATTGTGCAAATCTTATCATTCATTTGCTGTTTAAGCACTTTGTGAGACATGTCTGTTTCAGTGGGTGAATGGTTACTTAGCTCTACATCCATGATTATAATTGGAATTCTCTAAAAGCTTAACATAGTTAATGCTCATAAAATAATTTAATTTGATGTTTGCTCCTTAAAACCTGGACAAATTATGTGACAGACTTTGCCCCAGTCTATAAAATTAATTCGACAACATGGTACCTTTAAGATAGGGTAATTTAGATGTGAAAACTCGGCGTAGTTGAAGTTCTCACATCTGTTGTTATGGTGTAAGGCTATGTGTTTTGTACAGGGTTACTGGGAGAATTTAACAATTTCAGCCTTATATTGTTCCATCCCCCTACTGAATAGAAAAAAGAAAAGGAAAGAAGTAGGTAAGTATTAATGTAACTTTCTTGATGGTCATTTGATCATTGAACAAAAGTTCACCCTCCGAATTCTTTTGGAAAGATCAAAACAGTACCAGATCAATTCCCATCATGTATAGACCAAGGTTATGATTCCTCAAACAGACATGAAGCATACAATGTGCTGATAAAGATAAGAATTCCCTCCGAAGTAGCTCATTTCGTTATAATGCACAGAGAGTCGCTGAGATATTTTAATACAAGGACAAGAGGGCATCCTGCTAAGCTTTGAATTGAATGGCTAAAGAAATCAATAATGAACCACGTAATTAAGACAGAAGGCACAATCGGGTATTTGTTAACAATATCGATTATTAGTGACTGGTAATGTGTGAAATGAAAGAACAATAGCTTGTTCTGAGTCAAATAATTTGAAAGGACTAAACCTAGGCAAAAATGTGATTGTTTCGTTCATCGTAAGGTTTTTCAGGTGGACTGCTCGAAAATGTTTATATTCCTTAACCCTCTTGAGGCTTCGACCGGTCTTGCTTTAATACTAAACAATACCTAAAATATGTTAATTTTTTAAATTGTTTTGTTATTGTATCAGCTAATCCTATAGCTTTTAAATCCACTGTTATCTCTTATTGTTTTATATATATATATTTTCGTTTATATAATATAGTTTGCCTTCTGTTCAAACCCCTATAATAGATTCATTTGAAAATCACATAATAAATGTTTAATTGGTCCAACTTTGAATGTTTCTTGCATATATTCATTCCTGGTTTTTCCATTTCCAGGCGAGCCTTCTTCATTAAATGGTATAAAAAATGGGTTTCGTTTAAAGTTTGATGTCAATAAAGTTTCCGCAGATCAAGCAGTTGTTGGCGCAGTACTGAGACTTTATCAGTCAGCGAATTATTCTATACGAAGAAAAAATTATTTTGTCAATATTTATTTCATTGAGGAAGATGAGAACGGGTAAATATAGAACATCACATTAATTTTATCTTGTATATATAAACAATTTAACTCTTAGATGTAAAATACATATAATCTAACATTACATCTAGAACCCTTCAATTTTTTGGAAATCAATAATTTTTATATTTTCTGATTTGTATAACACTATGTGGCAACATATAATCATTACTACAAATAGATTTATAGTTGCCATTTATTTTAGCGAAGAGAAATTGAAATTAGTTGATTTAACTTCTACTTCATCTGGATATGAAGGATGGCTGAAATTTAATATGACTGCTGTTTTAACATTATGGACTATTATTCCTCGTTCCAATAAGGGGCTGTATGTTTCGTTCGTCCCTCAAGCTAGAGAAGGTATATATATTATATCTTTATAAGTATGCATTTGTTGCCTATTTAAATGTCAGTTAATGTTACTGAAGTATGGTGAAAATGAAGTTTTTATTTAATGTTCCCGCCCTCAGTAAAATTTAAAATAGATTAATGAAATTCAATTTCCTATTTTACCCTAAGGCAGTTTAAAAGTTTGTGTATAATTGTTCTAAATATGCAGTCATTTTGTACATTTATCAGCTCATTATTTACCTTTGATTTCATGGGTGAAATAACCAAAAATACTTTTCACACATAAATTCGTAGAGATCTACAACTTCCATCGCACTTTACATGGTTCAATTTAGATAAAATATGTTTATGTCTATGCCTATAAAAATGTCTAATAAATGATTTTTCACATTATTAGGGATAAAATGAGTTAATTTATAAAAGACACTATTTTAATGGAATTTTCTAATTAATAAAATGTGTTTATTCTTTTAAATTTCATAGTTGTGAATTTAGATTTTAGTGGATGTCGTAAATGGTATATCGGCTTGGGTTGATAAAAGAGATTTTCTTCAAATTTGTTTATGGACCTCATTTCGATATACTGCGTACATTTCCACCTGTTCCTTGAATAAGATGGTCAGTTCCCCAATATGTGAAAACAGTGAACATGTTTTAACCATCTTGTATGGACCTGATATAGACGCACATAGTGTGTTAAAAAGTCATCCGCAATAAATTTGATGAAAATCGTAACTAATCTTTCTTTCATCAATCTAAGCAGATATCAACAAACGAAGAAATTTTATATTTCACCTTTCCATTCTTCTTAATTAGTTATATGTCAGTGAAATGTTATAGAATTTGTTCAAGGGGAAGAAAATTCCATTGAAGATAGCGATGAGATACATCTTATGGAAGAACAAGAAAAGGAAGCTTTTATGGTAGCTTTTCTTAAAGGACCTGTAACAAATGCAAAAAGTCATGGGAGAGTTAAGAGGCAAACGAGGCACAGAAAAAAAAAGGCAGACCATCACAGTGAAAGCCCTTATTCTCGCAATCCTTTCCATGGTGAGATTTTTATTTTCCTATTGATATGATGACTTAATCCAAATTATGTTTGTATCCTATAGTCCTTCCAGGAATTGAAATGAATATCATTTAAGAAAAAAAATGTTTAATGGTAAGCAGCGTGAATTTATTGCAAATACAAACAAGATTTCTTTAATTTATAACAAAAATTTTGGCTTACATAAATTATCTTTGTGATAGGTATTCTTTTTTTATTTTAATGCAAATAATGCATCAACATAAGGAGGTTGAAGGTATATAAATATAATGAAAAATATATTCGTTAAATAAAAAAAAATAGACAGGGTCAGGATTTATTTTTAACTAATAATTATTATTATTTACACCACTGGTATTACATTGTGTATCACTAATAATAATATAGTTCTAATATATGTTAAATGAAAGACTAAAAGCAATTAATTAATGTTCAATCACAATTTACGTGAATACTAGGTGGTTACTTATTCCTGAAAAAAAAGGAACTGAGTGAACGAGCATGTGCAGCCGAAAAAATTGATGATTGCCCTGGAATTAAGTTTTAAGTTTGTTTCAAATTCTTCTCCAGTGAAGCACCGTCCTCTAGGGTGTGATGAAGAAACTTAACATTTGATTAAGAGCCATTTAATCTCAAACATGATCCCTTCAGTGATATCAAGGCTCTTCGGATGCCACCTTGTAACGTGTTAAAAGAATTTATGGCCAAGATCAGAACTTCAAGACCTCGTAGAAAATTTATTATTAAAGAAAATAATCATTTTTAATGATATAATGTTAGCCATAGGACACGATTATAAATTTGGGCTTCCCTCTCTGCACCTGGTGTCTAGTTCCTTAGTCCGATGTCAGTATACTGACAGCAGGAGCTTGGGAGTGTGTGACATGGTTCTAATTTCATTAGCTCCTTCTTCCAGACCTAAAAGCAATTAATTTGTATACTTCTTTTATTTTATAAACAACAGTTAATTGAACATATTAATAAAAATGTAGGTTTAATAATGATATTTCTTGTTGATTTTCTAGATCCAGCAGGTTTGTGGGCTCATTCTCAAAAAAGTTGTCAAATTCAGAATCTTTATGTTAGCTTCAAAGATCTCAAATGGCAGGTGAGTTACTTTTTTTTTATTATGTATTTTAGGTTAGGGCTCTTGTGTTGTGTAGTTAGTATGGCTTCATAATGAGATATATTAAGATTTGCAATAAAAATGTAATTGTAATTAATACTGCTTACCCCCTTCCCAATATAATTATTTCATCTGGACAGTCTTACCGGCTTTCGCACATGCTAACTTCACCCAATCTGTTGCTGCGTCTGAAACTGATGATCTATAAATGTGTCCTCCGGCCAGCTCTGGTGTACGGTGCCCCGCTATTTACACACTTGACTGACAAAACATCCAGACGTCTCCTACAGTTTCATAATTGGATCATGCAAAAAGTGGTCCGACATACCTCTCTCGATAGGTTGAAGAACGCCGACCTGCAGGTCTTAATGAACTTGGTGCAGAACTTAATGAAAGGGTGCACCCTTTGCTTGGTGTGCCGTCGGTGGGTGAGTTCATCCGCCGGAGACACATCAAGTTTTTTGACGCGTTGCAGCTCCTAACCAACCCAGTGTTTACCACTATGACCCCACCACCCTCCCGCATCGATGGCAACAGACTGTCAGGGGAAAATTAGGTTAAGAATTAGTATGTAAGTTAGTTTTAAGTTTTTGATCAAAAAGGTGAGCCCCATCACCTTATAGAGTCTTATCAATGAAGTCGAGTATATTGTGTATCATTGTACTTTTATTAATTATATAACTTTTATAAAAAAACAACCGAACATGTATATAATGTAGCGACGCTATAGGAAATATAAAACTAATATGTGAATAGATTCGAACGAGAATCTATAATGAATCATCTTGTCATTTTTAAGGGGATAGAAAAATAAAAGTCTGTGTTATCAAACCAAGGATTATATCCAAAGGATTGATAATAAACAATTGTTCTAATTAACAGTAGTAACGGTAAGACATTCACTCAATTATATGACAGTTGACTTATTTATCCTGACCCGTGAGCTAGCTACTTTCCTAATGGATCTACTATAATCGCAATGTACCAAAATAATATATAAATATAAGAACAGATGTAGAAAATTAACTAACACAACAAATGAATAAAGTGGAAAAAAAAATAAACATCACATCTATGCTCCAATGACTTTTTGTCATACATACATTTTGCTGTGGTATTCACTTGCAATGATATGTATTTATTTATTTTTTTTAGGACTGGATAATTGCTCCTGATGGATATGGCGCATTTTATTGTAGCGGAGAATGTAACTTCCCCCTCAATGCACATATGAATGCTACAAATCATGCTATTGTCCAGACTTTAGTACACCTGATGAATCCACTTCAAGTTCCTAAACCTTGCTGTGCACCAACCAAACTGACTCCGATTTCAGTTTTATACTTTTTAGACGAATCTAATGTAATTTTAAAGAAATATAAAAATATGGTAGTCAAGAGTTGTGGATGTCATTAGATTATATGTTTTGAACAGTGTTTGGATAATTTTTTTTTTACTTACATCAATGTTATTTCTAATAATCATGTTATGTTATACAATTCTAACTTATTAAGTAAATTTTACTTTAAAATGATTTGTTAAATGCAACCAATATTTGTATTTGAAAGTTAATTATTATGTAAAAATGTTCGTTAATCAAAACTGGGAAAGCTGTAAACAATTGTGTTACCCATCAGTTAATGATATTATTTATTTATTGAGATTAATGTTTAAAGATCATATTTTTTTACTTTCTATTGAAATATGCTATATTATTTTTCATTGACAATGGCTTTATTGTAATTAATCTCCAATCAAATTTTATTAAGAAAATTAATAGCAATAAATCTTTTTGATTTGTAACTATTGTTATTCTTTTCAATGCACTTTCCATTGTTTAAGAGCCTATTTATTTATTATCTACACGTGATAAGGTTTTTATAAAAAAGAGTCATGGATCAAAGTGACTAATTCTCTTAAAATTAAAACATTTAGTTGTTGCTAAAATTTATATTATAGATATGATGTTTGTTTATTTACCGGCACGAGCTAAAAATAGTTTTAAGTGGTGACCCTTCCTTATATCAAAGGCCTTGATTTGTATGCATATGTTGTGTATATTTTAAATAATTTGATTTAATTTTTGTTCGAAAGGTGCAAAAAAAAATTTTTAAGTTAGGTGTTTATATTAAATAAGAAATTATTTTTGAATTTAAATAAAGTAAAAGTAATATTAGATAACACAATGAGGTATTTATTGGCTTTGATGTAGGCTCTAAGAACACTTTTTGTTTACATCGGAAGTACTTTTCGGAAAATTACCAATGAGGGGGGTCCCACCTCTCCAGAATCATTTTTCTATTAAGTTTATCTTGTTTATAGAATCATTACTCATCAGAACCTTGCCAAAAAGCAAGTCTTATTTTTGTTCAAAATTGAACGTTTGCGTTGCGTTGTTTAACACATGCGATAAAATCTTTTGAGTGAAGAGCCCTTCGTCTTGCATTTGCATTCAAATGATCAATAATATCCAAAAGTCTTATTTATATCTATATAAAAGAATTTCTTTGTATGTGCCTTCGATATGACCATATGATGGACCGGGACCAAATACAGAAAATTATCTAATAGCATAAATAAAAGCTAATGTAGTACTGTCAAAATGTTTAGTTGACAACGTTCCTCGTCTGGGGGTTTTATTGCCAATCCACATACCAAAGAAGTCAGTTATAGTACATCACAAGACTGTCTTCAGCGACTTTTTCCACTTAACACTATTCTAAATCAGATGTTTATTCTTCCAATATTCTTTTTCATGTTGTTCTGCTTCTGCCCCCCCCCTTTTCTACATTTTATCATATTCCCAATTCAACACTATCGTTCTTATCGTCTACCATCCTAAGAATGTATTAAGTAATATTAATTTGTTGTTTCTTGCCAAAAACCCATTTCTATTGCTAAGAACTTTTGCTTTTGTACAAAGAAGATTCAAATCTCACAACATGGGTTGTTATAGTTGTATAATCTCAGTTTATTTCTATTCAATAAGAAAACTGATTCTTTATTGCCTTCCACTTTTCCCATTAGACAAAATGGTAAATTCGGCATGTAGTTGTGAGCTCTGATTTAATAAGGAAATATTGTAATTGTATTTTATATGGTTAGAGCTGGCTGTGGAAGGATATAAACCGTATAACAAATCTTCCATCTCTCCACAATATCATTTATTTAACAAAAACGTTATTGTTCAGGTTCAGAGAGACAGGAGATTTTTTAGTTAGTTGTAAATTTGCTAGTTTTTGTGGGCATTGAATAATGTTAAGTACATATCATAAGATTATTATATTACAATGAAAAAAATAAATTAAGGTTAAATAATAGATTTTAATTTTATCAGAGGGTGCCACTAAGAGTTGTTGAAGTACTTAACTTTAGATTTAAAAAATAGTTTTGGCGAATAAGATTTTCAATTTTATCATGAATGGGTTCCTTTAAGAATCCAACTATCAGCAAGATGTATCATAAATGTCAATTCTGGCTGATGTTCTCTCTATAGCACATATGAAGAGAAATTAACTAAACTATCTAATAGCTGTCGAAGCACAGAACAAATTCCTGGCTTTTGCTAAGTACTATAGTCCACTTGACTTCAAAAGGGGAAAAGAGCTATTTACTCCTATAAAGAAGTAGTATAACTAGTCTAGAAAAGCAAAGCAACAGTTGCTAAATTAATCTTTGCACCAACCACGTATCAACTATAAAAGATATCTTGTCATTTGAGGCTTTGTCTATTTCAGAGAATTTGGAGATAATTTAGTTGAACATTTAGATCGTTTCCCAAGCAGCTGTGCCGTTTTGAATGAAAACCCACATAATCCTTTCTTCTACCATCTGCTGTGATGTGAGGGTCCCATTACAAAACTTGGACCTTAGTTCTTAATCTAAATTATGTTCGGAAGATACTCTTGAACAACACCCCCAAGATACCAATCTTTCAACACCTCCATCTTATTAGTGATGTCCCTTTTTAACAGAATTAAAGAACCCTGCCCACTACATTTATCCTCTCCTTAATCTCTCAGACTGCAAGCTCAATAAAGTGCTCCCAAGAATTGAAGCCGGTTTTAATTTTCTCAATTGATTATTATTATCCTCCTAGCATGTTTCTGTATCCTAAATGGTACAGTTGTTTTAGTAGCTTAAGTCTAGAAAGGGTGGTGTTGAAGAGGATAAGGTCAATCTCTGCTAATACAAACTGTATGTACGAGACATGATGGCTGGTAGTAATCACCATTAAGGTCCTAATTGAAACTTCGAAGCTCAGATAACAAGCCTCATTGTTATCAAAGACAAGGCTTGGCAAGCATCCTACAAAATATTTAAACTGTATGATGCATAATAACAATAATCAAGCATAATTTAGAACCTCCGCCCCAAAAAACAAAGTGAATAAAATGTAAACTACAGCACTTCAAAAGTCTTTATCATTGCAAAACATGGAGAGAAAAACGTACAATAGTAAATAAAAGAGCCGTTTCTTAACCAACAGGTATCCACCACCTATTACGTAGGTGGTATCAGTTTCTTTATGGAATAAAAAATAACAAATGGTACTTAGTGATATTGCCATGCAACACCACAAGAGCTATTCACACTCCTTGGCCTCAGACTGAGATAGGACATATCCTAGACATGTTCTAGACAGCTAGAACAATAGAGTCCTAAGGGTGGGTCCAGGTAAGACAATTTCAGGGAAGTTAGGAGGGGTTGGGGTTGAAGGGGCTACTTCAGCCCCAAAAGTGAAAGCTGTCCAACTTTCCCTTTCTTCGTTTCCCGGAAGACATGGACTAGTTCCCAGAAGTAAGGCTTATGAACGCTTCAAATTATAATTACTTAGCAATGAATATTAAATTGAATAATTTGACTAACGGTATTTTCTTATTTGAGAAGTTATTTTTAGTCACTATGATTAGAAATAAATGGTAACTTAAAAATAATCCGCTTTTCCATTATTAAACTAGTTTGCATAACGACGATAAACAAAACTCAATGGCACATGTTTTATTCCTTAGACTCTAAAAGGCTAATATTTAGATTCCCGTATCTTTATAGACCAAGAATAAATTACAAGTTGTAATAATACATTAAAGTATCTTTGAATAATCCTTACAGTTATCACATTCAATTGTTTAGTAATAATAGTCTTATTGAAGTGCCCCCCCCCCCATAGTTACGCAACAATTAACATTTATTATGCTAGTAAAATTAATACGTGAAAATAATTATTTTAAATGACTACTATAAATATGTAGTGTAGAGCGCTATTAAAATTATAAATAATGACTAATAATATTAGATTTCGATTTTTTTTTTTTTGATGCCAGGTGTTATATTTTGTGAATAGGGTGGGGCTGGAGTGTGGCAGCAGTGGGAAGCCATTCCTTTATAATTCTTTGCTGATAGCTCCTGGACCTGGAAGGCTCAGAATATCACACTAGTAAGGTATACATTGAAGTACAGTTGAATCATGAGGGAAATTGTTCATCTTCAGGCAGGTCAATGCGGCAACCAAATTGGTGCTAAGGTATTTTATCTTGAATAAAATATATATTGCATAAATTGTATTGACTGGGGTTTTTAATCATGATGATGATATTGCGACATAAATTCTGTCGTTTCTATTAGGACACTTATAATAATTAGATTTATTATTGATTCACGTTCGGTAATACTGTATTTTGTAGAAAGTTTCATATTCGCTACTTAAATGTAAGCGGCTACTAGTTCCTTCGGTACTGTTTAATCGTTATTGTTTCTCCATTGAAATTGTTAATTCGTAGCAAGTTTAGATTATTTATTTTCGTAACGTACATTATTGTAGTATATGACTTTTTTACTTCATAAAATAACGGCTGTTAAGCCGATTTCACGCTTTTTAACGTTCCATTTTGTGACCTGCGCAGCAGCTTGAGTTTACCTCTATCAAACATGGCGTGCCTCGATCCCTAACGGTTTTTTATACTGTTTTACCCAGACATAATTGGAAAATTCTTGTATTCGAGCTGGATTCTGCGGCAATCAGATTAATGCCTCTGTATATTTAAATTACCTTCAATTGTTCGGCATATTAATATGAAAGCCCGCAATAATAATATTATTTCTTTCGCCAAATGGCGTTTTTTTTTCCTTTTTTAATTTCCCTTATTGTAGAATTGATTTTAACATCATCTTTCACAAGATCTACTCAACCGCATCTTTTTTCTACTTTTAAGTCTGCCAATCGTACTTTTCTTAAGTGTCTGATCAATAAAGACCGCTTACATAACTTCTATTCATTAAGTACTTAATTGTAAACAGTTAATAATAAATGTATGTGCTGTTCAATCAGGCTTATTAAATTTTCTTAAATGATTTATAAAAAGACGGAAAAAAGTCTGTATTCAGAAGTGTGGACATATTAAGTAGAAAGTTCCTTTTAGCTCTTATTATCATTCATGTTTTCTGGATTTAATCTTTAAAGAGCCACATATTTTCGTTCCAATGAATCACTATGTTGAAATTAGTAAGATTACTTCATTTCTTCATCCAGTGATGACTCATCTGATGAAAGTGGTCATTACTGTTTGTGACCATTTGTGGTACTTGAGTTGAGCTCATATTTGGCCTTAATGCCTGTTAAGGAACTGTTGTAATACTGGTTTCTTTGATTTTGAATTAGGTCTGCCTTTAACAACGTTTTGATTAATCTTATAAAAGAATATGGCTTCTTGTGCAACTTCATTCAACACTCCATTGCAAACAATAATATTTATAAAAACTGTTTAAATAAACAATTCTTGTTACATTAGTTAAGCTTTTTTTTTCTGTAAATTGTATTAGCCTACATAGGAGTAGTGCTCATCAATGGTTTCTTTCATTTAACTTATTTTCCATTTAAAAAAAAAAAAAATAGAAATTTCTTAGATTTTTTCCTGAGCCCATTTTAAAACCAACCATATATATTTATGGTTTTGTTTTAGTTTTGGGAAATAATCTCAGATGAACATGGAATTGACCCCACTGGATCTTATCATGGCGACTCAGATCTTCAGCTCGAAAGAATAAATGTTTATTATAATGAAGCATCAGGTATAGTTATATCAAGATTTATAACTATTCTTAAATATCTATAGTCTATAACACATTTCACCCTGTACGTAAATATATCTTTCTTTCATAAAGGTCGTTAACATCATAAAAAAAAAGTAATGATAATAGTTAAGATAAGCATTCTCTCCTTTTTTTTCTTTCTACCAATTGCTATCATAATTTTAATAAACAATGATTCTTTTCCTACCAGACTATCATTGAAAAAATTTTGAATGCCTATCCCTTTTATATTAACTTATTTATTCTATTATTAAAGAAACATATTCATTAAATGAAAACTAGCTATTCTCTACTAAAATTTTTTTGTGGGCATAAATGTAGTTAATTACATCAATATGTAATTAAAACTTTTGTAATGTTCATAAATATTAGTGGCAACAGTTACTCTATCCTAAAGAGAAATGAATGCTCGTTTGAATAAATTGAACAAACTTGTCTTAGCTACGCTCAGTGGCTATGTAGGCCAGGGAGGGGATACAGAAACAGTTAGAAGTTACAGTAGCATTACCAAGGGATAGGCTTTTATTTTACAACTATTGTAATTATTAAACAAAAGTTGTAATAATCATGTCTACCTTTTAAAAAAATATATATTATTTTAGTAGCAATTGTCTGTATTATGTTTCTTTTTTTATTCTTATTCATTGGTTAAATATGATCACATATTTTATTTGTGTGGTTGATTTTATCTTTCTAATACATTAGTGGTAGTCTCATTTTTAAGACCACCTCTGCTGTTGCTACCCCAGACAGCTGCATTCTTTTCTTCTGTATCTCCCCCTCCCCTACTCCTCATTGTCGCCTGTGTGAATGGTCCTAGGGCAGGGCCTATGATTTAATAATTTATTTTTTATTAAGAAGACGTTTGATTTATTTAAAACTTGAGTAATATAAATATTTATTCACTGCATTTTAAGTGTGGGGAGGCAAGGAAGCAATAATTTATTTCCTTAGTTAGGGCTGTTATTGTTTGCTTAACTACCATAGAAAAAATAAATACAAGAAAAAAAATGTGTTAACATTGGTTGGTTCATGAAATGGTGATATATGTCTGGATACTGATATTTTAACTATATATTGTAGAATTATTATATTTATGCTATGTAAGCCCAGAAATAAGGGTTAATTACTTATATTTCATTTCATGCTGAAATGTCTCCATTAATTTAGTTTGTAGCTGTAGTTATGGTTTGGGGACATCAAATGATCCAACTTTTGTAGAATCAATTTTATATTAGCTGTGCATATTATATCAGTTTTTGGGTTTTATAATTATTATATGACTTTTATTAACAGTTCTAAGTATATTTATTAACAAATTTTTCCAGTAAAATTGATTTATCTCAAGCTGTGTTTTTCATATTGTGGTCATATGTATATCTCATTTCTAATATATTACATTTTCAACATTTGACATTATCTACAACTTATTTACATTTAAAAAACTTCATATTAGGGTAAGTCATGTTTACTATCTACAAGGCCCAATTTTAAGTTTTCTTTAATTCAAACTTCCTGTAAATTGAGTGACTTTTGTAGTTTTTACAGCAAAAGGAAGTTTTCTAATATTTGTCATTAAGAGAGCTTTTGAATCAAAATTAAATTTATAAATCCTATTTGCTTTTGGTGCCAATAAAAGTATGTGTAAAACTGATTCAACTTCAAATATTAAATACCGGTTGTTTTAAGAATGTTATTGATTAATGCTGTGGGTTTAAGTTGGTAACAGTGGTTGTTCTATTTATAGAAGTCAGAGATAGTGATTGCCTTAGGGGATATGGCTATTAGTCATCTAGTGGGACTGGTTGATGGCGAGTGGGATGGCCATTGCCATGGTTCAGTTACTTTCCCCCCTACATGGCTCTATGTGTGGGGTAATCACCTTGACTGGCCCAACCCCACATATGGTGCTATGGTTGTGGAAGAGGCCTTACTAGCCTTGAGGGGACCGCCCACTACTACTGCACCAATCAACCAGACAAACTATTTCCATTTTTGGGGGCAAGGCTCTCTTTATGTCCTGATAAGGGTTGGCGTTCAGTTATTTCATAACTGTTGTCTATTTAGAATTTAACAAGGTGGTCTTCATCACAAAGCAGTTCCTTAATTTAGTAGGAAGGATGATCTCGCATTACTTGATGTTATGATGTATTCCTCATATTTATAAAATAAAAAAATATTAATTTATTTAATACAATTGTCCTGGCATCATTCTCTCTACTTAATTTGCAGCATACAGGTTCAATCTTAACCAACTAGCTCTGGAAACTTTGATGTCTTTTATTTTTCCATAAATAAAGTTTTTATAATTTACATTCTCTCTGACAATAGATATCCCTTTACTTTTGCTTCACTGTTGGACTCTTTAAGTCATCTTCTTTCTCTAATTTCAAATTATTTTATGCTGCAAAATATTTTTACCGTTATTTTAGCAAATGATTTATATTAAATATGGATGTGTTATTCTTACTATATATACATTTCTTTCTTTCTGTATGAAAGTTTTTAAGCGTCGGCAAAGGCATTGCCTTTACTTAATGCTGTAAAACACAAAATAAGGAAAGTAGTAAATTCTTCAAATGAAAATCAATTGACTTTTTGTTTATTACCACCCCTTACTTCCTGTCCCTTAGGGTTGTACTAATGTTAAGTATGGACTATTATTCTTGGCTATTCTACTTAATGATTGAATTAAATTGAAAAAAAAAATATATGAACTTCAGTCCTTTCATTTTAATGTTAATTGTTGCAAGTTTCAATAAAACTTGTTAAAAATGGAAACTGTTCACAATTTATATCTAATAAGCCAAAGAAAGCCAATTTTTAAATGTATACTAGGTATCATATTATCGTTCATAAAATGTAATTAATGATTTTGTATCGCCTTCACTGCGTAATTTATTGGCTTTTGTTTTGAAGGCGGAAAGTATGTGCCCAGAGCCATCTTGGTCGATCTGGAACCCGGAACCATGGACTCTGTACGATCTGGACCCTTTGGACAAATCTTCCGACCTGACAACTTTGTCTTTGGCCAATCTGGAGCAGGAAACAACTGGGCCAAGGGGCATTATACCGAAGGCGCTGAGCTTGTCGATTCTGTCCTTGACGTTGTTCGTAAAGAGGCTGAATCATGCGACTGCCTGCAGGTATATATGGTCAATTGTTGCTGGTTTAAATAAGTTACATAAATAATTTAATAGCAAACTAATGAATGACTAATTTTTGTTAGGGATTTCAACTTACTCATTCTCTTGGCGGTGGCACTGGATCTGGAATGGGAACACTTCTGATTTCTAAAATCCGTGAAGAATATCCAGACAGAATTATGAACACTTACTCTGTAGTCCCATCACCAAAAGTAAGGACATAATACTTTGGAATACTATATTTTGAGTTAACAAAGTTATGTTCAAGTTTATAACATTTTTTTATTTTAATAGGTCTCCGATACCGTTGTTGAGCCATACAATGCCACCCTTTCAGTCCACCAGTTAGTTGAAAATACAGATGAAACCTATTGTATAGATAATGAAGCCCTCTATGACATCTGCTTCAGGTCTGTGCTAGTTTTTGAAAATTTGATGAAAATAGTGTTATTTTAGGAAATATTCTATATTTTTACTTTAACTTTAGGACTCTGAAGCTTTCCACACCCACATACGGAGATTTGAACCATCTAGTTTCTCTTACAATGTCAGGTGTCACCACTTGTCTTAGGTTAGTAGCAATACTTGCAGGAACTTAATAAATGAATGCTAATATCAAATATCAATTACTGATGTCTATATATTTCCTCCAGGTTCCCCGGTCAACTGAATGCAGATCTTAGGAAACTAGCTGTTAACATGGTTCCTTTCCCCCGACTTCACTTCTTTATGCCAGGATTCGCTCCTTTGACCTCCAGAGGCTCACAACAATATAGGCAAGTATCTTACTTAATTGTGTTCTTTTTGTGATGTTAATAAATCGCAATTATAATCGATAAATTTTTTTTTTTCTGAAGAGCTCTGACTGTACCTGAACTTACTCAACAAATGTTTGATGCCAAAAACATGATGGCTGCTTGTGATCCAAGACATGGTCGTTACCTTACAGTTGCTGCTATCTTTAGGTGAGTTACTGTAGTTTTATTTTATTTTTTTAAATAGATTTAATATTTAACCTATTTGTTGAATTATAATTTTTCTTTTTACAGAGGACGCATGTCAATGAAGGAAGTTGATGAACAAATGTTAAATATCCAAAACAAAAATTCATCTTATTTCGTTGAATGGATACCCAACAATGTTAAGACTGCTGTTTGTGATATCCCACCCAGAGGATTGAAGATGTCTGCTACCTTTATTGGTAACTCAACAGCTATTCAAGAGCTCTTTAAGAGAATTTCTGAACAGTTCACTGCCATGTTCAGAAGAAAGGTAAGACCATCAATCCATTAGTACCTTATTTGTTATTTGCCTATACCTTTTTCTATTTAGTAAACACCCCAGAATTCAAAATAGCATTATTTCATCATCCCTCGTGCTTAAAATGTTATTCTATTATGATAATATACTACTATCTTTAATATTTCATATTTTAATAAATGTTCTCTTGACTTGCAGGCTTTCTTGCATTGGTATACTGGTGAAGGTATGGACGAGATGGAATTCACTGAGGCCGAGTCCAACATGAATGATTTGGTTTCTGAATACCAACAGTACCAGGTAATTGTTTCTTTCCGTCACACTTCTCTGATTTATTGATAAATAAACCACTTGGCTCTTTCTATATTACTGAATCAATATTCATTTCACCTTTAATGTTTACAGGAAGCAACAGCTGATGAAGATGCTGAATTTGATGAAGAGCAAGAACAGGAAGTAGATGATGCTTAATTATTTACACAACATTCCAACATTTTGAATGCTGCTTTCTCATTATAATTGTCTCCTTGCATTTATCAGTTAACATCTCCGATACTGCCTTATGTATTTTTAAGTTAATTTATTGTTATTGCTTATTAAGTTTGTTCCATCACCTTTTTCATTTTGTATACTTGAATTAAAATGTAGTATTAATTTAACTGTTTATTTTTATTTCCTTGTTGTTTCTCCTTATATTTGTGATATGGTAAAGCTGTTAATCTAATTGTTGCTGTGAAGTGACTGAATACTAAAGGCTGTTTTTTTTTACTTTTCCCTCTCATAATAATTTAACAAGTCAAGCTATTTCTTTAATGTTTTTTTAAAAACCTCTCAATTAAGAGATATTTTAGAATAAATAATGGACATGTGATCCTATCTTAATTCCAAGATCATCAAGAATATAATGTATAAACCTCCCTGATAATTGTAGCTTAAGAGCAATATTTTTCAATTTGAGTGAAATGACTTCTAATTTGTACTGGTTTAATTTATTTAAAAAGTATTCTCTTAACTAGTATATTACTAAAATAGTAATGAATAAGAAACTCTTAGTAACAGTATTAGTAGATTGTTTATTAACTTTGATTAATATCTCATTCATCTTTTCAAATTGTTTACTTTATTGCTGTTGCTCAACAGAGTTAATAAAGTTCAGTCCATAGAAATTTAAAAACGTCAGTAAAAAGAAAGAATTTTCAATTGAATTAAGAAATGTTAATATTCGCCACAAGGGTAGGTTAACAAAATGTCAAATAGCTGCTGAGTTCATTGAACAGTCTCCCCATTTGAAGAATCTAGACAGAGCTCCATGCCTATGACAAATAAAAACAAGTAAGGCTGAAGACCAATTCATTATTTTCAAAAGAATGAGAAATAGACGACTCATGGCGCTTAAAATTCGGGTTGATATCAATGGAAGATTCAGAAATATTGTTTTAACTGTTGCAAGTTGACTTCAAGAAGCTAACTTGTTAAGTCATGTTGCAATCTCGAAACCACTTCCTAATAAGAAGAAAAGGTGCCAAAGGGCATTTGCTTATTAAGGATTTACAGTAGAAGACTGGAGAAAGGTTCTCTGGATAGGCAAATCCAAGTATTTGGTTCAAATTGCATAATTTGATATTCAAAATAATGATTCCTCGCTCGCCTCCAGTGAAATTTGCTCCTCAGGGTATTGTGCCCACTGTAAAGCACTGAGGAGATTCGTCCTGGTCTGGGGCTGTTTTTCAACTTACCGACAAGGAGAAATCGTCCAAATCAACGGTATTTAGAACAAAGGAAAATATTTGAGCATTTTAATGGAACGCACTATACCTTCTGGACTTCAATTATTTTGTTAAAATTTCATCATGTATCAAGACAACCAACACAAGTTCTGTACAGGTTTTTTAAAAGAAGACGAGGGAATCTCAACTCAATAGAGATGTGTGGGAAGATCTCATAGATAAGTGTGAAAACATCTTAAGGAGATACTGCTAAGTTGGTGGGACAATATGAGTTTCGAAAAATTAAACAAAAACTTTGTAAGGATGCCTAGAGTTGTCAAAGCCGTAATTAAAAGTAAAGGAGGATTTTTCAACTAAAATACTCTTTAAATGAAAATATGTAATTGTTTCCAGAATTTTTCTTTACATTATAAAAACAAAAATCAGTAGAAGCAGGAAACATATTCAAATGTTTTATACTCGGGTAAATTATCTATGATTTAAAATATGAAAGTTAAATTAAATTTAACGTTATTGAATTCATATTTCGATAATTGTTACATGCAATATCAACTTCTAATTAGTATGGTGTAAATCACATACAAGTACATATTTCGATTTATAATTTATTATCCTATACAGCAAAAACCTATTTCGTAAAGCACGTATAATATTAGAAAAAGTTAACTGATAAATAAGTTATTGGCTGATTGAGTGATACAAATCACTTCCTGATTTTAAATTTCGCGGTCTCAAGTAATATTAAGGTGTTAGAGAAACTGATCATGGAGTGTTATTTGTTGGTTGCTATAAAAACTAAATGTTTATTGCACTGCAGCGTTATCTGTTGAGTGGAAAGATAACTAGCTCCGGTGCAAGTTGGCAAGAGAGAGCGAGTGAGAGGGGAATATTTTATGAAATAAATTGACATGTAGTGATATCGAATGGCTGTAAATATAACTAAAATCATAAAAATGGCTTATTTATTGCACGGCATTACATTCTGTTGAACACTAGGAGAGCTAAATGTTCTAACAGGGCCGCCCCCCCCTCCAATGGCCCCTTCAAAATTACATTGATTCTATTATAGATTCTCATTAGAATCTATTTACATATCAGTTTTATATTTGCTGTAGCGTCGCTACATTATATATATGGTTTAATTTCATATAAAATTATATAATTCAATATAGGTATAATGGTACACATTATACTCATTGATTGATAAGACTATAAGGTTATGGGGCTCACATTTTTGATCAAAAACTTAAAACTAACTTACATACTAATTCTTAAACTAGTTTTCCCCAAAAAGTCTGTTGCCATCGATGCGGGAGGATCATATTGTTAAACATTGGGTTGGTTAGGTGCTGCAACGAGTCAAAAAACTTTATGTGTCTCCGGCGGATGAACTCACCCACCGACGGCACATCAAGCAACGGGTGCAGGTCAGCGTTCTTTAACCTATCGAGAGAGGTATATTGGACCACTCATGATCCCATTCTGGAAACATTTGGCTGTATCTTCAGTCCAGTGGGCCGGTCTTTCTCGCCTGAAAATTTTTATTTATTATCAGGTCTTTAGGATCCTGCAGAAGCCAATGTCTCCGGTCAGTACCAGGTTTAGCTCTTCTGCCGCTCAATATACAACCACCACGGTGCAATAAATATGCAATTTTTTATATTTAATTTTAACTATTAACTAAAAGATAGCGTTGTATGTCAATTTATTTGATGACATACTCCTCTCTCTTTCCAGTCAACCTGCAACAATTTTCGATGTTTTTGTCTCAACTACATGAAAATAAATAATGTTGTAATCAAAGAATATAACCATTATCATATTAGAATAAGAAAGTAATTTAAAAATGTCGGTGACCACATTTTTACGCTTAATTGTGAAAAAAGAAAAAAACATGCACCGTAAATTGGTAATAGGTGATGGCCAAATACATACACGCTGCCTGTTGGAACAATCAGAACTGATAAAAAAAAAAAGTTTTAAAAGGCCCTTGTTTTAAAAGAATTATTGAAATGTCGAAAGTAGAAGTAATACCTAATACAAACTGCTATATTTTTGGTAGGCATTTAAAATATAAATTAATTGAAACAAAAATTTTTTTTTTTCTTTCATAGCCCCTTTAAATTTGCAGATAGTTATATATAATTATAGATCCTCAGGCGAATCTATTTACAAATTATTTTTTATATCCTGTAGCTTCGCTACATTATATACAGGTTTTGTTATTTGAAACAAATATGTAAACGAGTTCACATTTTATCATTATACGTACAAACTGACTAAACAAAAAATATAAATGTTTTTATTATTTTTATGTTCAGTAATTGTTAATAACCAGTCTGAGGAGGGGGGGGGGGTGAAAAATAAAATGACAGCCAGCAATGTTGACAGTCTACAGTAATCGTTTTTACTAAGCTGATTGGTCCCGAACACATTTAAGCCCAAGTCGAATAGAACAGGGGCCCCCAACCTTTTTCCTATCTACGGCGCGTTTAAGATTGATACTCGTATATTTCCCTAATTCTAATTAATTAACAAAAAAAATTTTATTACACATTGTATTGAAAAAATTTTTTTTATCGGTCGTACAGCAGAGAGCACACCAATCGATCCGGCGGGCGACTTAGTGCTCGGGGGCACAGGGTTGATGACCCCTCTTCTAGAGGTTTATAGAAACGAATATGACTCTAAGGTTCGCTAGGAACTTCTGAAGGTTATGCCACCGTTTCCTATTTTACGTAAAATGTGATCTCCAATGTTTTACTAAGGAACCTCAACCTCTAAAACTTTGCAATTGCCCAATGCTGTAAATAAAGATGAGTAATGTAATCTTAACAGGAAAAGGAGGGTGATACAATTTTTATCCTTGATTACCACTTCCTTTTAAACAGAGAGATAGATTTGAATTTCCAGTTAGATCATTATAAATAAGTAACTTGCATTAAGATTTCCCTGAGGGAAAAAAGCTACCATAGCCAATATTTTCCATAAAAATTGAAAATATGCTTAATTTATTAGTGACAGATTATAGGGTAAAACCTGATAGACGAAAATATATTACTCCTTAAGAAATTCACATCCTTTGACTTGTTTCAAGTTTTGTATATTTGTCCAATAGTTATGGAGAAGGTTCCGAGTTGGAAGTATTCAGTAGTTTATTTAAAGCAAATAGTCAATTTGCTGTATTACACAATTAAGGGTATTGTAGATATTCTAACAATCATAAGATTTTTTTTTTAAATTACAAAACAGTTATTGACTCATTCGTCATGCTTTTCAGGACATCAAATACTGTGTAAAATACAATTCCTCTGAGTAAAAAAATGGGCCACAATAATAATAATGCATATAGGTTGGTATGAAAGTATAAAAAATTAATATTAATTATATATAATATAAATATTAATTTGCTAAAATGTAAAAAAAAATTAATGAATCAATCAATAAAGGATCCCATTGATGATTATATAAACAAACAAATGATTTGGATGGTAAATGTACATAGGTGACTTTTAAGACCATATGTATATTTTTGCAGGAGGATAAATGAATACTTCCGGGAATCTAGTACTAGACAGTCCCGCTTCAAGTGTGAATATAGGATGAGTATTAATGAGATAAATTCCCTTTCGGCATAGCGTGACCAGTACACAAAGTTAGTACATTACAACAAAGGAACTCAGAACCTGTGGTACCTCAAAAACCCACTCAGTGGGCCCATCTTTGCTGAAGAGCGTATCCTAAATGTAGGGCGCAATATACTCATGGAGTGTTAATGATGTCAGAATCAATTCAGATTTTCTAACATCCCCATATTTAGTTAATATAAGATGTGACTTTTTTTAATTTTATGACAATATGTATTAATTTGAAGTTTCTTTTTTGAGTTTTCCGAAAGTAGTCAAAAAGGTACTAATTAATCCCTTGGTAAAAACCCACCAAACATTTTTCATATGATTCCTTTTTTTTTTTAACATCAAAAGGAAATATTGTGCTAAATATCATGCTTCTAAGTATAACATAGTTGAAGTTGTGAAAATGACTGTTTTAATGATTTTATCTAATTATAGTGAACTAAAATGTTAAGACCTTTAGTTTGATATCCTAATCAAGATTATAGAAACATATTTATATTTTTTATTACTAACTAATTAAATAATTACCATAATAAATAAAAACATGATTTCTTACTGGATGACTTGATAGTCTCTCCAAATATTTGTCTAAGTTTTGCCTAATTCAGGCGATTACATGTAAAACAACAATATAAATAATTAGAAGTAATAGAAATTTAATAAACAATAAAATTGGTAGGTAAAAAAAGAAAAATGAAAAACAAATAGACCAGTGTACAATGTAAACATTTTTCATTAGTATCTATTCACAAAAACTACATACCAAATTAGCACTTTCCTGTAACCTTTAATAAAAATCTAAAATAGTAAGAGTACACATATGCCATCCAGTGAATAAAATAAAAATTGTGTTTTTTCATACAGTAGTTAATTAACTATTTACCTTTAATCATGATATGTGTGGAGCTGGAGTTTAAAAGCAGTGGTACAATTAGAAAAATTCAAATATTTGCTTTCTAATAGAATTATTTCAGCTTTCGATTCTTTTGTAATTAATAATAAGCGTTTTCAGTGATTAGGGGTTATAAATATGAAGGAAAAACTCAGTAATTCAAAATATTTATTTAAAAAAATTATACAGAAATTTCTATTTTGATTTATTGTGTAACCAATCTCTAACAATTTAGCAAAAGGTTTTTTAAACCTTTAACTCTCTTGGCCGGCCTGATCCGGAGCTGCAATTGCACAAACCTGTCTCAGGGTAACGTGTAATCGCTCTCCGAATTGTAGCTTCAGGTAAACCAAATGCACATGCTGAATATATTTGCTTTGACCATCTTCCACTAAAGCAACAACTACTTGCTCGACTGTCAAAACCATTTTTTAAATTTAAATGTTATTTTTAAGGTTTTCATTGTCATGCTGGACTATAATTTGTAAATAATTATTAAATTTAATCCTATATTATAGTATATGGTTACACTGTTAGGAGTGAGTTGTGACGTAGACTGGAAAGAAGCTTTTCAAATTTTCACTTATCTAATACATACATGCTAGAAACATGAGAAAGACACAAGGGGAATGCCTTACAATTTTAAAGTTATTTTGCAGCTTCCAGATAGTCATATACATTTGGAGCGAGGGCCCTCCCTCCTAGCTTGTATGTTAGAAAATTACGCAATGGTTGAATGGTGTGATGAATGCAGACAGCTCATGAGGCAATATAAATTATTTGGAAGTGCAGGAACAACACAGGATACTATTTAAACTGGAGCAAATCCTAATTTAATTTCAAAAAGTATGTAAATAGTGTTAAAATATGTTTAGTAGTGTGAATGTTTGGTTGTCATAATCCAACCCTACAAAGTTTAAAAAGAGTCAAATTAAATTTTATTCAAATGTGTGATTGTATATCATGTCAAATACATTATTGAATATAAACGACATCGTTATAATATACATTTGGATTATATTTATTGGAGTTGAAAATATTATTCATGCTGTAGGATAACCTATAATAATCAAATGGAACCTCCACATGAAATTTCATGATTAAAGGACTCACAAACTCTAGGCCAGACACACATGGGTGAAAATGTAAGATTTTTGGTTTTGAAAAATAAAACAAAGTTATAAAAATATTGATCAAAGTATTGTTTAATTATAGGAAAAATATATTTTATTTTACATATAGGCCTAAGTCCTTTGTGCCCTAAATGAGCTTCAATTAATTTGTTCCTTTTAATTTAAGAAATAGTCAAACCTGCCCATTTCCTTTAGTGTCTATGCAAGATCGCATTGAAAACTCTTGAAAACAGGCATGTCTTATTTCTGTCTGGACTTCTATTTACTATTATTTTGTTGGTACAGTCGACAAAAATTAATAAGAGGTATACAATCGACCAAACATATTTACCTATTTATTCATTTCATTTGGGTAATGTCAATGAAGACTTATTAAAACTATTAGGCACACTTGTTTTATTTTAAAAAGAAATTATAACAAAAAATATGTTTATGGCAAATTTATTTTGTGTCTAAATCTAATGACTTTAGAATAAATGCAATTTGATCATCAGTTAATTTGTTCCCTTTAAGATCTAGCTCTTGTAATGAGGTATTATTTTTTAAATATGGTATTACATCATCGGGGGACGATAAATTGTTTCCATATAATGATAACTTTTTCAAGTTTGGTAAAATCGGAAAACCAGCCAACGACTCCAATCCATTGCTATTCAAAATCAATTCCTGAAACAAAAAGTCGATGAAACATCTAAAGAAAAACAAAAAAAAAAAATCGACTTATCTGCCCACACTAGTTTTATTTACAGCATTTGTACTTTCGCCAGTTTATACAAACATCTCAGGGAGCCATGAAATGTAGAAAGTGATGAATATAAATTGCTGTAAATTAATGATCTTCACTTAACTGTTCACTATAAAAAAACACAATTCATGTATTTAGCATCTGAAGATGATGTTTTAGTTCATCAAAAGTACAAGGCCTGTGAATAAAAATAACGTGGATAGACAAGTGTTTATTTTTATGACAAACATTATTATTACTGGCGCTTTGTACTTTTGGCTGATATACTCAATTTACCTATTTAGGCCGCCAGCAGTTCTGTGGGTGCTAGGGCCTACATAATTAGATTGTTTGAAGATTGTCCTGCTCTTTTAGACAGTACTTTTGTAGGGCAACTAATATAACCTACCATAGTTAAACTCTACTTCAGACGGCTCAATAGTGACTGTGAAAGCTGGATTAAAAATTGAGGACAGGAAGCCATATAGTGTTAAGCACATCGGGCCATTACGCCACACACACTGTCATAGCACCATGCCTTGGATTGAATGTTAAAAGTGGTATCGTTAATATTAATCATCCATATTCAATTTTAAAATGAGATAACTTAAAATTTTTTTTGATTTAACCACTATTTGTTGACTATATTGAGCTATGAAAATAGCTTATTTATATTATTTCAGAATGTCACACGTGTCTAATAGCGTGATATAACCTTCTTAATTTTCAATCGAGAAAGTTCATTCATTTATGAAAACCTAATAATTATTGGTTAAAGAGAAAAAACTTGTGACATGGTTAGGCTAGAACCTTCTGAATCCCATTCAGACGCTCTTCAAACTATACCCCATCCCTTGTGAGTTGATGCCATTACAGGATCATCAAAAGTATTAGCAGTTAATAACAACAATTTTTTGGCGACTAGAAAGAGCTTATGTCGTAACAAAAATATAGCCCATTCACATAAGAATTTATATAGAATTTTTTTTTCATAGATTGTATAATGTTGTCATATTTAGATGTTGTGAATTTGTGATGTTGCCTTTGATTTAAATTTGAAATTAGCGGACGTAAAAGGGCAGTAAACGACTCGTGAATCATGGTTTTGAAGGGATGAACATTAGTTTTGCCGTTCTATCTTTAATATTTATCATATAATAATATCAAGAATTAAATTTAAATATTGGATTTGATAACTTTAAAATAAGAAAAGTTAAAAATATGAGACAACTGGCATTGGAAGAAAGAAGGATGAAAAAATCAAAAAGGCGAGAAAAAAGAGGAGTGCTTGAAAAACAATAGAGCGTTAGCGTTGTTCTTTAGGTGATCCTGTGAGACGGACAGTTCAAATTCAGAGAGTGAAATTTGTAGAACTTTGAAATTTTTTTATTTAATGGTGATTTGGCATGTGGGAGAACAGTTGATGGAAGAAGAGTTTTATCAGGGCAAGAGGATTGAGGTGATATAATTGGATTTTACTGACCGCGTGGCAGACCAAGTGAATGAAGCAAGAAGAAAAGGACGTAAAAAACAGTAAATCTAGCCAATCCCGAATAATATTAAGGTAAAATAAAAAATTTAGTTAATAAACTATTGTAATTTGTCACAGACGTGCTTGTAAAAAAAAAAATTAAAGAAAGTTTTGTAATATCTAATTTTCCTTTTGCCAGATTTTTTCCTTTTTTCTATTAACAGAACTTTAAAACCTCAGATAAAAAATTAATTAAACAAAAAAGATAAAAAACAACAATATATATAACCATATAATATAAGGCATTTTGTGGCTTCACTAATTCTAGATTCAATATATATATATATATATATATATATATATAATAATAATAAATCCACATGTTTGTGCTTACTTCACAGCTGATAAGAAGGTGTAAAAGGTGTAATGATCTTTGTAGATTGTTTTGAGAAAGATCAACAATTAAAGCAAACGCTAAGTAATGTGTATGGTGCAGAGATGTTAATGAAAGATTGCTTAAGGAAACTTGTCTTGTGGTCCCCAGGAGCTCTTCCAGCGCTTCCTCCATTATGAACTTACTTCCTGAAATATTAATATATTTTGTATTAATTATTTATAATAATACATAAAAGTACAACAGGAAAGCAAGCTGAGCTTGAACAAATAGATTTTTCCAGGGGTGTGACTATTTCTTTTTATATAATCAGCCACCGTCTGTCACACGGGACTTAACTGAAGGTGCCTGGAAACAACAAGATTGAAAATGAAAATAAATATGAAAAAGAAAAACATCTTCAGATGCTGAAAAGTCTAACTGGAGTAAAATGGGATATAGTTCAAAGTGCCATTTTATGCCGAAGAACGGTGAGGGAGCACTTTAGTAATACTTATTTTCCTTCATTAACAACTTTATAAAATAGGTTATTTGGAGTGTCATGTAGAATCTGTTGCTATACCCTATAGGATAAATAAAAGACAATGAATAGAATTTTACTTGCTGTTGTTTTAAAAGCCTAAGGTTTCCAACCGTAGACCAACTTGAAGCTGACATGACATTTGAACTAAATATCAAACACAAGGCACGATTATATTTGAATTAAAACAGTAATCGATGTATTCAAGCTTGATTATTATAGATTTTGGGTTATCGCATTTTTTAAACAATAATATAAGTTTGAGTAACCAGGCACTTTCCAACGGTAGTTCTTAACATCGTCATTAATGGAAAAGTAGCCTACCTAAGTAAAATTTATGTTTAATAAGTAAAGAGTGTGCTGTTTATATAAATTTGTAAAACATAAACTTACTGATATCATTGTAATAATTCTTCCTGCAACAATCATATTTATTTAACAGAGCCAATCTATCGAGTATTTGAACTCTATACATTTTCTTATCTATTGCCTGCATTAGAAGAATTGATGTAAGCAAAGTCCCTACAAATAATGTCAAATTTCTGGTTAGTTAGATTATTGAAAATATAATTTATAGTTAAAAGTAAAACCAAAGTACGACATAAGATTCTTAATAATAAACTCAGATGTGATTAATTTCTTCAGAGAGTGTTATAAAATGATTGGTGAATAAGTATATTTTGTTTAGACCTGACAATGGAATATAATTTTTTTATTTCAAGGTACATTAATTTACCAAAATGTTGGAGAACTGTAAATACGTGACAAGTCACAAAAGTTCTTGTGCATAAAATTAGTTATTTAAAAAATTAATTACGCAGGCATTTGAAGCTTCTGTTGTAACCATTAATCCTCACGTGGTCACAAACGAATCCTGTGATCAATCATTAATGACAACAAAAAAGTGTCCTGAAGCACGCGTCTTAAAGACTTGACTTGTACTTCGCCAGTGAAGTATTCAAATCAAAGTGCTGTTGTATTAAGAACTTTAGCTTCGTACACAATGCACCTTCCACCAACACAAATTTCTTCACTGTCACCTTGCTCTCAATCCACCATCTATTTCATCCCACACCAAAAACTCACAATTCTATTTCTTGGACTATATTATTTAGTTCATGTTGTCCTACTTTATTCCAGTTTAACAATCTTGGGTAATTTAGGGTATGAAGAGTGCGGGTTATTTTCTAGAAAATTCTACAATAAATGTCGAAGAATATGACACTGTATTGATTGAAATCAAACACGACCCTTTCATTTTTTTTCCGGACACCAGACATTCTCATAGTGATTTATATTAATAAATGAAACACAAAGACTGGTATAGTACATAATGAATAAAGGATTGGTCATCGTAAACAATAATATAAATAATAAAAACAAGAGTCAAATAATTTAATAGGTTATTTTAAAGTCAACAATATTTACATGCACAAGGAATTATGTAACAACCTAGTATTACACAATTTTTTGTTCAACACTAGAATTAAATAATACATAAAAATGACTCATACATTTGCTTTCCGGTTCAAGTTCTAGCAGCTGATCAGAAGAAGTTAGTGTATTTGATAGAACTGACATCAATGCAGGGCTAATAGCAGGATCAAAGTTTGGCCTCTTTACCCACGTCTTTTGGTCGTTGATGTATATATTTTCTAAGTGCCCTTGTCCATATTCTACATCAAAAGACAATTCCTCTGCTAATTCTTCATCTAGCAATGGTCTGGTCTGCCAATCAAAAAATAAAATTCATTTTTGTAAAACTGTGCCAAACAATTACACAACAAATAAAACAATATGCTTTATTACAAGATTGCAAATTTAACCCTTTGGCTGTTACACTTTACTAAAGCAAATAAGCCTTACTAATGTTGGGGGGGGGGGAAGCAACTGAAATTTTAATTGACACAACAGTGACACCACTTCCTTATTTTTTTGTAGCTCTTGGTTTTCGCTGGCCCAGTTAAGAGTTCGTAAAACATTTGCAGAAGATGAATATATCTTTGAGGAACCGTCTATATCAAGTCGATTACACTGGGTGTAAAATCTGTACCAAAAAGCAGGATAAAATATTGACCGGGGCAGTGCATACCTCACAGACCATTAACAATTGAAAAGAAGCAGAAGAGAAACCAGCTCTTTTCAGAATCGTCTGAAAAACTTTTAATGGTTATATATTAATAATCTGTAACCAATATTCAGTATAAAACCAATGGTAAGGGGGTTAAAATGAAATTTTATTCATAAAATAAACAATTAACTCGACCTTTTAAACAGCAAATAAATTTTTATTAAAATAATGCCCTAACTCTTTATAATAGGCTGCTTAAGATGAACCCAAACTTTGTTTTATTCTATATCAACTTAACGCACATAAATAAATACAGCGTCTCATTAATTCTCTCGCCAAACTATCTAATGCGTAGTGCATATGCACGTATACATTAACATGTATGAATGAAAAAGGGTATAAATAGCTTGTTATATAAAAGCGTATATGAATTTGTTTGCTAATTTGGCTACAGTTAATAGTCCAACAATAAGTAAATGATAAATAGTTTTTTGTTATTTGTGTACTTGAAAGTATCCTAGAGCACTCCCTGGATTCCAAAAACATTTTGATGCAGGTATAATATAATTATACTCAGTTCAGTAGTTTTTAAGTGATCGGCATATAAACACACATGCATTATCAGTTAAGTTTTATGCAATAGAATAAATGAATACAATTTCCATTTATTTAAGATAAGACTAAAAATACTTTGTGAAGTATAATGTAACAAAACATATTTTATTTGGTAGGGATCATATAATATAAAGATCTGACCTCTTCTTCACACCCATTAGTGTACTGTTTAGAATCCATCACTTCAGAAACTTTGTAGAGTATTATAAATTGATATATAATACGTCACAACAAAGCCAACTACATGTTCATGTTATAGTTATTAACATACAAATGTTAACAATTATGAAAGTTTCAGTTTTCTAATATTTATCATAGTATAAAAAAAAAGTATTGTTCATAGTACAGCTTTCCAATGAACAATAATTTTCAAACATTAAAACATTTGTCCAGTAATCCCATATTTTAATTTTAATTAAATAATAATTAATAATAAAATAATTAATTTTAATTTTAATGGGAAATCATTAAACGAGCCTATTACTAAAATGAATACTCACATAAGCACACTTACCCATATCAATCTGGATTTTTCATAAGGAATCCATGAATCAGGTAAACTAGAAACAGGCCGACTGAATACGCATGCTATTTTTCCATTAAATAAAAATGCTTGTATAGGGCATGGATCAGTTGCAGGACGACCTAGAAGCCATCTAAGATAAAACCAACTAGAAGAATCTGATGGGTCAGTGAAACAGGCTGCTTGAACTAATTCCAATTCTGCAGAAAGAATACATATAAAAAGAATAGATATTTCAAAATTTCAACAGAAAAATTAGGTAAAAAAAACCTAATACCCTTTCTTTATAGCATTGTTTTAATTATTAGAAACGTGCATGAATGACAAAGGGTATAAATAGCTTGTTATATAAAAATGCATATGAATTCGTTTGTTAATTTGGCTACAGTTAGTAGTCCAGTGAACCTTTTACCTGACAAAGGGTTATGTAGCTTTGTATTTTGGATATTGTGTTATATGTACCTAGGCCCTTATTAAAAATAAAAGTTTTCTAATTTGGTGATCCTGTATGTCAGTACGAACACTTTTGTGTCACTGTTTTCGGTTTTATAACTCGTTACTAGTGTGTCATAAAAAAAAAAAAATACTTCAACAGTTTGTAATACAGTACAAAATTTGCTACAGTTTACTTCGTTAACATTTTTTTTTGAATTTCCAAGTTACCAAAATATAAAGCTTTAAAGCACATAATGTTTACAAAAGTTAGAGAAAAGTACCACAAGAAAACACACTGTACATCATCTTAACAGTCTATTGCTTCACTTTAAAGACAAAATGAGTTTGTAGCCATATGATTGATATGTGGATAAAATGCTACAAATAAGACCACAATACATGTAAAAAAAAAATATATACTAATAAATTGGCTCAAGCAATATACTTACAAATAACAAAAAGAAACAAATTAGTTCAATTTAAAGATAAAACAAAATGATAGATACTTGTATGAGAGCACAAATAATGATAATAGAAATTATTTCAAATAAGGCATACATGCAAACAAAAATTTTTGTACAGAAAAACATAGGTTAGACGTTTAATCTTTTGGTTCTATCTGTAGTGTTACTTTCTATAACAAAGGTAAAATGTTTAATCTCTTCATTATCTTGCCAAATTATCGAAACTGCTTCTTCCTCTAAGTCATCGTTGTTTGTAATGATCAGGAACATTTTGGAAAGATTGCAGGACTTAAAACACCCTTTTGTACATTGGCATAAAATAGACTCCAGCAACGAATCTGGCGGAGCGTTTTGGTTTGGTTTGTTTTGATTGGAGTCATTCCTCTCCTGTCTGTCGTTCAGCCCCAATCCAAGCAACGAATCTGGTGGAGCGTTTTTTGTTTATTTTAATTAGAGTGATCCCTCTCCTGCCTGTCGTCCAGCCCCAATCCAAAGGGTTCTTTTCCCTACCCATTGATGTTTGGAGTTTTAAAAAGATGACAGCAAAGATTTTCAAGAGTTTGAGCATTCATGTCCCCATCGTACAAGCCTACAAAAAATCTGGTCAGAAGTAGCTTCTGACTTTCTGAATGAACTTACCACCTCAATTAAATTAGGTTGCTTCTGAAGAGGACTGGAGAATTTGGTTTTCCCTTGTCCAAATAAGGCCGATGTAGAGTCGCACCCACTAAATGCATGAAGAAATATATATCACTTGTGGATCATATTTTAATAAGTTTGATGAATAAAATATGCAGGGCGCATCATTTCTTTTTCCACTTTTTTTAAAGTAAATTATCATGAGAAGAAGCTAATACCGTCCAGTAAAATCAAAAGATCTACATGTTCATCTTTAATAGTAACACTATTGAATTCAGATGATTCAGTTTTGCAGTATTTCGTAATCCTCTAATGCCTGCACTACATCAATGCCCGCTTTTGCTATTTCATTCTTCAAAAATGCGATTAAATGATTTTTGTTACTATCATTCGATAATAATTTATCTTGAGCAATCACTGCAATTATTTTATTGAACAAGATTTTTGCCTTCATTATTAAAACCACTGTAAATGATAACACAATGGTTTATAATTTATAGACATGCATGGAACATAAGATTTTTTTTATTCTACAAACATTTTTTTTTTTATTTGATTTTTGGATTCTGCATATTTTTAAACATAAACCCTCAAATTTTGATGGGGGGGGGGTTAAAATTTATTTTTCTAGGTTCATTAAAAAGGTTCATTATTGAAGATAATAAACCAAAATTGTAAAGTAAGCTGTCATTGCAAAACAACAGTGAAATAAATAGTTTACAAAAATATGTTCTTTTGGGTTTTTCGTAACTTTTGCAATATTTTTTTTTTTTTACTTTAACGCTCTGTTTGATTTTGCTAACTCGGAGCATTAGAAAAAAATGTTAAGGGACTAAATTGTAGCAAATTTTGTGCTTTACAAAATACTGTTGAAGTATTTTTTTGTAGGACACACTAGTAAAGAGTTATTGAACAAAAACCGAAAAAAGTGACACAAAAGTGGTCGTACTGATGCCCGCCGAATTAGAAATTTTGGATTTTTAATTAGGATATAGGTACATAAAACATAACCAAAATACAAAACAGTTAGGTAACCCCCTTTTTCAAGACCTGTACACTGGTCTAAACTAATTAGTGTGTTGGCTAAAAGTTGCCAAACATCTACACTGTACTAAGTGAATATAATCAACATTAGTCTAATATTATAATAACTGTCAACAAAATGAGTTTATAGCAGGCTTATAACTTGCATTAAGTGTGTATATATGTACACTATCATTCACTGAGTGTGGAATCTACTAAGTAATTACATGTAAATAAAGAAAATCTGAAACAATAATCTTTATGTTGTTAGCAGAAATTGATACACCCAATGCCCCTCATCTTATATCATAATCAAGAAGATCCTCTTGCCATACATTTTTTTTTTTTTTTTTTAATTTATATGCTATTTTAGATCTATAATACCAAGCCTAACTAGGATAGACATATCCTACGTTCCTCCAAGCTGTAAAAAAAAATCTGTAGCTCTTAATAAATATTGCTGTTCGCCAAGAATGGCAGATCAGCTTTAGTGCATAATCAGAGTATTGCCCGGATCTAGTTAGATAAAAAAAAATTAAGGATGAAGAAACAATACAATGAGATGCCTGAGTTCGAGCAGGAGTCAGATTGGTTGTTCAAATAAAAACATATCCAATGATATATATTATAAGAATATACTTGTTCATCTAGCAAAAGATAAAAGGTGCTTTATACAAATAAAGTGAATGTTCTTTACCTACAACTTAAATGAGAGGCAACATCGTGATTCCACTTCTAAAATAAAAACTACTACTACAACTACTATAATTCCTTGTTATATTTTAGTTAACCTTTAAGATGAGTGTGTTCATCAACAGGCCTAAGACCAGATGGATCTGGAAAAACCAGAGGCGAAAGTTTGCTCCGATAGTGCCAACTTGAATAATTGGAAAAATTCTCTTCAATCTTAATCGTTGTATAATCTAACTCTTCTGAAGGTGCCAGTTTAAGTCTAGATACGACTGCTCTTCGATAATCCCAACAATGAACTAAAAGAGTCATGAACTATAATAACATCAAAGGTATGATACTGTGATAAAATTGTTCGTAACTTACAGTTTCTTTCATCCAATTTAAGATATTTGGTGCACAGAAAGAGCTCTTTCTCTAAATCTGGATACGGCAAATTATCTAGAATCCACTGTCTATGATACCATGCAGCATAGGATTTTGGGTTTTCTCTCAAGCAAATTTCAGTTAAGCGCATCTCATTAGACATTATACATGCTAGATCATCATGACTTCTAAAATGTTTTATATAATGAAATAAAAAAAAAAAAAAATTAATAAATATATAACAAATAATTGATAAATAATTACTTTTCCTTGAATGTCAAAAGAATCTCTTTCCTGAAATTCCACAAGGTATAAATATCTGGATTTGTAACAAGAACATCACTAATCAGCTCTAATGTTTCCTCATCGTAAACTCTATTTTTTCTCTGATGAACAAATTATTGATCCTCATTCACAATTGACTATTAGAATTAATGTTAAAATGTATATTTACAAATAAATACCTACTTTTTCAAAAATCAAGGACATGGAACGTCGATAGGTTTTAGCTTTCAATTCTTTTTCCTTCCTTTTTCTCTCCTTTTCTTCCAGTGTAGTCTTAACCTTCGCTTGGCCATGCTAATATTATGAAAAATGTTATTAAAGGTGTAAATCTCATTTAAATTATCTTAATCCAAAGCTGAGAGAAACTATACCATTGTATTTTTTTTTTAATTTATGTTACGATTATAATGCTCATGTGAGTACTAGTCAATGTCCTGAGGTTTTTGAAAGCTACTGATGACGAATGTTTTGTTAATTTTGAGTCAACATATTTAAGTCAATAGATTAAAACAAGACAACAACATAACCTCCTCTTAAGAAACTTCCAAACAAAGAGCATTGATAATAGTGTTGATTGCTAAGATACAACACAGACCTCCTGTTAAGTTTTTATATGCTGATTAACGCCATTATGTACAACAATTTTTAGAGGACAAATATATCTTTGGGTCCTTTCGTTTGTAAAGGAAAAGCGGAAATGTATAATTTTTACGTGTGGTGCATCCGCCGAGTAAAACCCGCTCCTCAGAAATTCATCCATGCCGCTCTAGCCCTTTCGAAAACCCTGGTTCTTAAAAATACTAAATAATACTTTAATAAACTCAACAGTACCGTGTCTGACGCAAAACGCAAAGCTTAAGTGGTCGAACTCCACTGAATACAGAATACGTGCTTCGTAATTTACTGCCATCAGGGCTCCCCAAGCTGAAGACACCCTTCCCATAAGACAAGTTCAGAGTTAACCTTCTCCACACTGAAAGGCTTTGGGAGCTGTCGGATTCTCAGACGTGAGGACCCCCAAGGTGGGGAGAGGACGCTCGTCACGGGCTAGGGTTGCTACAACCTCCAGCCACCGTCCGGCGAGCACCTAGAAAGAGATAAAATTGGTGGACTTGTGGTCTTTCACCCTTGTTGGTGGCCTAGTCGGTGGGCAGCTTAATTTTTTTTGACCTGAATCCATAAGATCTTAGAAGGTGTGCCCCGACATTGCACTATGCTCAGGAGAAAAGGAACAGGGTAGGTTTATAGGCAGTTTATGTGGTCTTGGAATGACCAAGAATTCTCGGTCGTTATCTAAGGGCAGGCAAAAACCGTCCGGATCCCAAAGGTGAGTATGAACCGGAGAGAAGCAGACTGGATTGCCGTAGGAGACGCTACTAGCTGTAGTTTGTAGGGCCATGGCAACCGTAGTCCACAAGGGAGAGGTCTCTCCCAAAGAAGTGCTAGTTTTAGCGAGACGAAGGCAGAGATTCCTACTAGGATGTTGTGGGGTCTGACAACGCCGGACTGCAACATAGTGAGGCTAGGAAAGGGAGATGCAGAGGTAGTTGAATGAGAAGGCAATGGTTTGAGTAGAGCAGCAAGCGCCAGTGCAGAGAGAGAGAGAGAGAGTAGTGTTCCAAATGCCGGTTCTGTACGTTCTGGCTACAGCCCCAAGACGGCCCGGTTATATAGGCAGGCCAACCGTGGTGGGGGGGTCCCCCACCTGCGGCTGTTTCCCCCACTAGCTTCTCCCCCTCTCTTACTGACGTCATAAGCTTTATTATTAAAATATGGAAACATAAGTAAATATTTTCTGGACCGAGAAGAGGGGAACTTCTAATTGTTCGTAACTAAGAGGTTGACACAACAGGCGTGAAAAATATTTAACTAACAAATGACTATTTTAATTAGTTGGGACCGAACCAGACCACGAATATCTTTTGTTCACAGTGAATAGCGTCTCCTAGACATAGAATGGAATGAACATAAAAGTCAAGATTCAGCTTTTCAAATTGTTTTCTCGTCATAGTTACCAGCCTTTTATTCTGAAATAACTTCGACACACTTACTTCGAGTGAAAATAAAAATTTTCTCTATTTCTTCAAAGGAGAATAGCAATTTTTTTACTTCTGAGCTTTTCCTAGTTGTGCCCCGATGACGAAAGGCTTTTCTCTGTGGACTATAGAATATGATACCAGATGCCACATTTGGTTTTACTTCCTTGTATAGATGATATAGAGGCACCTAAGAAATATTTTTTTTTCCGACGTATAACACAAATGAGATTGACCTCGAATTCGTTATAAATTGAAATCGTGGCTCATCTTTGTGTAACCTCGACGATGGCATAGGCTCCCTTTCGGACGGACCAATGATTTAATTTCATAATTATCAGGAACACATTTCATATTGCCTCGTGATCGTGGGCAGCATTTTCCGCTTTTTTTTTTTTTTATTTTTTTTGAGGATCGGGAATTGCTTTGAGAGCATCATTTGAATGTTGAGATGAGTTCCGAGTTAGACATTTGCAAATCGTGTAAAATAACTGGTTTGAGCGGTCCTAAGGGATGTGGTGTCATGGGGGAAGGTACATTTTGAAGAGCAGTACATCCGTCTTGGTCTGTTTTCATTGATTTATAATGGATTACACTCGACACTCGAAATAATGGGAAGGGGTATGAACTCTTTTGATTACATCCGAATCCTAAGAAAAGCTTTTAGGTACGACATGATTGTTTTTCGTCTGTCTGTACACGTGTTCTACAAGCGTTGTAAAAACGATTAAATCAGGCAAAGGTAGTGTGTCTGCTAAGGGTGCAATGAATAATCAATCACAAGTTGCTTTTTAACGCTGAGTTAACTGTTTTATTCATTTCCAAAGTACAAAAGTAACAGGTTTATGAATGCAGGCAGCTGGCCTTTTTTTTTCTTTATCTAACCTCTTGAGTAGGTAAAAACAAATACATTTGTAATCGTATTTTTCGTGTACCTTGTTTCAGTTTTTATCACCTACGATATGTTTTAAAGATGGAATTTACTACAACTAAATTTACATGGGCGATAAATAAATGAGTTGCATGATGGAGAACAGACCTGAAGCCATCTTGGTAGGCAATGCTAGGTTAGTCCCTCTCAAAAGTATATTCCACAGCTCCTAGTTCTGTCTGAGATTAGTTGTCAGTTAAAATAAAATTAGGAGTAAAAAACAAAACAAAAAAAAACTAATAACATAGCTGCTGAGATGAGACTTGATAAGTCTTTAAAGTTAAGGGACTTTTTTCGTCTTCCATATGTCCTATTCTAACATAAAACTGTGCATATTCCTGGCAGATTGATAATTTAGAATGGATTTTGCAGAACATGCAGACAAAAGCAAACTGGGCTTATAACTGAATGTAAAGGACAATTTCCCAGATGGCTCAGCAAACAATAAAGGGTCCCCACCCCAAAATAAACCTTTAGCACAAAACTTACATTTTTGTATGGCAGAAAACCATACAAATTTATTAACTATTTATACCTATCAAAACAAAGACATTCTTTGCAATAACAAAGGAGGCTAGTATGACCTTAGTAGCAGCTCTGAGGTAAAGCACCTGTCCAGACATTTGTCTCCTGTCTGAGCAAGCCTCATCCATCCCTGTAAAAAATTCTCTTCTTCTCGTAATTTTTGATGTATATGTTCTTCATTATTTCCATTTTTATGTTATAACATAAATAAATGTAGCAATGCCAGTTTCATCAAAGCATAACAGTATTAATTTTAAGTGTTACATTGTACAAACAAAAACTAATAGCATAATAAAAATAAATGGAAGAGAGCCAAGGAGGTAATACACACAGACACTGTCCCAAGCATATTTGTTAAAAATGAATTTTGGCAGTATTTAATTAACTGTAACAATACTAAAGCTTCTCTTAACATCCAATAGAACACTGACAATCTTCTGCATGCATTGGAATCCACATCCTCTATAATGGTGTTGTCTCCAGGACCAGCTTACCCTCATTAAGATTTTCCCCCTTGAAATGGTTGTGTGTAATCTTGGTAAAAAATAATTCATGAGCAGCAATAGATTAATTTAAAACATACTGCTTTTAACATTACTACATATGAAATGAGGGAGAAAATTGGTAAAAATATAATAATAATAAAATTAGGTTTAGATTGCATTTAATGAAAGTATAAAAAAATGTGGAACATTAAACTTAATAAGCGTTAACAATAAGTAAACTTATATAAACTAAAGGCAGTACTTAAAATGTTAAAAGAGTTTCATAGTGACAATAGCATGAATTTCTAATGTAGTAATTAAGCATCATCTACTTCCTGTTCTTGCTCTTCATCAAATTCAGCATCTTCATCAGCTGTTGCTTCCTGTAAACATTAAAGGTGAAATAAATATTGATTCAGTAATATAGAAAGAGCCAAGTGGTTTATTTATCAATAAATCAGAGAAGTGTGACGGAAAGAAACAATTACCTGGTACTGTTGGTATTCAGAAACCAAATCATTCATGTTGGACTCGGCCTCAGTGAATTCCATCTCGTCCATACCTTCACCAGTATACCAATGCAAGAAAGCCTGCAAGTCAAGAGAACATTTATTAAAATATGAAATATTAAAGATAGTAGTATATTATCATAATAGAATAACATTTTAAGCACGAGGGATGATGAAATAATGCTATTTTGAATTCTGGGGTGTTTACTAAATAGAAAAAGGTATAGGCAAATAACAAATAAGGTACTAATGGATTGATGGTCTTACCTTTCTTCTGAACATGGCAGTGAACTGTTCAGAAATTCTCTTAAAGAGCTCTTGAATAGCTGTTGAGTTACCAATAAAGGTAGCAGACATCTTCAATCCTCTGGGTGGGATATCACAAACAGCAGTCTTAACATTGTTGGGTATCCATTCAACGAAATAAGATGAATTTTTGTTTTGGATATTTAACATTTGTTCATCAACTTCCTTCATTGACATGCGTCCTCTGTAAAAAGAAAAATTATAATTCAACAAATAGGTGAAATATTAAATCTATTTAAAAAAATAAAATAAAACTACAGTAACTCACCTAAAGATAGCAGCAACTGTAAGGTAACGACCATGTCTTGGATCACAAGCAGCCATCATGTTTTTGGCATCAAACATTTGTTGAGTAAGTTCAGGTACAGACAGAGCTCTTCAGAAAAAAAAAAAATTATAGATTATAATTGTGATTTATTAACATCACAAAAAGAACACAATTAAGTAAGATACTTGCCTATATTGTTGTGAGCCTCTGGAGGTCAAAGGAGCGAATCCTGGCATAAAGAAGTGAAGTCGGGGGAAAGGAACCATGTTAACAGCTAGTTTCCTAAGATCTGCATTCAGCTGACCGGGGAACCTGGAGGAAATATATCGACATCAGTAATTGATAATATTTGATATTAGCATTCATTAATTAAGTTCCTGCAAGTATTGCTACTAACCTAAGACAAGTGGTGACACCTGACATTGTAAGAGAAACTAGATGGTTCAAATCTCCGTATGTGGGTGTGGAAAGCTTCAAAGTCCTAAAGTTAAAGTAAAAATATAGAATATTTCCTAAAATAACACTATTTTCATCAAATTTTCAAAAACTAGCACAGACCTGAAGCAGATGTCATAGAGGGCTTCATTATCTATACAATAGGTTTCATCTGTATTTTCAACTAACTGGTGGACTGAAAGGGTGGCATTGTATGGCTCAACAACGGTATCGGAGACCTATTAAAATAAAAAAATGTTATAAACTTGAACATAACTTTGTTAACTCAAAATATAGTATTCCAAAGTATTATGTCCTTACTTTTGGTGATGGGACTACAGAGTAAGTGTTCATAATTCTGTCTGGATATTCTTCACGGATTTTAGAAATCATAAGTGTTCCCATTCCAGATCCAGTGCCACCGCCAAGAGAATGAGTAAGTTGAAATCCCTAACAAAAATTAGTCATTCATTAGTTTGCTATTAAATTATTTATGTAACTTATTTAAACCAGCAACAATTGACCATATATACCTGCAGGCAGTCGCATGATTCAGCCTCTTTACGAACAACGTCAAGGACAGAATCGACAAGCTCAGCGCCTTCGGTATAATGCCCCTTGGCCCAGTTGTTTCCTGCTCCAGATTGGCCAAAGACAAAGTTGTCAGGTCGGAAGATTTGTCCAAAGGGTCCAGATCGTACAGAGTCCATGGTTCCAGGTTCCAGATCGACCAAGATGGCTCTGGGTACATACTTTCCGCCTCAAATGCAAATACATATGACATTAGATTACACAGTGAAGAAAATAAAACATCACTAATAGAGAAAAAAAATCATACAATTCATAATTCCTGTGATTGAGTTTAAAATTTTAAATCATTTATACAATTGGACAAAAGAGGATTATTTACTTGTTTATAATAAAACCCAGAAAAGTGGAGAATATTCCATAGCAGTAAAAACATAAGGGGAGTTTCTGTAGGAAGAAAAAAACTACCTAACAATTCTCAAAATGCAGAAATAATGCACAGAACAATGTGGTAATTGTGCTCCTGAAAATAAAATTATAATTCTTTTTTATTAATTAAATAATGATCCTTTGCAAAATGATAAGCCTTTTAAGGAATGGCATATTAAGTAGTAAAACAGCTGCATGCTCAAGTCCATTCATTACGGTACAACAGTATATTTAATAAATTTAATTTAAAGGACAATTAGAAAATACAACAATAATTTATTTTTCTAATTTTAGAAACCTAGTCATTTTTTTAATTATTATTCAAAATATATTTTTTCTGTTTTTGTTAACATACTTCCTAATTTTCTTAACATCAATTATGAACAAATTATATTTTTTACATATTGTATGAATGTGTGTGTATGTATACATATATATATATATATATATATATATGTTGTCGATATTTTATAAACAAGCTGATCTGATGGGCACAAGTCACATTTGCTGTTCAACAAGGCTTTTGCGACATTACTCTAAACTTCCCATTTCATGACTAAACACCATTGGTTTATATGTCTGTATATAATCTGTATGAATTATTAAATCATAAAACTTGTTACTAAAATGGCCTTTACAACAAGTAGAATTAATAGCAAGAGGTACAATCTCTCGGCAAATAATAACTTGTTTTAAATTATGGAAGTGGAATAAGGATTGTTATAAAGAAAAAAAAGAGCAATGTATTTTTAAAAATATTGATTACCTGATGCTTCATTATAATAGACATTTATTCTTTCGAGCTGAAGGTCTGAGTCACCATGATAAGATCCAGTGGGGTCAATTCCATGTTCATCTGAGATTATTTCCCAAAACTATGACAAAATTATCAAAAAAGTTAAAAAGAATCCTGGAGGTGAACTAAAAAATTTGCAGTAGCAAGTCATATCAATATTTTGTTAGAAAATAAATACATATAATATTGTCAAGTTTACGATCAGCAAAAATGGTGATGGAGTTACGATTTTTGCGGATAAGGATGAAAGAGAATTCTAGTTGCTTTAAATTCTGGGGGGGAAAATGACATTGGCTAGGTCCTTCATTGTAGACAAGGAACAGAATTCCCAGCTAATAGTTTAACTACATGAGGCTTAGATAGACAGGCTACTTCATATTATCATTGTATTGATGATTTACATCACATCATCCAGACAGTTCTGCTGTAAATTTCCTTGGAGTTTAGTCGCCTTACCAAAAGAAAACAAAAATTTTCAGAAACTTCTTCAGGTAAGAACTGATGCTTCATCAGTTCCCCACTTAAAAAGAGCTGGATAGTGGACTCCTCTTCTAAGGATAGATTTGAAAAATAATCCATTTACATAAGGAGATAAGAGTGGTGATATTTGAAGGGGATCTTTTACCTAAATTAGATGTCTTTCATTGCTTAAATTAGACTACAGGTGATCTCTGTATGTGACCCCAATCAGTTATTACAATCTTCAGCCTCACCTCAAGGCTGGTAAGTTACTGTGCCATTGGTATTGGTAAGATAGGGATAATATATGAAAGAAGTGCAATAGGAGAAAATGATTTCGGTTTGGAACAAGATTCCTCTTTATCATAATCGAGCTTACAGAAGTAGGGTAGGCCCCTTAATTCTCTAGTTATATAAAAAGTTCTTTGTACAGAAATAATTCAGTTGGTGTGCCTGCTTATATGTTAAAATTTTAGGCTGAATTATTTTGAATAGAAATATTCCTCCAATCTATCATCCGATAAAATTGGTTTTAATTAATTAACTTAAAATAATTTTTTTTATTACTGATGGTTTAAACTGAAAACATTTACTAGTCTTTAAGCTAGACCTAGAAATCTTACTAACATTATCTTAAGTAGAACAGATGGCCACAAGAGGATAATGAATTCATAGTTCCCCAGATGAGTCATCACTAAGGGAGTGAAATCATCAACACCTACACGGTGACTCACGCTATTCTCTAACCTGTTATTAAGTTTACGATCATCATCTGGAGTCCATTTCCTAATATGAATCATCTGTTAGTTTTTTCTATTTAATGGCTTTAATTACTGCCGATAAGGGTAGGCTACTACTATAAAGCCGCACAATTATATTTATGTAAATGATATAAAATCACTTTACATCTCCGCATTTGAGCAGACAACCTACCATGAAGCGGTCATAAACCCCTGAAAAGCCCTCATTAATTCTGTACCAACTATGACTAGGCACATGGCATACAAGCTAAAATTACCTATAATCAATAATGTGCTAGGTCAGATTCCAAGTGGTTCCTACCTAACACACTATAGATCGATATTTGTTCATGTTGTGCTCAGAAGCAATGATTGCTATTTTTTCATTATACAATGACTTTAACAATCAACCCTCTGTATTATTGAATAATCAATAATCAGCAATTGATGCATTAATGAGCAGGAGAGAGGAATTGACACCTCAAAACGTTTCCCTTCAACTCAAACATTTCTTTTTACAGCGGCTTTAAGATAAATTAACAAGGCCTATGCTAACATTGATTATCTAGTTATCTAGCGAAATAACAAGAAAGCATAACTACAAAGCCAAGCATAATTAGTAATAAATCTTTTATCTTTATTTTGGTAAGTATTACTTTATTTTGGTAAGTATTAGTACCTTGGCACCAATCTGGTTTCCACATTGCCCAACCTGAAGATGAACAATTTCCCTCATGGTAGTTAGTCGAATGGATCTGTCCAAAGAAATGCTACGATTGCCAGTGACAGCCCAAGCGTCAATGGCTTCACAGTTCTGCCAACTGTCGGCCACACCCAATTTCTAAGCTCTTGTAACATGTACTATCGAAAATAAATTAATAGATGTTTTACTCTATAAACATTTGGGACAAATTACATACTTTTGGTCAATTTAGTTTTATCCATTGGAAACAAAAGTGTCAAATACAATACTATATACTTGTTGTTTCATTCTGTATCTATTGACTTTATTGTGTTAATTACTCTGCTTTGTCTAGGTTATTGCTTTTGAAAACTAACATTAATCATAAATAGGATTATGGTCAAGCCAACTTTCCAACGGTGCTCATACAGAGTTCTATTCTATTCAAAATAAATGTAGGGAGGGGGCGTGTTGGTGCCTGAAGTAGGGTTAAGGCAATGTGTGCTATTGACAGCTTTTTGTATAACTTCAATAATTCTAAGTGAATATCAATAAAAAAGTAATTCTGTAAATTGATGTTATTACTGTTGAACACTCCTTGCCAAAATCAGCTCAACACTTTGAAAAACTCATAAAGTATACATACTATTGCGTAAAATTTATACTTGCTGGTTCATAACCCTCGCGAAAATTGATAATAAAACTTGGTGTTGTTAAAGAACTTAAAAATGCATTCCCTGATATAGTAATGTAATCTTTCATGAACGGTGGTCTATGATTCTTTCATTAAAGTGAACGGCCAGTTAAAGAACGGATCTCAGAAATGAACTGGTTACAACGATTGGTGGTGGCTCAATAAATCTTCTGAGTGAATGAAGTCATCATCACACACCAGCCAGGCGCCCATTTATTTGAGATGGCGTGTAAAAAAGGAGCAATGGTGAAATAGTGTCCCAACTGTTGTGAAACCTTGTCTGAATAAAACATCTGCCAACATCTGGCCTGAAACCAGATCTCATCCACCTCACTGTCCTCTAGTTCAACGTGGTGGTACGGCCATTAAGCAGTAATCAGTTGAAATATAAATGAAACTAATAAGGAATGTGCTTAAGATTTACAAAAAATGCTGAATATTACAAAATATGAGGGCAATTCATTGTCTAAAATTTTTTAAAGTTTTAAGTAAGAAAAAACAAAACTAAACACCCATAACTAAGATCAGATCTTGGATGAAATAATACTGCATACTAGTAAATTATTAGTTTCTATAGCATTGAATTTTATCAGCTTTGTATACCTTCTTTTATGGAATTGGTCACAAAATTAATACCAAAATACCATTTAAATGCAAAGTCTATTGCAGAAAAGAGATGTGGGACTGGGAATTACTGAACCATTACCACATACACACTTATAATTATTGAAGCTTCAAGGATATAAAATATTTTCATTTATTAGTAATTTCCCCGTGGCAAGGTTTTCGTTGTCAATCATTAAGCCTACTCCTTCTTCCGTGATTTTTTTTGCTTGGATAGTTTGGTTCTTCCCCTTTTTTTGTTTCTTATGGCTGCCATTTCACGGTGGTTTTTGAAGTTAGACATCCATCATTGTGAGTAGATGACCATTTCGTTACTGTAATAATTTCGAAATGGATGCCCTTTTGTAGCCCCAAGTACTCTCTTATCGGTTTATTCGTTTTATTTCCGAAAGTTCATCGCCGTATTAATTAGCCTCTTCATTTATTTAGATATTAGTCTTATTTATATTTCCACCCCTTTGTTGCAGAGCTATAATATTACTAGTTGAGCCTTCTAATTGATCGTCCCTCCATCCTATCACAGTCGTCCTATTCCCCTTGTTGATTCTTCATCAATTTTGTGGATATTGCCAAAATCCAAGATCGAAATAGATTAAGTGGTGTAGACTTTGTGAATACTTCACAGTGGGTACTTATGTGACAGTAAATAGTTGACCCTAAGGCCGCTTGGTAGCGCAAGTATTCGGCTTTATCCTGGGCATGGATGTGTAATAAGGATATGCTTTACAAAGTTGTTTAAATTTGCTTCTCTTAGTAATATTTTAGGCTCTTAGCTCCCATGTTATCTTAAACCCGGGTTTTATTGTAGATAATGTTAAATCAACGTTAATTTTTAATTTTTATGGTGATGTACGTGTAAATAAACAGAGGCGTTATAATGAACTCTTTTCTATTCAATGAATTTGATCACGTTCTATTGCTAGGTGAAGGCAATTTTTCCTTTTCTTGTTGTCTTTTGAAACTTATGATAGAAAACTATAGTATTTCTAATTTTTCAAATGTCTATGTCACTTGTTTTCAAAATGAGTTGTCTCCTTTAGCTACTGATAACGTGAAATATCTAAGGACACAAGGTTGTACCTCATAACTTTTATTTTATGTTTTTATTTAAGGCCGACTGGTAATAAACCAATAACTGGAATGATTTTAGGTGCAGAAGTTTTGCTTGGAGTAGATGCAACCAAACTTCA